>LR991027.1:25491989-26099957 GCA_905163495.3 Cosmia trapezina
TTCACTTTTTAGTGGTTCAGTTTGTAATTTATCTAAGTTACAATAACCCAATGTCAGCTGCTCATCACGTTTTACAAAATGTTGCTTTTCCCGATGCAGGGCCGTTAATTGTTGAGGAGTTCTCCTAGTAAGAACCAGGAGAAATGGAGCTCATGGTGAAGTCACCATAACCATTATTTTGACGAGCATAAACCATATTAAAGTAATCGAATCGCAACCTGTTATATAAAAATAAAAAATAAATCTTTTATTTACAGACTACATAGGCCCACATTGTGTTAGTGTCTAAATTATCTTATAAACTATGTTAGTATACCTATACCTACTTAGAACATTGATAATACCACAGACAGTTTCATCAAGCCCCATGTAATACATGAAGCTTGATAAACCTATCCATGGTAGGCCCATCCAGCCTTTCAGCAAACATCCTCAGGATACTGTTGGTGCTTCCTCCCACTCTGCGAGTCATCGACGCCACCTTTTTACGCATTATTGCAAAATAGTCGTCAGTGTGTGCATCGGCGAACATACCTGACGCACTACAATAGGGTGGAAGCCTCAACAGCACCCTAAAGGTGTTATTATATTGTACTCGCAGGGCATTGTTTGCTTTTTGGGTATGATTAGCCCAAAGGCTGCTGGTGTAAATACTTAGATATAATTGAGTATTTCCGATGGCCCTCTGTGGTCTTCATCATCAGTTCCAGCTCACCGAATGGTACTTTCCGAGAGCAAATGCACGAGTTACTATTAAAAATACCGAAATCGATATAGGTGTGCCCATAAAATTTGAGGGTTTCCCTCGATTTCCATGGGATCCCATCATCAGATCCTGACTTGATGATCATGGGACCACTTGGGACGTATACCCTTTCGAACAAAAAAAGAAAAATCCAAATCGGTCTAGCCATTTTCGAGTAATCGGGGAACATACATAAAAAAAAAATAAAAAAAAAAAAAAAAGGTTCCGACGAATTGAGAACCTCCTCCTTTTGGAAGTCGGTTAAAAATGTAATGCCTATTCCCTCAAAGTAACGTCTACAAATAAATAATAAATTATACTTAACGGCAGGTCGACGGAGCCCGCTGCGGGACTCCTATTTCTGTCTGCAGGGTTTAAAGGAACCTAACTAAAACCTAACCTCGGGGTGCCCAATAATTATTATTTGTACAAGTTTTGATTTCAGTGCATGACTTTTATGTTATGCCTTAAAAAATTATGCAATTCTAAATGATGCCAATCAAATTAGAGCAAATGATAATTATGCTAACCTTTGCATTATGCCAAAGTATAATATACCACAGTATTATTATACCAAAAAAAATATACTAAAATAGTTATGCCAAAGTGTATTAGGAAAAAAAAACATTATGCAATAAAAACCGGTCAAGAGCGAGTCGGACTCGCGCACCGAGGGTTCCGTTCCGATTTCTGATAAAGTGTGCTATTTAGAGACATCGTTTTATTTTTCCTGTAATCTTTACATAAACTTCTATCACATAGAACAATTTCAGATTTTTCTCTTTGCAAACTTCGGAGATAAGTGGGGGGAACGGTATTTTTTTTACATTTTTCATCAAAATTCGAAAACTATGCGGCCTAAAAAAAAGAAAAAAAAATGTTTGAGAATGTGCAAACAGCGTTCTTTCATATGATACCCCACATGCTCTAGTAGCTCCACTTTGAATTTTTAAGACCCTCTTTCAGTCCCTGTTGCAAAAAAAGTATGTATGTTTTTATTTCGTAAACGTTATCTAAAACTGTTCTAAATTTCAAGTTGATAGCATTAGTAGTTCTTGAGATATCCAGCTGAGACAGACAGACAGATAGACAGACAGACAGACAGACAGACTGAGTCACACCAGAAGGTTTCCTTTTTTACCATTTTGGTACGGAACCCTAAAAATGCATTCCAAGAAAACATCGTGAGGAAAACCGGCAATGCTTTAGCACCAGAAATTCGAAGACATGTGACATCTACCAACCCGCACTGGGCCCGCGTGGTGGATTACGGCCCACTCCCTCTCACCGAGAGGAGGCCTGTGTCCCAGCAGTGGCAACATTATAGGCTACTAAAGTAAAGATAAAGAAGGTACCTACAGTCAATGGCCAGAAGTCCACTTACACCGCAATGACCATTATCGACTGCGCTATACGGGCTGCGGCGCTTATACCTATACGGGCTGCGGCGTCGAAGATGGTCATAAGTAAACTAATATTGCTATGCCATGGTTTTGTGAGATTGCTAGTCGACTTCTGGCTGTTACTGTACATATTATTAGTTTCTGTACCTAAACAAAATCCAAACAAAATGAGGGATATAACCTATTCGTAATAAAAAATAATTCTCGAATAGAAAAGCCAAAATGGGGGCATTTTGGCTTTTCTATTCGAGAATTATTAATGAAACGTCCTTTCTATAATAAACTCAATCGTTACATCGGATGATCAGCAGATATCTTAAAGCAGATATTTAACGAGGTACTCGGAAGTTACCTGGTTGCTAAGCAACCTTCTTGATTTAGATAAACTTCTGAAATCTGAGAACCTTGTTATCAATACCGAGAACTGGTAACTCAGTGGAGCAAGCCTATTGTCATAAATACAACAATAAGCTCGCCCCTTTTACATGGAACTTAATAAATATAACTGGCGAAATAGGTCGGGGGGTTTTGATCGATTGGAACTCTGTGCGGCTGTCATTCGTGGATCTTTGACAGTCGTTACGGGTCGTCAGAAGCCCGAAAGTCTGACAAAGTGACAACCAGTCTTACCAAGGGGTATCGTATTACCCAGTCATTGGGTTATGGAGGTCAGATAGGCAGTTGCTCCATGTAAAATACTGGTATTCAGCTGCATCTGGTTAGACTGGAAGCCGACCCCAACATAGTTGGGAAAAGGTTAGGCAGATTGATTGGTGATCGTGATGAAATAATTTAAGTACACAAGTTCACAATGAGTAGGTACCTATAACTATCAACATAATTAATGTATCCGTCATTGCTTGTTTTTTATTGTAGTATAGTAATTTTATTCTAGGTACTTTTATGTAATTAATATTAATTAAGTAATTTTTAATAAGTAATTTCGGGGAGACCCCTGTACAGTCTCCCCAGAAATGTGCCGTAACAGGCGTTGCACAGAGGGGTTCTGGATTGGTCTTTTGAGAGGTAACGGTGCCCCTTTTATGTGCAAATGGTGATCACAGGGTGGTTTTAGTGGGGTAAAAATCCCACACTCCCCGGCCTTTTATCCAAAGCCCGTGCGCCTTTTGAAGGTTTCCCCCCGAAAACAAAAGCAAGTACAAATAAGAACGTGGCAATAGAATATCTTTATTTTGCATAGAATAGAATATCTTTATTTTTGCATAAAATATGGTACATAAAAGGTCTTAAATATAAAAATAGTTCCACATATTTTGCTTACTTATTTCAGCATGCAAAAAACACTTCCGCCTAACCCTTTGGAGAGAACAGGTGTGATGTTATGTGAAATATTTTGGTGATCTTACGCAAGCTCAGCCACTGAGACAATCGTGCATCAGACATCAAAGCAGGTATATGTTTACCCGACTACGGCGAAGCAAAAAGGAGGGTTATAATTTTGACCGGTATGTATGTATGTACGTATGTATGTTCATCTGTTCCCTCATAACTTCTAACCTACTTATCATAATTTGACAAATGAGGTACCGTTAGAAGCGTTTTGATTATCCGCTGGCTATAGGCAATGTACGTCACATTAAATTGAATATGGCGCCCTCTAGCGGACATAAAGTCATGAACTAAAATTTTTTTTTTAATGTCGCCGTGTTGGGTATCAAATGAAAGGATTAGCACATTTAAAAAATATATAAATATTGTTAGCTATTGCTTGCGGCTTTGCTTAGATGTGAGCGAAACATATTTTCTCTCGAAGCCTACCCAAAATAAATATAAAATAATTATTCTTCTATAATATTATTATTATAGAAGAATAATTATTCTTATCGGTAATTATATTTTTGAGCCGTTTGGGGTTGAAACCCTTGGGACTTGGGGTCAGACTGCTCATAGTTTGTTCAACGAAATCTCCAAACGGCTCGCTGACACATCGCGTGAATTTGGCTGGCTTTTACCTTGGCCAGAGGCTTAGCATTGCCATACAACGTGGCAATGCCGGCAGTCTCTTGGGTACTTTACCAGTCGACAGCGATGCGCAGGAATTTTTCGACACCATATTTTACTTTTTTAATAGTTTTAGTTAGTTTAGGATATTATATTTTTAACTTAATTCATCATCTGCCTAGCCTTTTCCCAACTATGTTGGGGTCGGCTTCCAGTCTAACCGGATGCAGCTGAATACCAGTATTTTACATGGAGCGACTGCCTATCTGACCTCCACAACCCAGTTACTGGGTAATACGATACCCCTTGGTAAGACTGGTTGTCAGACTTTCGGGCTTCTGACGACCCGTAACGACTGTCAAAGATCCTCGAATAACAGCCGGGACCAACGGCTTAACGTGCTTTCCGAGGCACGGAGGAATCTCGGTATGTAAAGATGGTCACCCATCCACTGACCAACCCCGGCAAGCGTAGCTTAACCTGACAGATCGACCCGTGCGGCTGTTATTACGTAGCCACGAGCTCCTCTATTTTTAACTTAATTATACTCATGAATAAAAATATATGTTAAAATAGTAATATTCTTTAAAAAAAAAATGTAAAGTGGCTCCTGCAAATAGATACTTTATCACGAAATTATAACCCCAAAATAATTTAAATAAAAAGTAAGTTTAAAAACTAAAACCCGACTACTGAAAAATCATCTAAAAAGTATGAAACAAGAAAATATTGTCATCTGAAATTAGAAAAAGACAGACCAATTAAAAATCCGGAGTCACACGTCATGTTGGGGATACAACGAACAGATTACGTGTGACTCCGGATTTTTAATTTGTCTGTCTTTTTTAACCGACTTCCAAAGGAAGGAGGTTCTCAATTCGTCGGAACCTTTTTTTTTAATTTATTTTTTTATGTATGTTAAGTGAAATCTATATTTTACTTTCTCTCTCTGTTTTATTTCCGACACTGTTTATCATTTTACTAAGAGAATGCAAAAGCATTGTCTCAAGATGCTCCAATTTCCGAACTCGCAAAAACTTCTTGAATGAAAACTTCACACTTCATCACAGTTCCCTAGCCACCTTTTGTGACACCCACGGTTTTGAGGGAAGTGGCCTATCTGAATAAGTAATCTAGAATCTCTTTTCATAGACCAGTACGTGGGGGCCGTAACGCCTACGACTTTTACAACTGGATGCAACTTGCAGATATCATTTCCTTAATTCACAGGAGTCATTTGTTATTTTGTTGTTTTGTTTTTAGGAAGGAGATTTTCAGAAAATGCCATGGTAAACTTTTTTTAAATTACTGTTTTAATTTTTTTTACCGTAATCTACATACTTTCAGGAAGGTTTTTTGTATTAATACATTAGGTAGTTATTCTTATGTACGAAGTTATATACATAAATGTACTGTATCTCCGACATTACTAAGCCGATTTTGTGATGATTCTTCTTTTCGTTCGTCTTGGGCTCATGTAATTGTCCTAATTGTATATTCAACTAAAAATGGAAAAATAAATCGGTTTATTTTTCCATTTTTAAAACAAATAAAATAACTTTAAAAAAAACTTAACAACTTCTGAAGCCGGTGTCTTCCATTCTTCAATGCACCTTGCATTTATTTTATTCGTTTTGAAGTCGGTTTTTACTTTTTTAAAGTAAATTTATTCGTATCTCTTTATAGTCTGTGATGGTTTCGGAGTCATTATTGTGTTTGTTTACTTTTTGCTAACTTTGTTTTTTCGTGGCTAAGTAATAACAGCTGCACGGGTCCATCGATCAGGTTAAGCTACGCTTGCCGGGCTTGGTCCGTGGATGGGTGACCATCTTTACATACCGAGACTCCTTACGTTGGTCCCGGCTGTCATTCCCACACCTTTGACAGTCGTTACGAGTCGTCAGAAGCCCGAAAGTCAGACAACTAGTCTTACCAAGGGGTATCGTATTACCCAGTTACTGGGTTGAGGTCAGATAGGCAGTCGCTCCATGTAAAATTCTGGTATTCAGCTGCATCCGGTTAGACTGGGAGCTGACCCGGTTGTCAAAGCCAACTGGACAAAACCTCTTGTACATATTATGAAAAAGTCACATCGGTAGGTACTTGTAAAAATACCAAACTTAATACCTACTGAATTGAAAAAAACAGAACAACAAACCATAAACCACACTATAAAATACTACTATAAACCATAAAATTGACATGAAACAAAAAAAACCGGCAATGTGCGTGTCAGACTTCGCATCTTAAGCGGAACCTTAAAATGTGCGAAGTACCAAATCTGATTTATCAATATATTTGTTAGTAAAATATACGTAATAATAAACATTATCACCAAATTTCAAGTTCATAGGTCAATGGGAACTTATAAAATTCTTCGGAAACAAAATTTTGTAAAAAAAAAGCTGACTTTAGTGGCTCCTCATTCTTTTGTTTTCCAATATTAAAAAAAAAACAGTAAGTATTTATCTACTCAACTAGCTCTAAACAACGATACCCTACTCGATGGGTGATCAACATTTTTTTTTCGCGCCCCTTTAGCTTTATAAGAGCTAAACATGTTAAAATATTTTTTGACAATTTGTATGGCTTTGGGTCAACAAGATGCTTATACTGTGAAAGTTTGAAGACTGTAGCTCCAACCGTTTGGCTGTAAAACTTGTGTGACAGACGACGGACAGACCGACACGTGAGTCATTAGTCATTAGTCATTTATTCAGTAACAATATGAATTTACACAAAAAGAAAAAAAAAAATATTTAAAAGTAAAATAAAATCTACATTCAAACAATTAAATCACACAACACACAATAGCACACAAGCCAGCAACAACAACAGCAGCAGTAGCTAGTGACGTCAATAGGGCTCCGTTTTGACCCTACGGGTACTATCTATCTGCCTGCCTTTTCCCAACTATGTTGGGGTCGGCTTCCAGTCTAACCGGATGCGGCTGAATACCAGTATTTTACGTGGAGCGACTGCCTATCTGACCTCCACAACCCAGTTACTGGGTAATACGATACCCCTTGGTAAGACTGGTTGTCAGACTTTCGGGCTTCTGACGACCCGTAACGACTGTCAAAGATCCACGAATGACAACCGGGACCAACGGCTTAACGTGCTTTCCGAGGCACGGAGAAATCTCGCTATGTAAAGATGGTCACCCATCCACTGACCAACCCCGGCAAGCGTAGCTTAACCTGACGGATCGACCCGTGCGGCTGTTATTACTTAGCCACGAGCTCCTCCTACGGGTACGAAACCCTAAAAAAAGACATTTCTCATTCACTCAAACTCAAACTCAAACTCAAAGCATTTATTTCAATTAAACCAATTACAGGCACTTTTGAATTGTCAAAAAGTCGTGACAGTCGGTCAGTAGGTAAGTCAGAAAGTTGAAGCTAGTTGCCCATTCCAAAACGTAGATCTATGGAGAAGAACGGGCAAGAAACTCCACGGACACTCTTTTAAATCAAAATATGGTTACAAAATATTGGTTACATCATTCATGTTGAAATTATACATGTGAGAACGATGAACGTTAAAAGCGTCCGTATTAAAAAAATTAAAAAAAAAAACAATTCAAAATTAAAATTAAAATAAGCCGTGGCAGCTAAGGTATGACCAGCCTCCACTAACAGCGCCCGTTGACGAACCTGACGTATGGATTCGTTAAATGATCCAACCACACGCGCCACCACTTGATCAATAAATAAGCTTTTTATCCTTACCAATTGATTTATAACTAATCCCAAACTTAAGATTTAAGTTCGAAATATCTCCATAAACATCCCATTAAAAAACTTACCATACTATTAAAATGTAATTTTTTGCCAGTAAAAGTAGGTATATGTTTTTAATCCTTTTCTCACGAAATCTTTAACAAAAAACCGGTCAAGAGCGAGTCGGACTCGCGCACCGAGGGTTCCGTTCCGATTTATGAAAAAGTGTGCTATTACTAAACTTCTATCACATAGAATAATTTCAGATTTTTATCTTTGCAAACTTCAGAGATAAGGGGGGGAACGGTATTTTTTTTTACATTTTTCATCAAAAGTCGAAAACTATGCGGCCTGAAAAAAATAAAATATAGTTTGAGAATGTGCAAGCAGCGCTTTTTCATATGATACCCCACATGCACTAGTAGCCTCACTTTGAATTTTTAAGACCCCCTGAGAATTACAGTCCCTGTTACAAAAAAAATATAAATATTTTTAATTCAAAAATAGTTGGGTAAACGTCATTTAAAACTGTTCCAAATTTCAAGTTGATGGCATTAGTAGTCCTTGAGATATCCAGCTGTGACAGACAGACAGACAGACTGAGTGGTGTGACTCATTCTGTCTGTCTGTCTGTAGGGTTCCTTTTTTACCATTTTGGTACGGAACCCTAAAAAGTCAGATAAGCTTTTTGCTCTTACCAATTGATTAATAGTAATCCCAAACATATATTAAAATATCTCCTTAAAGTTACCATTAAACAAGCTCACCATACTATAATAACTACTATTCTCATTGACTTAAATGTATAATCCTTTATTCAAGATTTTTTTACCCTTACAAATTTATAAATAACTAATAAGAATATGGATTATTTGTGGGAACATAGCGCAAAGAAAAAACACAAAAAGCACAAGTACTATAACGCATTAATTAATTCAAAAGATCCCAATAAACTTACCATAAAACAAGTTAATATGACACTTCTAATTCACTTGACCAGTACTTTCGTATAGGTATAATCCCGCCCGCCCTACGACCACTCATTGGTCCGCAAACGCTTATAAAAGCCTGGCACATAAGTTCGACGCACAGTTCCAAGCGAGCGCGCTCACGGCACGCCGCATTTCTCCGCGTGTGCGTTGTTCCTTACGAGTCTTCGAGATTTTCAGGTAAGTTTTGAAACTTGTTTTTTCCAGGATATTTTTGATGTTTCGAGTTATTGGTGTTTTTTTATTAATGAAAAGATGATACTGTTATGATATTATTAGATATAGATAGGCGTTTGTTATTAAACTTAAATATTGATACGTATAAAATAGAAAACTTTAGCTTCGTTTCAATTTTTCGTTCAGAAAAAGGCATAGTAACACTTATTTTTTCCATGGATAGTTTCGTAAAATTCCGGTGCTTTTCAGATTAGTGTTTTCCGACATAAAGGAGAAAAATACAAAAAAGAGTTCATAAAGCTTTTTACTTAAAAAATAATTTAAAAGGTAACCTTTTTTAGTTTTAAATTAATTCTACTGTTGCTGACAATTAAAATAGAAAGCTCTTAATTTATTATGTAGACTCAATTTTGCACTCAGAATGTCTAAGTATTTAGACACTCAAATCATGCTATTACTACAGACGAAATCTAACAAGCTTAATGTATGAATTACAATACACTACGATACACAGCAAAGGGTTTCTATATTGTATTATTCTTAAGAGGTCTGTTGCATTTTGTCACCTCTCTGCTTTTTTGAAAAAATGCAATCAATTAGCGAATTAGGAAATAATTATTGTGGCATTTATTTAACTCTTCTCAAAAACAGATAATGCTTTTTAAGAGAAAAATTGGAAAAGTTGCTGGGAAAATTGGAAAATTCTGGAAAACTGAAAGTGCATTTTCTATCGAAATTTGGGCAGGACAAGTTCTGTTGGGTCAGCTAGTAAATAATAATGAATGTTCGTTGGTGAGCGCATCACTTCGGAACGGCTAGACAGAAAAAGCCCAAATTAGGTTTTAGCGAAAAGAAAAGTTTAATAGTTGCGCGGAAAATTGGGAAATTCCGGAAAATCGTAACGTCCATTTTTCTATGGAATTTTTGTATGAATTATTGAAACTTAGACGGAATAACGTCTATCAGGTCAGCTAGTTAACACAATTTGTTCAATCGATTATATAAAAAGCGACGATTAGTAGAGACAAAAATATTCTGAGTCTATTCCAAACTTATGTACCTAAAAGACATAAACTTGGAATACTTAGTTTCGTCATAATATGTTTATTGAAAAATATTAGTGATCGTAGCGTAACAAAAGTTACAATTTAAGTAAAAACCACTTTTATTTCGAATTTAATCTAACTCAAACTCAAATTAAAATACTTCGTTATTGCATATTTTTATCAGTACCTAACTCTTTCAAACAATATATCCTAGGACAGAATTTAATCACAACAAATACGACTAAACAATAAAATCAGGTGATATCTCCAAAATATTATTTTGTTACGGAAACAAAAAACAAAATGGATATATACCTACTACTTTTTAACCAAATTAAACTCGTTTATTTGCATTAAATATATGTATGGAAGTTAATTCATTGAAGCCAAAACTTATCTACACCTTTTCTTTTAAACAAACATAACAGGAATAATTTGTAATATTAACAAGCATTAAAGTTTTTATAGTCTTCAGTAAACTGTGTTTAAGTTCTAGTTAAATATTGGGACAATCAATTTTCAATCAACCACGTTGTCCCGAAAGGATCATAGGAAAACAATTGAATGTCGTAATTTATTAAGACAACCTTTTAAAAACTAGAACTAGCACGAATAATTCCAGTGGATTTTAAAAGAAAATATTAATTTGCTAAATAATACTTATTTAGGAGGAGCTCGTGGCTAAGTAATAACAGCCGCACGGGTCGATCCATCAGGTTAAGCTACGCTTGCCGGGGTTGGTCCGTGGATGGGTGACCATCTTTACATACCGAGACTCCTCCGTGCCTCGGAAAGCACGTTAAGCCGTTGGTCCCGGCTGTCATTCGTGGATCTTTGACAGTCGTTACGGGTCGTCAGAAGCCCGAAAGTCTGACAACCAGTCTTACCAAGGGGTTACGCATTACCCCGTTACTGGGTTGTGGAGTTCAGATAGGCAGTCGCTCCATGTAAAATACTGGTATTCAGCTGCATCCGGTTAGACTGGAAGCCGACCCCAACATAGTTGGGAAAAGGCTTGGCAGATTGATTGACTTATTTAAACTTAGACTTTATTATTATGATCAATGGTAACTGCGTCTTACGAGTTGTGGGTCATCGTTTCGAACAGAGCAGTGGTAACGGCCGCGAATTACGATTATAGGTCGTAGGTTTGAACCCAGACAGGTGCTTTACTTTATGTAAATAATTTCATCACGACTGCTCTCAAAACGGTGAAGGAAAACATCGTGAGGAAACCGGCATGTCCTAGAACCAATAATTCGAAGACATGTGACATCTAGCAACCCGCCTATGCTCGCGTGGTGGATTACAGCCCGCCTCCTCTCACAGAGAGGAGGCCTGTGTCCCATCACTGGGAACGTTATAGGCTGTTTATGTTATGTATGTGTTTTTTCCAATATCCAAGGAACAAGTCCAAATCGTCACGCCAGCGGTTCTTAGGCCGGTCTCGGTGACGAAGCCTGTCTTCAGGCACCCACTGTATGACGATCCTGGCCCATATGTCTGTCTCAGAAATTCTTTGTGTAATTTATTTCATCACCACTGCTCTAAAAATGGTAAAGGAAAACATTGTGAGAAAACCAGCAAGTCTTCTAACAAAAAAATCGAAGACATTTTTTTTTTTTTTTTTTTTTTTAATTTATATAAGGTAACTTCACAGCTGACAGTAAGCAAACACAAATTATTATACCAAACATTACGCCAATTTCGAAGTACTCAGATAATTATAGTAAAAAATACAAAGAGACATAATTACTAATATATATGTATGACCAGCAACCCGCACTGAATTTCATCTCTCTTCTCACAGAGAGAAGGTCTGTGTCTCAGTAGTGAGAACTTATTAGGATGGCTTTATTTTATCTGACAGGCTGAAATGTGAGCTTCAAAAATTTTTGAAGCTCCACCGCCGGAAAACTCTAAATTATTACAAAAATAACTCGAAAAAACTACAAAAAATCGCAGAACATACATGGGGTATTTTCGAATACCAGGGGTATGAGGAATTCAGATTTTTCTTTATGACGTCACTATTTGGACTACCCTGGTTTAATAGAACTGTTGTATTTTCGATTCAAACATTAATTTACGTTATTATAATTCATTATTTATTTATTTATTTGCCGTACAACGTGGCAATGGCGACAGTCTCTTGGGCCGACGCCATATTTTAGTTTTTTAATAGTTTTAATAATTTTGATATTTTTAGGTTATGTTTATATTACATATAAATAAATTTACGTTAACGATACATAACATCTAATTTTTTTTCAGGATACTTGTAGGAAAATAGTACAATTTAAAGAAAGGCTAATTGTTTTCTTATCTACATTCTGTTCAGCCGCGGCCATGGTTTCAAACTTGTACGATTTTAATAAAAAGTAATACAACTTTGTGATTCACATTTGTGAAATAATTTCGGAGAACAAAGAAAATGAGTACCAATCTGTTCTTGGATTACAGAATTACAAAATGCCGTTGTTTTTTATTTATTAGAGAATTCACTCATAACATCTCGCCTCTAATCCCCAAAGGGTTGCGTAGAGGTGTACCTATGTACACCCGAAATTCACCAGTTACGTGTAATAGGGACGAGCCTATTGCCATGAAACGGGCACAAATACAGACTTCGGGCTGCTACTGAGGAATTCCTGATAGAAAAACCCAATAATTATTACCCTTATTTGCCGATGGATTAGGACATTTGTATAATAAATTTCGTATAATTTTAAATGACATATTATAGTCATACATAATAACTGAGTTGAATCGATCACTATTAGTTGACACTAAACTGACATTATATTAATTGACACTAAACTGACATTATATTCTGCTGCTGTATTAATTCGTCGTTGTAATTTAATTTTTATTATTATTTATAGACATGGGCATTATTGCTATTTTATAAAATCTATTGTATAATAAGGAGACGAGTGTGTGTAGCCACAATTGATTTGTAAGGAAATTAATCATATGAGCGTTTTGGATGGTATGTCTGTTAGCTCGTAAGACCAATTGAAATAAATAAATGAATAAATAAATAACACTTTGCCCGAATTGGGAATCGAACTCAGAAATCGTAAAAAAAAAAATCGAATCGAAATCATTAAAATAACTTCGTTAAAAGTTTGGTTGAAGCAAAACTGTTGCACTTAATTCAATAGTCTCCGTTTACACGTCTAATAGTTTTGTAAGTAAATCACAAGAAAAGTGTTTAAAAATTTAAGAAAATTCTAGTCTTCCTAAAGCATTCAAGCAAAACGTATAAAAAAAATTATATCGTTTAAACACGCCTGCTTGATTTTTCCGTAACAAATTAAAACTTTAACAAGTCACTTATCATTTTTTTTTTGAGTAATTTTTTTGCGTTGTTCTCTGGACTACAGTTGGAAAGTATTTTGTAGATATGATAAGAAATGGTTTCCTGAACTAATTCTTAGCACTTCTACAAACTAAACACAGATATTACAGATTTCTTATATCTGTCTTTTTATATAAACAAAAAAGAGCCTCGAAAAAATTATAAATAAAAAAATAACATACTAAATAATTATTAGTATGTTCCTTACTTACAGTTTTTACATTTTTAATGTTTTGAATTTTAAAATAATTAGTTTAAAATTCAAACAATTATAAACTAATTAGTTTTTTAGTATTTCAATTTTAAACTAATTAATTAGGGTTCCGTACCAAAATGGTAAAAAAGGAACCCTTATGGTGTGACTCAGTCCATCTGTCTGTCTGTCTGCTATCTGTCTGTCTGTCTGTCTGTCTGTCTGTCTGTCTGTCACAGCTGGATATCTCAAGAACTACTAATGCTATCAACTTGAAATTTAGAATAGTTTTAGATGACGTTTAGCCAACTATTTTGCAAATAAGAACGAAATTAAAATATTTATATTTCTTTTGCAACAGGGACTGAAAGGGGCTCTTAAAAAATCAAAGTGGGGCTACTACTTATATGAAAGAGCGCTGTTTGCACATTCTCAAACATTTTTTAGGAAACTATGCGGATAGTTTTCGACTTCTGATGAAAAATATAAAAAGAAAATACCGTTCTCCCCCCCCCCCCCCCTAATCTCCGAAGTTTGCAAAGCGAAAAATTTGAAATTATTCTATGTGATAGAAGTTTATGTAAAGATTACAGGAAAAATAAAACGATGTCTCTAAGTAGCACACTTTTTCAGAAATCGGAACGGAGTCCGACTAGCTCTTGACCGGTTTTTTTTTAATTCAAAACATTCCAGAAGCTACTAAATACTAATGAATAAGAATATACAGGGTGGTGAATTAATCACCTGCATCCGTCAAGGGGTGATCCTACCCGTACTAAACAACTTTCGCTTTGTAACTCATATCCGACTTTGGGAAAAAAGATCGAATTCCTACACAAGAGTAGACAGACTATTTCGATGAATGTATGTTTTTGTTTTTTTGAATCGGATAAGAGTTTCATAGGAAAAGTTGTACAGTATGACAGGTAGAATGAATCACCCCCTTGACGGATGCAGCTGACTTAATCAGCACCCTGTATAAGGGAGAAAATTAAGTAATTCGAGTGTAACAAAACGCCCCATTTTCCCTTAATAAATTAAGCAAATCAAGTCTCTATGAAAATAATCTGAAACGTTGCTGTAAATCTTTCTATTTATGAAGGATTAATAATATACCGAGAGTTATTAAAATAATTATTTCAAATTACATAATTGATCTCAAATTATGTAATTTGAAATAATTAGGTATTTTAAAAGTTATTTGAAAAGAAACCATTTTTAGGGTTCCGTACTGAAAGGGTAAAACGGGACACTATTACTAAGACTCTGCTGTCCGTCCGTCTGTCACCAGGCTATATCTCATGAACAGTGATAGTTAGACAGTTGAAATTTTCACAGATAATGCACTTCTATTGCTGCTATAACAACAAATAATAAAAAACAGACTAAAATAAATATTTAAGGGGGCTCCCATACAATAAACGTGATTTTTTTGTTCATTTTTGCTCGATATTGATAACGGCAACAGGTAGACGCTTGAAATATGCACAGAATATTTAGCTATAAACACTAAACCACCACTCCCCACCAATTACGAACCATTTATGAACAGTTTTACTGAAAACTGTAGGAGTAATATGGTAAAGTTCGAAAAAATAGACAGACAAAATAGATAGTTCTACAAACTAAAATAGATTTCAGGACACATGAAATCACTTCTTATGTATTCTAAATTATTGTGTATTTTTTTCTATCAAAAAGGTGCTATAGTTACTGTAAAAAATGCCGTATTTTAGGGTGGACAAGCCTTAAGTAGTAATAAGTCATAATTATTAATAGGTATCGTACCAACCTGTCGTCTTATAGTGATAGATTAATTAGCATTCGCATTCATTGTTAGCATGCGAATGCTTATTTAGCATTTAGCAAATTAAATGTAGTTGCGAATTTCTGTGAAATGTGAAATGAATTATTATTCATCCCTTAGTACTTCATAAGTCGACAGCGCGTGCAGTGCGCGCTCTCTGTCGCGCCCACGAAAAGTCGGAACCTCGTTCGCAAGTGAAATTATTAGCAATTTAGCAGGTGGTGCGAATAATGAAGTCAAGCAATTATTATCTTATTATCTTCGATTAGCTCGTACTTAGGATCGTATATTGAATGAATGCGTATGATTGTATTGTTAATAATAATTTTGTGATTTTGTGTGGCACGTGCGTGGCGCGCGATTATTTTTTAAATTGTTAAAAACACACGCGCTCTTTAATTCACATATTAACAAAATTCACATACTTGACTTATCGTCATATTATTATATTAATTATCGTCATATTAGCAAATAGCATAGCAATAGCATATAGCATGCTAAGACTCAATAATTCGCATGCTAATGAAATTTATTCTAAATCGCATTAATTGCCATCACTATCGTCTTAGAAGTGGTCTGGTAGTCGGTTTCTTTGAAAAACATTGAAAAATCATTCAACCGTTCACATATTACACCCTATCTATATCAAGACGGTAAAAAAGTCATCCGGCGGCATAAGTAAATTTTTCTTCGTATACAACATGTTGTTTTGCTTCCTCGTCAAATTTAAGGGTGTGATATAGACCATCAAACCGAACAACTTCTTCCATGACACCAACATCGTAATCGCGAAAAAATAATCAGCCATACCATACATTTGCGTCGAGTAGGTATTGAAGTTTCATATGGGACAGTTGAAATTTTTTTCGCGATTACGATGTTGGTCCCATGGAGAAAGTTGTTCGGTTTGATGTTCTGTATCACTCCCTGACAAAACGACACGTTGTATACAAAAAAACCGGCCAAGTGCGTGTTGGACCACGCACAATGAAGGGCTCCGTAGTTAATAAGAATTTATCCCAATACAAACTTAGCATAGTAATCCCAAAAAAAAAAAAATTTGATATAATTATAAATTAACAATTTTCGGACTTTTCCTATACTTATGCTGTGAGACCTTGCTTTTTGCCGAATTTCATTATTCTAGGTCAACTGGAACTTATGGTTAGGTTTTGATTTAATTGCGAGTATCAAAATATGTCGCATAAATGGCCGTATTTTTTTTGCGTTGACAGCAGATTGATTTTCTTAGAACTTCAAGAAACTACAAACTTACGTATTTGATATTAATTTCAACTTGATACCTCCACGCGTTCCTGAGAAAAAGGGTCTTGACACACTGACAGACTTGAAAATATTTTTTTATGTGATAAAATGACAAATTAACAATTTTCGGACTTGTCCCGTTACTTGTGCTATAATAGCTTGCTTTTGCCAAATTTCATGATTCTAGGACAACGGTAAGTACCCTGTAGGTTTTGATTTACTCGCGAGTATCAAAATATGTCGCATAAATGGCCGTATTTTTTATTGCGTTGACTTAGAAGCTTGATTTTTTTAGGACTAAGTGATTATAGATCTACGTATTTGATATTAATTTCAATTTGATAGCTCCACGTGTTTCTGAGAAAAGGGTCTTGACAGACAGACAGACGGACAAACAAGTAATCCTATAAGGGTTCCGTTTTTTCCTTTTGAGGTACGCAACCCTAAAAATTACAATTCGAAAAAGTGACAAGCGTCTTTGATGTAGGAAACGAATGATTTGAAAATTGCGTAACCTTTTATTTTCCCTTTATACCTATTTATAGCTCCAATCAATCATCTGATACAATTGCCTTCCCGTTCTAGTTAAATAAAATAAAAAATAAATAAATAAATATCCTTGGACATTTCACACAACGCCATCTAGTCCCAAGCTAAGCAACCTAATGCTTGTGTTATGGTAACGAGATGGCTGATAAACTACTTATATACATTTTTTTTTTTGTAAATACATACATATTATACATAGAAAAACACCCAGTTATAAATAACTTGATCTTATTCAATTGAAATTCTATTATATACCCTAATTGGTGTCGGTTTAACACAACATAATTACAATTATCAGGAACTAAATTTGTTTTATGTTAATAATAATCGATTGTTTAATAGGACCACAAAACAATAAGCATCGGGTCGGGCTCGCACACGAAGGGTTCGTACCATAAGGTGTAATTTTAATCACCGTTAACCTCTTAAGAGGAAAGGCGGGTGGCCAGACTTTTGAAAATTAGGTATTTTAAGAAGGTATTGCTGTCGCTCTGCGAGCGCTCCGCCCTCGAATTCGTGCGATAAGGACAACTGCAGATCCGACTAAATAGCCTATGTAAAAAGTCACATTTCGAGGTTTGGCTCTCGCCTATTTCCTCCTCCAATATTGGACAAATTTAAAAGATATTTCATAAACTGAATAAGAAGGATATATACTATGCCCCTATTTTTTTCTTTTTTTGTTAATAGTTGTCAAATTGGTACACTAGGCGTCTGTTGACAGCGGTCTGAATAGGCAATTTTGATCATTTTTAGAGGGTTCTAGTTCCTATAAAAATAATATATCATCAAAAAGGAAAACATAGGGCTTAACATAGGGCTACTAGTATGCTACTGTATGCAAAATCATTGCTTTATGGTCATTAACCAGAAAGAAAACAGGCGAGAGCGTTTGTATCTTTTTGTATGGAGAAAAGAGCACCCACGTTTCCTCTTAAGGGGTCATCGTACTCATCATTATGAACAACTTTTACTATGGGACCAAACTTGAAATCGCGAAAAAAAAATCAAATTATGTTTGCGTAACTCAGCTGCATCCTTTTTGACAAGTAGGTACATAATGCCAACATAAATGTAGGGAACAGCTGATTTTTCTTTACGCGATTTCAGGTTTGGTCCCATAGTAAAAGTTGTTGTTATCATGAGTACAATCACTAATACAATACAATGTGTTTAATTATCGGTCACTAATTACCCTATATCTAAAAACGATTAACATTTCATTTCCAATTAATTATTTTAAATATTTCTACCTATTACGGTCCCTTGGCACCCTTTGAGTACGAAACTCTAAAAAGGGAACAAAACGACATCCGTCCAAAATCTAAAATAGATGATTATATTTAGCAACAAAATTAATTTATTGCCGTCTTTGAAATAAAGAATCAAAGAGTCGGAATACAATGAGAGATATCAATTATGGTTTATTAAAGCTTTTAAAGTATTTAAAGAAGATCTCTTTGTGAAGAAGATCGTACGGGAAGAAATAATTTAAATAGTCTGATTATTTCTCATGTCGGCGTATCCTAGAACCAAAAATTCGAAGACATGTGACATCTACCAACCTGCACTGGGCTCGCGTGGTGGATTACAGCCCACTTCCTCTCTCCGAGAGGAAGCCTGTGTCCCAGCAGTGGGAACGTTACGCTTATGCATCTGATTATTTCTCATAAAACGTATAATTACTCAAGTAAGCAGGAAAGTTATTATCTAACAACTTTAATACTCACGAAAGATTCAGTTTCAAAGAAACACGCTTGCTTTGAAACTATATCCTAGAGATCATTAAAAACAGAAAAACATTTTAATTATTTTTATCCTAGTATTTACTGAAAGATTATTTATTCCATAATATTTCGTGGCTCGTGGTTACACGGGTCGATCCATCGGGTTAAGCTACGCTTGCCGGGGTTGGTCAGTGGATGGGTGACCATCTTTACATACCGACACTCCTCCGTGCCTCGGAAAGCACGTTAAGCTGTTGGTCCCGGCTGTCATTCATGGATCTTTGACAGTCGTTACGGGTCGTCAGAAGCCCGAAAGTCTGACAACCAGTCTTAGCAAGGGGTATCGTATTACCCAGTTACTGGGTTGTGGAGGTCAGACAGGCATTCGCTCCATGTAAAATATTGGTATTCAGCTGCATCCGGTTAGGAAAAAGGCTAGGCAGATTGATTATTTATTCCATAATTGGAAATGTTATGGTCATAGCATATTATTTTAATACTTGGCATTAAATCTTTGAAACAAAGTTTGTTTGCCAAGATTATAAATAAATAAAACGTTTATTTTCTCCACCAGATAATGAACAATTAGTACAGTAGGACATAATTGTGTATACAAACATAAATTGATGTTGTGGAGACTAGAGCCTGTACTAGGAATACGTGTGGGTTTTAGTCAGTAATGCCTCGTTTACATTCAGCCCCTGCCGCTCCTCCTCGCGCTGCCGGCGATACTTCCCTAAATACTGCCGCAGCAGGATCGAGAGAAGTGTGTGTTTACATACTGCCCTACCACTCACATCACTTTCGACTTTCGGCAATGGCAGACGTCGAAATAATTACAGCGTCCGCTCTGTGTCTTCTTACAATACATAATTATGTTCATTGTTTAAAAAGATATAAAATTCAAAAAAAGAAAATTCGTCGTCGTAGAAGATGGTGGATGATATCTATCCATCGTAATAGAACTCTGTAAGTACCTAACTACCTACATAACTGATTTTTGTGTGCATATAATTAACCTATACTTGGGTGGGTAAACTAAATTCTAATGACCTATACCCATATACATAAACAACTGTTTTTTTGTTTCATTTTGACAGTAAGAAAATAAGGCGGCACGCACATCCGATTCGTTCAGGCGCTCGGCGAGAAGTGAGCGACGGAGCTGAATGTAAACACGCACTGCCGCTCGCGCTGCCCGTCCTTTGACTTCGGCACAAAAAACCGCTAATTTGGGGAGCGCCGGGCAGCGCGAGTAGCAGGGGCAGCAGCAGAAGTATCGTGTTTACATACTCGTCCTGCCCATTTCCCTGCTCACTTCCTTGCTCACTTCGGCTGAATGTAAACGGGGTATATAAGTTTGACACGGCCTCCTGCTCCGGCCAGAGCGAGACTTCTCATTTGATGATTTCCCATCCACAAAAAAAAAGGGCTCCAAATTACACGGACAAGTCACAGTTAAACCGGATCTCCGGTCTTTTTACGAAACATTACACAAAAACATCGAAATAAAGAGGCGTGGCTTAAATACATATATTAGAATACGTAGGAGACAGCTTGTCTAAGAAAACAAATGATTATGTGGTTATAAGGTTTTTTGTGTAAAGTTTCGCAAAAAGACGCGCAGGAGACCCGGCTTAATACAAACATCTAAATAGATGATAAATGTTGGGATGGATGATAAAAAAACAATTTAAGACAAGGAAAAAACTAATAATTAAGTAATTAGACAGCAAAGTAGGGGGTGTGGGTGTAGGTATAGTCAGTGACTGATTTAAAAAAACCGGTCAAGAGCGAGTCGGACACTCGCACCGAGGGTTCCGTACCATCTGAATTTTTTTGGTTGATGATTTCTGAAAAAGTGTGTTATTTATAGACATCGTTTTGTTTTTCCTGTAATCTTGACATAAACTTCTATCACATAGAATAATTTCAGATTTTTCTCTATGCAAACTTCGGAGCTAAATAAAAAAAAATACCGTTCCCAAGGGGGGACCCCCTTGGGAACGGTATTTTTTTTAAATTTTTCATCAAAACTCAAAACCGCCCCGCCGCGGCTTAAAATTTTTTTTTTAAATGTTTGAGAATGTGCAAACAGCGTTCTTTCATATGATACCCTCACATGCCCTAGTATTCCCACTTTGAATTTTTAAGACTCCCTTTCAGTCCCGGTTGCAAAAAAAAGTATGTAGGTATGTTTTTGTTTCTTTCTTATTTGCTAAATAGTTGAGCAAACGTCATCTAAAACTGTTCCAAATTTCAAGTTAATAGCATTAGTAGTTTTTGAGATATCCAGCTGTGACCGACGATAGACAGTTTGAGTCGCACCATAAGGGTTCCTTTTTACCAATTTGGTACGTAACCCTAAAAATATAAAGGTATTCAATCTCAGGTATTGTTCCAAAAGTACATTTAAATCCTTTTTGAACAGACCTTAAAGGTATCTTATTTTACAATACCTTATGAGACATTTGGAGAAATTTTCTTTTTTTTAAACTCTTCCCTAGTCGCTGGATAGATGGCGCTGAAATCATTTCACATATTATGCACAAAAACACAAACAAATCAGGTTTATTGGAGTCCCTTAACGTTCCTGAAAAAATTTCATGTACCGGTCATCTTAGTATGACATACTGAATTCACGCTATCAGTTTGCGGAGGGCTGTCCCTTACACCCTGTATACTTTCACGTTAACTTTAACTTTAAATTTTGTTCTGTTTGTTTTGTTATTAGCATGTTTCTCTAATTGTGAGTTAATGAAAGAGCGGCGCCTCCTGGCACAGGCATCTATATGCTTTAAAAAACCAAATACCAACCAAACATAACCAAATAACCAAACCGTAACCGTATGGTGTTAACCAAATATTAACACCATACGTACCATGTAAAACTACATTCATACAAATAAAATTCTATTCTATTCTATTCTATTCTATTCTAAAAGGAGACGCATCCAAATACCTATTGCACGTGTACTAAAGAAATAAAACATTTTTGATTTTGATTCTTTGATTGATTTTTGATCCTCAAGTCGTAAAAATCTGCGAAGCTCGGGCGGATCGTTTATACTACTAAAAGAAACACCTTGCTTTTCCCATATATTAACAATAGTGTTGTAATTCTTATCGCCGATTCCTACTACAACCTAATAAATAGTATATTTATCTAATCATTTTTCCGATACAGCACACAAGTGATTGATGAATCTGATCAACTCATTATGAGCACATGATACATTTTTGATTTTTGATAAAACGAATCTGATGATATGACGGTTAAAATAATAAGGTCAGCGTTTAGATTTTGTTCTTGTTCTTTATAATATAGCATTTAAGGTGTATTCATTGTTGGAGATCCTAATAAAATAAAATGAAAATAAAATAAAATCGTGAAAGTGGTATCGTATTTTACTTGGAGCGACTGCCTATCTGACCTTCATAACACAGATACTGGGTAACACGATACCTCTTGGTAAGACTGGTTGTCAGACTTTCGGGCTTCTGACGACCCGTAACGACTGTCAAAGATCTACGAATAACAGCCGGGACCAACGGCTTAACGTGATTTCCGAGACACGGAGGAGTCTCGGTATGTCATCAATGGTCACCAACCGCGGCAAGCGTAGCTTAACCTTCCATCGACCCGTGTGGCTGATATCATTTAGCCACGACCTCATCGACTACAAAGTCCCTGTTATCTGAAAAAGCTTAGGAAGCCATTTTTAGTTTCATGTACTTAGTACTATTTATCTATGTTTATAAACGAATCAATCAACTCCCATGAATTAATAAAGTATCAGTCTGACCAGACACTTTGTTGATTTTATGGTATTATAATTTTCTAGAATATTTTTCTAACAATTTATGTTTGAGAACATGAGTTATTTTTAACCGACTTCAAAAAAAGGAGGAGGTTTTTTTTTGTCTACTTAGTACACCGATTTCTTCGTCAATTGTGGACCGATTTTGAAAATTCTTTTTTTATTTGAAAAAGTATTCTCTCGAGGTGTTCCCACTGTCACCAAGTCAGCATTTGATGAGAGGATCCCATGGAAATAGAGGGAAACCTTCAAATTTTATAGGCTCACTTATAGAGATTTGGGTATTTTGTAAAATAACTCGTGCATTTGCTCTCGGAGAGCACCATTTGGTGAAGTGGAACTGATGATGATGACCACAGATGGCCATCCTCAGACTCAATTATACCTTATCTTGGCAAAAATCTAAAACACAGATCCAAAGACACCGACTTCCGAAATCAAAGTTATTTTCCACTTTATAGTTTTTTTTTGGAAATCGGTTGTATTTTTTTGGAGAAAAGTTTTTTTGATTCCTAATTTTAATTGTACTATGGATACCAATCGTTACAGTGGACCTCCTTGAATTATGAGGACCACCGGCATTTCAACTTGTGATAAACACAGAAAACATTATGCGAATCCTCAATAAAATTATAAAACGGGAATGGACACCGCGTTACATTCTCAATAGAGCAACATTTGCAATACCACTTAAAGAAATCTAGCATTATTTTAGATGGAGGAACTCGTAGCTAAGTAATAAATGGTTGATTTATCAAGTTAAGCTATCCTTGCCGGGTTGGGCCGTGGATGGGTGACCTGACCATCTTTACATACCGAGATCTCCGTGCCCCAGAAAGCACGCTAAGCTGTTGGCTGTCATTTGTGGATCTTTGACAGTCGTTACGGGTCGTCAGAAGCCCAAAGGTCTGACAACCAGTCTTACTAATGGGTATCATATTACCTAGTTATTGGGTTGTGAAGGTCAGATAGGCAGTCGCTCCATTTAAAATACTGGTATTCAGGTGTACCCGGTTAAACTGGGAGCCGACCCCAACTTAGTTGGGAAAAGGCTAGGCAGTTTGATAGACTCTATAGACCGACGTTTCCGACACAGCCTAGGTTACGGGTCAAAAGATTCTTCATAACTATAACAGAGTAGGCATCATCCCGTCATCTCTGTACACACTTCACACGTCGGATTTTAATCCTTCTCAATCATAAGGCTTTTACACACTAGTGGCTTTTGTCATGGTTCATGTTACCTCGTCGTGTGTACTTAGGTTAATCCCATTTCTAGCTGTGTTTGTGTACACACTGCGTCAGTATGTGCTAACCCCTCAAGTTTTAAAATATTACGCTGCTACAACATTGAATTCGTTACGAATAATCTAAAGAATACTGCAAAAAGAGTTCATTGTTTCGACTTGGATTCGAATCATCGCAACACCGAACGTCGTCCTACTCATACCGGCAGTTTTACGAACTAGCCAGCGTGTAGTAAAATATGATCAAAGTTTTGTCATTTAGTAGCAATAATAAATATTAATAAATGATTATCAAAGTATTTTATTTTTCTTGATTTTTAAATTCTTTATAAATATTACTAAAACAATCAATCAATCAACTCAGCCTACCGCAGCCCACTGCTGGACAAAGACCCCTCCCAGTCTGCGCCACAACACCCTGTCCTCCGCCTTCCGCATCCAGTCTGTCCCAGCCACTTTCTTCAGGTCGTCGGTCCATCTAGCTGGGGGGCGTCCCACACTACGCTTACCGATGCGCGGTCTCCACTCCAGGACCCGTCTGCTCCACCGGCCATCGGTCCTTCGACAAACATGACCAGACCACTGCCACTTCAGTTTGCTTATTCTGCTAGCTATGTCAGTTACTCCGGTTCTTTTCCGGATAACTTCATTCCTGATTTTATCCTTCAAAGAAACTCCGAGCATAGCCCGCTCCATAGCGCGCTGAGCGACCTTGAATTTGTGGACCAGCCCGACTGTCAGTGTCCACGTTTCAGCACCGTATGTCATAACGGGCAGGACGCACTGGTTGAAAACCTTGGTTTTCAAACATTGCGGGATGGGTGACGAAAAGACTTGACGAAGGTTAGCAAACGCTGCCCAACCCAATCGGATCCTTCTGTCGGCTTCTTTTTCAAAGTTGTGTTACTAAAACAAAATAGAAAAAAACTTAATTAAAAAAAAAATATATAATGCATGACAAAAAGCACATTACATGCCCAGGATTTGAACCTCCAATCTTATGCACGGCAAGCCGTCTTGAAACCTCGGGTCTATTTAGACGTTGAATAACTCTTCATAAATGTTAACCCTATTATTGCTTGTAATTATACGCAATAATAAAAGTATTAACATTTTATTTAAAAAGACAATAATAAAAACAGACTTTTAAAAATAAATATTAACATATACTTATCTATTCACTAAAACAAGACAATAATTATAATAAAATGTTTTTGTAAAATACAAAAACCAACTTCGGCCTATCACGGATTTGAACCCACATCTTTTAAGGGGTAAGAACTTAATGGTGCTGTGTGTACCCCGTAATCTTAGGCCTATATTTGCTTAACCTCTTGAGTATCGCATGATAAATGATAAATGATCAATGAATGATAAATGATTTGTTTTCTGTAAGTAGGTTTGTACAAACACTTCTACACGTCAAGCATATTTTTTTTTAAACTAGATGAGTTCGACGTTTCCTATCTGACTACTCTGAGAAGAAACACCGAAACAAACTCAGAGGTCTCTTTTAAAGTCCAGACATAATCTTGGTCAGATCATGTGAAGACCATGTAGATTGCAGTCTGAAATGGTCTTTTGAGGAAAGAACCACACAGATTGAGTGGACCTGTCCAGTCAGTGCAAGCATTTGTCAGTAATCGTGCAGCTCAACTCAAAACTTAAGGAGCTTAACGATTCGACGAACAATACCAAAGAAAAGACATTTGGATAGGCCGCATAAATGACAGACTATGTCAGACTATGACTAAAACTGAGAAAAGGATAAAATAAATTCGAGAAGATTCATGATTCGAGAAAGCGCAACCGAACCGAAGTACCGGAAAAAGTGTTATTCTGTAACTGAACTTCACTTCAAACCTCAATAGAACTCATTTGTTTTTAAAGTAATTCGTCGCGGATTCGCACCTCGCGCCTCCTCGGTACCGTTCCACGTGATGTTTTGTTTATAGAATTTTTATTCAACAGATTTCAATTCAGTTGGGGCGTCCTTCTTCTGTTTACCGTGCATAGTCCCAAATTCCGGGTTGTTATTGTTGATTTCACAATAAGGGTTTTTTTTGTTGATTTTTCCTGTCATAGGAATAACAAAAAAACCGGTCAAGAGTGAGTCGGACTCGCGCTCCGAGGGTTCCTTTCCGATTTCTGAAAAAGTGTGCTATTTAGAGACATCGTTTTATTTTTCCTGTAATCTTTATATATCCTACTTCTATCACATAGGATAATTTCAGATTTTTCTCTTTACAAACTTCGTAGAGGGGGCGGGTGTTTGAACGGTATTTTTTTGTACATTTTTCATCAAAAGTCGAAAACTATGCGGCTTAAAAAAATGTTTGAGAATGTATAAACAGCTTTCTGATACCCCACATGCCCTAGTAGCACCACTGCGATTTTTAAGACTTTCAGCAGCTGTTGCAAAAAAAAATATAAATATTTTTATTTCTTTATTATTTGCAAAATAGTTGGGTAAACGTTATCTAAAACTGTTTCAAATTTCAAGCGTATCGATAGCGTTAGTAGTTCTTGAGATATCCAGCTGTGACATACAGACAGACAGAGTGAGTCACACCATAACGGTTCCTTTTTTACCATTTTGGTACGGAACCCTAAAAAAGGAAAGAAATACTTAGAAGGAATGATTTATTAATATTGGTGAGTGATTAGGCAATTTGACTTAATAATAACAATTAATTTAACAGTTTGAGGAGCTCGTGGCTAAGTAATAACAGCCGCACGAGTCGATCCATCAGATTAAGCTACGCTTGCCGGGGTTGGACCGTGGATGGGTGACCATCTTTACATACCGAGACTCCTCCGTGCCTCGGAAAGCACGTTAAGTCGCTGGTCCCGGCTGTCATTCGTGGATCTTTGACAGTCGTTACGGGTCGTCAGAAGAAGCCCGAAAGTCTGACAACCAGTCTTACCAAGGGGTATTGGGTTGTGGAGGTCAGATACGCAGTCGCTCCATGTAAAATACTGGTATTCAGCTGCATCCGGTTAGACTGGAAGCAGACCCCAACATAGTTGGGAAAAGGCTAGGCAGATTGATTGATTAGGCAATTTGACTGTTTGATGTTTAACTTTTACTTCTGCTTTTTAAAACTATTATACAAAGCAGAGGGGTATAATTGCGTTACACACATAAATTGGCAATACACCGCAATTCCATTTTTATTTTGACATACATAGCTTCAAACGTTTGAAAAGATCGTCTACTCACCAACGTATACAACGCAATGAACGTGGCTAAATTGTCAAAATGAAACGCATTGTGATCGATTGCCATTTTATGTGTGTTATGCAATCATCCTGTAGGTCCTGTTTAGTAAAAGGCAAAAGTGATTGACTGATGACCCGTAACACAGGTATTTCATGCCTTTTTCAGGCACCAGTCTCTCACAAATGTTAACCCTTTAAGACGAAAGGCGGGTGGCCAAACTTTTGAAAATTAGGTAACTATTTTAAGAAGGTATTGCTGTCGCTCTGGGAGCGCTCCGCCCTCGAATTCGTGCGATAAGGACAACTGCAGATCCGACTAAATAGCCTATGTAAAAAGTCACATTTCGAGGTTTGGCTCTCGCCTATTTCCTCCTCCAATATTGGACCAATTTAAAAGATATTTCATAAACTGAATAAGAAGGATATATACTATGCCCCTATGTTTTTTTTTTTCGTTAATAGTTGTCAAATTGGTACACTAGGCGTCTGTTGACAGCGGTCTGAATAGGCAATTTTGAGCATTTTTGGAGGGTTCTAGTTCTTATAAAAATAATATATCATCAAAAAGGAAAACATAGGGGCATACAAGTAACTGATATTTATATTTCTGTAAAAAATCATTGCTTTATGGTCATTAACCAGAAAGAAAACAGGCGAGAGCGTTTGTATCTTTTTGTATGGAGAAAAGAGCACCCACGTTTCTTCTTAAGGCGCAGATTTCCTGAAAACGATAAAAAGGTGGTTTTTTTAAAGCTGTGTATCTCATAAACCGTAAATAATTTTGACATGTAAAAAAAATATGATATTTTCAAGTCCTTTTCGCATACAGTGATGGAAGCCAAAACATAATTAAACATACTTTAATGCACCAAAAAAATCTTTAAACATACCTCCTAATAATCTTTAAAAGCTGTTTATCCCTTCATTAGCAATTATAATTATAATTAAAAATATACCATGAAATATCAAATTCCAAACTGCATCCAGTGATGGATTACTTTTTATTAAATAGTTAATTTCTAATTTTATACGATTTTATTGGACTTTTACGACATAATTCCGGTGCGCGTGAGAATCTTCTATCTCGTTCGTCAAACTAGACAGCCATAACGCCATTTCACTTACACACCGAGCTAAGCCAAGCTTGGAACCAGGGCCTTAAGTCTTAGATTAAGCACTTCCTGTCCACAACAGCATTTGTGATGAGAAATGAATAAATAAATTATAAATTACTGATGTACCAACGCACAGCCCAAACCGCTTGGTCTAGAGATTCCAAAGTTGGCACGTACGTTCTAAGGGTGCACTAAGAAAGGATTTTTCAAAATTCATGCCCTAAAGGGGTGAAACGGGGGTCCAAAGTTTATATGAAAAATCTTAATAGAGTTGAAACTTCCACGCGGGCGAAGCCGCGGAACATAGCTACTCTATAATATTCTAGAATCGGACTTATCAGGTTTAGACAATAAACCGCTTACCTATATATAGTAACAAATATGAAAAGTTCATGTTCTTTTCATTTTATCCCTTTGATCAAGCAATACTTTGTTTCAAACCTAAAGGGTTCTGTCACCTTTCAATGCGATTTTAATTATAGGATAAAGTTCGTTACTACGTTAAAGTTATTTAGCCGTTAATCGCATCTTAACTTTCCTAATTACGTCTTTATAAAGTGAAAGCAGTGATTTTATAACATTTAATTTACAAAGGATTTGTTAATTAAATCTATTTATTACCTACAAGGATTTAATTTATCTTTAGGACATTTAATTGTTAGTTATTGTGTAAATAATATCTTACTCCTTATACATAATACAAATCTGGCCTGGTGATCTGTCACACAGGGTATCCTAGTATGGACGCCAGTCTCTCACAAAGGATCATATTTTTGATTTTGTAATGTTATTATTCTAGTCTCTATTTATAAAATAAACTAAGTGAACCTTTGTGAAGAGATAATTAAATAAAGATTACTATTACTATTACTATTAAATACCTATACCAGAAGGCCAAATCTCGTACCTAAAAACGTTCAAATTCAAGTCGCAATCACATGGCAGCGACAATCAAATGTCAAAAATGTAGGTAAACGCTATACAATTTTAGACAGATTGAGACTGAGATTCAATGAGACTGCAAAAGTTGTTAAAAACAGGGATCACCTATTAGTTTAATTAGGGGTCCGTTTCTTAAAAATATTAAGATAAATGATTAGGTAATAAAACATTAGGTACACAAACAAAGTTTCAAAACAATAATTTTTCTGGGTATTTAACTTTAGAGACATGAGGAACAGGGTGTAAAGTTCACTCATCCTCTATTGAAAAAGGAGGATCCTCCGACCAGACGGGTGTTGTGTCTGGTGGGCCACTGCCCGACGGTTGATGTCGGGACGTTGTATATATGCTAATCGCGTGGTAAACTCTAATTGCGCGATGCAGGTTTTTGCGTGACGTCATGTCATTGATGCGTAGTTCATATGTGGCGATGTAGATGCCGCCACATCATTCCCCTCCGGAGACCAGAGGTCGATAGTGGGCTGAGTCGTGTATCTTGCGATGCTTGCCAGTGCCAGTTGTGGTTCCAGTGAGTCGGAACCGGGTGCCGCATAGTTCACGGTGAGTCGGAACTGTCTGCGGTGATACCCCAGTGAGTCGGGGTGGCGCTGCGTTATGCTCCAGTGAGTCGGAGTGTACAGCGCTGGGTTGAGGAAGGTGATGACCAGGAATGCGCGTCCGCTGCATGCGGTGGTCAGGATACCCGTTGAAGCCGTGGATGCTGGCTGGCTGTGTGACTCACCGCTCGAAAGCTTGAGGAAGTGATGCTGATGACGTCACGCTGATGTAGTTGCACGAAGGCTGCGCTGACGATCATGCTCGGGGTCACCAATTTAGAGGCATGAGGAACAGGGTGTAAAGTTCACTCATCCTCTGTTGAAAAGGGAGGATCCTCCGACCAGACGGGTGTTGTGTCTGGTGGGCTACTGCCCGACGGTTGATGTCGGGACGTTGTATATATGCTAATCGCGTGGTAAACTCTAATTGCGCGATGCAGGTTTTTGCGTGACGTCATGTCATTGATGCGTAGTTCATATGTGGCGATGTATATGCCGCCACATAACCAAAATTCTTGGCAAGAAATTTCCGTGTTTTGTGTTTTAAAACAGTATTTTCTTGAAAATCGATTTCCATCTATAAAGTAGCTTTGTTAAATAAATTAAATTTACTCAACATTTTCATTTTATATTTGTAGATTTAGTTTTAGTTATAAATTTTACTGTTAGGTCCCCATAAAATAGGTCGGCGGTCCGGATCCGGAAAGTGATCCGCAATTTGGTGACACCTATAACTATGTAATTTTAAAATTAATTATTACGGCTAATAAATCATTTAGCTTTTATTTAGTCAGTTTTAATTACTCGAATAATATTATCTAGGCGAATAAAACAACGTAAGACATTCTTCTTGGCTTGGCTACGAAATGTCACGTCGTAGCATACATACGACGTAGCAATGGCTACGGCGTAGCCCGTAGCCATCCTGCTACGCACAATGACATAGAATTACTTTGGTTTCTACTTTAAAAATGAATGGTCAACATCTGCACCGGTTAGCCTTTTCAGCGGAATACCAGCTTTTTACATGGAGTTACTGCCTACCTGGCCTCCAGAACCCAGTTACTGGTAATACGATACCCGTTGGTAAGGCTAGTGGTCAGATTTTGTGAGCTTCAGACTATCCGTAGCGACTGCCAAAGATCTATGAACGACAGCTGGGACCAACGTCTTTACGTGTTTTCCGAGACACGGGGGAGTCTGGATGAGAGATGGTCACTCATCCACGGACTGACCTTGGCAAGAGTAGCTTAACCTTCGATTGGACAGTGCGGTTGTTATTACTTAGCCACGAGAGCTCCTTTTCGCGAGGTTCTCAAGACGACACGTATATTTTTTTTTATGTACCACAGCTAAACAGTGAAAAATAAAAACTTTTTTTACAAAAAAAAAAAAAACCGTCTTCCAAAAAAAACAAAAAAAAGTGAAAAATAACTTTAATTTTGGAAGTCGGTAGCAAAAAACTAAAATATAAAACCAAAGACACCGACTTCCGAAATTAAAGTTATTTTTCACTTTGTTGTGTTTTTTTTTTGGAAGTCGGTTGTTATTTTTGTAAAAAAAGTTTTTCTTTATGAGTGGTATTCTTACTAAAAGTAATTATAAATGATTTTACGGATTTAAATAATCCAACAGCCGATTGTGAATAATTGATTTCGGTTTGAAAATAAACTGGTAGTCAATTAATTAACCATGCATAATTAATCCGATTAATGTCATGTCCATCAATCTGGATTTAATAATTAAAACTGTTCACAATTATTGAGATAATCTGTTTTATTCTGAATTAAGGCGAGGCGGGGTACCGCATAAGTAAGTCAGACCCTTCACTTGATTGACTATGTACATATGCGGTACCCCGCCGCGAAATTATAGCGCCAATTCAATGAGCAAACCTTATCGTGCCATCCATCAGTTTCTGTAATTAAAATATATATAGGTATTACTCAATCGAATTTAATGGCTCAACGATAGGTATTATTTTTGACTTTTTAAATGTTCCCTTTTCTTTTTTGCGTTGGGGGTTTTTTAAATTTTTAATTAATTTTTTTCTCAATAACTTAATATGTGAATATTTTAGAATATGTTTGTATTACAATCACTTCGTAATGTTGTCTAACGCGGATAAAGACTGAGAATCACGCAAAAACTATCAAACGTATTTTTATAAAACCTTTACCATTTTAAAGATAATTTAATTATTTATCTTTTAGTGAACGTGTTTTAACATAACCCTTTGTTTTTTGTATGATAAATTAATAACGCGTCTAATTTGGGACAGCGCTCCTTGATGGGCGATTCCTATCACTGGGTGGATGTACGACGCGTTGCGTGAGCTCAGCACAGAACACGCAAGCTATCAAGGGCCCCCAACCACTTTAAAATAAGAATAGGATCGACTTAGCGCCATGTTGTGACGTCATAGCTGTCAAATTGAATAAATTGGTAGGGTGAGCATAACAATATTTTTTTTAAATACCATTTATTTACGAATCATGAATTAAGAATTTTTAATTGTTTCTGGTAAATTGTTGCTAACAATGAAAATATGAAAGAATGTAGTATATTTAAAAAAAAAAAACTATTTATGACAAATTTTTTGATGTTTTTTTTTTCACTTTGATTTAACTAAGACTCGGTTAAACAAAAACAAAAAACGTTATTTGCGTATGAGCAAATAAGTTTTTTTTGCAAACCGTACTTTTCAATCAACATTTGACAGATAGAGGATTCATTCAGTGACGTTACTATTCTTATTTGAATCGCATTGTACCTGCGTCTTAAGTTGAGTTTACATCCTCTTTGGTCTAGTAGTCACCAGCTCAACTTCTGAGCTTTAGGTCCTGGATTCGATACTAAGGTCAGGCAAAGAGATAATAGGTTTTTCTTTAAGGAATTTTTCTGATGCAATTCGGAGTCTGGATTTGTGCCCGGTTGATGGAAATAGGCTCGCCACATGATGAAATGTGGGTGTACACGCACCCCTGCCTATCCTTTTAGGGAGTACTGAAGTGATTTTAAGGCATAGCGACCCGGCGCTCGAGCCGCGTACTGAACTGCAATCATCTCTCTCACCGTGATAACCTAAGTGAAGTGAGCGTGGAGTGAGCTGTCAGTGTCATTCCACCTGATGCTAGGGATGGACCAAGCACATTTTTACAGTCATAATCGAGATTTTTATAATATTTTTTACGCTATTCTAGTGATCATTTTATATTATTTCAAAACTAGTATTTAAGTGTCTATAAACATTGAAATAATTCAAAAAATTGAGTTTTGTCTGAATTTCTATTTGACTATTTTATTTTAAAACCCCTTATATAGTAATGTTTATACACCATACTTACTGGCTTACAAATAATAAAAAATCATTATGTATAGAATTCGCACAAAAAATATAATTAAAATCTCGATTATGATTAAAAAAAGTACTTAAATGTAATTTGGTCAATCCCTAGCATCCGTGGGATGACACTGACAGCTCACTCCAAGCAAGTTTTCACGGTGAGTATTTTACAGAATCGGCCAGCTGAAGTAGGCTCGCGAGTGGTTGCCTCGCGCATTTGTTATGTTTTTAAACATAGTAATTATTTTAATCATTTTGTCACGACAAACTCAGCGAATTATTTTAGACAATCTTACTACCTTTTCATTTCTAAAAAAAATAAGAAAAAAACTTCTATTTTGTAGCTATGAGAATGATTAAACATTACAAAAAGGGGTTTTTTTCTATCCAGCAAATTAAATCTAGCCGTGTTATTTATTAAAAGCGATCCGCCAGATCCTTAAATAAGAAATAAATCTTTTATTTCAAAATTTTATAACAATGTTTTTTATGTTTCCCATGGATTCAAAAAACTAGTAAGCGTGGTCTCTATCGGGTCATAGCGCCTTAAGAAGAAATGCGGGTGCTCTTTTCTCCATACAAACGCTCTCGCCTGTTTTCTTTCTGGTTAATGACCATAAAGCAATGATTTTTTTTACAGAAATATAAATATTAGCTACTTGTATGCCCCTATGTTTTCCTTTTTGATGATACATTATTTTTATAAGAACTAGAAACCTCAAAAAATGCTCAAAATTGCGTATTCAGACCGCTGTCAACAGAGGGCTAGTCTACAAATTTAACGCCTTTTAACGAAAAAAGAAAAACATAGGGGCATAGTATATATCCTTCTTATTCAGTTTATGAAATATCTTTTAAATTGGTCCAATATTGGAGGAGGAAATAGGCGAGAGCCAAACCTCGAAAAGTGACTTTTTACATAGGCTATTTAGTCGGATTTGCTGTTGTCCTTATCGCACGAATTCGAGGACGGAGCACTCGCAGAGCGACAGTAATAGTTTCTTCAAATACCTAATTTTCAAAAGTCTGATCGGCCGCATTTCCTCTTAAATGAAGTTGAATTAAAACTTTATTACTCCTATGCACGATTTCGCCCATTACGTTTTATTATTGTCTTTTTGCTGCTAGTTTTCAGTACGTTAAGACCACAGATAATAAAGAGTGGTTTGCTATGTTCCACTCGATTTGATAACGTTAATTATGTCAATTGTTGCTATTATGTTACATTATTTGTTTAATAGCTGGCTGAAACATATCGTATGTTTTATTTTTGGAATAACAAGAGCAATGGCCTGTAATTTAGGAATATATGAATCAATGTATGTTAATGCGAAAGCGCCAGGGTAGCCCGCGAAATTCAAAATTTCTTACGTTTTTTGCAATTTGTAGGTCAGTGTGAGCTTGCTATGTTGATTAAAATATGATTCGCGGCCGTAGCTAATATGGGTTAACAGAATTATAATAATTAGAATCAGCAATACAACTCCATAAGTTAGCATTTACCTCAAACCTTATGATTTAATGAAATCGCTAGATTTGAGATAAATGCTAACTTATGGAGTTGTATTGCTGATTCTAATGATTATAATTCTGTAAAGCCATATTAGCTACGGCCGCGATTCATATTTTAATCAACATACAAGATCACACTGACCTACAAATTGCAAAAAACGTAAGAAATTTTGAATTTCGCGGGCTACGGTGGCGCATCAACCTTAAGGTAAGTATAGCTGCTAACTATTAGCGCTATCATTGACTGCTATAAACTAGAAAATAATGGTAATTTTAAATTAATAAAAAATATAAGACCTGCTTTATAGTTAATTCAGTTAGTATGCAAAGTTACATGATCTAATTTGAAGTATTTTTTGAATACCAGCGGTTTATTGTTCGATTTGGAGATTTTTTTTTTTCTATCGAGAAAATTTTATGGAATCGTGTTTTCATCAAACATAGTACCTAACATTAATCCTCAACTTTACCATATATTTATTTCAAAATTAATGCTGCAGTATTTTCGACAACTCGGAGGATCATGCTAGGCCATTTGAGGTAGTAGGTATAGGCTCTTAAGACCTTCTAGTATTTTATGAATTTTCGTTTACTTTATTAAACCTAACCTAATTTGTGATTCAGAATTGATATTCTTCATTATCATAATCCTGAAGTTGAGCTTACCCGCTAGTACTAGGCTAGCAGGGATTCTAGACTGAACCTCTAGCCTCCGCCTCATGCTAATGATTTCCTAGTATGTCCTGTAGCTAAGTGTCTACAGCACTAGACTTATTTATGGGAAATATACAGGCTGTAAGTCTAAACAGTGGCAATATTTTAAGGGGTCATTGTACTCATCATTATGAACAACTTTTAGTATGGGAGCTGTTCAGTACATTTATGTTCGCATAATTCGTCAAAATGTAGAGCACATCTGATTTTTTTTCGCGATTTCAGGTTTGGTTCTATAGTAAAAGTTGTTCATAATGATGAGTACAATGACCCCTTAAAATATTGCCACTGTTTACACTTACACCCTGTATAACTGCGCCTCAACATTTTTTTTGAATATCAAATGATGACCACCTTTATTAATTACTAGTTTCTGCCCACGACTTCGTCCGCATAAAATTACTTGTTCCTCCGACCCACCTCGTTGCATCGTATCCTGCCCACGCTATTACTTCGTTTTCGCTTAGCGTTCTTTCTGACTTTTTTGGGGTTCCGTACCAAAATGGTAAAAAGGGTACCCTTATGGTGCGACTCGTCTGTCTGTCTATCTGTCTGTCTGTCACAGAAATATCTCAAAAACCACTAATGCTCTCTGTAACTTGAAAGGAGAAACATGAACTCCATAGAAACTCGGGCCTGGTGTTACAGGGCTGAAATTTGGCCATAAATTAGAGCATTTTGGAAGGTTTCACGAGCCCAATTTTCACGACTCCCAGCAATGGCCAAATTAGTAAAATTAGACTTTTTAGGGTATATTAAATATTTGATGATTAAGTTGATGGTAACAAATTCTTCTCAGAAGAGAATGTCCACAGTGAATACACACTCGTCGGTGTCCTGTAGGTGTCTGTTCACTCTCTTCTGGTCTATTTCCCTCAAGAGATACAGTATTTGCATGATTCCAGCAAGCTTGCCAGATAAAGTCATTTTCATTTACCTGAAGCAAGCATTTATCATTTGACTATTAAGTCTAGCACTAGCATTTAACAATAAACATCTGAGTGGCATATTAGGGTAAACATAAGCGGCCTTATTACAGTCCCACTGCAGGGAAACAGGCCTCCTCTCTGAGAGAGGGAATAGGCCGTAATAAACCATGCAGGTTCAGTTCGGATTGGTGATGTCACATGTCTTTGAATATGAATTTGTTGCACATTCTGGTAAGTATCAGTCTATAAAATACAACTATCAACAGACAACTGAACATAAGGGATAACACTATTTAGTTTGATTACATTAAATAAATGTTACGATATGAAAATATCGGAGGAGCTCGTGGCTAAGTAATAACAGCCACACGGGTCGATCCATCAGGTTAAGCTATGCTTGCCGGGGTTGGTCAGTGGATGGGTGACCATCTTTACATAACGAGATTCCTCCGTGCCTCGGAAAGCACGTTAAGCCGTTGGTCCCGGCTGTTATTCGTGAATCTTTGACAGTCGTTACGGGTCGTCAGAAACCCGAAAGTCTGACAACCAGTCTTACCAAGGGGTATCGTATTCCCCAGTAACTGGGTTGTGGAGGTCAGATAGGCAGTCGCTCCATGTAAAATACTGGTATTCAGCTGCATCCGGTTAGACTGGAAGCCGACCCCAACATAGTTGGGAAAAGGCTAGGCAGATTGATATGAAAATATCGGATACTAACGGTTTGAGGCGCGACCCATTCCTGTACAATTGAAAAAATCATTTCATCTTCCAATCTTCGCCTTCCTATTGTATTGCAGCGGTCCGTTGCTATTCAGCAATTAATGCATAGGGTCATGATGTCGTTAATTATTTATAACCAGTCCTCAAAAGAACGAGAAAGAGATCCGGTTTTCTAGCAAAGGTCAGCAGGAGTGGCAGGGTACGGTGTCCAATGTCAAGCGCGAGGGTCAGTCAGGTCAGAAGGCAATCAATTTCGGAGTCCAGTAGTCGAGCATAGGTCTTATGAAATAATAAATCTCGAGAAATACGGAAAAACACATTTACTTGCGCAAAAATACGAAAAGCGAATGACATTAATGACATGACATTACAACCATGACAATAGACAAACGTTGAGGTGGATATTTGCCGTTTACTAGTGCAATCCGTGGTGCAATCGATTTTATCAATTATTTAATTTTTTAATGACTTTTAATGGTGCTTACGTTAAAAATCATTTTAGATTTCAGACTTTTTTATATTGCATTGATTTTGATACAAAAAAAAATAATACTCCATTAGTATGGAGTATTATTTAATAATTTGTAACAGTATCGATTACCACTAAATCGATCATATTCTTAGGGTACGCTCTATTGATATAATGCCAGCGTTCATGAGGTTTGTGACGTATAATGGAATAAGTTTTGTAACGGTTTACAATGGTTGCTTAAGAATAAAAAATAGAAATCTAGTTATTTCCTACACTTGGCCATTGTTTATGAGGCTAAGATTTTAATGGGTTAATCAAGGAAAATAGACGATTTTTTTGGTATATATTTGATTCGTGTAACGGTTAAGCCCAAAAACGGGTTTCTCCTTTGGAACAGTTTTAGATGTCGTTTACCCAACTATTTTGCAAATAAGAAAGAAATAAAAATACTTATATTTTTTTTGCAACAGGTTCTGAAACGGGTCTTAAAAATGTGTAAATTAAGGGCATGTGGGGTATCATATGAAAGAGCGCTGTTTGCTCATACTCAAACAGTTTTTTATTTTTTTTCAGGCCGAAAAGAAAAAAACAAAAGTCACGGTGCGCGAGTCCGAGTCGCTCTTGACCGTTTTTTTTTGTTTTTGCTAGTCTTATCGCCTATAGGCTATAGGCGATAAGACTAGCAAAAACTGTGATATGATAGCCCAGTTCTTGGGAAAGGCTATAGGCTATAGCCTTTCCCAAGAACTGGGCTATCAAATGCAAAACGAATTTTTCAAATCCAACTCGCAGTTTCAGAGATTAGAACCAAAAAAAAACTGATAGAACCAAAAACAAACCGGTCAAGAGCGAATCGGACTCGCGCACCGAGGGTTCCGTTCCGATTTCTGAAAAAGTGTGCTATTTAGAGACATCGTTTTATTTTCCTGTAATTTTTTCTATCACAGATTAATTTCAGATTTTTCTCTACGCAAACTTCGGAGATAAGGGAACGGTATTTTATTTTACATTTTTCATCAAAAGGCGAAAACTATGCGGCCTAAAAAAAAAAATATTTGAGAATGTGCAAACAGCGCTCTTTCATGTGATACCCCACATGCCCTAATAGCCCCACTTTTAATTTTTAAGACCCGTTTCAGTCTCTGTTGCAAAAAAATTATGTATTTCTTTCTTATTTGCGAAATAGTGGAGTAAACATCATCTAAAACTGTTCCAAATTTCAGGTTACATTATGATTAACCGATCATTACGATTGATTGATAGATTTGGTTGATTGATTGATTGATTGATTGATTGATATTTACGATTGTTTAGTTTTTATGTTGCATTAGTAGTTCTTGAGATATCCAGCTGTGACAGACAGACAGACAGAGTCTCACCATAAGGGTTCCTTTACCATTTTGATACGGAACCCTAAAAATATATTCCTCTATTCTATATCTCTATTTTTTATTTTTTCTATTTGGTATTCCTCTACCGTTTCTCGCAGATTACATAAACAATATTGAGTTGTACCATCTCTGAATATCTATGTTTCAGCTTCAGATAATTATGCAAATTCTTGTAAAAAGCACTCTGGTACAAGTTGCGCATAATTATTTAGATTAAAGGAAGTATAAGAAGCCTTATCAATTTTTGGAGTAATTTCCTCGTACTTCTTCTTCGTCTTTTAAGGATATTATCATCATGCAGCTCAGTTCTCAAGTATCATTATCATCATCTGACTAGCCTTGTCCCAACTATGTTGGCAACAGTTTCCAGTCCAACTGGATGCAGCTAAATACCAGTATTTTTAACCGACGAAAAAAAAGGAGAAGGTTCTCAATTCCATAAAAAAAAAACCGGTCAAGAGCGAGTCGGACTCACGCACCGAGGGTTCCGTTCCGATTTCTGAAAAAGCGTGCTGTTTAGAGACATCGGTTTATTTTTCCTGTAATCTTTATATAAACTTCTATCACATAGAATAATTTCAGATTTTTCTCTTTGCAAAGTTCTGAGATAAGGGGGGGGGGAACGGTATTTTTTTTTACATTTTTCATCAAAAGTCGAAAACTATGCGGCCTAAAAAAAAGAAAAAAATATTTGAGAATGTGCAAACAGCGTTCTTTCATATGATACCCCACATGCCCTAGTAGCACCACTTTTAATTTTTAAGACCCCCTTTCAGTCCCTGTTGCAAAAAAAATATAAATATTTTTATTTCTTTCTTATTTTCAAAATAGTTGGGTAAATGTTATCTAAAACTATTCCAAATTTCAAGTTGATAGCATTAGTAGTTCTTGAGATATCCAGCTGTGACAGACAGACAGACAGACTGAGTCATAACACCATAAGGGTTCCTTTTTTACCATTTTGGTACGGAACCCTAACAACAACAGTGCATAAATAAAATAGTACAAAGACGGCGTTAGTAGGGTTGTTAGTAGTTCACACAAAAATAAATATAAAATAAAATAAAAAGGTGTTAGGCATATCGTCGCTAATCTAGTGACGTAACTGATTTGAAAAAAAATTTACAGGGCGAGCTATTTTTCTTTTTTTTTTTTGTAAACTGTAGATATATCGGTCTCGATTTTTGCATTATTATGGAGACCGTAAGGCATAGGTACAGATACGCCGATTAGACAGATCGATTCGACTTGGAAAATGTATCAAATTACTATAGTTAGGTCAGCTATCGGCTTAGTCCAAATGTCAGATACGTCAGTTAGCTAAATTAGCGACGATATGAGTAAACAAAACAATTTATACAATAATTATCTCCTAGTGCAAGTGTACACCTGCTGACACAGCAAACAAAATTAATGTTTACATAAACAATTTAGCATTATTTAAAGCAAGTAACAAACATTGGTATGTTGAACGATTCATTTGACGACACGGATGGCGCAGTGGTTGAGCGATTGACTGCTGCGCAGCATGTCGCGGGTTCGATTCCCGCACGGAACAAATATTTGTACGACCTACAAGTATTTGTTTCGAGTCTGGGTGTTTTTCTATCTATAATATGTATGTATTTACAAAAAAAAAATGTATATAAGTAGTTTATCAGCCATCTCGTTACCATAACACAAGCATTAGGTTGCTTAGCTTGGGACTAGATGGCGCTGTGTAAAATGTCCAAGGATATTTATTATTATTATTTTTAATTAAATATGTATTAGAAATTCTGCGTAAGGCGGATGAAAGAAATACTGTTTTCTTTCAATTAAAATTTACTCGATGTTTTTTTATTGCAAATTGGCTCTGACACTTGACTCAAGAGGTCCTTTTAAAAGATGAAAGAGATGGTCCGTTTTAAATTACTAATTCTAATGGAAAAGAACCGACGTACGTTAGTCCAACAGAGTAATATTTAAATTAAATAATATTTTTTGTTTATTAATATCAACAAAACTTATTTTATGAGTTAGCATATTATTTGTGCAAAACTTAATCCGCGAGATACGGGAGCCTCATTACGCGGAAGTTCTAAAGTGGTGTTCACACTAGCTACTGTTTACGCTGCGACATAATTGTGCATTGCTTACGAAATGGAACTTCGATATTTACATGCACCCATAAACATATAACACTTTATAAAACAATATCGAGAACGGGTCTTATCGCGATCTTCCTTTTTTACCAGGTAAACAGGTATCCCGTGACCACGATCGCGGCAAGGCGGTCGAAACGTCGGGAAACAAGTAGATACCTGAGGGGCAATTCTCGTATTTTTAACAACGTTCGCAATATCATCTCAAGACTCAATCTGACAGAAATTGTATAGCGTTTACCTTCATTTTTGACATTTTGATTGACGCTGGCATGAGATTGTGAACGTTTTTAGGTACGAGAATTGCCCCTCTGTTTACCTCGTAAAAAAGGAAAACGCAGCGTTTCCTAAACTCTGGTGTGAAGCCACCTTATCTTTTCATCTGCACAATATGAGGTTCTGAGTTAAGTTAATAACACGCTGCTCTTTTGGTAAAGTAGAGTAACATCATGAATACTAGTTTATTTATATTAACTTAGTTACCAGATTGAGTTTCTAGGTTTTGGTTGGTGATAGGCACGGTCAGCAAAAGAAGTCGGCTAACACTGCTACTTTTCGACATTATCTAAATTAACACAAAATGATTTGATAAACTACTTTTTTTCGTTTAACTGTTAACTTCAAATTTTAAGTACTGTTCCGATTTGAATTAAATATTTCGCTTAATAATTAAGATTAAAAAACTGCAAGTATTAATCGACTTTTTTGCTGACTGTACGTTTTATGCGTTTGAGGGGCTCGTGGCTAAGTAATAACAGCCGCACGGGTCGATCGATCAGGTTAAGCTAAGCTTTCCGCGGTCGGTCCGAGAATGGGTGACCATCATTACATAACGAAACCCCTCCGTGCCTCGGAAAGCATGTTAAATCGTCGCGCGTCGTTTCCGACTGTCATTCGTTGATCTTTGAAAGTCGTTACGGGTTTTCAAAACCCGAAAGTCTGACAACCAGTCTTACGAAGGGGTATCGTATTACCCAGTAACTGGGTTGTGGAGGTCAGATCTCTATGTATATCTGGGTTTCTGTTAGGTTAGTATCCTTATTACTCGAAAACCGCTTAACCGACCTATGACCGGTTTCTGAAGAATTCTTAAACGGACGTAGGAAAAGCAATCTGTAACACTGTTTTTGACACAATAAAAAAAATAGTAGGTATACATTAATGTATATTTTTTTTTGTTATACGCCTGTGGTACTGCTGGCCTATCTACTAAAATTGTGATATTATTACTTCATAAATTGAATAAATTAACAATTTAATTTTAAATTATTATGTCACTTACACATTTAATAAAATCGTGTTGGGAATATCAGTATCTTACCCGCGGTGAGAGTTATTAAAACGAAAACATATAAGTAGGCCCGCTGCGAATATTACGAACATTTTACAGGAAACATTAACCTTCGTAGTTTTAAGCTAATAATGTGTTTAGTTTGAAAGCCTTCTCATTAACTCATTTACCTTACTGTTAGGTTAATTGACCAATTCATTTCACCTGATTTCAACTAAGGAATATCAGTCCTAATTGTACCAGGAGCTCGTGGCTAAGTAATAACAGCCGCACGGGTCGATCCATCAAGTTAAGCTACGCTTGCCGGGGTGGTCCGTGGATGGTTGGCCATCTTTACATACTGAGACTCCTCCGTGCCTCGGAAAGCAAGCTAAGCCGTTGGTCCCGGCTATCATTCGTCTGAAGCCCGAAAGTCTGACAACCAGTGATACCAATTTAAGGGGTATCGTATTACCCAGTGACTGGGTTGTGGAGGTCAGATAGGCAGTCGCTCCATGTAAAATACTGGTATTCAGCTGCATCCGGTTAGACTGGAAGCCGACCCCAACATAGTTGGGAAAAGGCAGGCAGATTGATTGATTAAAAGCCTTCTCATTAACTCATTTGCCTTGCTGTTAGGTTAATTAACCTGAGAGATTTCAATTAAGGAATATCAGTCCTAATTGTACCAGGGAGGGGTAATGGCCTTAAAGGGAGATTGATCATCGTACTTGTTCTGTTTGGTGGGATTTCTACCCATTGAGACCAGTGGCCTTAGTGCGAGTTTTTGTACTTACTCGATCACGTTAACGTAAACGTCAGTTTGTACTGAAAATTAATAAGCGCCGCCTGGTGACTATAATGGGAAACACAATTATTCCATACGAATTGACATACGTCAACGTTAACGTGAACGCGATCGAGTAAGTATAAAAACTCGCACTAAGCCCACTGAAACAGAATAAGCGCCGTCTGGTGACTAAAATAGGAAACAAATTTATTCTGTACCTACAAATTGACGTAATAAGGTAAGGTACAAGGTAAACGCAATCGAGTAAGTATAAAAACTCGCACTAAGCCCTCAGGGGGGCTAAAACGGCCACTTTGGCAGAATCATAATAGGATAATAGGTACTTTTGAATCATATTTGAAATCGTAAAACGGTCACAAACTGACAATATTCATAATTTAACTGCGTACAATTCACGCAATTCATCTGTTTGACAGTTTTGTATGGAGATCCGTAAAATGGTCCGAAAATTATGAACTGCTTTATTGAAGTTTAATGTCAAATAGCACAATCACAATAAATTGCTGGGAATTCAGGAAATGAATCGCTTTTAGAGGAATTGTTTAATGTGGCCGTTTTAGGGCCCTCGGTTTTTGATGTGAAACATCTCCAGGGTCAAATTAATCGGCAATTTTTAAAAGGGGTCATAAAACTAACATTTTCGAGCAGGTGCAAATGTAAATCACAGATTGTCACAGGAAATAATTATGCGAAATTATGTCAAACATGTCAAAATAAATAAATAAAACTATTTAATTGTATGTACATAATTGTATGAGATAATTAGCTTTAACAACCCAAACTGTATTTAATTACCGAGTTTACTATTAATCTACATGTATCCCTCTAAGCAAACAGTAGAACCGTTAACCTCTTAAGGGGTCACTGAACAACTTTTACTATAGGACCAAACCTGAAATCGCGAGAAAAATCAAGTGATCATTATGACGAGTTATGCGAAGATAAATGTGTACAACCGGGTGTCTCACGACACCTCTCGACTTTTTTTAGGGTTCCGCACCAAAATGGTAAAAAGGAACCCTTATGGTGCTACTCAGACTGTTTGTGTGGGATTTCATATGAAAGAGCGCTGTTTGCACATTCTCAAACACTTTTTAAATTTTTTTAGGCCGCATAGTTTTCGAGTTTTGATGAAAAATGTTTAAAAAAATACCGCCCCCCGCCCACCCTCCTTATCTCCGCAGATTGCATAGAGAAAAATCTGAATATATTCTATGTGATAGTAGTTTCTGTAAAGATTACAGGAAAAATAAAACGATGTCTCTAAATAGCACACTTTTTCAGAAATCGGAACGGAACTCTCGGTGCGCAAGTCCGACTCGCTCTTGGCCGGTTTTTTTTTACTTTCAGCTCACTTCTGTGTCTGCAATGAAAACGCTCTTTGACATTGAAACTGAAACAATTAGTCATAGTCATTTATTAATTAACAATAAAGGGTTCTACAACAGGTGTGACACGCGATATAATCGCGCGTGACATAAAGGCACAGTTCGCGAGTTTGAATTGTTTTAGTTCTCAATGCCAAGAAAACTAATAGTTATTTATGCAACTGACGTATAATAAGGGGTGTTAAAACACGAATGTGGGTGATAATAGTATCACATGAGTGTTTTAATACCTAATTATGTACAGTTGCATACAAGACTTTATCTGCATCCATGTTATCAATCCTCTATAAAAGGTTGTGAAACAGTTTTTTGCAATACTAATACTCGTATCGAACATGGCGGCCGGCGTCATAGTATACGACGTGAATTCGAATAGGTTCTTTTTTTAAATTACGGCGCTGTTGTAGTGAAACGCGCGTGCATTACAATGTTCTTTTTTTGAAAACGAGTTGCATTATGAAATTCAGTACAACATTAAAGCACCCGTTTGGATGCTATTATGGTTACCATGGTTACTATGACACTGGCTGTTTTAATTTTGGCAATGAGCTAACTGTTTCAGAAACTTTTATAGAGAATTTATAGCATGGGTGTAGATAAATGTATAAAGTTTGCCTTACCGAATGTTAGAATAATCTTGTCTGAATTGTCTTAGATGAAGAGGTGCTTAATATTGTAGAATCAGCAGTTTTTCTGGGTATAACAGTAGATGCTAAACTTCAGTGGGGCCCACATATATCAACCTAGCGGGAAGGCTCAGTTCAGCCGCCTACGCCGTCAGGAAAGTAAGACAATACACTGACGTTGATACAGCTCGGTTAGTCTATTTTAATTATTTCCATAGCGTTATGTCCTACGGTATTCTGCTATGGGGCAAAGCGGCTGATATTCAAAATATTTTTGTTCTTCAAAAACGAGCTGTTCGAGCATTTTACCAGCTAGGTGTTAGAGTTTCTCTGAGAGAATTTTTTAAGGATATTATTAGTATTCTCACGGTGGCATCACAGTTCATCTTCGCCGACATCTTATACATTTGGCAAAATATACATTTATACAGTAAAAACAGTGATATTCCACCAGAAATAATGACAAATTACGTGCTCCATTTCACCGGCTTCATGAGGTTCATAACTCATTTGTTGGTCTTGGTAGGTACAACATTTTATACCAACAAGCTACTACCTTCTTCTTTGCTAGATTTGCCTTTTAATGCGTTTAAAATTAAAGTGAAATTCAATCTTTGTTCAAACGCATAGTATTCTATCAACGATTACTTAAACGATTTATAAGAATAGTTGGTCGCTGTGATTAACTCAAGACAATGTTTATGTCATGTTCTTTCTCCAGAATCAGCTTACATAATGACAGGTTATATGAGTTACTAAAATCGTTTATTTTATTTGACAAATAACATAATTTAAAGTATTGTGTTGTGTAAATTATTTTGCATAGGTAGGTACTATTGTTATGTAGTTCTTCTAACTGAACAGACAGCTGTGCTGCTGGGGAGTTTGTTCCGCTACTTCTTCTTCCCAGCTAAAGCACTAGGAAGTGGTGAAGGGCGGGCGTTTTGTGGGGACTGTCTTACTGTAATTTCGACGTTCAAAAAGTGTTGATTCTCAGCCTAATTTGAATAAATGACTTTTGATTTTGATTTTGCCATTTAGGGTTGAAACACTTGGGCCTCGGGGTCTGTGTGCTCATCGAGTATTTCGGGACATCGCCAAGCGGTAGGTCGAGTCTTCACGGGACCAAAGGGCTGTAATATTTTTAGCCCAAAGAATTAGCTTTGCCATACAACAATGGCAATGCTGCCAGCCTTTTGGGCACTTTTTTCCATTGACAGCGATGCGGACGAATTTTTTGTTGTCCAATAAGATCATCCCCTTTTTATTTTTTATTATATACATAACATATATACAGCTAGCTAGCTGTGTTAGCTTGTATATTGTAATTAAGATTTGTTTATAAATGAAATAAAAAAATAACCAACATTAAAACTTTCATATACTAAACTCTTTGACTAGCACCAATAAACACAAGGTACCATGCGCTATGTTTTTATTGATGGTGCACAGCCATTAGAGAAATAATCCCTAAAGTAACGATCATCTCAAAAGTTACGAAATACCATACGCTTAAAATGTTAAATGACAAAACAAAGCTACCAACTATTTTAACGCTGCTATTATATAAATAAACAGCGTACTCCGTAAAGCTAAACTTTACGCTGTATCTGAAATCAGGGAAAATGTAGGGCGCTTGTAAATAATACTGTGATAAGGAAGAATTATGAACAACACTGAGATGGTTTTAGTTTTTGTACGAGTAAAGGCTCTTACAGACAGAGGCGATATCGCGTCGCGACGCGATATTTTTCTATGGATATAATATCGAAATATCGCGTCGCGACCGCGATATCGCCTCTGTCTGTAAGAGCCTTAAAGGATCTGACAGACAGAGGCGATATCGCGAGCGATATTGCGATATTATCGCGTCGCAACACCTCTACGCGACACGTCGCGACGCGATATCGCCTCTGTCTGTAAGAGCCTTAACATAATAAAGCTGTAGATAATGCTCGAACTCGAAATTTATGCCTGGAGGCTTTTGTTTGGGTATTAAGTTCTGTTTACGTTTTTTTTAGGGTTCCGTACCTCAAAAGGGAAAACGGAACCCTTATAGGATCACTTAGCTGTCCGTCTGTCAGTCTGTCAAGACCCTTTTTCTCAGGAACGCATTGAAATTAATTCAAATACAGTCAAGGCAATAAAAAAATACGGCCATTTTTGTGAAATATTTTGATACTTGCAAGTAGATCAAAACCTTTAAGGTAGGTACGTTGGAATTATAAAATTTGTCAAGAAGCAAGGTTTTGTTTCATAATTTTATTTACTTTCCATATTAGAGTATAGGATCAAGTTCTTCTAACTGAACAGACAGCTGTGCTGCTGGACAGTTTGTTCCGCTACTTCTTCTTCCCAGCTAAAGCACTAGGAAGTGGTGAAGGGCGGGCGTTTTGTGGGGATTTATATAATTGTAACAAGTTAAAATACTTAGATTTTTGATTTTGGGGAGAAAAAATATCTTGGGATATAACCATAGGGATGATTTTATCGTATGATATCCAAAATATAAAGGCGTAGACAATACAATTAATGTGTTTGTCTCGAGCGGGAATCGAACCCGCAACCCGAGGCAGTCGTACCGTAATTGTACCGTCATTTTGTTTGGTTCGGAAAATTGAGCAGTGCATTTATTACTTTATTTATTTTACTATGCATCGGATTTGACAGCCTTCGGACGGATTGAAAGATAGGGTATAGATACCTTCAACCTTCTTTCTTACAGTGGGAGTAGTAAAAAGCGACTGATAGCTTCACCTTTTGAATTGTGGTTTATTTGAAGCGCTTTAACCCAAGGAATGCCGAAATCACAATCACTGGCCACCATACTAATGGCTTGCTACGTAATACTTCGTAGTTGGTATCAGGATTTCATGAATACCAATTTATAGAAGTATCGGCGGGTACGTAATATTGCGTATAAGACCTACGTAATAACTAACATTATTATTAACACAAACGGGATATTTACCATGTTTACTGTTAGATTCGAGTTCCCGATATTTCGGCACTGTTGCAAGCACCATGATCACGGATAAACTCGAATCTAACTCGAACCGTTCTTCAACGCTTCTTCGTTCTTCTTTTGATTCGGGAACTCGAATCTGAAACATGGTAAATATCCCGTTTGTGTTAATAATACTACTTAGTCGGCCTTTGCTATTATTACCAGCTACGTAATGTTGCGTAGTAGGCATTCAATGGGGTAACTCTTTAAACGTCGATTGACACCCAGGTGTGCAGATAACAATAAAAAATCTATTGTTTCTGCTAATTGGCGTGCGACGGGTTAATACGAGGAGCTCGTGGCAAAGTAATAACATTCGCATGGTTCGATCGAAGGTTAAGCTACGTTTTCCGCAGACCACCATTACATACCAAGACCCTCCGTGCCTCGGAAAGGCCGTTAAGCCGTTGGTCCGGCTGTCATTCAGTAGATCTTTGACAGTCGTTACGGGTCGTCAGAAGCCTGAAAAGTGACAACCAGTCTTACCAAGGCGTATTGTATTTCCCAGTAACTGAATTGTGGAGGTCATATAGGCAGTCACTCCATGTAAAATACTGGTATTTCTGTATTCGGTTAGACAAGAAGTCGACCTCAACATGGTTGGGAAAAGGCTAGGCAGATTGATATTTTAGAAGCGCCACAACATTTTCGGTCGTCATTAACTCATTACTTCTCCCTCTATGCACGCACTGCGTGTGAGTTATTTCCATAGACACAATAGAACTACTAAAACTACACAATAGAAACAAATTGGAACTGCGTCCGTATGCAGATTTAATTTAAAAATATTGCTCTGTCCGTTAATTTTGTATGGCATTGTGATTTCAATGGCCACTCTGCGTAGGCACTATGATTCATTGCCGAATTTCTCTAAATATTTCAACACTCGTGATGTGCAAACTGTAAAAGTGCATTAAAATGGCCTCTAAATTGATGGAGCATTTATTTTACTTCTTTGAACTCTTGCACTTACAAAATAGTTTAAAACTGTCGTTCCTTCTCAAATTAAGAAGGCCTATTGAGTGACTAGAAGGCCCTATTGAGTGACTAGTCGTTGCTCAATGCTTTTGACCATTAAAGCTCCGGATACATTTTTCAAAAAAGCATCTTTTCATTTAACATTCTTAAAAATTGGTCCCGTGTGAGCGAGAGAGGTGACAAAATGTGACAGCCCTCTTAAAGATGTTGTTTTTTTTAAATGGAATATTTTAAACTTTAGTTATATTTATTAGTATACATGAAGACCCCGCAGTCGCACTGAAAAATAATTCTTCCTAAGGTGATTGCGCTGTGTAGTATGCGAAATTCAAAGTTTCTTGCGTTGTTTGCAATTTGCAGGGCCGTGTCAGGGGGCCTACTCCCTAAGCACGAAGCCCGTAGTTTCGACCTTCGATACGGGCGTTTCTTACTCCGTATCACCTACGGATGAATGATTGGTTCGGGGCCCGAACGAAGTATGAATGACAACATGATTTGCCAGTTGTCCCTACTCCCGATGTGTTGTTGCCCGCCCGAAAAATTTAACTTTTACACTTGTTTTAATGGATCGTAATGTCAGACGGACGGATAAACGGACGGACGGAAAGACGGACGGACTTAGGGAGTAGGCCCCCAGGTCCGGTAAGGACCAGGCCCGAGTCGGAGTCGACGGCGCGTTGTGTTCCACGCGCGCCTCAAAGAGATGTCAGCAAATGATGGGGTCCAATGTGGCCGACGCCGCTGGGGTCGCGGGTTGTTTCAAGAAGATACCGCGGCCCTGGCATAGGCAACTGAAGGAACACGGGTGGGTTTTAGTCAGTAAAAGTCTGACACGCCCTTCCGCTCCACCCAGAGCGGGAGAAGTTATTTGATGATTTCCCACCCTCAAAAAAAAAAAAAAAAAAAGGGCCGTGTCAACGAAATCTAACGAATCTGCACGAAATCTAACTTGGAGAGATGTGTTGATGATTTTTATGGTTAAAATTATGTAAATACATATGTTTTATTTCCGTGTATCATATTTTGATCAAAATACAACCTGACACGGACCTGCAAATTGCAAAAAAACTCAAAAAAAATTGAATTTCGCGTCCTACCACTGCGCATCCCCCTTAAGGCCCTAGCTTGAAAATAAATAGTAGTGTGATGGGCGTGGCTTATCTTCCCCGCACGCGGGAGTGGTACTTCCATCTTCCGTGGTAGGTCGGTCGACGCCACACAAACTTATCTGAACCAGTGCTCAAAACTGGAATTAACGAAATCACTGACCGGAATTTAAAAACGTAACCACAGATTAATACAGATGGGACACTCCGCAAAATCATTTAAATAAAAAGCGACTCTTGCTACGACACAATAAAGTGCAATTCAGGTCGCACTACGCTTATTACCTACAGTTATATTCAACTACAAGTTGCTTCTCTTTCTATAGCGTAACTCTTATACCTTCTGACCTACTGAATTAGCCCCGCGGACGGGGCCTGCCGCGTACTTGTAGCTTCATACCTAAACTGCGGAGTGTCCCATCTGTATTAATCTGTGACGTTACTTACTTAGGCTTTGGCTAAGCATTATTTTTGTCACTGTCGTGCAACTGTCAAACTAAAAATGCAAGATAAAGACGGAAACATATCTAAGAAAAAGTACCTACTTACGCGCTAAGTAACGTAAATTTATCTCGGTCTATGTTTTTATATTTATTTATTTATTTATTTAATTTATTTAATTAAGGTTCACCAACAGTTGTTACAGATATTAAACTGATAGGAACATATAAGTAATTGTGTCTTATGTCTAACTGCACAACCAATTACTGGCAAACACCACATGCAAAATGCTTTGTAATTATAAATTTAGTTATAAACACAGAATTTAGTCAGAAAGTTTAGTTTAAATTCTAGATAGTTACTTAAATTAAAATGCCAATACTAATTACGTATTACAAACATCGACATTGGGTCTGCGTGGACGTCAACCAGGTCGCTGCGTTCGTTTATAAGTTTGCACATGCGTGGTGTAGGCGAATTAGCACCAAACACTGTACGGCGAAGAGGTGGAGCTAAGGGTGTTATGGGTTTGCGAGGTGGTCTGCGGGGTACTCTGAAATTGAACTGACATACCAATTGTGGGCAGTCAATGGTGTTATTGAGCAGTTTATATGCGAATCTTAAATCCAAGAGCTCCCTTCGAGCTTCCAGGGTACTCATTTTGTAGCAGCCTAGTTTATTAAGGTAGGAGAGATATTTAAATTGCCTTCCCTTTGAGTACCCTAGGTATCGGATGAACCTTTTTTGGACTCGTTCCATCCGCAGCGAGTGGGTTGCATAGTGAGGCCTCCATATTACACTACAGTATTCCAGGATGCTTCTTATAAGGCTATTGTAGAGAACTAATTATGTAGTGTTTATGTGAGTGAAAAGCTCGTGGCTAAGTAATAACAGCCGCACGGGTCATCCGTTAAGCTACGCTTGCCGGGGTTGGTCAGTGGATGGATGACCATCTTTACATACCGAGATTCCTCCGTGCCTCGAAAAGCACGTTAAGCCGTTGGTCCCGGCTGTTATTCGTGGATCTTTGACAGTCAGAAGCCCGAAAGTCTGACAACTAGTCTTACCAAGGGGTATCGTAGTATCCAGTTACTGGATTGTGGAGGTCAGATAGGCAGTCGCTCCATGTAAAATACTGGTATTCAGCTGCATCCGGTTAGACTGGAAGCCGACCCCAACATACTTAGGAAAAGGCTAGGCAGATTGATGTGAGTGAAATATTTTTTACTCACATAAAACACTACATAATAATATGAACACTTCAGCCACTTAAAGAGATACGTGCCTGTCACATCCCACGCCCTTCATATCAATTCAATCCACGAAAAAAAAATACCTTTAAAGCATGGCCGACTCTCGGAAAGAGAATCACGTCGCCAACTTGTAAAAACGTTATCAAAGCCTTTACGTTTGTGCTCACTAAAAGCCTTATTTGTTACGGTAATATCTTCAAGCACGTAACACGTAAAACTACACGCTAACATGATGTACGGCATAAGTGGCTTCTACTTCAAAGAAGTCTTTCTCTCGGAACTTTTTTTACAAGCATTTAGTTATGTTTGTTGTCTATTTATAAGTGCTTCACGGGTTGCGATTCGATTACTTTAATAAATAATAATAATAATAAATAAATATCCTTGGACATTTCACACAACGCCATCTAGTCCCAAGCTAAGCAACCTAATGCTTGTGTTATGGTAACGAGATGGCTGATAAACTACTTATATACATTTTTTTTGTAAATACATACATATTATAGATAGAAAAACACCCAGACTCGAAACAAATACTTGTAGGTCGTACAAATATTTGTTCCGTGCGGGAATCGAACCCGCGACATGCTGCGCAGCAGTCAATCGCTCAACCACTGCGCCAACCGTGTCGTCCGTGTCGTTTAATATGGTTACTAAGTAATTTATGCTCGTCACAATGCATATTATGGTGAAGTGAAGCATCTATCAGCTCCAGTTCTCCTGGAGTCCTGGTTCTTACTAGGAGAACTCCTCAACAATTAACGTCCCTGCATCTAGAAAAGCAATATTTTTTAAAAGGTATTTTGTAGCAGTTGACATTAGGCCATTGTAATTTAGATAAATTACAAACTGACCTACTAAAAAGTTTTTTGAAGTCGTTGGCAAAAAACTAAAATACAGATCCAAAGACACCGACTTCCGAAATCAAAGTTATTTTTCACTTTGTGGTGTTTTTTTTTGGAAGTCAGTTTTTATTTTAATTTTTAAGTCGTCACGATAAGGTGCAGTTTGGGCAGAAGTTGTCTAATCTTTTGCCAATATTTAAATTGCTTTGTTATTTTTTGGCAATGGTTTTCAATTTTTTTTTCCGATCACGGGACTTTCAGAATTCGGATGTCAAAGTCCCTTAAAATATAAAAGAGTAAAATTTAAAAATTATTTAGACAAGTAACTTAATTTGATCCCCTAATTCGCCTCCCATCGCAAATATTTGCATCTTCTTTATAAAATAAAAATATCTTTTGACATTTTCTTTCGTCAACATTAAAATAAAGTTAAAAATATTATGGTGTATTGAGCACTCATTGAAACTTGAGATATTTGTATTTAATACCTTAAGACAATGAGTATCGGAAAACAAACTAACTATTTCGGAAAGTTCAAAATGCTGAGTGGCTTAGTAAGAGTCAGTTTGTCTCAAGGGTTTAAAACTATGCTTAACTTTAGAAATGTTTATCTATAATAGGTGTTCATTAAGAAAGTTATTTTATTTCAATATTTGTTGCCTTTTGTTGAAGAATAGGGATAATGCCAGGGTAAAAAAAAAGAAATTCCATTTAGTCCGTCAAATTTTAAAAGAAATAGAAAGAGTAGTTCGTAGCTAAGTAATAACAGCCGCACGGGTCGATCCATCAGGTTAAGCTACGCCTGCCGGGGTTGGTCAGTGGATGGGTGACCATCTTTAGATACCGAGACTCCTCCGTGCCGGCTGGCATTTGTGGATCTTTGACAGTCGTTATAGGTCGTCAGAAGGCCGAAATCCTAACAACAAGTCTTACCAAGGGGTATCGTATTACCCAGTTACTGGGTTGTGGAGGTCAGATAGGCAGTCGCTCCATGTAAAATACTGGTATTCAGCTGCATCCAGTTAGACTGGAAGCCGACCCCAACAGAGTTGGGAAAAGGCTAAGCAGATTGATTGATTGAGTCAGATTATAAAACAATATTAGACACGTATTTTTTGCTTTATAGTAAAGTCATTTCATCAGTATTTATAGTTAACTCCTCAGATGTCTGAGATGGGCTAATTTTAGACCCAAAACCCCAGCGGGGTTGCGAACCCCATAGGTTCACAACTACTGATGATGATTGGTTTTCCATCGGATGATGTTTTTTTACCTACATTTGACACTTGAGGGTTTAAGTATATTGACTTTACCATGTAAGTATCTCTTTATGTGTTCCCCCTCGTGCAACCGACTGCCAAGGTTACTAACAAGGCGCACAGAGGAAGCAAACTTCGCTTCCTGGCAGATGTTTCCTATTGAGGAATTCCGATATCCGCCGAGAATTCACTACCGATTGAATTGCCGTTTTATTTCAGAATTAACGTCTGTAGTTTTGTTGGATTAAATTCTTAGGATTTGTTGCTATGGTCTGTTCTAAAACTATCTTATAATGTGATTGTAAACAAACCCTGTCCAGGGTAAATTCTTACACAATTACGCATTAACTCACTGACGGGAATTAGTAACACATCCATCAGTACTTACTAACTTACAATTCCATAATTATTTTATTAATATAATATTTCAACTTTCTTAAGTTAGTTGTTAACATTTTTTTTTTTGCATGCTGTGGTCTCCTGTAAGTGAAGGAGTAGGTACACCTGATGCCTAATGTTCCCTTTATTTATGTTTCATGTATTGTGAACATCTTTTGTTGGAGATCCTAAATAAAGTAAATAAGTATCCCGAACTCCAGCTCGTGACATTACTAATAGCAACAACAAAACGCTAACGCTTAGACGACACATACAGTACGCATGCAATAGACATAAATTGTTCCTAAGCAAATATAAATTTAAAACTGATATAATTAAGATTCTAAATGATCGGCAGTGGGCTCCATAGGTTTTACGCAATCTAGGTATCATTATTAATAGGCTACGGACATAGACGTATAAAAAAAGGAGGACTCCGCGCCACGCATATCAAAAGTGAAGCACCGTACCGATTTATGTGTGCGTGATTTGAGTACCTGCAAAGACGCCGTCGCTCGTGTCACGTAATGGCGGCCGGTCGCGGCATACTATGGTGTAAATGTGTGCGCGAGGCGTGTTTGTACAAGCGGTCCGGCATACTTACTGTGCATATGCGTGGCGCGGAGTCCTCCTTTTTTTATAAGTCTATGGCTAGGGACTACATGATACATCACGCATGATTTTTTTGAATTTTTTGTTCGTTACATCTTTTATTGAATATTGTTTATCTTTTTTTTTCTTTTACCTTCTTTTTAATTAAGTTAGCCCTGCTACAGTTATCGTTTGCTAATAGCTTGATTTTATTATATAATTTTAGTAATCTGTGGAAAATGTCGTATTATATATTTTTTTTTTTTGTAATCTTTGTTGATTTAATTGGGGTTTTTATCCCAATGGATACGCCAACCCCGTCATGCCTTATACATACTACTACGCTAAAATGCTTTAATTTTAAATTAAATTAAAAGGAGAATGTTAATCAATAGAACGTGTAACGTTAAATGCGCAAAACCTCTTAAGGGGTCATTGTACTCATCATTATGAACAACAAATCGCGAAAAAAAATCAGCTGTTCAGTACAATCAATCAATCTGCCTAGCCTTTTCCCAACTATGTTGGGGTCGGCTTCCAGTCTAACCGGATGCAGCTGAATACCAGTATTTTACATGGAGCGACTGCCTGTCTGACCTCCACAACCCAGTAACTGGGTAATACGATACCCCTTGGTAAGACTGGTTGTCAGACTTTTGGGCTTCTGACGACCCGTAACGACTGTCAAAGATCAGCTGTTCAGTACATTTTGACGAATTATGCGAACATAAATGTACTGAACAGCTGATTTTTTTTTTCGTGATTTCATGTTTGGTCCCATAGTAAAAGTTGTTCATAATGATGAGTACATTGACCCCTTAAGAGGTTTTGCGCATTTAACGTTACACGTTGTATAGTACAACAACTCACTAAATCTTTTCGCCACATTCTGACTTCGTAAAGTTTTAATTTTAAGACAACGTTGTTTATGCTTAATATAGTTACTACTGTTTGTTTTCCCAAATGTAATACATAAATAAATAAAACCATGATCAGGAAGATGACCAGTCACCACGCGTTCACGAGCTAAACGCTAAGATCAGTCATTATCCCCCTCGTCATCGAAACTCTGCTAACGTCATGACTCTTGCGAAGTAACCTCAGAAGAGGCAGTTACGAAGTAAAAGGGCGTATGTTGAATGCCGCGGCCGTGACAAGAGGTCTATTATGTCCTCAACCCTTTTCAACCCTTGCTTTTTACATTGGCCTCTATTGTCCACCCACGCCCTAAGTCAGACTTTTATTTACTTTTAACCGATTTTGCTTACCTTATTTGTGTGAATTGTAAGTTACGAAGGTCAAGTTGGTTTTGTGATTGACTACTTCAGGAGAACCGTTTGATAATATTATTCTGGTTAGGATTTCAGTCGTTTTGTAAAAGAGGATTTTTTTGCTGCCAATACCTTGTTATTTAAATTTCGGTATCTTTTCTAATTGTATTAAAATGCTATCGTTTTTTTTTTTTTTCTATTGCTCGGATTCTGCTCGTATACTTATGCATATTTAGGTACCTACTAAAACCTGGCCAGAGAACATACCTATGAGTTAAAACAAAAATCACGTGAATCGGATAAGTGATCCCACCAAAAACATTTTCATGTAAAATGTTGCCAAGACGAGACCACATATAGCTCGCACTGACAAAAAGCTATCAGATCTCATGTAGAGCCAAGCTTCTAACTCTACACGCCCTAACTCTCCAAGCCCTAACTTCACAAATTCTACACCTTAGTCAAAATATGAGGCTTGGCCGTTTCGTTACTACAAGAACTATTGTATAACAGAAAAGTAATGAACAGTGAATACATTTTTCACCTTGCGCCCAGGTGATGGTAGCGAAACGGCCAAGCCACATATTTTGACTAAGGTGTAGAGTTTGTGAAGTTAGGGCTTGGAGAGTTAGGGCGTGTAGAGTTAGAAGCTTGGCTCTACATGAGATCTGATAGCTTTTTGTCAGTGCGAGCTATATGTGGTCTCGTCTTGGCAACATTTTACATGAAAATGTTTTTGGTGGGATTTCATTTCTTTTTGTAAGTTGCTTATGATATTTATACGAGTATTTTTACTGTTGTTCATTTTTTCTTTCTTTTTTTGGGGTGTATTTCTTGTACATCAGAGGTGCCTTTTTTCACAAAATTTAAACACCACGATTCAGAAAAATGACGTCACAGCACAACGCCATCTATCGGTCACGTAGTTAAACTATCAAAATATTAGGCATGGAAATTCGTTCCTACAAACACTATTTAGGCTACGTTGACTTCCGAAAAGTACTTATATACAAGTGTATTAATATTATTCGTAAGTACTTATTACTTGCGGAAGTCTCATACAAATTTCCATCCCCTAGTTTAAGGGGTTGGGCGGTAAAAGTTCCAAGTTTTAGAATTTTTTTGTTGTTTGTGTACTAATACTAGCTTACATACCAAATTTCAGCTTTCTAGGACTTCAGGAAGTACCCTAACAATTTTTATGATCATCAGTAAGTCAGTGACGAAATGGGGGTATTTTAGATATCAATAAAATCTAAAGTATAAGAGCTATGCAATTGAAACTTTATAGGTTGAATAAGTCAAACACTGACATCATATCCCGAAAATTTTGTTTCTGGTATAATCCAAACTCAAGTTAAGAAGGTTCAAAAATACGACGAAGTGTTTCGAGAAAAGGTAGGTAGTGCCCTTGCGCTTTGCTTGGCTCGTCTTGGCGGGGGCACTACCGTGCCCCCAGATAACTAACTTTTAAAAACTTTTTAAAAGTGCTTCAAAGTGCATTTAATGCCAACAACATTTGCATTAAAATATATTACGTACTCATTTAAAATGCGTAAGTGAATCACTTTGTTTGTATCTTTAGCTATGGTTTTTTATCGCCGAGAAGAATACAGAAAAATAACAAAATACAGTGCACAAAGGTTACTGTTTCTTTCATTTCATTTAGAAACTTCTTTTAGAGATAGAACTCAATAATCTAAAAAAAAAACATGCTCATGCCCTTTTCCCAACTTAATTGGGGTTGGCTTAGCACATAAACGTGTATAATACCTATACATAATTATAAAACTTTCTTCCATTTAACCAATGAATCATCTTTCACACAATCCGTCTTTAGCCTGCCACACTTTACTTTATTATCACTCGTAAACAAAAAATCTGGCAAGGAGTGACGTCATGCGACATTTTAACTCAATGTATCTCCGTAATCGTTTGATTACGTAAAAAAATAAAAAATACGTGTCCAATATCTTTTATTAATCCAAAATATGACGGACATTTTGACAGAATTTTTAGTCAACATCCCCATTATCAATTTCCGATTAGTAACGTACAAATCGAACCATAACCTTTTGGGTAAAATAAATCTCCAAATATTATTCATAGGTAATCAATCAGAGCTAATAATTCAAATCAATTTCCCACAAATTAAAAGAAAACAATCCTTCATAATTAAAATCGAATCATACGGCATACGATACTGTTTTTATTCAATCAATTGGTAATCGTTATTTTAGTACGAATGTTAATTCAATTACAGAGTGTTCATAATGAGTGCAGCTATAGATCAAAGATGTTCGTTCGTTTTTATCCCGGTAGTGTGTTCCCGTGGGATGATTTCCGACCTACACGCGTCGCGGGAAAAAGTTATTGCATAAATATTTTACTTAGCTTATAGCTCAGAAATCGTAATGTTTTGTCAATCGCCATTGCACACGTGTGAAGCAGAGCCCGGTCGCTAGTACCTAATTATAATAAACGAACTGGCCGTTTTTTATTGCGTTCACTTATAAGCTTAATTTTTTTAGAACTCTAAGGGACCATAGACCTAACGTATTTGATATGAATTTCAACTTGATACCTCCACGCGTTCCTGAGAAAACAGGTCTTGACAGACTGACAGACAGACAGACAGATAGGATGGACAACGAAGTGATCTTATAAGGGTTCCGTTTTTTCGTTTTGAGGTACGGAACCCTGAAAACACAAATGATAATGCATATCTTTATTATCTAGTAAACATAGTACTATAGTTGTTATAACTCACGATAGCGGGTGAGCCATACTTGTAGATGTAATGCGTATAGACACGCGCTCTTGTGTGCGTAGCTGCAGGTAGCGCGCTCCCGAGCTCACACACACAAAGACAATGTGCATGTAACATTTACACATACAAGTATGGCTCGCCCGCTTTCGTGATATAAAACAGCTGTACCTACATGAAAAATAAAAAAAGTTGACAGCCGACAGAAGTGAGAATTTAAAAGCGCAAAACTATGCATAACATGTCAAGGTGTCGAGGTGACGTTGTACGAGCCAAGAATGCTCATACAGCAAAAGTACGTTTAGTTGATTAAGCGTACCTAATTTATACCTACTTATTATAATAACTTTAGTCGTCACTGAATCTCCGTCACGCGCCAATGTGCGGGTCGATCATTACCTAATAAATAACACAACATCAAATGCGGCTCAGATAACTAAACTCTTAAACTGTTTCCACAAATAAACTATCCAACATAACAGTGGTTTGGTGTGAACTAACTAACTACCTACAACAACTACCGGGGTATCCGTTAACGACGAGATAACCCCAACAGACGTGTTGACGCGAACCCGGTAGATTTCCTCCTACTAAAAATCGCTCAACACGCCTAAAGAAGTTTTCAGTATAGTATAGTTAAAATCTCGCTGCAGACTCGGTCATAAATCATTCGAGTGTTTCGCTCTCTTTCCCACTCACGGGCCTTATGGGCAGGCCACGCCCACACGTAGTCCTGCAGTGCGATTCTGTAACCATCTCACCGTGAAAACATAGGTGAAGTGAGCGTGGAGTGAGCTGTCAATAGTGTCAATTCCTAGCAAAAACAAACTCACTTCACCCAAGTTTTCACGGTGATATTTTTACAGAATCGACCGGCTGTGCATTACTGCAGTCGATGAGTGACATCGATAGTTTTATATATTTATAAATGGGTGATAGAAATAAATACACATTTTTTTAAATTTTATTACCAAATTTACTACAAAGCATATTAAATATATAAGCAAAAGAACCTATATATAAAACTAAAAATAGAAAATTAAAATTCTTCGTCTAAGTCATCGTCATCATCTGTTATCGATAATGGCCTTGAGCGCGCGCAACTAGCGCACATCCCTACTCCGATTATGATTTATGACCAAGTCTGCAGCGAGATTTTAACTATACTATAAAATTACATTTTCATATACACCAATCTGATTATAAAACTAGACGCATAAAGAAAACGGCTAACAATTCAATAGCTCCCCAGTCCCTTTGAACATCCACAAAGTAATCTCGCCGATCTTGAAGGAAGCGTGTTAAAAATAAGTACTTATTGTCATTAACGTGTTCAGACAAAATAGGTTCTTTCAGACATGATCTTTAGGCTTCTTACACACTGAGAAGAACTTATAAAATGTAGATATATTTAGTGACATTCAAAAACAAACTTAATCATTTGTGTGATAAAGTCGTAATGACATGAAAAGGTTCTTCAGTCGTCTATAATACTACCTCAAATGGCTTAGCATGGTCCTCCGCTAAGTCGAAAATATTGCAGCATTAATTTTGAAATAAATATATGGTAAAGTTGAGGATTAATGTTAGGTACTATGTTAGACGAAAACACGATTCCATAAAATTTTATCGGTAGAAAAAAAATCCAAAGTTACCTCCAAAATGAACAATAAACCGCTGGTATTCAAAAAATTCTTCAAATACCATTATTTTCACCGTAAAAAGCAATTAGGTAGCTAAACTATCGGCGCCCAGCACCACACTCAGTCTCGCTCTCACTCAGTCCGCGAGCAGTATCGTGCGAGCGAGATAAAAAGCTGAGGTATATGGGCTCTTAAGGCACAAAAAATAAGGTATAATATTAAATATCATACAAAACGTTTGTCTTTTGTCTGCACAGAGCTTTATAAAGTCTCTTTCTATTAAGGCACTCACGTTTGACTCAACAGTATCATTGAATATTTGTTTTAACGTCAACCTTTGATTTTATCAAAAATGTGAAATAAAATTATAAGGAAAATGTTTTTGAAGCCAATAAGACGTTAATTCAATACATTCAGAGGTTTTGACGAATTAAGCACATTAATCAGACTTTTTAGATGTTTTTCGTCGTGTTTTTCATGTCGTTTGATGCGAATATAACATGAAGTGACGTTTGCCGTGGTTTTATTACATAATTATCGAGATCAGAGTCCGTGCCTCGGAAAGCACGTTAAGGCCCTGGTTCCAAGCTTGGTTTAGCTCGGTGTGTAAGTGAAATGGCTTTATGGCTGTCTAGTTTGACGCACGAGATAGAAGATTCTCACGCGCACCGGAATTATGTCGTAAAAGTGCAAATAAAATCGTATAAAATTAGAAATTAACTATTTATTAAAAAGTAATCCATCACTGGATGCAGTTTGGAATTTGACATTTCATGGTATATTTTTAATTACTTATAATTATAATTGCTAATGAAGGGATAAACAGCTTTTAAAGATTATTAGGAGGTATGTATAAATATTTTTTTGGTGCATTAAAGTATGTTTTATTATGTTTTGGCTTCCATCACTGTATGCGAAAAGGACTTGAAAATATCATATTTTTTTTACATGTCAAAATTATTTACGGTTTATGAGATACACAGCTTTAAAAAACCACCTTTTTGATTGTTTTCAGGAAATCTGCGTCCCCTGGCTGGCAAAAAGTTGGTCCCGGCTGTCATACGTAGATCTTTGAGTCGTTACGGGTAGTCAGAAGCCCAAAAGTCTGACAACCAGTCTTACCATGAGGTAACGTGTTATCCAGTAACTGTTTTGTGAAGGTCAGATAGGCAGTCACTCCATGTAAAATCACACAGCACAGCAGCAGCTACATCTAGTTAGACTGGAAGCTGACCCCAACATAGGTGGAAAAAGGCTAGGCAGATGATGCGAATATAACGTGATCAAAAATAAACCTTTAATACCTTCTAGAATTATTTCAGTCATACAAAGCAAGATTAAAGAAATTTTTTTTTAATCCTACTTTGTGTCCCACTGGTCTGGCAAAGGCGTCCCCTTTTTCCTTCCAAACCTCCCTGTCTTGTGCGATCTCTGGCCATGTTGGCCCTGCAAACCTTATCAGACCGTCACACCACCTTCGCCGTGGCCTGCCTCGACGGCGATGTCCTCTCTCAGGCGTCCAGTGAGTGACGATCTTTGCCCATCTCTCCGGGTGCATTCATGCGACGTGTCCGGCCCACTCCCACTTCAGCCTGGCTGTTTTTTCTCCAACATCTGCTACTTGAGTTATGGAGCGCAGGGTGGTGTTTCTAACTCGGTCTGTACGCTTGACGCCTATTATGCTGCGCTCCATTGCCCTTTGGCAAATCTTGAGTTTGAACTTTTTTTGTTCAGTAAGCAACCAATTTAAGCAAATCATTTTTTTAAATTTTCTCTTTATATATTTCTTCAGAAATGGTAGCAATATTGAATGGGTGGTCAAACTTTCTAATAATTAGCGCTAACATCAACTGGAATACTCAAAACTATGGAACAATTGTTGATAAATTATTGTTTAAAGCTATTAAAACTTTGAAGTCACTTAAGAACTTTATAAATGCGAAATCAAAGCCAGGCTTCGCCCGCGTGGGTGTCGTAACTTATCCCACGGGAAAGCACTACCGGGATAAAAAAGTAACCTATGTGCTATTCCAGACTATAATCTATCTCTGTGCCAAATTTCATGCAGATAACATATACATCCATCCATCTTCCCAGAGACGGTGGGATGAGCCGCTCTGCAGAGTAGTACAGAACAATTTACTTGACACGTCTGCTACTACTGCGGAGCGTGCGCGTCTGCTGGCTGTGGGTAAGTGGGAGTCGGGTCTGTGGCTTCATGCGCTACCGTCGTCGAACATAGGCACTTTGTTCGACGACACTACTTTCCGCCTCGCTGCTTCACTGCGACTAGGAGCTCCATGTTGTTCTCCTCATCGCTATCACTGTGGTGAGGTTGTCAACAGCCTCGGACACCACGGCCTGTCTTGCAGCCGAAGTGCGGGTCGCTTAGCACGGCACGCGAACATCAATGACATCATCCGACGAGCCCTTGTCACCGTCGGCGTTCCAGCTGTATTAGAACCCAATGGCTTGGCACGCGACGATGGCAAGAGACCGGACGGGATGTCTTTATTTCCATGGAAGGTGGGAAGGCCTTTAGTGTGGGACGCAACGTGTGTCGATACTCTTGCGCCATCCCATCTTCCTGGCTCGGCGTGCTGTGCTGGCACTGCTGCTACGGCTGCGGAAAACCTCAAGCGGCGGAAATATAATAACCTTATCGGTAATTATATTTTCGAGCCGTTTGGGGTTGAAACCCTTGGGCCGTGGGGTCCAAGTGCTCTTGTTTTATTCAACGAAATCTCCAAACGGCTGGTTGACACTTCCCGTGACCCGAGGGCTGGCTTTTACCTTGGCCAGAGGCTTAGCATTGCCATACAACGTGGCAATGCCGCCAGTCTCTTGGGTACTCTACCAGTCGGCAGCGATACGGAGGAATTTTTCGACGCCATATTTTAGTTTTTTAATAGTTTAGTTAGGATAAAATAAATCCATCAAAACTATCACATCTGTAATTTAGCCTCTTTGCGAGAAAAAAACGTGACATTTCGTAAAATGTGTTTTTATTGCAAACATCGCAGATAAGGCCCCTTATCTCGAACGGTATTTTTTTTTAAATTTTTCATCAAAAGTCAAAAACCGGCCTAAAAAAAATGTTTGAGAACAGCGCTCTTTTTTAAGATACCCCACATTAGTATTTTCACTTCGACTTTTTAAGACCCTTTCAGTCCCTGTTGCAAAAAAAATATATATTTCTTTCTTATTTGCAAAATAGTTGGGCAAACGTCATCTAACACTCGTATTTATAGTCAAATAAAATTAATTACTTCAGTCAAAGTAATTGCTCAAGGAATGATTTTCAGTCTACAGTTTAGTAATTTCTTGAAGTTAGAACTGTCAAAGCTTAGAATTCTTAGCCAAACAATAGTCACCATTTTCTTTACTTAAGAATTCTCAAGTAAGAAATTCCTTAGTAGCAAGTAATTACTTTGATCATAAATACGAGCCTTAATCTGTTCCAAAATTCAAGCTGATAGTATTAGTATTACTAGTTCTTGAAATATCCAGCTGTGACAGACGAACAGACAGACTGAGTCGCACCATAAGGGTTCTTTTTTACCATTTTGTGTACGGAACCCTAAAAACTAAACTACGTAAAAATACCTCTCGCCTTGCACCTGAAAGCTTTATTATTATTTACAAGAGGTTGTAACTAAACACAATAGCACCCTCATTTAAATTCACTGTTATAAACGAAATAACACCGCGGGTATTGTTCACGACGAGAACAATTGCAATAAGCAGCCCCATAGACTAAAGTGAAGAGAATGAAAGGTCGTTAATTAGGAAAAAAAATAAGTAGGCAAAGATTTTAATGAAGATGGATTTCATATTTTAACGAGGACCGCTAAAAAAAAGGAAAAATATAATTAATCTTTGTAACCGTGATTGATTGTTTAAATAAATTGACTTATACTAGGACTAACCGGAAAATTATAACCATCTGCAAAGCCTTTTTCCAACTTGGTTGGGGCCGACTTCCAGTTTAACCGGATATAGACCGGAAAATTATAAAAAAATATATTTTATTAAAAGGATTGATCACTGATTTCGATTGGGCACTGCGGGTAGATATTTTAATAAAATCTTTTTTTTACAAAAAAAATACTAACTACCGACTTCCAATAACAACAATAAAAAGTTAAAAATAACTTTAATTTCGGAAGTCGGTGACTGGTTAAATGTATTTTCGTTTTTTGCCACCGACTTCCGAAATTAAAGTTATTTTTCACTTTGTAGCATTGATGTATAAATTAGGTAGATATGGTTCGCGCTCCTCGTACGTGGACCGCATAAATTGTGTTACGCACACAATTGACATTAGTCACAATCGAACTAGCTTTTCGGTGCATGTAGTCGTGCGCCGAGTCCAGGTTTAGTGATTGCGATGTTAGCGCGTAACGTATCTACCTCTAATATATCAATGCTTTGTAGTGTTGTTTTTGGAAGTCGGTTGTTTTTTTTTTGTAAAATTAGTTTTTATTTTTCACTGTTTAATTGCGGTACCTACACCACACAAATTCTAATACTACTACCTGCAAAAGAAATTAGAATATCATTCATATAAAAAGTGGAGAAAAAATATGTATGATTAAAGCTAACTCAAAAACTACAGAAGCAATGTTAATAAATATATGGGACTAACTTTGAGGTATACACTCTCGAATAAGACAACGAATTTTCAATGGATGGGTGACCATCTTTACATACCGAGACCCCTCCGTGCCTCGAAAACCACGCTAAGCCATTGGTCCTGGCTATCATTTGTAGATCTTTGACAGAGTTACGGGTAGTCAAAAGCCCGAAAGTCTTACAACCAGACTTACCAAGGATTGTCGTGTTACCAAGTTCCTGGGTAGTGGAGGTCAGATAGGCAGTAGCTCCATGTAAAATACTGGTATTCAGCTGCGTCCGGTAAGACTGGGAGCCGACCCCAACATAGTTGGGAAAAGACTAGGCAGATTGATTGCTTGGTCTGGTATGGATTTACAAAACCGTCTATTTGTTTACAAGTATCATTTAACAAACGAAGCAATACATATTTATTAATTCTCTGCCATTCTGTAACGGATGATTGAAGTTTACGAGACACTTTATAGCTCCAACGACGTCGGGGTGGCGGCATACAGAATGTACTATTAATAGTACAGTTATAACCTAGGTGTCTTCAAGACACAGTGAATAGGTGACTTCTAGGCAACCGTCCATGCACCTAAGAAAGATGGAGGGTTGTGAAACAATGTTGTGCAACTTTTGTTTCAACAACATGTATTTGTGTTGTGGGAAACATGTTTTTGTTTGCAGTGCTTGCATAATCATATTTATTTTATTTTATTTTTACAATTTTAAGAAAGCTTACAGACTAATAATAATACACGCAAATGGTTACAAAAAATAACAACTGAGAATCGCTAATTACAAGCTGCCACATTTAGATAAAATGCAGCCTATAATGTTCCCACTGCTGGGACACACTTCTTCTCAGTGAGAGGGAGTGTGCTGTAATCCACCACGCGGGCCCAGTGCGGGTTGGTAGATGTCACATTTCTTCGAATTTTTGGTTCTAGGACATGCCGGTTTCCTTACGATATTTTCCTTCACCGTTTTTTAGGGCAGTGGTGATGAAATAATTTACACAAAGTAAAACGCCTGTCTGGGTTCGAACCTACGACCTACAACTCGTAAGTCGCGGCCGTTATCACTGGGCGACCACTACTCTCAGCTAGTTGCATTTTAGATTATGAAAAGCATTGATTCCTTAGTCAAAAGCATTTCTGAACGGGGGGCAATAAAACTTAAATATTTAATTTTATTTAGGTATTCAAAAAAATATACAGGGTGTAATTTTAATCACCGTTATCCTCTTAAGGGGTCATTGTACTCATCATTATGAACAACTTTTACTATGGGACCAAACCTGAAATCGCGAAAAAAATCAGCTGTTCAGTACATTTATGTTCGCATAATTCGTCAAAATGTACTGAACAGCTGATTTTTTTTCGCGATTTCAGGTTTGGTCCCATAGTAAAAGTTGTTCATAATGATGAGTACAATGACCCCTTAAGAGGATAACGGTGATTAAAATTACACCCAGTATATGTAATTTGTAGTAAATCAAGTAAATATAGCTTTACTAAACTTTATTAGGGATTTAAAACCATTTTCATGAAAAAAAAAACTCCATTCACAAAGTTACGGATTTAGGCGATTAAGGGCGAGCGCGCACTGCGGTGCGTTTCCGTTAATTCTGCCGCACTGGGTGGGGCCTACAGTAACAAAACGCATGACCGCAGTGCGCACACTTCAAAGATACTTCACAGATTTTGCGTTAGAAAAACGCACCGCAGTGCGCGCTCGCCCTTCCACACGCCACCGCGCACCGCCGCGGTTGTTGGGCGGTATAGGTACGTGTGTTAGGCATCTACGGGCTTAATAAAGACCAATGCGATCATGAGATCCGCTTCACCGCCTACCGCGGCGATTCGCGGTGCCGTGTGTTAAGGCCCTGGTTCCAAGCTTGGTTTAGCTCGGTGTGTAAGTGAAATGGCGTTATGGCTGTCTAGTTTGATGCACGAGATAGAAGATTCTCACGCGCACCGGAATTATGTCGTAAAAGTGCAAATAAAATCGTATAAAATTAGAAATTAACTATTTAATAAAAAGTAATCCATCACTGGATGCAGTTTGGAATTTGACATTTCATGGTATATTTTTAATTATAATTACTAATGAAGGGATAAACAGCTTTTAAAGATTATTAGGAGGTATATTTAAAGATTTTTTTGGTGCATTAAAGTATGTTTAATTATGTTTTGGCTTCCATCACTGTATGCGAAAAGGACTTGAAAATATCATATTTTTTTCCATGTCAAAATTATTTACGGTTTATGAGATACACAGCTTTAAAAAACCACCTTTTTGCCGCCCTTGCGGCGGTGGGACCACTGTGCAGTGGTGGAAACGTCCTTGACTTAGGAGTTACGGTCGTTGGTTCGAACCTATGCAAGCACTTCGTGTATATTATAGTAGTGGTGTAGCGTTTTTTTTTTTGTAGTCGGTTGTTTTTTTGGGTACCGTACCAAAATGGTAAAAAAGGAACCCTTATGGTGTGACTCAGTCTGTCTGTCTGTCTGTCTGTTACAGCTGGATATCTCAAGAACTACTAATGCTATCAACTTGAAATTTAGAATAGTTTTAGATGACGTTTACCCAACTATTTTTCAATTAAGAAAGAATTTAAAATATTTATATTTTTTTAGCAACATGGGCTGAAAGGGGGTCTTAAAAAATCAAAGTAAGGCTACTAGGGCATGTGGGGTATCATATGAAAGAGCGCTGTTTGCACATTCTCAAACATTTTTTTTCTTTTTTTTAGGTTGCATAGTTTTCAACTTCTGATGAAAAATGTAAAAAAAAATACCGTTCCCCCCCCCCCCCTTATCTCCGAAGTTTGCAAAGACAAAAATCTGAAATTATTCTATGTGATAGAAGTTTATGAAAAGATTACAGGAAAAATAAAACGATGTCTCTAAATAGCACACTTTTTCAGAAACCGGAACGGAACCCTCGGCTCGGACCGGTTTTTTTTTTTGTTAAAAAGTTTTCACAGAAAAAGTTTTAACTTCGGCAGATCAAAAACAACACACAATTGAATCATCATTTCAGCCGAAAGACGTCCACTATAGGCCTCCCCCAAGCACCACCACTTCGACCGGTTCTGAGCTTCCCGCATCCAGTGGATTCCTGCGGCTTTCACCAGGTCATCGGCCCACCTTGTAGGGGCTTTCAACGCTACGTCTTTCGGTACGCGGTCGCCACTACAGAACCTTTCGGTCCCATTGGCCATCTGTTCTGCCCTGCCCACTGACTTCTTCGGGAAATGTCAGTTACCTTGGCTCTCCTGCGGATCTTTTCATTGCGGACTTTTGCTGACTTTTAGCCTTCTAATAAGGCTCATTGTGAGCGAACACGTTTCAATGTCATAGGTACTAGCAACCCACACTGCTCAAAGACCTTCGTCTTGAGACACTGCTTTATGTGGGACGAGAAGATATTGCGAAGCTTCCTGTACGCTGCCCAGCCGAGTCGGATTCGATGATTTACTTCGTTCTCGAAGTTGGACCTACCTAACTGGACAATTTGTACTAGGTAAACATACACTCGTTCCCAACTTCGAGCGTAGCGTCACAATTAAATAGACTGTCCTAATTCTACGAGTTACCTGAAATCAAATTTTCCCGTCGAACATGCCAATCCGGCGAAATAAGCGGACCGCAACGTAATCAACGAAATTATAGAAACTAGCAACACAATTTTAAACATACATCTTGTCACTGCGTTTGACATATTCGCCCAACAATGTGCGATTTGGTACATTGTGCATTGTGTTTGGAAAGTTTGCCCCATATATAGACCAAGGTCGATAATTTATGAAACAAAACAAAATAATAGTAGTATGAAACCCATTAGAAAAGGAAGAGAATATAACAAAAACCGGCCAAGTGCATGTTGGACCACGCACAATGAAGGGTTCCGTAGTTGAAAAGAATTTATCCCAAAAACAAACTTAACATTGGATATCAAAAACAAAAAAAAAATGTCATAAAATTACAAATTCTCAATTTTCGGACTTTTTCCTTTCTTGTGCTGGGAGACCTTGCTTCTTGACAAATTTCATTATTCTAGGTCAACGGGAAGTATAGGTTTTGATTTACTTGCGACAGTTGCGAGTATCAAAGTGTGTCGCAAAATGGCCGTATTTTTTATTGCGTTGACTTAGAAGCTTGAGTTTTTTAGGACTTCAAGAGACTACAGACCTACGTATTTGATGTTAATTTCAATTTGATACCTCTATGCGCTTCTCAGAAAAAGGGTCTTGACACACTGACAACTGTGAAAATATTTTTTTATGTGAAAGAATTACAAACTAACAATTTTCGGACTTTTTCCTATATTTGTGTTGCGAAAACTTGCTTCTTGCCAAATTTTATTATTTTATGACGACGGGATGTACCCTATAGGTATAGGTTATAGAATAGGTTTATAGAATAGGTTTTGATTTACTTGCGAGTATCAAAAAATGTCGCATAAATAGGCGTATTTTTTTACTGCGTTGACTTAGAAGTTTGATCTTTTTAGAACTCCAAGGGAAAATAGACCTACGTATTTGATATTAATTTCAGCTGGATAACTTCACGCGTTTCTGAGAAAAACGGTCTTGACAGACTGACAGACAGACAGACGGACAAACAAGTGATCCTATAAGGGTTTCGTTTTTCCTTGTGAGGTACGGAACCCTAAAAATGAAAGGAAAAATAAATTACGGGCGATCTGAGGTCGGGAAGTGGATGGGGGGTGTTTTTAAGGGTAAAAAACGGTTTATCTCGATTTCCTGCAAAACTACAAGTCCTATGGAAAAAGTTAAATAGCAAAGTTGGAGGTAATAAAAAGATCGACAACTTTTGTATTTACACTTTTTTCATATAACCTCAAAATTTATGTGAAAAATTCAAATAACCAAGTTTTTGGTTTTTTAATTTTATTTTTAACAATTTTTTTTTTTTTCACTTAATTTGGTGGAAACTTAATAGGTAGTAAGCTTAATAGTAGTATTTCGAGTTTAGCGTGCCATTCAAATAATAAACTGAACAGAAGTTTTAAGAAATTATCTACGTGATAATTTACCCAGAACTTGTCCGTAGGTAAAACAGGCCCTAACTATAATTCCAGTCAAGACACTAATTGAATTTTTAACCCATACTTTATCCATATAACCAAGATTCTGCAGCAACAACAAACTCCATCTCCGCAAAGTTAGAACATTCTTCTAGACGCAGTACATTATACTTTTAAACTAGTCCTAGATTGAAGATTGAAAGTTTACACATAAAACTTTATGATAGTGGGACAAACAGCTTCATGTTTCCTAGTTTGTGATCTAGGGAAGATGCTAACATGACTTAGGTCTTGTAAACTCTTTATTGCTTTTTTTTTATTGAGCTATTTTATAGTGATTGTTTTAACCCGGGTGTCTGATTTGAGAATTTGTACTTGAGAACTTTTTAAGAGCGTTGATCGCGCGCGGGCTTGCAAAGTCGCATTTCTAGAGGTTCCGTACCACAAAAGGAAAAAACGGAACCCTTATAGGATCACTCGCGTGTCTGTCTGTCCGTCTGTCACAGCCAATTTGCTCCGAATCTAATGGACCGATTAAGTTGAAATTTGGTATACATATGGATTTCTGTGACCCAAACACGTACGGATAAAGTAAATAAATGAATTTTGATTATGGGGGTCACTTTTAGGGGGCAAATAAGAAAAAAAATGAAAATACCGTGTGACATGTCAAATGAAAGGGCTTACTGAAATGACATGAAATTTTGTGTATATTTGAATGGGTTCCTGGATGGTTTGAAAACACAATTGGACCTGGTAGGTCCAGGTAGGTGGCGCTGCAGTCGGGTTCTAGGATCGTTCAGACAGGCCAATGTCTGTTGGGTCCGCTAGTTTACTATATTCTCCAACAAAGATTCATACAAACAGTCCATTTCAAAAGAAACATTAATTATTCTCATTGAATTTTTCAAAGCAATTTGACCGAATGATGATACGCGAACACAAATTCGTCGGGAGACAATCTCATAAAATTTAACGCTTTAATCTCGTTACGAATATCAGTTTCTGTTATCGTTGCTGCAAATAACGTTATGAAATGAAACGGTATGTTAGATATTGTAGTTATCATTATTTTTGATATAATGGGGCACATGCTGATCCCCGGTTTTCTTTCATGCAAGGGTAACTGCTACATTTATCCGGATAAAAATATCATCTACCTACACTGTAGATTCTACAGCGTGTATCAAATAGGTATGGTGAAATTGAAGGGTGTGGTACAGACCATCTGAGAGGAGCTCGTGGCTAAGTAATAACAGCCGCACGGGTTGATCCATGAGGTTAAGCTACGCTTGCCGGGGTTGGTCAGTGGATGGGTGACCATCTTTACATACCGAGACTTCTCCGTGCCTCGGAAAGCACGTTAAGCCGTTGGTCCCGGCTGTCATTCGTGGATCTTTGACAGTCGTTACGGGTCGTCAGAAGCCCGAAAGTCTGACAACCAGTCTTACCAACGGGTATCGTATTACCCAGTTACTGGGTTGTGGAGGTCAGACAGGCAGTCGCTCCATGTAAAATACTGGTATTCAGCTGCATCCGGTTAGACTGGAAGCCGACCCCAACATAGTTGGGAAAAGGCTAGGCAGATTGATTTGGTACAGACCATCAAACTGAACAACTTCCTTCATGGGACCAACATCGTAATCGAGAAAAAATATCAGCTGTTCCGTACAAAGCTTCAATACCTAACTCGAATCAAAATAATGTAAGTATGGGACAGCTGATATTTTTTTCTCGATTACGATGTTGCTCCCATGGAGAAAGTTGTTCTGTTTCATGTTCTGTACAATGGCCCTTAAATTTTACCACAGCTTTCTGTGACACCCTGTATTATTATCTAGGTTATAATCTACCTGTATGCCAAATTTCATCGAAATCAGTTCAGCAGCTGAAGCGTTATTGAGTAACAAACATACTAGTCATAAAATCATCATTGTACTCATCATTATGAACAACTTTTACTATGGGTCCAAACCTCAAATCGCGAAAAAAAACAGCTGTTCCATACATTTATGTTCTTCATTGTACTCATCATTATGAACAACTTTTACTATGGGACCAAACCTGAAATCGCGAAAAAAACAGCTGTTCCATACATTTATGTTCATCATTGTACTCATCATTATGAACAACTTTTACTGTGGGACCAAACCTGAAATCGCGAAAAAAAACAGCTGTTCCATACATTTATGTGCATCACTGTACTCATCATTATGAACAACTTTTACTATGGGACCTAACCTGAAATCGCGAAAAAAAAACAGCTGTTCCATACATTTATGTCCATCATTATGAACAACTTTTACTATGAGATCAAACCTGAAATCGCGAAAAAAAACAGCTGTTCCATACATTTATGTTCATAGATAAATTTTGTTCATAAAGATCACTACTGTAATGATTTTTAAAATAATAATTACGAATAAGACTTTTTTCCACAAGCGACAGATGGCGCTAGTGATTGCACGAACTTTATACATCCGTTTAGGTATTCATTTGTAGAATACTATTATTAAAGTATATTTCTTTAATACAGTTAGTAAATAATTATTGTTTAAGTTTTAAAAGTTTATTTATAATAATCATAAGGCTAATCATAAGTCATGAAATTATTTAAGTTAGTCAAGTGATTGTGTGTACTGTTTATTTTGCTCTGATTGGTCGTTAGCCGGCTGAGTGTTCACTTCCGTTTAAAGTGGGGATCCTTCAGTTGGCAACTGATTTGGAAGGACAGAGTTCACAGGGTCAGTCTTTTTCTAGGCTTTGACCTGTAAGCATATCTGACGGATCCGTGCTACTTTTATTAAATTCATGATGATAAGTAATAACTGTGATAAGTGATTGTTAATAACCATGTGTTTTGGAATTAAGTGAATAAATTATATTCAATACTGCAATTGAGGTGTATGATTTCGTCACACTACTATGACCTCTTAAGAGTATTCCCATGAATCCAATTTCATCCTATGTATGGCTGTCTGTCAGTGAATTTAAGATATTTTATTAAGTAGAACATGTAATGAACTTTCTAGGTGGCTGGGGAAGGGGTCGTACTGATCAACCTCCTAAAATGATAATACGTGGCTTCAAAAGGCTCATCGCTTAAATCAAACTTGATTGGTCTGACGTTAAGCCTCTGATCAGATCAATTTATGCCTCAGCGGACACGAATTCGGAAATCTGACTACCGCGTTCTAAATTCAGATAACGGTCGGTACCTATCGTCGAACTATTGATTTGAAGAAGTTACTACGATTATCGTCTCTCATTATAAAATTGACTAGCTTCTGAATGCGACTCTACCCGCGTGGTGTGTGGTTCATTAAAAGGGTTGCCAAATAAAAAAAAACCGGTCAAGAGCGATTCGGACTCGCGTACCGAGGGTTCCGTTCCGATTTCTGAAAAACTGTGCTATTTAGAGACATCGTTTTATTTTTCCTGTAATCTACACATAAACTTCTATCACATAGAATAATTTCAGATTTTTCTCTATGCAAATTTCGGAGATAGGGAAAAAACATACCGTCCCCCGGGACGGTATGTTTTTTTACATTTTTCATCAAAAGTCGAAAACTACGCGGCCATGAAAAAAAAAATGTTTGATAATGTGCAAACATCGCTATTTTATATGATACCGCACATGCCCCAGTAACCCCACATCGAATTTTTAAGACCCCTTTCAGTCCCTGTTGCAAAAAAAACATATTACTTATTTTCTTTCTTATTTGCAAAATAGTTGGGCAAACGTCATCTAAAACTATTCCAAATTTCAAGTTAGTATTTAGCATTAGTAGTTCTTGAGATATCCAGCTGTGACAGACAGACAGACTAAGCCACACCATAAGGGTTCCTTTTTACCATTTTGGTACGGAACCCTAAAAAACATCAAATCTATCCATAAATAAATTAATTAAATTCGCTTTTCGTGTCTGTCTGTGTGGCCGCGTTGTTCTTCTAAACAACGCAAAGGATTTTGATGTGGTTTTCATTAGCATTTAGAGAATTTATTCCGGAAGGTTTTTGGCTGTTATTGCTTAGCCACGAGCTCCTCTTTAAAAAACTTATCAAAAACCAAAACAAAAAAAAAACAATCGTATTATACATGAGTTTTAAACTTTTGACATTTAAATATTCGTTTACACTGTAGTAACATTTACTTATTAATAGTTTTTTTGCGCAAAGCTACTTAGTTAGATGTACAGTATGAGTAGTTGACGGCTTTGTGATGTGTGTATAATAACATTACACCCTGTATAATAACATTCTATTCTCCACAAAATTCCTGAATAAAAATATTCCAACTTTTACCGTCTCAGTTTTCACCCTCCAGAATGAAAACATTAATCATTTTGTTTGCGGTCCTCTGCAAACGAACTAATAAAAAGTCGATATCTGAGACCACTTAAACTAGAATCTGCTTACTACCCCACTTTATTTTCATCCGGGTTGAATATAGACTCAAATACTTATAGATGGGACGAGACGAGACCTTATTGAATAAAATTACAATGGTCAAACAGTGGTTTCGAAATGTAACGGGTCGGGTTTAAGTACTTTAGAAAGAAAAAACAAAGAAAGAAAGATAATACATTTATTTAGCCCATACTTAACTAAAAAGCAACACAAAATAATAACAGCAGATTAAAATACCAATAAAAAAAAATAAAAAAAACAAAATTTGCGATAACAACAACAATAAAATTACGATGCAGGAATGTGTGCTTAGAGGTTTAAATATCTGGTGATTGATGGTCATCATTATTGCCAGAATGACCACGGTTTGCAAGCGGAATGGATAGCACGAGATGTTTCTCATTATATAAAACTGAAGAGTTCGTTTTTTTTTAGGGTTCCGTACCAAAATAGTAAAAAGTAACTCTTATGGTGCGACTCAGTCTGTCTGTCTGTCTGTCACAGCTGGATATCTCAAATTAGGCGATCAACTTGTTTGGAACAGTTTTAGATGATGTTTGCCCAACTATTTTTCAATTAAGAAAGAAATTTTTTTTTTTTTTTTGCCATATGGACTGAACTTAAAAATTCGTAGTGGGGCTATTAGGGCTTGTAATATGAAAGAGCGCTGTATGCACATTCTCAAACATTTTTTTCTTTTTATTTTGGCCGCATAATTTTCGACTTTTGATGAAAATGTAAAAAGAAATACCGTTAATACCGTTCCCCCCTTTATATCCGAAGATTGCATAAATAAAAATCAGAAATTATTCTATGTGATAGAGGTTTATGGAAAAATTACAGGAAGAATAAAATGATGTCTCTAAATAGCACACATTTTCAGAAATCGGAACCGGTTTTTTTTTCTTTGAACGCGCTTATCTCTGGAACTACAAGTCAGATTTGATAAAATATTTTTGCATTTGATAGCCCAATTCTTGAGGAAGGTTTTAGCCTATTATTTTTTGACGACACGGTTGGCGCAGTGGTTGAGCGATTGACTGCTGCGCAGCATGTCGCGGGTTCGATTCCCGCACGGAACAAATATTTGTATGACCTACAAGTATTTGTTCCGAGTCTGGGTGTTTTTCTATCTATAATATGTATGTATTTACAAAAAAAAAATGTATATATGTAGTTTATCAGCCATCTCGTTACCATAATACAAGCATTAGGTTGCTTAGCTTGGGACTAGATGGCGTTGTGTGAAATGTCCAAGGATATTTATTTATTTATTTATTTATTTTAACCTCGCAACAACTCTTAGGAGCCGAGCAAAAAGAAAAAAAATCAGAAAGAACGCTAAACGAAAACGAAGTAGGTCATAGGGCGGGCGATGCGTCGAAATACACTTACCTATAATTAAGATTATGATCATAAATTTTCATTTTATAGGGGTGGAAGGGGTGTTGAAATCTGTAGGAGAAAATGTGAAATTCACGAGAGCTAAGTCGCGGGCGCGGTGGGAGTATAATAACCTACAAAGGTTAAATTAAATTATCTTGACAAACTTCACACACGTGAATGATCGATATACAGGGTGAAATTTTAATGGTCGTTTTCCTCTTAAAGGGTAATTGTACACCATTATTAACAACTTTTACTATGGGACCAAACCTGAAATCACGAAAAAAAAAATCGCTGTTCAAACTCATCAAAATGTAGGGAGCAGCTGATTTTTTTTTCACGATTTCAGGTTTGGACCCTTAGTAAAAGTTGTTCATAATGATGAGTACAATGACCCTTTAAAATAAACAACCATTAAAATTTCAACCCGTATAATAACGATAAAACGAACAAAAAAAAAACTTGGTAACGGCCGCAGCTAGTGTAGATACTTGAAAGTATTTGACCCTCCCTATATACATACATATACAGGGTGTAAGGGACAGCCCTCCGCAAACTAACAGGGTGCATTCAGCTCTTCATTTTGAATCATATTCCACCGGAAATTTACTCAGGAAAATTTTCATTTTTTAAATATTTTTTTCAGTTACATTTTCTTTATTTCAATGTAAAATTACATTGTGTGTTCGCAGCACTCCATTTATGTAAAAAAAAACAGTAAAAAACAAAACTAAAACAAAAAAACCAGCAATGGATGTAGAAATACTCTAACGAACGACGCGTGAAATCAGCTGTTCACTTTCTGTCTAGCTACAGAGTTCATCGAACTCACCGCATGCCTATTACCTACCCCTCCCAGCCAGTAATAGACGCTCCGATTTGTGCACAAAAACACAAACAAATCAGTTTTATTGGATTCCCATAACGTTCCTGAAAAAAATTCATGTACCGGTCATCTTAGTATAACATCCTGAATTCACCCTATCAGTTTGCGGAGGGCTGTCCCTTACACCGTGTATGTATTTAAAGATAGTTTTAAAATAAGTTATTAGCTTTAAATAGTGTTCGTGTAGATTCTTGTTGTATATTTTCCATAGAAAGCCTACCTATTCTAGTTCAAAGAAAAAAAATTAAGAAGAAATGTGGAAAGTTTTGAGTATGAATGTGGCTATAAGAGCAGGGACCAAAAAACCAATGGATGGACTGTGTGAAATATGATATAATATGGCTAGAAAGGGGTCGACTACCGAGATGACAACTGTATAATAAAATGTTTGTAGATTTTCAGCAGTAAACTGTATTTCCAAAATAATTATGTTAATTTTAAGAAACCGGTCAAGAGCGAGTCGGACCCGTGCACCGAGGGTTCCGTTCCGATTTCTGAAAAAGTGTGATATTTAGAGACATCTTTTTATTTTTCCTGTAATATTTACATAAACTTCTATCACATAGAATAATTTCCGATTTTTGTCTATGCAAACTGGGGGAATTAGGGGGGAACGGTATTTTTTTTTGCATTTTTCATCAATAGTCGAAAAATTTGCGGCCGAAAAAAAAATGTTTGAGAATGTGCAAATAGCGCTCTTTTATATACACCACATGCCCTAGTAGCCTCACTTCGAAATTTTCAGTTGCTGTTGCAAAAAAAAACATACTTATATATTTTTATTTTTTCTTATTTACAAAATAGTAGGGCAAACGTCACCTAAAACTGTTCCAAATTTCAAGTTGATAGCCTTAGTAGTTCTTGAGATATCCAGCTGTGACAGAAAGACTGAGTCGCACCATATAAAGGGTTCCTTTTACCATTTTTGTACGGAACCCTAACAAGGGCAAAATTCCATGGCACAGAGAAGATTCTACTCGACACAATGTTACCAGTTGTATAAATACTAGTGAAAAATAGAAATGTTGCTAACACAAATTATAATGTTTAGATTATTCTTAAAAAAACAACTAATAAAGAAGTATGGAAGAAAAATATAATATGTTGCCAGACCACAAATAGATCGGGATAAGGACCGGAGAATGATGAGAAAGCAAATAGGAACCTACTTTTATCACTACCTCGCCATCGTTCAAAAGGTCCTAAACAAACCGTTTACCCATAGTTATTTCTGTATTATTTACAAATTTACTAGGTACTAAAAGTGTTGTTTATCATTATTTTCGGTTTGCAAACATGATAAATATCATCGTAAATCATTCTATAATAATATATAATTTTGTTAGAAAAGGGGATACGTAATAACGTCACCATGAATCATAATTTGCGTTGCACGTATAAACTTATAATCTGTATAATTTATGTTTTCATGCATGCTTGTAGTAATTGATAGTTTATTTAATACTAGCTTTTTCCCGTGGCTTTGCCCGCGTGGAAGTTACAAGTCTATTAACTCAAGGAATAAGATTTTTTATACAAACTTTGGACCCCTGTTTCACCACTTTAGGTCATGAATAACCTTATAAGGAACCTACGTCCCTTTGGACTCTCTAGACCAAGTGGTTTGGGTTGTGCGTTGATATATCAGTCAATCACTTTTGCCTTTTATACAGGGTGTTAAGCCCGTGCGAGCTGATAGTAGAGTACTATACCTATCGATTTAACCCCCATGTATGTTCTACGATTTTTTGTAGTTTTCGAGTAATAGAAACTAGAATTCAAAGCATGCCATAGGAAATAAATAAAAATTATACTGTAGAGTTAGATATCTATTTTTTTTCGATATTTTTCCTGATTCAACGAGAAAAAATTATATCTTTTTTTTTTGGGTCAACTTTGAACCAATCAATCTGCCTAGCCTTTTCCCAACTATGTTGGGGTCGGCTTCCAGTCTAACCGGATGCAGCTGAATACCAGTATTTTACATGGAGCGACTGCCTGTCTGACCTCCACAACCCAGTAACTGGGTAATACGATACCCCTTGGTAAGACTGGTTGTCAGACTTTCGGGCTTCTGACGACCCGTAACGACTGTCAAAGATCCACGAATAACAGCCGGGACCAACGGCTTAACGTGCTTTCCGAGGCACGGAGGAATCTCGATATGTAAAGATGGTCACCCATCCACTGACCAACCCCGGCAAGCGTAGCTTAACCTGACGGATCGACCCGTGCGGCTGTTATTACTTAGCCACGAGCTCCTCCAGAATGTACTAAATAAGGCATTATTTGCTGAAATCGGTCGTTGACAGTGGTGTATCTGAAATCTTGTGATTTTCATATTTTATAATTTATTATTATCTTTGATATTTTTGTCCATCCTGATATTTACTATTCCTCTACGTTTAAGCAGAGCTCAGTTGATAATAAAAATATAAATTTTATATCAATCAATCAAATCAAAAGTCATTTATTCAATTATTAGTCATTTATTCAATTATTAGTCAATTATTGGTAATTTATTCAGTTATTAGTCAATTTATTAGTCATTTATACCTACTACTATCCTCAACCACTACTACTGATATGAAATGAGGCATCCAAAATAACTCTAAACCTACAAAAAATCGTAAAACATTCATGGGGGTTAAATCGATAGGTATGATACTCTGCTATCATCTCGCACTGGCTTGACACCTTAAAAGAAACCCCGTATATATATATTTAAGATTATATAGTGCCTGCCTCGTTGGTGTAGTGGTCGCAAGTGCTAGTGTTGAGCATGAGGTCCGAGGTTCGACTCCCAGGTAGGGCAAAGTGTTATTGGGTTTTTAACCGACTTCTAAAAAAGGAGGAGGTTCTCAATTCGGATGTTTGTTTTTTTTTTTTTTTTTTTTTTTTTTTTTTTATGTTTGTTCGCGCATAACTCCGTCGCTTGCCAACCGATTTGAAAAATTATTTTTTTGTTGGAAAGGGTATACTTTCCAAATGGTCCCATTTTTGTCAAAATCCAGTTCTGATGATGGGATCCTGGAGAAATCGAAGGAACTCTTCAAATATTATAGGCACACCTATAGCGATTTGGGTATTTTTTATAGTAGCTCGTGCATTTGCTCTTGGAATGCACCACTTGGTGAAGTGGAACTGATGATGAAGGTCACAGATGGCTACCGGAACTACTCAATGATAAATATTTCACGGGTTGCGATTCGATTACTTTAATATGGTTGTTAAGCAATTTCCGCTCGTCACACAATGCGTGTGGTGAGTAGTTGTTGAGGAGTTCTCCTGGTTCTTACCAGCAGAACTCCTCAACAAATAACGTCCCAGCATCGGGAAAAGCAATATTTTGTAACATGTGATCAGCAATTGACATTAGACTATTGTAACTTATATAAATTATAAACAGACCCACTAAAAAGCGAGAAATAAAAACTTTTTAACAAAAAAAAAAAAACCGACTTCCAAAAATCACTACAAAGTGAAAAATAACTTTGATTTCGGAAGTCGGTGGCAAAAAAAAAAGAAAGTAAATGTAAAACGAAAGACACCGACTTCCGAAATCAAAGTTATTATATCATGAATTTCTCAGCAGCAGCCCGGAGTCTGCATTAGTGCCCGGTTGATGGCAATGACACATAACTGGTAAAATTTGGATGTAGGTACGACAGCAGGTCAAGCCACGAAACTGTCAAATTTTCCCAATCAACCTTGAACCTAATGCTTTAGCGATAAAGATGAAAATCTATTAAAGAAATTTGACAGTTTGTAGTAGCTTGATGTGCTGGCGTCTGTACTATAGTTAGACCTCTGCAAATCCTTTCGGAGAAACGAAGTGTGACATATGGGGTGATTGGCAGTGGCGTAACTACAGGGTGGCAAGTCGGCAAAATGGCACGGGCCCCCAGCCGGAAGGGGCCCCCGGTCAGAGGAAAATCCCAACTCCCAAAATTTAATATTACACATTTAGTAAAAATCCGATGAATTTGCCACGGGCCTCGAACGGTATAGTTACGCCACTGGTGACTGGTAATTAGTGACCGATACCTAAACACATGATTATGCTCATGATAACAAACAACTTTTACTATGGGACCGAACCTGAAATCGTGCAAAAAAAATCAGCTGCTCCCTACATTTTGACGAGTTATGCGAACATGAATGTATGGGGCAGCAGATTTTTTTTTCGCGATTTCAGGTTTGGTCCCATAATAAAAGTTGTTTGTTATCATGAGCACAATCATGTGTTTAGGTATCGGTCACTAATTACCAGTCACCCTATATAATGTTATTTATAGTGGGGTTTAGACGAGATAAATATTTATTACAACAATAGAGATATTCATAATCGCAATTCATATGTTTTATTAAAACAGTATTTCAAAAACAGAGCTCTAAGGTTTGACGTTTACGATTGAATAAAAAACCGGTCAAGTGCAAGTCGGACTCGCGCACGAAGGGTTCCGTACCATTATCTATAAAAACGGCAAAAAAATCACGTTCGTTGTATGGGAGCCCGCCATAAACATTTGTTTTATTTTAATTAAATTATTTATATTTAAAGTGAATGTATATAACTAATCATTCTGTGCATATTTCAAGCGTCTACCTATTGCCGTTATCAATATCGAGCAAAAACGAGCAAAAAAATCACATTGGTTGTATGGGAGCCCCCTTAAATATTTATTTTATTCTGTTTTTTAGTATTTGTTGTTATAGTGGCAACAGAAATACATCATCTGTGAAAATTTCAACTGTGTAACTATCACGGTTCATGAGATACAGCCTGGTGACAGACGGACAGCGGAGTCTTATAGTAATAGGGTCCCGTTTTACCCTTTGGGTACGGAACCCTAAAAAACCGGCCAAGTGGGTGTCGTGCCACGCACAGTGAAGAGTTCCGTAGTTGGGATGAATTTATCCCAAGAAAAACTTAACTTTACAGTTGAAAAAAATGTCCTCCCATACATTCAAACTGCAAATGTAAGTTTGTACGCACAATATTGTTATATTTACCATGTCATTTTAAGACTATAGATTTCTTATAGGTTTTCCTGTAAGTAATTTATATGTATATAACTATTTTTTATATTTTTTTAAACATTAGACTCAATAGTTTCGGAGATACAGGGGGAATGGGCAATTCGTCTAGCGTCCATATTGATCCATACACCACTTATTAATTTAATTTAAATTAATTATTCCTTTATTTCAGGCAGCTGTGGCCCATACAAAATACAATAAGTACAAATACAAAAAATTGCTTCATAAAAAAAATACATTCAATCAATCTGCCTAGCCTTTTCCCAAGTATGTTGGGGTCGGCTTCCAGTCTAACCGGATGCAGCTGAATACCAGTATTTTACATACATATAAAAAAAATACATTATTACATATAAAACAACTTAAAATTATGAGCTGACGGCCGTGCCTACACACGGCGTATACAGGGTTATTTGTAAAACACCAGCAACTTCTTAGGATGTCATTGTACTTATCATTATGAACAACTTTTACTATGGGACCAAACCTGAAATCGCGAAAAAAAAATCAGCTGTTCAGTACATTTATGTTTGCATAATTCCTCAAAATGTACTGAACAGCTGATTTTTTTTTCGCGATTTCAGGTTTGGCCCATAGTAAAAGTTGTTCATAATGATGAGTATAATGACCTCTTAAGAGGTTGCTGGTGTTTTACAAATAACCCTGTATAAGCTGCGTAGTAGAAAAAGCGTGTCTATCAACGAACTTCCACGGCGAATAAACCGTAGTTTTTCTTGCTTAGGGCTTACGGATACCTAATAAATATTTTGGCATAAAATATTTGTAATCAATTCATAAAGGTCTGTTTCCTTTAGGGTTTCTCATTTTCCTTTAAGGCTTGTCCGCCGTAAAAAAGCGCGGTCACTGTCGGACTGCATAGAAAAGAAAGAGAAGCGCGATGACAGAACGCTTGCAAAATATGAAGTAAATACCGATTTACAAAAAATCTAGGGATTGGACTAAAAAAGTAATCATATGAAATCATTCCTTATTATTTTGCAAAGAACTGTATAAATTTATGAACACTTTTAATGAAAATTGTAGGAGTAATATGGTAAAAACTCGAAAAAATAGACAGAAATAGACCTGGGTTTAGCCTTTTTTTTCTTTAGTTCTACAAACTAAAATTAGATTTCAGGACAAATGAAATCACTTTTTTTTATGTATTTTAGATTATTGTGTATTTTTTTCTATCAAAAAGGTGCTATAGTTACTGTAAAAAATGGAAACAAAGTTACTTATTTTCGCCATATTTTAGGGAGGACAAGCCCTAAAGGACGAAAAGTTAAAATCTTCCAGCTCTTTTACGCAGTAACAACATTGAAATATGATGCGGGAATACAAAGAAGTTGTTAAATATCATGACAAGCTAAAAGTTAAGATCGGGTTACCGGTTACTTTAAAATACTTGTAACTTGTTACCGAAGATTATACCAGAAAAATATGATCTATAAAGGGGATGAAATTATGTAAAAAGGAGACTCAAGATAAATTATGTAAAAAGGAGACTCAAGACTTAATAATTAGGGTATCGAATTCACAGCTGGTTTTGACAAATATCGTTCGAGAATTCGTAGCTACAGAATGTTGAAATCTCTGTTCAACGTGAGCCTATCAAAATTAAAATAAATATATGGAATGCTAGAGTTCCACCCCTACTTCGCAAGGGTGAGACAACAAAACTCAAAACATCGGTTATTTCTGTCCTATGTCTAAGTAATAAAAAGAGGAGCTCGTGGCTAAGTAATAACAGCCGCACGCGTCAATCCATCAGGTTAAGCTACGCTTGCCGTGGTTGGTCCGTGGATGGGTGACCATCTTTACATACCGAGACTTTTTACGTTGGTCCCGGCTGTCATTCCCACACCTTTGACAGTCGTTACGGGTCGTCAGAAGCCCGAAAGTCAGACAACTAGTCTTACCAAGGGGTATCGTATTACCCAGTTACTGGGTTGTGGAGGTCAGATAGGCAGTCGCTCCATGTAAAATTCTGGTATTCAGCTGCATCCGGTTAGACTGGGAGCTGACCCGGTTGTCAAAGCCAACTGGACAAAACCTCTTGTTATTAATTATGAAAAAGCACGGAGGGTTCTTGGTATGTAACCAAGAACCCTCCGTGCCTCGGAAAGCACGTTAAGCCGTTGGTCCCGGCTGCCATTCGTGGATCTTTGACAGTCGTTACGGGTCGTCAGAAGACCGAAAGTCTGACAACCAGACTTACCAAGGGGTATCGTATTACCCCGTTACTGGGTTGTGGAGGTCAGATAGGAAGTCGTTCCATGTAAAATACTGGTATTCAGCTGCATCCGGTTAGACTGGAAGTCGACCCCAACATAGTTGGGAAAAGGCTAGGTAGATGATGACTACCTAAAATTTCTGAAAGCCAATTATTATGAGTTATAAATAACACAATACGGTATTTTACTTTACAAGACATAGATAGCTTAGGTAAAAACCAGTCGGAAAATATTAGTTTCAGTTCGTAAAATAACAATATAAATTTTAATAAATTTTAAAATTCAATTCAGTTTTCAGTTTCTTTAATTTGTTTTCTAACACCGTGAAAGTAGCCGCCATGTTATTACGTCATACGGCTGTGTAAATTAAAAAGTGTCAATGTCAACTGTCAAGTGATCAGCGTATAAAACGAGTATAAAAAGTGTTTGTTTACTCTAACTGACGTCATGACCACAGAGCAATATGGCGTCCACTGCATCCAGCGTTTTCGCGCGAAATTTGAAAATGTAAAATTTAAATACATTTTCATGGCACTTATCGATTAAATAAAAATTTTGTGTTTTTTTAGTGGCTTATTAGCACTATAGAATCTAATTGAGACACTTTTCAAAAATGGGTGTAATACCCTATTCTCAAACTAAATTACCAAGTGAATGACATACGTATTTGCTTCATTAATACACTCAGTACTTTTGCAAATTAAGTACTAACATTAATCAAAGTGTGGACGTGTCTTTACGACCCTCATGGGCAGTGATAGGGTTGCTCCTTTAGCCACAAAACTTGACTGTCATCTGTTGCCAATTGCTGACTTGCCGGCAAAGATTTAAATCCTAGATTTGCCCTCACCGTACTAAGAGCGAGAAGACACATGCCTATAGCTTGCACAAAAGTATGCTAGTAGCTTGCATGCAGTGTGTCACAATAGCTTGATAACTACTAGCATTGTTTTGTACAAGCTACATGTGTGTCGCGTGAAAAAGTCTCCATTACTGAAAAGAGTATTAGTAACGGCGTTTCCATAAGAATCAAGTCTCTGTGAAATTGTGTGTGTTACAGTCTTGTAATGATTTTTAAAATAATAATTACGAATAAGACTTTTTTCCACAAGCGACAGATGGCGCTAGTGATTGCACGAACTTTATACATCCGTTTAGGTATTCATTTGTAGAATACTATTATTAAAGTATATTTCTTTAATACAGTCAGTAAATAATTATTGTTTAAGTTTTAAAAGTTTATTTATAATAATCATAAGGCTAATCATAAGTCATGAAATTATTTAAGTTAGTCAAGTGATTGTGTGTACTGTTTACTTTGCTCTGATTGGTCGTTAGCCGGCTGAGTGTTCACTTCCGTTTAAAGTGGGGATCCTTCAGTTGGCAACTGATTAGCTAGGACAGAGTTCACAGGGTCAGTCTTTTTCTAGGCTTTGACCTGTAAGCATATCTGACGGATCCGTGCTACTTTTATTAAATTCATGATGATAAGTGATAACTGTGATAAGTGATTGTTAATAACCATGTGTTTTGGAATTAAGTGAATAAATTATATTCAATACTGCAATTGAGGTGTATGATTTCGTCACAGTCTGATTTTTAATTCGACGGAATTCTGACAGCTGTAATTTTTGACACTTCAGATATCATAAAACTTTTCTGTCTTGTCCTTTTTTAAGTTATTTAAATCGGATATAAAATAACAAAGAATATGCAAGAGAAAGAGATCAAGTAAACTAAGAGTTATCTGTGACTAACACTCGTATTTATAGTCAAGTAAAAGTAATTACTTAAGCCAAAGTAATTACTCAAGCAATGATTTTTCTTATATAGTTTAGTAATTGCTTGAAGTTAGAACTGTCAAAGCTTAGAATTCTTAGCCAAGTAATAGTCACCATTTTCTTTACTTAAGAATTCTACCCTCAAGTATGAAATTACTTAGTAGCAAGTAATTACTCAAGTAATTACTTTGATTATAAATACGAGCCTGAGACAATGTAAATAGTGTTTGTTCTGTGCATTCCACTAACTAAATTAATTTTATATGGCTAAATGGAAAAAAGGTCAAAGAACATATTTTTTTAAATTTTAACTATTTATTTATGTATCATTATTTATCACTAATATCATCATCGTTACGAGTAGCGAAGATTTTGCAAACAAAAAGATATTCCTAAAAGGCTTTGTAACCTATGGATTAGTGGACAGGGATTCCTGTGAAAGAAAAATAATTACCTTACTAACTATTGTAATTTCAATAATTTGATAATGAAAAATCTGATTATCATAATTTCAAAATTATCAGTCAATTTCTCCGCAGCCGCAGTAGTAAAAGTAAAGTAAAGTTCTTGTCAGAATGACAGTTGTGTTGTACTGTCTTCATTTTGAAACATTCCTTGTGTCATTGCGTTAATATTTCATTTTCATAGTTGTTTAGATCATTTTGAACAGTCTGTTCGTCCCGATATTATTGTCGCTGACTGTACAGCCGATTACAGCCCGGCTACCGTTACTGGAGCACTCTAATTTAATTTCTAAATACTTATTGCTCCAATTGTTTCGACATTGCTAATGAAATGTATTGCCTAGTTTATGTCGCTCCAAATCGTTTAAAATTGTGTGACGGTACTTTAGAGACTGGCGTCAGGTCATAGCGGTTCGATCATCCTAACTTAAGCTTTCTTTTTCATACCTTCGTTTTTTTTGTTGGATGGGAAATCATCAAATGACTTCTTCGCTCTGGGTGGAGCGGAAGGGCGTGTCAGACTTTTACTGACTCTTTCAAACAACCCGCGACCCCGCCGGCATCGGCCCTATCGGACCCCATCATTTTGCTGATATCTCGCGTAGAACACAACGCGCCGTCGACCCGGGCCTGGTCCTTACCGGACGGCGAGCTACACACTACTCGCCGTCCGCAAGCCCGCGCCTACGGTGGCGGGGAATCGGCTCTCGATTCCCGCCGCGCAGGGCGTCTCCTGCGGCGACTGAGGGCGTAAAGTTGTCTCTCCCTCACGCGTTCTGCATCCTCCTTCGCGAGCATTACTGCTTCGCAGAAGGAGGTGACGGCCTCCCATGCACTCTCGCTCCGCACCATAGCTTGAAACAGGTTCGGACGCGAGAGATCGCCGCCGCCGATCGCCTTCTTTTGCATACCTCATATTGTCATTTAATTTCTGCCGTTAGCCGTATATCTTATGTGGATAAAATCGGACACTGCGTTAGCCCTATTTTATTTATTTATTCAGTAGAGGCGTAGCTGATGTTGAGATTCTTAACCTGCATGGTTTTAATATACAACCTTTTGTAGTAGTTATAAGATAATGACATAAAATTATAAGATCAATTTGTCTGCCTAGCCTTTGCCCAACTATGTTGGGGTCGGCTTCCAGTCTAACCGGATGCAGCTGAATATCTGTATTTTACATGGAGCGACTGCCTATCTGACCTCCACAACCCAGTAACTGGGTAATACGATACCCCTTGGTAAGACTGGTTGTCAGACTTTCGGGCTTCTGACGACCCATAACGACTGTATCCACGAATGACAGCCGGGACCAACGGCTTAGCGTACTTTCCGAGGCACGGAGGAGTCTCTGTATGTAAAGATGGTCATCCATCCACTGACCAACCCCGGCAAGCGTAGCTTAACCTGACGGATCGACCCTTGCGGCTGTTATTACTTAGCCACGAGCTCCTCATAGATAAAATTATAAGATAATCTATATTTATTATAAAGTCGCTTTTCGTGTCTGTCTGTGTGGCCGCGTTGTTCATCTAAACAACGCAACGGATTTTGATGCGGTTTTCACTATCATTTAGAAAATTTATTCCGGGAGGTTTATATGTATAATAAAACTGTTTCACTTACAGTAAACACATAAAGAAACCGCATGTTTTGTCAAGTAGTAAAAACCGTGCAAAGCAGGGTCGGATCGCTAGTTAAAAAATAAACGCAGATACAAATACCTATAGATTAGGAAAAAAAACAGTACTTAAGAGGAAATGTGGGTGCTCTTTTCTCCCTACAAAAAGATACAAACGTTCTCGGCTGTTTTCTTTCTGGTTAATGACCATAAAGCAATGATTTTTTACAGAAATATAAATAACAGCTACTTGTATGCCCTTATGTTTTCCTTTTTGATGATATATTATTTTTGTAAGAACTAGAACCCTCCAAAAATGATCAAAATTGCCTAGTGTACCAATTTGACAACTATTAACGAAAAAAAAAAACATAGGGGCATAGTATATGTCCTTCTTATTCAGTTTATGAAATATCTTTTAAATTGGTCCAATATTGGAGGAGGAAATAGGCGAGAGCCAAACCTCGAAATGTGACTTTTTACATAGGCTATTTAGTCGGATCTGCAGTTGTCCTTATCGCACGAATTCGAGGGCGGAGCGCTCGCAGAGCGACAGCAATACCTTCGCCTTTCCAGTTTGGCTGGTAAGCGGATGTCTACGAATTTTTGGTTCTACGACTTTGAGAGCAGTGGTGATGAAATAATTTACCCAAAGTGAAGCGCCTGCCGGGGTTCGAACCTACGACCTAGAGCTCGTAAGTCGCGGCCACTAGGCCACCACTACTGTCAATTAAACAAGCATTTTGTTATGTAATTGTTATCAATAATGCCAAGAATTTAAGTTAATTACATCCGTACATCTACAGGAGCTCGTGGCTAAGTAATAACAGCCGCACGGGTCGATCCATCACGTTAAGCAACGCTTGCCGGGGTTGGTCAATGGATGGGTGACCATCTTTACATATCGAGACTTCTCCGTGCCTCCAAAGCACGTTAAGCCGTTGGTCCCGGCTGTTATTCCTGGATCTTTGACAGTCGTTACGGGTCGCCAGAAGAACGAAAGTCTGACAACCAGTCTTACCAAGAAGTGTCGTATTACCCAGTTACTGGGTTGTGGAGGTCAGATAGGCAGTTGCTCCATGTAAAATACTGGTATTCAGCTGCATCCGGTTAGACTGGAAGCCGACCCCAACATAGTTGGGAAAAGGCTAGGCAGATTGAGACATCCGTACGTCTCATAAAAAGAAAAGCTAACATTTCAAAGTTTAGTCACGTTGTGAGCCGACTATTATTCGTTGTTAGAGTGTCGTACAACCCTATAGACATGTTCTGTTATTTAATTCAGCTGACTGTGGCAGACATAGGTACTCTAAGTTATAAGTAGTTTCTTTTTAAATTATAACGTCTCTTGAGAAATCTTGGTTAGTTATGAACTTAAGCAATATCGTAGAGATATCGTAGAGAGGGCTGTCACATTTTGTCACTTCTCTCGCTCACACGACACCAATTTTTTAAGATTGTAATATGAAAATTTGCTTTTTAGGGTTCCGTCCCAAAATGGTAAAAAGGAACCCTTATGGTGCGACTCAGTCTGCCTGTCTATCTGTCTGTCACAGCTGGATATCTCAAGAACTAGTAATGCTATCAACTTGCAATTTGGAACAGTTTGAGATGACGTTTACTCAACTATTTTGCAAATAAGAAAGAATTTATTTTTTTTTGCAACAGGGACTGAAAGGTGGTCTTAAAAATTCAAAGTGGGGCTACTAGGGCATGTGGGGTATCATATGAAAGAGCGCTGTTTGCACATTCTCAAACATTTTTAATTTTTTTAGGCCACATAGTTTTCGACTTTATCTTCGTCTTTGTCTTTTTTTTTTTGTTTTGTTTTTTCTTCTTTTTTTTGGCCTTATCTCCGAAGTTTGCAAAGAGAAAAATCTGAAATTATTCTACGTCATAGAAGTTTCTGTAAAGATTACAGAAAAAATAAAACAATGTCTCTAAATAGCAGACTTTTTCAGAAATCGTAACGGAACCCTCGGTGTGCGAGTCCGACTAGCTCTTGACCGGTTTGAAAAATCCAATCAATTATAGGACTAGTAAATAATGTTATTTTAATAAGTACTTAGTTATTAAAAGACATTTATATTGTGTTATCTAATAAACTCAGTTTAAAAAGTATTATTATCTGTATTTGAGATGAGATAAATAAATGCCACAATAAAAATGTGTTTTTAATAGAATACCTATTAAATTAACATTATTTACTAGTCCTTTAATTGACTACATTTTTCAAAAAAGCATCATTTCATCTATCAATCTTAAAAATTGTTATTGTCGAGCGAGCGAAACGTTTTCGCTCGCTCGGTCAAAAAGACAGAATCAGACTATTATAATTATCTAATTTTTTTAGTAGGATTCTAGGAAATTAAGTGCAATCACAACTCAATATGAGAAACGAGACTTGTTTATCTTCAAAATGTGGCGTCAGATACATTTGATATTCGAATTTGTGTCTCTGTAAGTATATATTTTGATTCGTTCCCTTTACCTTTGAGGAGAAATTGGAAAGGCCATGCATTGATGCGACAGATATGGAGAATATAGGACAGCGCATGAGAAACTGCGTTGGGTTAGCCACGAGAAATAACAATATGTTTATTTATGGTAATACTAGCCCGTGTCTGAGTAATAACAGCCGCACGGGTCGATCCATCAGGTTAAGCTACGCGCCGGGGTTGGTCAGTGATGGGTGACCGTCTTTACATACCGAGACTCCTCCGTGCCTCGGAAAGCACGTTAAGCCGTTGGTCCCGGCAGTCATTCTTGGATCTTTGACAGTCGTTACGGGTCGTCAGAAGCCCGAAAGTCTTACAACCAGTCTTACCAAGGGGTATCGTATTACCCAGTTAATGGGTTGTGGAAGTCAGAAGGCAGTCGCTCCATGTAAAATACTGGTATCCAGCTGCATCCGGTTAGACTGGAAGCCGGCCCCAACATAGTTGGGAAAAGGCTAGGCAGATTGATTGACTAGCGGCCCCGACAGACGTTGTCCTGTCTAAACGATCCTAGAACACGACTGCAGCGCCACCTACCGGGCCCAATTGTGTTTTCAAACCATCCAGGAACCCATTCAAATATACACACAAAATTTCATCTAAATCGGTCCAACCGTTGTTATACCACGTTTTATCCGTTTTTTTAAGTATCCTATGTCCGTCTCCTGGTTCTAAGCTACCTCCCCACCAATTTTCAGCCAAATCGGTTCAGCCGTTCTTTAGTTATAAATAGTGTAACGACTTTCTTTTATATATTTTTTAAGTTAAAAGAAAACAACACAGCTTAAATAAAGCCTTAATGTGACTTTATTCAGTGGATTTGAACATGAAAGTTTGAAAATAGGTTTTGGTCCTTGGAGTTTTTATCGAAAGAAATAAAATTAAAGAAAGAAAATTATTTTATTTGGGACACGCACAGGAAATACAAACAATAAAAACGGAGCATATAAACTGACAAAATTAACAAAAAAAAACAAAAAAATACATAAGTAAAAAAATAAAAAAAAAGACCGGTGCGAGGCCAAAAAGGCTCTCAACTCAGCATAAAGCTGCGATATTTTAAAAATAAATACCGCAACGCTGGTATTCTGATAGGGTTTGTGTGATGCCACGGACACCTTATATCTTTAAATCCCTAGGGGAATAACATCAAAAATAAGAATATATAATACAAATAATAGAATACTTAGTATCTAGAAAAGAAAAAATTAAAATCGTAAATAAGTGCAATGATCGACTCACGCTTGACGATCAAAATTTTAAAAGACCTTTTTCTTATTTTTAAAAACGCTGTTTAGCTTAACCGATGTTTTATTAATATTAATATCGACCATTACCCAAGGATATACAAGAACAATGATACCTTCTTTCCTGAACGAATTTTCACAATTAATAGATAGTAGAAATCTCTGTCTGTTACCTTTACACGCCGAAACCACTGAACCGTTGGTTATGTTTGACAGATGAGTGCCCTGAGACCTAGAGAAGGCTACTTTAATCCGGGATATTTGTGTTAAAAAAGATAAAATACAAACCACTGTTACAAAAAAAAAGTAAAAAGTTTAAATTAAGGTACTTACTACTACTTGCTATATAAACAACAGTGACAGGAAATATTATTATCGAAGCTAAATGCTTAAATACATATTATCGAAGCTAACTCGAAAACTACCCAAGGAAAGTAAATAAAATTTATTTGGAACCGCCATTGATGTATTAATTAGGGGACCCCGAAACCACCGCGCAAGCTTCCTCTACCAAATGAAAAAATAATTATCGAAATCGGTCCACAAAAACATACAGACGAACAAATTATAAGCTCCTCCTTTTTTGAAGTCAGTTAAAAATAATAGCTTATACATAAAATATAAACGTTAGCATATACCTTTAAGTAAATTTCTCCTAAATAAAACGTGATCAAACTTTAGTCACACACAACATATTTGTAAGATAATTTCAACTAATTTAGAATCCATTAGCATATTACTAAAAAGGTAATAAATGTAGTTTGAAAAGTGCATCAACGTTCACCCTACCTATTTTTGACGATTTCAAAAAAAAAGTATTAAGTACTCAGACAAATTAACTTATAATTTTTGATCTAGCTTTTGTCTGCGACTTCATCCGCGTGGATTCCGGAATTTCACATACAACCTTTTTTAGATTTCATCCCATTTCACCCCCTTTAAGAGTGGACAAAATCGTCCATCGTCCTTTTTCAGCTATCACTATACAAAATTTTATCAAAAATTATTATTTAATTTTAATTTTTTTTTTTATTATTATTTATCGGTTTTATAGTTTACCTGTTTAAACGTACTTAACAGACAGACAGAGACACTTTTTGTAGTTTCTTTATTGAAATGATTAATTAATTAAAAAGGGTTGTGTTTTCATATTTTTATTAGGCCTGTTGAAAGTTCCTGAGGGAGTGAAATGGATACAATGGAATGGATACAATTTCGTTTACTTACTACGATTAATTATCAAGTTCATAATAATTATGTTGTAAGTACTTAAATTGTTGTACGTGTAGGTAATTATGACAATGCTCCTTTTGTTGACCATTTATTTTAGTTAAGCCCCTGTGTTTAACGGGGGCTTAACTAAAATGGGTATACAGGGATGTTTGTTTGTACTATTAGGTCCCTCTCAACCCTCCGAGGTAACAAGGTGTCATGTTATTGTGTGTGTGTGTGTAGATTATGACAAAATGCGTTCATGGGAAGCATTTTTCGAAACTCACCAGCTGAATGAGTCTTACGAAATCTTGAGCAATAGAATTTTTTCTAATTATTTCTAAAATTTGAAATCATAATAGCCAAAAATAGTTCTTTTTGAAGCTTCTCGAAAATGAAAGATATTAACCGTTTGTTTTTTTTTGGCTCTTATGATTTAAAATTTAAAAAGCAGCGGTAATAGTGCGACAAAGTTACACCTTGCTCCCTAATTTTTAGGCTTAGCGTTATGTTGTTTTTGTAGCAAAAATAATAAAAGGAGACTGGGATCTGTGGGTCCAATTGTAATAAGATGAGGTATGGTTTAAGAAAAGGTATATATTTTTGTATTTCCAAATGCGAAAAATGAACCCAATTTACCATCTGTAAAATGAGAAATCGAAAAATTAAGTTTAGGTCACGATAAAATGGAATATCGATTAAATTATAATCGATTAACGTGGAATTCAAACTATTAAAAAAATGCTTTTACCTGATGAATAATTCAATTACAGTAATTAAATCTATTAGAATTAACAGTTTAAAAAAAATATCTATTTAAAATAAGATAAATCTTAAAGTCAGTTCACGTTTACTAATCGATTATTGTATATTTTTTAGCCTGTGCCATTATATAATAATATTGTTTTAAAAACCATGATCTGTGCTGAAATGACATGACCCTGACAGTAACAGCTCTCGACCTTATCTATGGTGTATTATCTATGCCTCATTCGTTTCGTATCGTTTAGGGCGTGCGCGTTTTGAGTGTGTTTCCCATAGTTTTATTGAGATTTTGCTCGACCCCTGCTTTCTTTCTACGTACTTCCGATCTTGCTTCTTGTCGACCCTTGCTACCACACCGGACACGGTACGGAGAACCCCGCCTGAACGTTGGACTTGGACTTGTTATTTTGGATTCTACGACCGGCCTACCGATTGCATATTGGTTTGGCACCATGGATCCTTGTGTAAATTGTGGCAAAGCGACTAGATACTGTAGTTTACGTGGTCATCGAGCTTCAAACTTCAAAAATCAGCTGTTAGTATAGATTGTTACGTAACCTCACTTTTACTAAATCTCTTTTAACTCGGCTCTCAGACCACCAAAATCCGTAAAATGTTCTGTGATGGTTTTATAATATAGTAGCTCTATCAATTGAAACCAATTTCATCTTTTTACAACCCAGGCAAAACCGTGGCCCCAGATTGTATTGCCAGGTTCCCGTCTCCTTTGCCGTGTTCACCTATTGCATGTAACTCAACTTAAAATTGCAGATTTTTTAGTTATGTCACCCTTGACGACACACGACAACACACGACGACGACACGTTTGGCGCAGTGGTTGAGCGTTTGGCGCAGTGGTTGAGCGATTGACTGCTGCGCAGCATGTCGCGGGTTCGATTCCCGCACGGAACAAATAATTGTACGACCTACAAGTATTTGTTCCGAGTCTGGGTGTTTTTCTATCTATAATATGTATGTATTTACAAAAAAAAAAAAAAAAATGTATATAAGTAGTTTATCAGCCATCTCGTTACCATAACACAAGCATTAGGTTGCTTAGCTTGGAACTAGATGGCGTTGTGTGAAATGTCCAAGGATATTTATTTTATTTTTTTTATTTTTTTTTCTTACCAATGAGCGCAAAATGCATTTTATCATACTATCACACACATACACATAATATCAGCCCTTGTTACTCCGAAGGGTTGTGAGAGACCTATACCTACAACATTAGTTTTTTTTTACCCTAAATCTGAAAAGGGGTCATTGTACTGATCATTTTGAGCAACTTTTTCTATGGGACCAACATTGAAATCGCGAAAAAAATCAGCTGTTCCATACATTTTGTCGATTTAAGTGAACACAAATGTATGGAACAGCCAATTTTTTTTCGCGATTTCAATGTTGATCCGATAGAAAAAGTTGTTCAAAATGATGAGTACAATGACCCCTTCTCGGGTTTAGGGTAAACAAAAACTAATGTTGTATACAATCACATGTCACCAATTATGTATAAGGCCCATGTAATAAGGGGCGAGCCTATTGCCATCAACCGCGCACTAATCCAGACTGCGGGCTGCTACTGAGAAACTCCAGATAGAAAACCCCAATAACACTGCCTTATCTAGGAATCAAAATAAAAAAAAATCTAAATCAAAAGTCATTTATTCAAATTAGGCTGAGAATCAGCACTTTTTGAACGTCGAAATTACAGTAAGACAGTCCCCACAAAACGCCCGCCCTTCACCACTTCCTAGTGCTTTAGCTGGGAAGAAGAAGTAGCGGAACAAACTCCCCAGCAGCACAGCTGTCTGTTCAGTTAGAAGAACTAGATTCTATACAATAGTAGGTGCAAAATAATTTACGCAACACAAATTAAATTATATTTTTGTCAAATTATCTAATAATAATCCTTGAAATAATAATCTAAAATAATAATCGAATCCTTGGCACGATGGAGATCAGACTTTTGAACTTCTGACTACATGTAACCCACTTTCAGATTCACGAATGACAGCCGGGACCAACGGCTTAACGTGCTTTCCGAGGCGCTCGGGGTCTCGGTAGTTAAAGATGGTCACTCATCCACGGAACGACCGCGGCAAGCGTAGCTTAACCTGATCGATCGACCAGTGCGGCCGTTTTTACTTAGCCACGAGCCCCCTTTCAGAGAAAAAAAAAAAGAAAAAAAGAGAGTGAAAAAAGAGAAAAAAGGGAAAAAAAAGAAGAGAGAGAGAGTGAAAAGAGTGTGAGTTTTCTAAATGTGAATTAATAAAAATAAATTCATCCTCACTGGGGCATCTTATCACCCCATACATACATGTAGGTAGGTGTGTATGTTTACTCTTAACTTTAATCTCCTAAACATATCGCCATAGACAAGTGATTGGTCTGAGACAACATCATTTGCATGTTAATCGCCAAGCAATGACGTCACGTAGGGTTAAAAGGGTAAAAATAGATCACATGCAAAAATAAATAACACAAAATAGAAATGTAAAGAATACGGTATTTTACTCTATATGAGAAAAAATCTTTAAATATATTTAGATAGCTTAGGCAAAATCAGTCTGAAAATGTTAGTTTTAGTTCGTAAAATAACAATATAAATTTTAAAATTAAATTCAAAGTTTTCCATTTCTTTATTCTGTTTTCCAACACCGTGAAAGTAGCCGCCATGTTATTACGTCATACCGCTCTGTAAATTAAAAAGTGTCAATGTCAACTGTCAACAGCGTATAATAAAGTGTTTGTTTACTCAGCCAACTGACGTCATGAGCATAGCAATATGGCGTCCACTGCGTCCAGCGTTTTCACGCAAAATTTGAAAATGTAAAATTTAAATGCATTTTTATGGCACTTACACGATTGAATAAAATTGTTGTGCTTTTTTTAGTGGCTTATTAGCACTATACAGGTGACAAAAAAAATCAGTTGTGCAGTACATTTATGTTCGCATAATTAGTCAAAATGTAGGGAGCAGCTGATTTTTAGGGTTCCGTACCAAAATGGTAAAAAAGGAACCCTTATGGTGTGACTCAGTCTGTCTGTCAGTCTGTCTGTCTGTCACAGCTGGATATCTCGAGAACTACTAATGCTATCAACTTGAAATTTGGAACAGTTTTAGATGACGTTTACCCAACTATTTATCAAATAAGAAAGAAATAAAAATGTTTACATTTTTTTTTGCAACAAGGACTGAAAGGGGGTCTTAAAAATTAAAAGTGGAGCTACTAGGGCATGTGGGGTATCGTATGAAAGAGCGCCGTTTGTACATTCTCAAACAATTTTTAATTTTTTTTAGGCCGCATTATTTTCGACTTTTGATGAAAAATGTAAAAAAAATACCGGTCCCGTCCTTATCTCCGAAGTTTGCAAAGAGAAAAATCTGAAATTATTCTATGTGATAGGAGTTTATGTAAAGATTACAGGAAAAATAAAACGATGTCTCTAAATAGCATACTTTTTTAGAAATCGGAACGGAACCCTCGGTGCGCGAGTCCGACTGGCTCTTGACTGGTTTTTTATTTGCGATTTCTGGTTTGGTCCCATAGTAAAATTTGTTCATAATGATGAGTACAATGACCTCTTAAAATAATTGCCACTGTTTACACTTACACCCTGTATAATCTAATTGAGACACTTTTCAAAAATGGGTGTAATACCCTATCGTACGAGTAGCAAAATAGATTCAGATAGTGATTGAGGAGCTTGTGGCTAAGTAATAACTGCGGCACGGGTCGATCCATCAGGTTAAGCTACGCTTGCCGGGGTTGGTCAGTGGATGGGTGACCATCTTTACATACCGAGACTCGTCCTCGGAAAGCACGTTAAGCCGTTGGTCCCGGCTGTCATTCGTGGATCTTTGGCAGTCGTTACGGGTCGTCGGAAACCCGAAAGTCTGACAACCAGTCTTACCAAGGGGTATCGTATTTACCCAGTTACTGCGTTGTGGAGGTCAGATAGGCAGTAGCTCCCTGTAAAATACTGGTATTCAGCTGCATCCGGTTAGACTGGAAGCCGACCCCAACATAGTTGGGAAAAGGATAGGCAGATTGATTTTGTGTTACGAAATTAGGGTGCTGTTCTGTTAGTACGGCGAGCGTGTCACTAGGGACTTTAGAGATAACACGCAAAATCGACAAAGCTAGCCCACTTAATTAATAGATATAATACAGTAATGTGTTGTGTCAAACAAAAGACACTGCGAAAAATGCTGTTGTTTTGCTATAAATCATAATCCATCAAGGCTAAAGGAGGTGACCAACTTTTGTATGGAAGCTTGCCCCACTATGAATTATTATGTACACGAAAACTTATGACCTCAAACTATTGCCTTCTAGACCTGCAATACGAGTATAGAAACAAATTATCAGTAGAAGTCCTTTTTTTTGTGGATGGGAATTCATCAAGTGATTTCTCCCGCTATGGACGGAGCAGGAGGGCGTGTCAGACTTTTACTGACTAAAACCCACCCGTGTTCCTTCAGTTGCCTACGCCATGGCCACGGTATCTCTTTCGAACAACCCGCGACCCCGGCAGCATCTCAAGAAGTCCTGGGTTTTCTTTTAAGAGGCCATTTCAAAATATTGCTATGTAAGTACCTTAATTATCTTGCAGGAAGTACAAAATGTGTCTTTTGCACTTGCAAAAAATCTTCGAAATATAATAAAAATTAAAAATAATAAAATACATTTAATGGGGAGGAAAACTAACTTTTTATCACGCTAGGTGGCTCATGATCGACTGTCCTTTTGTCATTGATTTGACATAACGAACGATTGTCAAATTGTATGGATTTGTTTGTAAAACAATGTACAGTCGTTCAGAGCGCCATCTATAAACAGCTTTGCGTGTGGCTCCCCATTCGAGCAATCTTAACTCATATGTGAAAACAACAAAAAGGATAATATACAAACATAGAAAAAAAAAAAAAAGTAACACTAAAAGACTTAATAACTATCCGGCCCTGCTGACGGCAATATGCCTATCACAGCAGTACCGTATGGTGCCGTATGTACGAGCAGTCCATCCGGTCCGCGATCATCGCCAGGACTGCGTTGGTGCTGCCCCACACCCTACTTCGCACCAAAGACGCGCGAAATAATCTAAATATTATTTTGAATATTCTAATATTCTCTTCTTTACACACAAAAATCTGGCGTTAGAATAAATTACTACATTTCTAAAGGCAACTCGTACCGCGGGATCACACAATTATTTGCACATTCTTAGTTAATTCGTTAAACACACAGTTGCTCTTAGATGCGGTAGCGGATCGAGATAAGACACGAGCGGTAATTACTGAGACATGAACGGGATGAGACATGAGCGGGATGAGATGAGACTAAATCAAGTCTGTTTTCTGTTAAATCTCTTAATAAGAATTGTCTCGTTAGTCTTTCCGTGCGTGTGTTTTTCGAATCTCGGTATAGATTCAGTTTAGTTTAGTCTTCTGTTTATCCATTTTAGATTTTTTGTTTTATTTATTTCTTATTAGCTACCAGCCCAAAAATCGAGATTTCTATAATACGTGCCCTTCTGGAATATATTTTCAAAATGTGGTGAAAACCACATCGAAATGCGTTGCGTACAACAACGAAGAGCAACGCTGTCGCACAAACGTGAATTAACACGTTCCGGGACACTTGACTATTTGCAAATGTAATGATATGACACTTCAAAATCCCATACATTTTGTCATACCGTCTACAGCCGTACTACCTCATTCAAAACGCCGGCGCCGCGTACGCCGTGACACTAAATATCAACATCATTGTACTTGTATGGCTCAGTCTACGCCTGTCGGCGGTGTGCATGTGTTGTTTTGGTGCACTGCGTATGTGTGTGTTGAAAAATGACTCGAAAAGAGTTTGCCGTGACACCCACGAACAAATGAAGTCGCGTGATGTGACACTAGATCATGTGCTTCTTAGGAATACTATGGGCAAGCAACGGCTATCGACGGTTTGCCAAATAACATGAAATAAAGTTCACCGCCCTTAGCCGTACTGTCACGTAACGATATACCGACATAACGTCAAGAGGCGGTCTATCCCGGAAAGTGTTAACCTTCCAGATTTAGACAGGGTGTGTGAATAGCCAGCTAATTTGTTTCTACCACGAGTACAGTAGTTATGCGTATCCCCGGGTCTATTGTATTCGTTTAAATTCTGTCTAACGTATACCGCCACCTGTAATATCACCATAGCGGGACCAGTAAACATGTTTAATGATTTAAAAAGTGGTTTCGCTGTTGCATCCCGTTGTGATTGTGTAATGGACCTCACGGCTGTACTGCTTTGTTTGTACATAATATTCTATTCTATTCTATTTTCTAGATTTTAAAGAAAGAAAATGTGTGCGTCGACATTGACGCGCAAATTAATTACTAAATAATAACGACCTTTTGAGTGATTACTCAAAAAATATTGCTGTTTTAAAGGCTTATAAATAACCTATATATAATAAAGAACAAAATACTTTAACATAGACCTAATACAATATATTTTAGTCATTTTCAATTTTTTATTATAGATTTTTTTTAAAACTTTGTCAACTTTGTTTTTGTGTTAGGTCAACATTTTTTTTTGCACCCCCCTTTAGCTTTATGGGAGGGTCTCCCATACAGTAAGAGGGGGCCTTAAAAACATTAAAAAAAAAAAACATTTTTAGGGTTCCGTACCAAAATGGTAAAAAAGGAACCCTTATGGTGTGACTCTGTCTGTCTGTCTGTCTGTCACAGCTGGATACCTCAAGAACTACTGATGCTATCAACTTGAAATTTAGAACAGTTTTAGATGACGTTTACCCAACTATTTTGCAAATAAGAAATAAATAAAAATATTTATATTTTTTTTGCAACAGGCACTGAAAGGGGGTCTTAAAAATTCAAAGTAGGGCTACTAGGGCATGTGGGGTATCATATGAAAGAGCGCTGTTTGCACATTCTCAAACATTTTTTTTTCTTTTTTTAAGCCGCATAGTTTTCTACTTTTGATGAAAAATGTAAAAAAAAAAATACCGTTCCCCCCCTTATCTCCGAAGTTTGCAAAGCGAAAAATCTGAAATTATTCTATGTGATAGAAATTTATGCAAAGATTACAGGAAAAATAAAACGATGTCTCTAAATAGCACAGTTTTTCGTACCATTACTTACATATAAGTAATGGTACGGAACCCTCGGTGCGCGAGTCCGACTCGCTCTTGGCCGGTTTTTTTTGGCTCTGTGTCAACAAGATGCTTATACTGTGAGAAGACTGTAGCTCCGTTTGGACCCTTCGGGTACGGAACCCTAACAACGAACCGCGGGACCTAACCAATTCACATGGAAGCAAAATAGCCCCAAGGTTCAGCTAGAACGCCGCTGGGGTCGCGGGTCGTCTGAAAGGGTTACCGCGGCCCTGGCATAGGCAACTGAAGGAACACGGGTGGGTTTTAGTCAGTAAAAGTCTGACACGCCCTCCCGCTCCACCCAGAGCGGGAGAAGTTATTTGATGATTTCCCACCCTCAAAAAAAAAAAAAAAAAAAAAAAAAAAAAAAAAAAAAAAAAAAAAAAAAAAAAAAAAAAAAAAGGTTCAGCTAGAACTCTACAAAAACGTAATAACATCCATAGCATTAGTTTTTCACTTGTTTTTTCTTCTGTTTTTTGTCCCGTTGTTATTTTTACTTTGGGACGCTACATAAACTTTGTTTGTGATAGCCCTTTGTCCGCTAAAACTGTTTTACTCGTACTAGTACATTTCAAATGCCAGTTGAATTGTTTTATTTTGGAAATTATATCTATACTTTTAGATTTACCGTATGATTATGAACTAACGAAGTTCTTAGCTACACTATCTCGTGAGATTATAAACTATCAAAATATTGTGGACTGCAAAAAATAAACTGTTTTGCGTTACAATAGAATAGAATAGAATAGAAACCATTTATTTGCGTTAAACTGTAAATGCAAACCATTCACAGTTTAACGCAAATAAATGATTTCTATTCTATTCTATTCTATTGTAACGCAAAACAGTTTTTTTTTAATATTGTAATTCAAATCATGCGATGATGATCAGAGTGTGATCTATGTTTCGATATATTTTCATTTAAACCAATAATTTTCATTTAATGAACGGACTTGGATGAAATTTGGTATGGGTATACTTTAAACTCTAGGAAAGGACATAGGCTACTTTTTATCGATATACCACGCGGGCAAAGCCGCGGGCGGAAGCTAGTAATTAATAAATTAAAATTGCTTTTCGTGTCTGTCTGTGTGGCCACGTTTTTCTTCTAAACTACGCAACGGATTTTGATGCGGTTATCACTATTATTTAGAGAATTTATTTCGGAAGATTTATATGTATAATATATTTAAATAAATAAATAAATAAATATCCTTGGACATTTCACACAACGCCATCTAGTCCCAAGCTAAGCAACCTAATGCTTGTATTATGGTAACGAGATGGCTGATAAACTACATATATACATTTTTTTTTTGTAAATACATACATATTATAGATAGAAAAACACCCAGACTCGGAACAAATACTTGTAGGTCGTACAAATATTTGTTCCGTGCGGGAATCGAACCCGCGACATGCTGCGCAGCAGTCAATCGCTCAACCACTGCGCCAACCGTGTCGTCAATACACATACATACATACATACATACATTTATATTAAACTTACATCTAATAAAGAAATCTCAATGTTTTATCACCACGCGTCGCTAGTAGTAGCAATAAACGACTACACAAGATATCTTCAACTTTTACTATACTATTAGTATATTCTAGACACATCGAAAAAAATCTAATCTTCAAAAATTTTCTGATTAGGTACATGAAACTATATTCCTTTTTTTTCTTATGCCCAGTCGCCATTCTCCGATATACAACCAATTCACCTGGTCTCGACGGAAAGAGATCACAGATAAAACATGTTTCAAGTTGATTTTAGCGATAAACGCGAAATTGTGGACTTAACTTGTTATAAACCCTGATGTTCGGGAACTTTTTAAAGTTATTTTGTTAGTTTAAAATTTTGAGTAAACCTGTTTCTATGATTTATCGTTTTAAAGTATTCTGCTGTAAGATATTTTGGTATTATATTTTAAAACTCCAAATAAAAATCAACAAAGCAATTTACCTTTTAATTAAATCTATACTTTAATAAACCTATTAGTTAGATTATTTAGATTTAATTGGTTAGGATTATTATAGTATAGATTTAATTCGCGAAAATACTGCAGCATTAATCTTAAAATAAATATATGATAAAGTTGAGGATTAGTGTTAAGTAATAATTATGTTACTCATCAATGACATGACGTCACGCAAACCTGCATCGCGCAATTAGAGTTTACCACGCGATTAGCATATATACAACGTCCCGACATCAACCGTCGGGCAGTGGCCCACCAGACACAACACCCGTCTGGTCGGAGGATCCTCCCTTTTCTATGGAGGATGAGTGAACTTTACACCCTGTTCCTCATGCCTCTATAGACGAAAACACGATTTCACAAATTTTCTCGATAAAAAAATATTCCAAAGTTACCTCCAAACCGAACCATACACCGATGGCATAAATTAGATCATGAAACTTTACATACTAACTGACCTAACTAGTACCTAACTATAAAGCAGGTCTTGTTTTTTATTCTTTTCAAATTACCATTATTATAACCGTAAAAAGCAATTACCTAAACTATCGGCGCTCAGCACCGCGCTCAGTCTCGCTCTCACTCAGTCCACGAGCAGTATCCTGCAAACGAGATATAAAGCTGAGGTAGTATGGACTCTTTATCAAACAAACTAACAGTAAATAAAACTACTTTATGAACTTCATGTTCAACAAAAAAACTACTTGGACAGACAAAAAAGTGGGAACATTCATTGTCTAGCTTATTATGCAAACCGGGACAGTCTTCATTGTGAGCTCTGAATTAATTTAAATTTTACATTGTTGACACAACAAAACATTAGTGAATGCAACGCTATTTTAAGTTTTAAAAGTATTTTAAACTTATGAGACTATTTAAGAGGAAACGTGGGTGCTCTTTTCTCCATACAAAAAGATACAAACGCTCTCGCCTGTTTTCTTTCTGGTTAATGACCATAAAGCAATGATTTTTTTACAGAAATATAAATATCAGCTACTTGTATGCCCATATGTTTTCCGTTTTGATGATATATTATTTTTATAAGAACTAGAACCCTCAAAAAATGCTCAAACTTGCCTATTCAGACCGCTGTCAACAGACGCCTAGTGTACCAATTTGACAACTATTAACAAAAAAAAAAACATAGAGGCATAGTATATATCCTTCTTATTCAGTTTATGAAATATCTTTTAAATTGGTCCAATATTGGAGGAGGAAATAGGCGAGAGCCAAACTTCGAAATGCGACTTTTTACACAGGCTATTTAGTCGAATCTGCAGTTGTGCTTATCGCACGAATTCGAAGGTGGAGCGCTCGCAGAGCGACAGCAATACCTAATTTTTCGCCCCCATTTCCTCTTAATAGAAGTGTCCCGCACTGGTTAAGTCGACGGTTCCTCTTTTCCGGACTCCATTCTGACAGTTAGAAATTAAATTGTTTTATTTTTTTGGCTTATTATAACAGGTTTCTTTTTCTTGTGAATATGCTTTTGAAAGTCTTAACTTTCTTTAATAGAATGTCAGCAACAGAAGTCGGTTAACACTGCTACTTTTTGACATCATCTAAATTAACACAAAATGATACGAGGACTTGCTTTTTAGCATTTCATTTATTAGATAAGAGTTAATTTTCTATAAAATTTACATCTGTTTCGATTTTAATGAAGTATTTTTCACAATAAAAAGCCAAAGCTAATTTACATCTTTATACCCATCCAAAAAACACACGACACAAAAATAAAATATGCATAAGACGTCATAAAAAAGCAGTATTTAATAAAAACATTTTGGGCATGGCACCCAAAATATACAATAAGTTGCCAAAAAATATCATAGATCTACACACAATGGGACATTTCAAATTAACTTTACACAAATTCCTAGTTGAAAAGTGCTACTATACAATAAATGATTATTTAAATGAAAGATGACTGTAATTTTAATTGACTTTATATAATTTGACATTTTTTTATTTTGACATTTCTATTTTTTATGTAACTCAATTTAATTTATTCAGTATAATTATTTAATTTTGCTTAGTACCTCCCTAATATATTAATTTGCACACCTCAGTAGGTTATAATACAATGTACTTTTTTATACTTGTAACACCTTTTGTAACCTGTAATACGCAAATAAATTATTTGATTTGATTTGAATAATTAAGATTTAGAAAACTCAAGTGTTAATCGACTTTTGTTGCTGACTGTACAAGATGCTTGCTCGTAGGTATTTTCGGCAAACAATTACTGAAGAAAGATTTTGTTAATACATCAACTTTTCTAATTGTTTTTTGTTTTTTTGCCATTAGTCCCGGCTGTCATTCGTAGATCTTTGACAGTCGTTCCGGGTAGTCCGAAGCCCAAAAGACAGACGACCAGTAATTGGGTTGTGGAGGCACAGATTAATACAGATGGGACACTCCGCAAAATCATTTACATAAAAAGCGACTCTTGCAACGACACAATAAAGTGCAATTCAGGTCGCACTACACTTATTACCTAATATTCAACTACAAGTTGCCTCTCTTTCTATCGCGTAACTCTTTTTACCTTCTGACCTACCTACTGAATTGACCCAGTGAGATGAGCCCGCCGCGTACTTGTAGCTTCATACTTAAACTGCGGAGTGTCCCATCTGTATTAATCTGTGGTAGAGGTCAGACGGGCAATCGCTCCATGTAAAATCCTAATATTCAACTGCATCCGGTTAGACTGGAAGCCGACCCAAATTGGGAAAAGGCTTGGCGGGTTGATTTTTGCATTGTTTTCTGAAACAAACAACACATCGTATTAATTTGCGTAAGCAAAAAAAGTAAAAATATTGTTACTTTTCGTACCTCTTTTTGCAGAAGTAAAAATTATTATAACCTTTTTATGACGTTAAATAATATTAGGTACAATTTTTTATGACAACTACTGACCAAAAAAAACAATACTTTTTACACCTCGTGTAAGCATATTCTACCAAATTTTTTTGTACTTATTTTAATTAAAAACAAACTCGTCGACAAAGGGCGATATTTTTATATCTAAATAAAAACAACCGGCCAAGTGCGAATTGGACTCGTGTACCAAGAATTCCGTACACACAATGATATTATAAAGGAAAAATGTGCTACGTTCATACTGAGCGGCGTTCAGATATAGTTGCGTTGTTATTACAAATGTACTTACATATGCGACTGCGATCGATAATTAATACGGAACGTATGGTACAGAAAGAGATAGCTTGGCATTTTAGATAAGCCAAGCTCACGCCACGGACACGCTTTGTTTCGCTCGCTGACTGAATCAAATGACAACAATTGTCTGAATTTGTCTGCAACAATTTACGCGCGCTATTACGCCTCGTACCTCTTTATTTAATATAATATCATTGCGTAAACATGTTTATGAAATAAAATATTGATAATAGTACATTTTGATACAAGTGGAGAATGTTTGTTATTGCATTCGAGGCAGAATTAGTACCCGAGCCGTAGGCGAGGTTGTTTTTGAGCCGAGAACTGCAATAACAAATGTCCACGTGTATCAATACACTTTTGAAGAAATAAAATAAAATAACGAAAAATATTTTTGTCATGAATTGTTAGGAAACTATGATTTTTAAATTTTCTTTTTTTTTTTCGCGCTTTGCTTTCACCAGGTTTCATGAAGGAGAAGCAAAGGTATAAAGCCGATAAACAGCCTAATATGATAAATAGAAAATTCAAATATTTTTGAGTTTAGAACACAAATAAATGTTTATTTGTTCATAAACTTTTTTTTTATTGCAATAATCATGGTTTTTGATGATATTCTATTTATAAACATTATTTAAATATTCAAAAAATATTAACGCCGTAAAGACGTATATCTCTTTGCCGAGATTTTAAAAAAACATTCACCTCTACGTCGCGAGACGGCTGTGAATATAGGCATTGAACCAATTTGGACTAAGTATAGGTAGGTATCAGTTATCTGTGGCAATTTTTATTCCCGCACACGTGTTGGAAAATGAAATATCGCACGCGTGTGAACTTACAACTCTGCCTTGCCCTTCAAGAATGACTAGCGTTATGATTATGTTATTGTTATTTTCCATGATAGAGGTCAAGTATTCTGTGCAAATCCCAACTGACTATCATGGTTAACAATATACCTACGGCTCTATGGCAGACAGACGGCAAAAGACTTGGCATCTAATCGAGTTCCGTTTTCATCCCTTGGGTGCGGAACCCTAAAAAAAGACAATCATGGCTTGACGGTCGCCATGACTCTTAATATTCTATTAGCAGTTAACCTATAACAGGCTTTTAAAGTACAGTTAATGGAGATTAAATTACTGCTTGAAAGCTGTGATGTCCGCATAAAGTGATTTGAAGCGATTGACGCTGAGTTTTCTTACGATCGCGCTGAAGAAGTGACGTCATGGATTTTTGTTCTTGTTTTTGTAAGGTTCTGGGGGGCTAAAACGGCCACTTTCGCAGAATCATAATAGGATAATAGGTATTATGGATCATATTTGAAATCGTAAAACAGTCACAAACTAACTATTCATAATTTATCTGCGTACAATCAATTCATCTGTTTGACAGTTTTGTATGGAGATTCGTAAAATGGTTCACAAATTATGAATTGCTTTATTGAAGTTTAATGTCAAATACGTCAAATAGCACAATCGTAATAAGTTGCTGGTAATTCAGGAAATCGCATTTAGAGGAATTGCTTAATGTGGCCGTTTTAGGCTCCCAGGCCTTTTCTTCATATATACAATAAGGATACGTTCTGATTTGTCTGCATATCTATTGCTTTTACTGAACTGTATGTGTACCTAGTAGTTGGCCAGTGGTAGGGACAAAGTGGAGACACAGGGTCCGATACATTTTGACCTACTGGGCACATCTCCTTCTTTCTTATTTCTATGACCTATATACACTCCGGACGTTTCGGAAACCAGTCCATTTGGAAAGGAATTGAACTCTTTGCCAGAGTCTACGTTTTCAATGGCTGAAGTTTTAAGTCGCGCAAAAGTTAAAAATTGGAATCTGAAAACCGATTACTAAATAAAATCACCCGTTACATAGATATTTCTTACTTTACTTATTTTTAGGATTCCGTACCTCAAAAGGAAAAACGGAACCCTTATCACTCGTGTGTCTGTATGTCTGTCTGTCCGTCTCTCACAGCCAATTTGCTCCGAATCTAATAGACCGATTAAGTTGAAATTTGGTACACATCACTCTCAGGGGCCAAATAAGAAAATTAAAAAAAAAAGTTTTGCAAACTGTACCGTGTGACATATCAAATGAAAGGGCTTATTATGTGGGTCTCAAATTTTTTTTTTTATAATTTTAAAGTAAATCGTTTTAAAGTTATTTAAGAACGAAAATAGACCACCCCCTTATATCTCTAAAACTACTGAGCCTAAAATTTTGATAAAAATACAGAAAATAGTTCTATACCCGTAGATTACAGGAAAATGTATAAAAAGTTTGTGGTCTTAAAATAACATGGTAAATCTCTCATAATTGTTAGCACAAACTTACATTTACTGTTGGAATGTATGGGAGAACATGTTTTTCAACTATAATGTTAAGTTTGTTCTTGGTATAATTTTTCCCAACTACGCAACCCTTCATTGCGCGTGGTCCGACACGCACTTGGCCGGTTTTTTCACTTAGTACTCCCTTGGTCGGCTACTTTCTTACCTCATCCGGAGAACGAGGTCCAAATGTTCATAATGAATTCATCGTTGAATTCGTTGTATGGTAGCTCTTAAGAGCGGGTTCAGGCCCTAAGTACTAGTACTTATGTAGATATTCGGGTATTTTTAGAAGCCCTTCCTTCAGTGTTTTGGTCTGAGAATAAGTTCGTGAAGTCTATTTTCTGGTGAAGAGCTCGTGGCTAAGGTATTAACAGCCGCACGGGTTGATCCATCAGGTTAAGCTACGCATGCCGTCCGTAGATGGGTGACCAATTGACCATCTTTTTATTGAGACTCCTCCGTTCCTCGGAAAGCACGTTAAAAGCTGTTGGTCCGACTGTCATTTGTGGATCTTTGACAGTCGTTACGGGTCGTCAGAAGCCTAAAAGTCTGACAACCAGTCTTACCAAGGGGTATCGTATTACCCAGTAACTGAGCTGTAGATGTCATGTAGGCAGTCGCTCCATCTAAAATACTGGTATTCACATTATGAGACGAAAGTATAATAATAACTTCTTGGATTTGCCCTGTATCGTATCGAAATTGTTTTGTACCATTATTTTTTGGAAGAAAAAGTGTTAAGTATATAATATGATTCTATGTAGGGATGTGTAGATTACAGTAAAAATAAAACGATGCCTCTAAATAGCACAGTTTTTCAGAAATCATCAACAAAAATTACATATAAATTATGGTATGGGACCCTCGGTGCGCGAGTCCGACTCGCTCTTGACCGGTTTTTTCTTTCTTTCTATGTAGGGTTTCTAAATTATGACCAAAAACTATTCCATTTATGGCACCTGGCACCTGGGGCACCTGGGCCTAGGGTTGCCAACCGTACTCTAAAATAGAGTATTGTACTCTTTTTCTTGTAGGTGTACTCTAGAATCTGTAACACTAATAGAGTACGCTAAAATACTCTTTTAACATAAATTGACCTTTTTGGCATAATCTTCACTGATGCCAGCCATGAAAGTGAAGTGGCAAGAAGAGCTGAACAAGGGCTTCATTAAAATTGATTAAAAATGAGCTCCTGATCCTATATTAACTTAGAATTGGGTTGTGTGTGTTGGAGTCATAAAATTCTTTTAAAAACAAGTACCGTAAAAAATTGTTATGTAAAGTGCTAAAAAATACATTTTTATTTTATTGGCCAGTGGGTCGTCTAGGGTTCAATAAATGGTAGGTACTCTTTTTAATAATCTGTACTCTTTTTTGACCCTCTCTAAAATCAAATATACTCTACTTCTTCTAGAAAAAGTTGGCAACCCTACCCACGGCCCCAAGTCTGCTATTTTTTACATTCCAACACGATCCCATTGTCACTGCATTGTCATTTTGACGACACGGTTGGCGCAGTGGTTGAGCGATTGACTGCTGCGCAGCATGTCGCGGGTTCGATTCCCGCACGGAACAAATATTTGTACGACCTACAAGTATTTGTTTCGAGTCTGGGTGTTTTTCTATCTATAATATGTATGTATTTACAAAAAAAAATGTATATAAGTAGTTTATCAGCCATCTCGTTACCATAACACAAGCATTAGGTTGCTTATCTTGGGACTAGATGGCGTTGTGTGAAATGTCCAAGTATATTTATTTACTAGCTTCTGCCCGCGACTTCGTCCGCGTAAAATTTCTTGTCCCCCCCCCCCCCACCCACTAACCCCCACGCATCGCATCGCAACGACTGCCCGCGCTATTACTTCGTTTCTGACATTTTTTATTTTTGCTCGACTCCTAAGGGCCCAACGACCATATGTTGTAAGGGCCCTAGCGTTATGTTAAATTGCCTATATCCTTCCGCATCGCCTGCCCCCGCTATTACTCTGCGCTCGACTTCTAGGGGCCCTAGCGTGATGTTAAATAGCCTATATCCTTCCGCATCGCCTGCCCGTGCTATTACTTCGCGCTCGGCTGCTAGCGGCCGTATATTCTATATCCTTCCGCATCGCTTGCCCGCGCTATTACTTCGCGCTCGGCTTCTAAGAGCCCTAGCGTGATGTTAAATAGCCTATATCCTTCCGCATCGCCAGACCGCGCTATTACTTCGCGCTCGGCTTCTAAGGGCCCTAGCGTGATGTTAAATAGCCTATATCCTTCTGCATCGCCTGCCCGCGCTATTACTTCGCGCTCGGCTCCTAAGGGCCCTAGCGTGATGTTAAATAGCCTATAGCCCTCCTCAAGAACTTGGTTATAAAATGCAAAAAGATTTTTTTCAAATCCGACGGGGGTAGTTCCAGAGATAGCGCGTTCAAACAAACTAACAAAAAAACAAACTCTTCCGTTGTATTCCACCGACATTATTGAAATAATAAATCTCGCAATTCAGAAAAATTACTTATTTGCACAACGCCATCTATAGTACAAATTGATAAAACGTCCGCACTAAACATGTTTGCTCAAGAGGAACGGTATGAATTAAAGTTATTTAGCGTTTTAGTAATTTTATATTATTTCCGAAACTGTACGACCAATTGCCATACTGTAAAGGCCAAATCTTATCTCCATGATGTCCTTGTGATCATAAAATAACTTATTTTGATAAGGATTAATGTGTTGTTGTTTAAATAATCATCCAAACGTAAGTATGTCTAAAAAATACTTTTTTAAAACAATAAAAGATGTATTAAAGGTAAAATATAAAAGATAGAAATATGGTGTCGCGGACTTTTTTGTAGAATTATTTAAGACGAACCAGACTGCCATACATTGTTTTCAATTTTAAACAACCGTTTAGGCAGCGCATGCAAAAAAGTATGTTTAAAGACGTATTTCTTTCCGACTTGTTAGACAAAAATTGTGATAGCTCGGCTAATATGCATGATATAAATATAATTTATAGCCTATAGCACTCAGGAATAATGTAGCTTTCTACCAGTGAAAAAATTTTTAGAATTGGATCATTAGTTTCGGAGATTACCCCCTACATACAAACTTACAAACATACAAACTTACAAACTTACAAACTTACAAACAAATTTTACCTCTTTATAATATTAGTATAGATTTATTTTATTTTGCTAAAAGTTCGTAATCTGCTAAATTCATAATTTCATACAATGGAGTGTCAGTGGTTGACCATTGGAAAGTCATAATGACGCCATTATGACGCCATTATATTAGTAGATTACCAAACTTGTCAAAATCAACAATTATGAAATCAATGATAGACCATTCTGACACTATTGTAATAGCAGACTTGAGGCCCAGGTGGCGTTCTTTAGTTTCTGCCTACCCCCGTGGGAAGAAGTCGTGGGGTTATGTTAAGCGTACTGCTCCATCTCATTCATCAAGGTGTCAGTGACGTATTGATGGAATAGGTAACGCAGTAAGGAAGTATTTTTGTCTGTATTCCCCGATGCATAAGTTTGTTACACCAAAATCCCGTAAGTTATTTTCCATATTCTAAGTCAAATCCTCATGATTTACTCGACTCGATTCAACCTTACTTAGGTAGGTTGATACTTATAGTTGCAATTTTACCTAGTTTGGGAGCCAGAGGACATAAATGTTTACAATGACATTAAACATCTAGACGTTGCCATGATTACAGTGTGAAGTGTGGAAGTGAGACACATATATACGAAATTAGTAGGAAAATTGAGACAAAGCATCGTATCTTCTGTCTCTTACGGCGTGCCATATTTTTGCTTGGCGAACTTTTGAATGTTAGCCAAACAAAGTGCTTTCACTGTTACAAAATTTATCTTGCGTCGATTAATTTAACTTCTTTGGACAGTTTTTGCATTGTGCGAATGTATTGACATGGGTTTCAGTCTAAAATATGGAAGATTTCTTACGTTAAACATCATAAATTGGGTAAATCTTCGAGCGTTTCAACCGCCGTCATTACCCTCCCCTAAAAGTTCATGAAGAAGAATATATTTAATTAAATATATTATCTTTCATCAACTTTTGGGGGAGGGTAATGACGGCGGTTGAAACGCTCGAAGATTTACCCATTTCTCATACCACATAACCTACAAAAAGTATTATATTGCTGTCTCATGACCGGCCACGCGGTGGCTCGATCTAAATGTATATTATCTAAGTATGTTTAAGACTTCTGTATACTCTAAATTATTGATGTCATATCTGTAAGAAAGCAGTCACTTTTTTAAATAAAAAATTTATTTATTTTTTATTTGTTAATCGACTTTTATTGCTGACTGTACATACCTGACAACACTGTACACCTAACTCGATAACTCTTCAATAGTCTTGTACTAACAATACCGATACAAACACTCCGACTGCCTACAATGCCTCACCGCACATTGTTTCTCGACCAACAAACTTTTACTTCATTTAAAGGTATGTTTGCACTGAAGTGGAACGAACTAACGTGTCGGTGTTTCAACACCTTTATGGATAGCGTTTACTAGAACTTTTTGTTGGACTTCTATATTCTGTACTTGATTGTAATTAAGTGCAGTGAAGGCCATATTGAGATTATGAATTTAAGGTTGATGCGCCAAGGTAGCCCGCGAAATTCAAAATTTCTTACGTTTTTTGCAATTTGTAGGTCAGTGTGAGCTTGTATGTTGATTAAAATATGATTCGCGGACGTAGCTAAAACCATTTTACAGAATTATAATCATTAGAATCAGCAATACAACTCCATAAGTTAGCATTTATCTCAAATCTAGTGATTTAATGAAATCATGAGGTTTGAGGTAAATGAAGGAGTTGTATTGCTGATTCTAATGATTATAATTCTGTAAAGCCATATTAGCTACGGCCGCGAATCATATTTTAATCAACATACAAGCTCACACTGACCTACAAATTGCAAAAAACGTAAGAAATTTTGAATTTCGCGGGCTACCCTGGCGCTTTCGTCTTAATATACAGGGTTACCTGGTAATTCGACGTATTCCTTGCAGGTCGTCATAGTAGGGTTAAAATGCAACAAATTAAGCCACCAAATGTTCTACCGAAGTTCAGTAGTTTTGGGCTATCAAATGCAAAAATATTGTTTCAAATCCGACTGTTAATTCCAGAGATCACCCAAGTACGTAATACCTACTTACAACAACTTTTACCTTTTTTTAATATTACTATTAATTTAATTTGAGATTTTTCTTCCTCTACAGGGTGTAAGGGACAGCCCTCCGCAAACTGATAGGGTGAATTCAGTATGTCTTACTAAGATGACTGGTACATGAAATTTTTTCAGGAACGTTAAGGGAATCCAATAAACCCGATTTGTTTGTGTTTTGTGCACAAATCGGAACGTCTATTACTGGTTGGGAGGGGTAGGTAATAGGTATGCGGTGAGTTCGATGAACTCTGTAGCTAGACAGAAAGTGAACAGCTGATTACACGCGTCGTTGGTTAGAGTATTTAAATAAATAAATAAATAAATAAATAAATTCTTTATTTCACCAAAAGCTCATAACAAATATCCTTAAGACTAACACTTATTAGGCTTATTACAAAGTTCAAAGTTTAAATACTCTGACTCCTAAACTAGGTGTAAGTTCCTGTGACTTAGGAGTCAGTGATTTCAACATCCATTGCTGGTTTTTTTTTTGATGTTTTTTTTTTGCAGTTTTTTTTTACATAAATGGAATGGTGCAAACGCACAATGCAATTTTACATTGAAATAATGAAAATGTAACTGAAAAAAAAATTGAAAAAATGAAAATTTTCCTTTTGAAAATTTCCGGTAGAATATGATTCAAAATGAGGAGCTGAATGCACCCCGTTAGTTTGCGGAGGGCTGTCCCTTACACCCTGTATACAGATACTAAAGGGGTTGAGTAGCACAGGCTACTCAGCCCCTTTTTAGTAATACAAGCGAGATGTCCATATAATAAATCCAATTTGACGGTAGTTTGAGTAAAACTTTATCAGCCCTATTCAATAAAACTCGACATCAATAACGCTCGATAAATCGCACTTTTCATTTCAATAAAACTAAACGGTTATAAGTTTTTAGAACTTATTTAAACGGTTTATGAACTTAACAGTATTTTAGTATCATAGTTTTACATCTTTTTGATGTGAAACATCTATTGGCGCGCCTCGGCGGGGATAGACCGACTCACTCTCTCGCGCTCTCGACTCTCATTGGCGCTCTTACGGGAAAAAAATCGATGTTTGATATCTCGGCGTCCCGTGACGGCCAAAATTTTTTTTGTAAAAAAAATAGGCAGTGATGGGCCCTGCCGACAGAAGAGAAAACTTTAAAGCGGTATTGCAGTGTCGCGGTGACGTGAACCAGTAAGATTTCCCCATACCAAAAATCTCTCAACGCGCCAAAAGACATTTTTGCTTCAAAAACTCTCCGATATGGTTAAGATAACTTAGTATTTAGTTAAATAGGATGAAATGAATTTGTTATTATTGTTACATATTATTTAATTAAATTACTATAATTATATCAATCAATTGCCAATTAATTATTACTAACACTAGTTTGCAAGTAAGCTCGCTATTGTACTAACAAATATGGATGTAATCGTCTAATTTGCGATGAATCTGAAATAAATTATTATTTATTTATTTATTTAAGGGTTGAAACCCTAGAAATTAGGTTGGACTGGAGGAGATAAATAGGATATAAATATGCCTAGATAGACAGACAAAACTCTGAACTTGTCGAAAAAAATAGCGTCTAACTGTTCGCCTCAATTTGCACGCACACTAGAAAATCAAAATGCAAGCACAATGATTGGCGCGCGTGTATGACGTTTCATCACGAAAGCTATTATTTTTATACTAGCCATAATTTTCGCACAGATAGGCAAGCCCTCCCTACTCTCTTTCCACCTCTCTCTGTCCAGAGCTACCAAGGACCAATCTTTATAAAAGGAGTCCAGCTCATTCCGCCATCTCCGTCTGGGCCTGCCGCGATGTCGCTTGCCATTAAGCGGGACCCACTGGGTCGTAAGTTTGGCCCATTGATCGTCTGACATTTCCGAGTGACGTAAGTTATTTTGGTGATGGAACGGATTGTTGTAAGTTTGATAATCAGAATACTCCGTTCCATAGCTATTAAAAACCACAAAAAAATCTGTTTGTTTATGCTCGGCGACAAACAAACGAATGACGGTGAGTTACATATCGAGCCTTAAGAACATCGTAAGCGCCAAAAATCCCAAAAACGGTTTTAATATTATAGTGTATATAGATTATAGAGTACTAAGTCAAATCTTAACATTTGAATTAATAGGGAGGTGCCCATTTAACACCAAGTAAAAATTTCAAATTGATGCTATAAATATTTTGAGAAATATTAAAAAAAAACCTTCTCCTTTAAACAAAATGGCGGTTACGATCTTCTTCCTGAAAAAGCTCGATATAATGACCAAAGATTGCGGCGCGTAACCCGCGCCTCTCGCTCATTGTGGTGTCTTGGTTTTGGTTTTGGATTATCTACCAATAACCATATCAACCTTCAACCAATAAATAAATAAACCCATAACAACCTCAACCATATCAACCAAGTATAACGCAATTAGGGTGCCAGTGTAGCGAACTTGGCCAAAAACTTTACTAAAAGAAAGAGTAAACAAAAACAACCATATAATTTAAAAATCCACAGTATTCTAAGGCTACAAACTTCTCAGAGACAGTATTCCAATATAAGTTCCGGGGACAGCCGGGTTTGTTTGCAAAACCATACGATTGAATTTTAAATGAGCCATGCATTCCTTTAGAAACGAACCACAAAAATAGCTTTTGCTTTGCCAAGGGATTACAGACTTTATCACTTTGAAATAAGGATGACTGAAAGGTCAAATGGTTGGACAATATAGAGGAAGGGAGCAGAGGCATGAAAAGGCTCATTTACTCGAGTTTCTCGTCCGTCGAGAAACGAGAATGGCCATGCGAGTGCGAGTATCGCAGGCAAGTCTCACTAGTCGATTATTGCATTCATACGTTTAAACTCAAGCGAGAAACAAAATCTCGAATACTATTATGGTTGTTTTATTGAAATTGTTTATTGAATAATATATTAATATTTACAATAGGCCTTCAAATTAGAGGTAGGTATATAATAATTGGGTTCTCCTTGAATTAGGAATAAACCATCTTACTCATCTCAGTAACAACAACGCAAACCACAACAACAAACAACTACAACAACTTTGATGTAATTTATTTTTCTGTATTTGTTTGTGTGTTATTTGTTGTAATTGTGTTAATTGTATGATCCAAAGTTGATTGAAATAAATAATAATGATGATGATGATGAATAAAGTGCTGTATGGATCGGGCTATCATTATGGCGCTCTTAAATTATGACGAAACGGAAGACCTTTTGCACGTACAGTCGTAATATTGACATACCTACTCACCAACCCACCCATTTTCACCACATACACCCAACACACCACACACACCCCACTGATTGATTTTTGTCAAAATTTAATTTAATTTATTTAATTTTAAAAAATGTTTGTTTTACTTGGGAAGAGACTGGACCCCACGACACAGGGAATCCTAGTGTGGGGTCCAGAGAATTTGTAAAAATCTAACACCTAAGGACATTTGATATTGATATATTTATCTGATACTAGATTTCTTTTTTTTAAATTATTGTACTGTGTTTTTTTCTGAACTGAATAAAGTTTTTTATTTATTTTTATTTAAATGACATTAACCGCGGGCGCTGTCGGTGAATATTTGTAAAATTGAATTGGAAAAACAAGATGGCGGCGCTATTTCTGATTTTGGCTACGCGCCAAAACATTATTGTACAACTTTATGACATACGAGACACGTCGGGCAATTTTCGCGAACTGGTATTCAAAAACGATATTTTGTTTGCATTCCATTCTCGTCGTAAAGTTCAGCTTACAGAAGTTAACTATTTTATCTCCTTCCAAAAATCGCCTATTCGAGGCTAGCAACTCTCCTCATCTAAATGAGCCATTAGACGGTGGTGAGGTTTGAACCGTGTAACGTTTTGACTTCAAAGTTGGTAATAAGTCCCCTTTTAAGCCACTAACGGCGCCATGGCTTATAGGAGGCTGCTAATTTTCTCTTTTCGTAGTAAAAGGAATGGCTAATAGGTATTCTTAATGAAATCTGCAACGGTTTTTGTGTTTATTAGTTCAGATTTAAGTGGTTTATCATTTTAAAATTAATTATTTTAATATTTTAGAATTAATAAATGATAAGTAGTTTAGCAGTAAATCAACTTAATTGTACTTTTAAGGTTAATAATAACATTTTTGAACCGAAGTTCTTTAATGCGGCTTGCGGTAGGAGTAAACTGGTAGAAATCATCACGTAACGAAAAAGCGTTATGCCCGAAAAAGTCAGTTTCAAATGTCAAAACTTTTTGTTTTTTAATACAACCTGTGTGTTTGTGATACAAATATTTTTTTCATTAGTCAAAACTTTTTGTTTTTTAATACAACCTGTGTGTTTGTGATACAATGATTTTTTTCATCAGTCAAAACTTTTTGTTTTTTAATACAACCTGTGTGTTTGTGATACAATGATTTTTTTCATTAGTCAAAACTTTTTGTTGTTTAATACAACCTGTGTGTTTGTGATACAATGACTTTTTTCATTAGTCAAAACTTTTTGTTTTTTAATACAACCTGTGTGTTTGTGATACAATGATTTTTTTCATTAGTCAAAACTTTTTGTTTTTTAATACAACCTGTGTGTTTGTGATACAAAGATTTTTTTCATTAGTCAAAACTTTTTGTTTTTAATACAACCTGTGTGTTTGTGATACAATGATTTTTTTCATTAGTCAAAACTTTTTGTTTTTTAATACAACCTGTGTGTTTGTGATACAAAGATTTTTTTCATTAGTCAAAACTTTTTGTTGTTTAATACAACCTGTGTGTTTGTGATACAATGATTTTCTTCTGGAATATTCTATTTTTACTTGCAAAATTGTTTTTGGTAACCGTAATTGTTTTTTTCTGAAATGAAAATTTATATTTATACACCACTATTTTTTAATTAGTACAAATACTTAAAGGGCTTATTAGAGAAGGTCTTGTTATTATATATGTAAAGTCTCAATAAATAATATTCATAAACAGCAAAGTTATTGGCGTTTGTTTAGATCCCAAAATGTCACTCAATGTATGGAAATATTGTACAGGCTATTCATAGTTGCATTTATTTTCTCGCTCTCGCATTCGCGTGCTCTCGCTCGAACTTGCCCCGCCTCCAACAGCTGTTATCGTATCATAATCATGAATTTACCAATTATGACAAATTTTCGTGGACAATTTTGGTATTTCGTTTTTTTTACTTTTGACTACACAAATATGATCAGTAACGGTTACGGATAGAGCCCCATTTTTTTTTTGTACTAATTAAAAAATAGTGGTGTATTACTTATTTATTTTTTATTCAAATATATGTAAGCCACGCCTCTTTGTTCCGATGTTTTTGTCTCACGCCTTCTCCCCATGGGGGTAGGCAGAAACTACAGAACGCCACTTGCTACGATCCTCACATACTCCTTTTGCCTCGTTTACAATAGTCTTAATTTTAATCAATAACTCTGTGTAAATTATAGGAATCGGCCATCGGCCATTAGGGGTGTCAAAGCGATACAGAAAAGCGATCATCATTGACGCGGTAGGGCAAATCTAACGATTTAAATCTTTGAATATTTATGACGTTTGCTTATAGAGGACGAGCCCTCATATACAAAATACATGAACGAATTAACCACTGGACCCGACATAAAATACAAATGTATGAAAACTCGTTCAACCACATTACATTTAATTAATAACAATAGATAAATGTAACAAGAATCAATCTGCCTAGCCTTTTCCCAACTATGTTGGGGTCGGCTTCCAGTCTAACCGGATGCAGCTGAATACCAGTATTTTACATGGAGCGACTGCCTATCTGACCTCCACAACCCAGTTACTGGGTAATACGATACCCCTTGGTAAGACTGGTTGTCAGACTTTTGGGCTTCTGACGACCCGTAACGACTGTCAAAGATTCACGAATAACAGCCGGGACCAACGGCTTAACGTGCTTTCCGAGGCACGGAGGAATCTCGGTATGTAAAGATGGTCACACATCCACTGACCAACCCTGGCAAGCGTAGCTTAACCTGACGGATCGACCCGTGCGGCTGTTATTACTTAGCCACGAGCTCCTCTCTATAAATGTAACAAGAATAACGTTTAAAAAACTGTAACCCCACTACGGAAAAATAAAATTGATCTAAAAGTTCAAAATATTTATTTACTTAAATAATAATGACATAGGTAAATTACATATTTGAAATGTGCTCGTCAAGACCTTTCTTTTGATACCAAACATGTCATGATTATCTCAATTTAATTTTTATCGAGGTCAGAAATTTACGTGTAAAGTCCACCATGTAAAATTTAGGAAGAATTTATGTAGCCTATGTCACCCGGACCATTATTACGAATCTATCGATACCTCATTCATCAAAATCCGTTCTGTAATTTAGGCGCTACGGTGGAACACACGTAAATACATACTTATACAGGGTGTAAGGGACAGCCCTCCGCAAACTAACAGGGTGCATTCAGCTCCTCAGTTTGAATCATATTCTACCAGAAATTTTCTCAGGAAAATTTTCATTTTTTAATTTTTTTTTTCAATTACATTTTCATTATTTCAATGTAAAATTGCATTGTGTGTTCGCAGCATTCCATTTATGTAAAAAAAAACTGCAAAAAAAACAGCAAAAAAAAAAACAGCAATAGATGTTGAAATACTCTAACCAACGACGCGTGTAATCAGCTGTTCACTTTCTGTCTAGCTACAGAGTTCATCGAACTCACCGCATACCTATTACCTACCCCTCCCAACCAGTAATAGACGTTCCGATTTGTGCACAAAAACACAAACAAGTCAGGTTTATTGGATTCCCTTAACGTTCCTGAAAAAAATTCATGTACCAGTCATCTTAGTATGACATACTGAATTCACCCTATCAGTTTGCGGAGGGCTGTCCCTTACACCCTGTATACATACTTACATACATACATAGACTGCTAAAACCATAACCCTTCCTTTTGGCTTTGCCGTAGTCGGGTAATAAAATAATGTACTTACAAGTGAAAAGAAATAGTGCTGCTTCCACCGTTTTAGTTTTTACACCATTTAACTGAACATTTAAACATTTTTGGGAGATGTTTTGTGACAAGTAAGTGCTTGAGACTGACGCAAATACAAGCGACCAAGGCTAGAATTTCCTAGTTACTGACAAGACCGGTGAAGGTACGTCCGATTATAATTATGTCGGGTCCAGTTAATTCGTTCATGATAAAATATTAACGAAAACGTACACCAAAAGATAAACACAGAAATAAATAAATAGTAGGTTTGCGATAATTACACTGACAGCTTTGAGTGGCATGAAAATAATTGTTTTTGTTTATTTTCTGGATAATAATAATATGTAGTGTAGGTATAATATTATATTAGGACAATTGTAATTTTCTATGGTTTTTCATCTTGGCCAAGATCGTTTTCGTTGTATTTAGTCATTCGGATGCTGCTAATCCTCCCGAAAAAGTAATTGCTTGTCATTTATTTGATTTCGTACCTATTTTCGGTTTATTTTCAGAGTATAAGATTTTTGCACATATTTTTATTTTCTAAGTACGTAAGAATCGTAGCAGGTGGCGTTTCTGCCTACCCTCATAGGAAGAAGGAGTAAGTATAAGTACTTTACTGAACGTAGGGGCCTGGGTTAGACTCCGTTCCCAGGTCGGACTAAGTTTTTTTTTTTTTTTTAAATTTATTTAACGTTTACACAAAAGAATACAGGATTATACATACAAATAGCAACCAAAAACAACTAAGGTTTAAACTTGTGCTATCATGCTTGTGCTATCTCAATATCGAACTGTACAATGATGCATTTCGTTATTGATATCGATACAATTGCTACTTAACATATTTAGGTCTTTTTATTAGAGTTACAATCATTCCTACATAATACTTAAGTAATATTGCTTAAGTTTATATTTGATATTTTTATCTGTAATACATTTGTTTATTTCTGAGGGTAGACTATTAATAAGTCTCGGTACAATATAGCCGGTAGTGCGTTCGCCATACATATTGTTGGCGCGCTGTATACGAAGCCTATTCTCAGAAACTGCCCGAGTGCGTACAGGATGTTCGATTTTATTTCTTAAAGATTCATTGAAAAATTGTTCTTTTAAGTACCTATTGGGTTTTCCATTAAAAGTTTTCCAGTACTAGTCTGGATTTGTACCCAGTTCCAATAGGATGCCTTGTTAGTCTAGTGGTTGCTAGCGCTACTGCTGAGGTCCTGCCTTCGTTTCCCGGGTCGGGGAAAGTGTTATTGAGTTTTTCCATCTGGAATTCCTCAGTAGCAGCTCGGAGTCTGGATTTGCGCCCTGATGATGGCAATAGGCTCGCCCCCATTAATATATAATAATAATATCCTTGGACATTTCACACAACGCTATCTAGTCCCAAGCTAAGCAACCTAATGCTTGTGTTATGGTAACGTGATGGCTGATAAACTACTTATGAAATGAAATGAAATCTTTTTATTTCCAGATAAAAATCCATATAAACTTAAAAATTAAATAAAAAAACACACAGAAACACACACAACATCATTATATACATTATTTTTTTTTTGTAAATACATAAGTACATATTATAGATAGAAAAACACCCAGACCCGGAACAAATACTTGTAGGTCGTACAAATATTTGTTTCGTGCGGGAATCGAACCCGCGACATGCTGCGCAGCAGTCAATCGCTCAACCACTGCGACAACCGTGTCGTCGAATTTCCCATTACTTAAACATAATTGGTGAAATGTGCGTTGGAAATGTGGATGTACTATAAGCAACCTACCCCTCTGCCTAACCCTTCGGGGAATGGCGTGATATTATGTTTAATGTTAATAGGCTCGCCCCTTGTTTTTTTAATATACTTTGTCTGACAAGATGAATGGTTACCCTGTCAAAAGTCAGTTATTAGGGTAACTTTGGTCAAAGTAGGTACCTAAGGGTATTTCTTGCACGTGAGGTTGACGTTTGGGGATTTTGTTCGTATACAAGGTTGTTTTTTCAAGTGGTCGTGGATGGCCAAATTCGAAGGTATATTGTAATGCTAAATGCAGTACAATCCTTGAGACGTCGAATCCAGCTGTGTATTGAAAATAATGGTCTGCTAAATACAGTACAATTCTTGAGACGTCGAATCCAGCTGTGTATTGAAAATAATGGTCTGCTAAATACAGTACAATTCTTGAGACGTCGAATCCAGCTGTGTATTGAAAATAATGGTCTGCTAAATACAGTACAATTCTTGAGACGTCGAATCCAGCTGTGTATTGAAAATAATGGTCTGCTAAATACAGTACAATTCTTGAGACGTCGAATCCAGCTGTGTATTGAAAATAATGGTCTGCTAAATACAGTACAATTCTTGAGACGTCGAATCCAGCTGTGTATTGAAAATAATGGTCTGCTAAACACAGTACAATTCTTGAGACGTCGAATCCAGCTGTGTATTGAAAATAATGGTCTGCTAAATACAGTACAATTCTTGAGACGTCGAATCCAGCTGTGTATTGAAAATAATCAATCAGCCTAGCCTTTTCCCAACTATGTTGGGGTCGGCTTCCAGTCTAACCGGATGCAGCTGAATATCAGTATTTTACATGGAGTGACTGCCTATCTGACCTCCACAACCCAGTTACTGGGTAATACGATACCCCTGGGTAAGACTGGTTGTCAGACTTTCGGGTTTCTGACGACCCGTAACGACTGTCAAAGATCCACAAATGACAGCCGGGACCAACGGCTTAACGTGCTTTCCGAGGCACGGAGGAATCTCGGTATGTAAAGATGGTCACCCATCCACAGACCAACCCCGGCAAGCGTAGCTTAACCTGACGGATCGACCTGTGCGGCTGTTATTACTTAGCCACTAGCTCCTCTCTGTGTATTGAAAATAATGGTCTGCTAAATACAGTACAATTCTTGAGACGTCGAATCCAGCTGTGTATTGAAAATAATGGTCTGCTAAATACAGTACAATCCTTGAGACGTCGAATCCAGCTGTGTATTGAAAATAATGGTCTGCTAAATACAGTACAATCCTTGAGACGTCGAATCCAGCTGTGTATTGAAAATAATGGTCTGCTAAATACAGTACAATTCTTGAGACGTCGAATCCAGCTGTGTATTGAAAATAATGGTCTGCTAAATACAGTACAATTCTTGAGACGTCGAATCCAGCTGTGTATTGAAAATAATGATCTGCTAAATACAGTACAATTCTTGAGACGTCGAATCCAGCTGTGTATTGAAAATAATGGTCTGCTAAATACAGTACAATTCTTGAGACGTCGAATCCAGCTGTGTATTGAAAATAATGGTCTGCTAAATACAGTACAATTCTTGAGACGTCGAATCCAGCTGTGTATTGAAAATAATGGTTATCATTTTGAACAATGAATCAGTTAAGGTTTAATAGGTAGGTAACTTCAGTTTGCCGTATGTCATTCTTACCAGAATTCGATCCTTATTAGCGACTCTATCGAATGGTGTACTTAATAATACAGTGTGTGTGTGTTTTTAGGGTTCCGTACCAAAATGGTAAAAAAAGAACCCTTATGGTGTGACTCAGTCTGTCTGTCTGTCTGTCTGTCTGTCTGTCTGTCACAACTGGATATCTCAAGAACTACTGATGCTATCAACTTGAAATGTAGAATGGTTTTAGATGACGTTTACCTAACTATTTTGCAAATAATAAAGAAATAAAAATATATGTATTTTATTTGCAACAGGGACTGAAAGGGTGTCTTAAAAATTCAAAGTGGGGCTACTAGGGCATGTGGGGTATCATATGAAAGGGCGCTGTTTTCACATTCTCAAACATTTTTTTATTTTTTTTTTAGGCCCCATAGTTTTCGACTTTTGATGAAAAATGTAAAAAAAAAGACCGTCCCGCCCCCCTTAACTCCGAAGTTTGCAAAGATAAAAATCTGAAATTATTCTATGTGATAGCAGTTTATGTAAAGATTACAGGAAAAATAAAAGGATGTATCTAAGTAGCACACTTTTTCAGAAATCGGAACGGAACCCTCGGTGCGCGAGTCCCACTCGCTCTTGACCGGTTTTATTTTTAAATCAATGGGTTCGATTCCTGGCTAGAAATATTATTTTTCAAAAATCCAATGATGCAGTTGTTGTTGTTGTTTGTAGAGACTTTATGAAAAAATCAGGTTTTTGATCAAGAACCGGTCGACGGAGCCCCGCGCAGCCGGGCTCCTATTTCTGTCTGCATTGTTTAAAGGAACCGAACCTAACCGCACCTCGGAGTGCTCCTGACGTCGACCATTACCTTCCGGTTCTTGATCAAAAGCGTGATATTGTCATAAACCTGCGACATATATAATTATGCTAGTCACGCGGTAAACTGATTGAGCGATGCAGGATTTTTGCGTGACGTCAGTGTGATGCGTAGTTCGCATGTGGCGATGTAGATGCCACCACACTCATAGTTTCGGATTTGGCCATCCACGCCCACTTGAAAAATTCAACCTGTATAGGTACTCCATTATACTCCATTATGTGACCTTTAAATTACAGGCAAAACTTAAACAAAAAAAAACGGCGAAGTATAAACACAAACCAGTGTTGTACATACAAACGTATACGGACGGGATTCAAACTTTTATTTTATTATTTTTCATAAATCTTCGCTTCCGTACCTACAATGCGTTTCAACTAAGAATAGGAAAGTCAATGACCTCTAACTGTCAACTGAAGCTAGAAATCTAAGGCTTGCAACGTTTTGTAGTGTTACCCTTATCCATTTTAGTTCTGTTTTTTGTTAAAATGTCACTGACTTTGCAAAATAGTATCTATCATCTAGCGCAAGGTCATTCCTATTCTTAGTTGAAACGCATTGTACATTGTATAGGTATCTAAGTACAAATGATAAAAGAGCTCTGTGCATACAACACGTAACTTCCCACTCGCCGAAATAAACAGAAGTTCGGTATAGTTCGAATCATAAACTTAATACATACTAATCGAGTTCCAAAGTCGGCAGCTAACTAATTGGAACTTAGTCGAACTGGACAAAGGTCGATAAGACAGCCTTCGACCGAAAGCGGAGCGGTGTGCATAAGAACTATATTCGAATAGAGACAATGGAGAAGCGTGACCGAAGCGGGCTCGACGACTCAAGGCTCTTACAGACAGAGGCGATATCGCGTTCGCGACGCGATATTTCGATATTATATCTGTAGAAAAATATCGCGTCGCGACGCGATATCGCCTCTGTCTGTAAGAGCCTTAAGGCTAACTGACTTAAAGCATTATATTGCACTAAAGAGCCGATTCTTCTCTAGAATTAACACTAGATGGATAAAATGGCGGCAGGTCAAGGGAACAATCAGCGAATCCCGCATTCCCCTCCATAGACGTATAAAAAGGAGGACTCTGCGCCACGCATATCGAAAGTGAAGCACCTTACCGATCTATGTGTGCAAAGACGCCGTCGCTCGTGTCTCGTAATGGCGGCCGGTCGGCTTAATATGATGTAAATGTGTGCGTGAGGCTTGTTTGTACAAACGGCATGCGTGGCGCGGAGTCCTCCTTTTTAGGGTTCCGTACCAAAATGGTAAAAAAGGAACCCTTATGGTGTCACTCAGCCTGTCTGTCTGTCTGTCTGTCACAGCTGGATATCTCAAGAACTACTAATGCTATCAACTTGAAATTTAGAATAGTTTTAGATGATGTTCACCCAACTATTTTGCAAATATGAAAGAAATTAAAATATTTTTTTTTTTTTTTGCAACAGGGACTGAAAGGGCGTCTTAAAAAATCAAAGTGGAGCTACTAGGGCATGTGGGGTATCATATGAAAGAGTGCTGTTTACACATTTTCAAATTAAAAAAAAAAAAAATTAAGCCGCATAGTTTTCGACTTCTGATGAAAAATGTAAAAAAAAATACCGTTCCCCCCTTATCTCCGAAGTTTGCAAAGAGAAAAATCTGAAATTATTCAATGTGATAGAAGTTTATGTAAATATTACAGGAAAAATAAAACGATGTCTCTAAATAGCTCACTTTTTCAGAAATCGGAACGAAACCGTCGGTGCGCGAGTGCGACTCGCTCCTGACCGGTTTTTTTTATAAGTTTATGTTGCCCTCAAACTTAAGGGGAAGATTTACAAAACAATGCTTAGACCTGCTGTCTTGTATGGATCAGAATGTTGGGCCACAAAAGTGATGAATGAAAAGCAATTGCATGCAGCTGAGATGAGAATACTAAGAGGGATGTGTGGTGTTACTCGAATGGATAGAATAAGAAATGAGTTTATAAGGGCATTTTTTTTAAAACTGCTACCTACTTTGAAAACAGCTTACTAATATTGTTTTGGATATTTTAGCAAATTCTTGGTTTAGTCGAATGATAAATTTTACGAATTTTGCTAGGTATGTATTTTTTTTATTATATGGAGCTTATTTCAAATAATATATGTAAATAAATAGTAACTTAGATACGTTTTGGTCATGACCGTTACCAAATAATAAGGACAGTACTGCAAGACGTAAGATGACACATTTCAGGATTTAATTTTGTTACTTTTTTTTTTGAATTTCTGTTGGCAATTTAAGTAAAAAAGAAAACTTAGTCTTTAGGAACTATTTAATAATTACTCGACACTTCTATGTTATAAAAATGTTAATTATTTGCAACTTGTATGTATGGGACATCCCATAAGTGGGTTGGTAGACATTTTGACGAAAATGCCCATAAGAGGAAGTCTAAAAGTGACAATGATGACTGTGAAAAATTGTGTGGGAATCGGTTGACATGGTATGGGCATGTGATGCGGAGGAATGAGGAAAGTTTTGAGTATGAATGTGGATGGCTAGACGAGTTGGGGAAGACCAAAGATGGACTGTATGAAACACACCATACAAGAGGACAAGTATGGACTATGTGTGTGTGTATATGACTAGAAAGGGAGTGACTACCGAGATGACGACTGATAGAGAAGTATGGAAGAAAGGGACATGTTGCGCCGACCCCAAATAGATTGGGATAAGGGCCGCAGAATGATGATGATGATACAGAAATCTCTGTTTTTAGGGTTCCGTACTCAAAGGGTAAAACGGGACCCTATTACTAAGACTCCGCTGTCCGGCCGTCTATCACCAGGCTGTATCTCATGAAGTGTGATAGTTAGATAGTTGAAATTTTCACGGATGATATTTCTGGTGCCGCTATAACAACAAATACTAAAAAACAAAATAAAATAAATATTTAAGGGGGCCCCCATACAACAAACGTGATATTTTTGCCGTTTTTATAGATAATGGTACGGAACCCTTCGTGCGCGAGTCCGACTAGCACTTGGCTGGTTTTTGAAGTCGTAAAAACCGTGCGAAGCAGGGGCGGGTCGCTAGTTAATTAATAGCGATGATGCGGTCAAAAAACTTTTTAACAAAAAAAAAACCGACTTTCAAAAATCACTACAAAGTGAAAAATAACTTTGATTTCGGAAGTCGGTGTCTTTCGTTTTTTATTTACTTTCTTTTTTTTTGCCACCGACTTCCGAAATCAAAGTTATTTTTCACTTTGTAGTGATTTTAGGAAGTCGGTTTTTTTTTTGTTAAAAAGTTTTTATTTCTCGCTTTTTAGTGGGTCTGTTTATAATTTTTATAAGTTACAATAGTCTAATGTCAATTGCTCATCACATGTTACAAAATATTGCTTTTCCCGATGCTGGGACGTTAATTGTTGAGGAGTTCTGCTGGTAGAACCAGGAGAACTCCTCAACAACCACTCACCACACGCATTGTGTGACGAGCGGAAATTGCTTAGCAACCATATTAAAGTAATCGAATCGCAACCCGTGAAATATTTATCATTGAGTAGTTCCGGTAGCCATCTGTGGTCTTCATCATCAGTTCTACTTCAAGCAAATGCACGAGCTACTATAAAAAATACCCAAATCGCTATAGGTGTGCCTATAATATTTGAAGAGTTCCTTCGATTTCTCCAGGATCCCATCATCAGAACTAGATTTTGACAAAAATGGGACCGTTTGGGAAGTATACCCTTTCCAAGGAAAAAATAATTTTTCGAATCGGTTGGCAAGCGACGGAGTTATGCGCGAACAAACATAAAAAAAAAAAAAAAATTACAAGCATCCGAATTGAGAACCTCCTCCTTTTTTAGAAGTCGGTTAAAAATGCACGCTCGTCGCTCAAAAAGTACAAAATTTTCAGACGCATTTTTACTTCGTTTCGCTCGCTGTGCGACGTCAGCCTTGTCGGTGAATATGGAGGAGCCTGGCAGTGAATGTTCGGACCTTAAGGAGTTGAGCATTGATTTATAGCGTTAGTTGTATTGTATTTCCACTGTTACAAATATACACACATATCATTATTACATTTGTATTTTTGACTATTTGGTGCCCGTGGTTTCAGTTGAATATTTCGTGTAAAAAACCGGCCAAGTGCGAGACGGACTCGCACACAAAGGGTTCCGTACCATATTATATGTTTAACAATCGCAAAGATAACTTTGTATTTCATAATGATACTGTGAATTACAAGGTTATTTTTTGCAGTTGCAGAAAATCGCCCATATTTAAACAAAATACCTTATGAATCGCCGTTTTTAGTATTTGTTGATTAAATACAGTATAAGGTACATTATATAATAGAGCTCGTACAAAAATGGTATAAAATTGACAACTTTTACGGCCCCCTATTTCTTCATTTTAGAAGATAAAAAAAATAAAAATATCTTTCTACTTGATGAGTTCTATACAATAACACCCCGGTTCATTAGATTCGGAGCAAATTGGCTGTGACAGACAGACAGACGGACAGACAGACAGACACACGAGTGATCCTATAAGGGTTCCGTTTTTCCTTTTGAGGTACGGAACCTTAAAAAGTAACCCATATCTTAAAACCTAGACTAGGTCTATCTAAGTATGAATATGCGCACAAATTCATTCAAAATTATTCAGACGTTTATGAGTGACTAGCTTTTGCCCGCGGCTTCGCCCGCGTGGATGTCGGAAAATATCCCATGGGAACGTACTACTGGGAATTCCTTCCTTATTCCTTGTCAACATTATAAAGGGAACATCTGTGCAAAATTTCAGCTTTCTAGGTCCAAGGGTTTAGGCTGGGCGTTGATGAGTCAGTCAATCAGTCAGTCAGTCAGGTTTGGTCCTCATAGTAAAAGTTGTTCATATTCATGGGTAGAACACCAATGACGTATTATAGATAGACGCGTCATACACGAACATCAGTACTTTCAAAAACAGCGTAAGCCATGATGTACCAACATACCAGTATATACTGGCCGCAAAGAAAAGGAAAGACGCATGCCGATACCTGTTGTAAGAAAGAGATGAATATACTTATTTAGTTACGTCACTAGCTGCTGCATGTTCACTGGCGCGCGTGCGTGACTGATATCACGCCGGGCAATTACCCTTCATTTAATTTCCCATTTTTGAGCCCGGGTAACGCATCTAAAGGTAATATATCATTGTAGAACACACTGTGAAAATTTGCGCACTGCTTAAAAAAATATCCTGTAATATCTAATATACGAAGTCAAAACTGTACCTACATTGAATATTTTCGAAAGAAAAAGGTGTTGCTACGAGCCGATGTGTGGGAATGAGCCTGATGCCGAAAATATAGTTTTTAGAATGTTTGTCTGTTTGTCTGGATTAGTGTTCCAGATTGGCGCAAAAATTGCTGAACTGATTTGGATGAAATTTGACACACAGACCAAATAAAATAAAAAAATATACAGGGTGTAAGAGACAGCCGCAAACTGATAGGGTGAATTCAGTATGTCATACTGAGATGACCGGTACATGAAATTTTTTCAGGAACTTTAAGGGAATCCAATAAACCTGATTTGTTTGTGTTTTTGTGCACAAATCGGAGCGTCTATTACTGGTTGGGAGGGGTAGGTAATAGGTATGCGGTGAGTCCGATGAACTCTGTAGCTAGACAGAAAGTGAACAGCTGATTTCACGCGTCGTTGGTTAGAGTATTTCAACATCCATTGCTGGTTTTTTTTTTTTTTGTTGTATTTTGCAGTTTTTTTTACATAAATGGAGTGCTGCGAACACACAATGCAATTTTACATTGAAATAATGAAAATGTAACTGAATTTTTTTTTGAAAAAATTAAAATTTTCCTCAGAAAATTTCCGGTGGAATATGATTCAAAATGAGACGCTGAATGCACCCTGTTAGTTTTCGGAGGGCTGTCCCTTACACCCTGTGTAAAAATTTTATTTCGGAACAATAACACAAGCAGTAGGTACAAAAGTAAAACAATGATAGCTGCAAAAGTAGTAGCGCAGCTAACAAAAAAATTTCTTTGCAAATTGTAAAAAAAAGTACGAAAACTTGAATTTCGCGAGCTACCTTACCTACCTATCGCGTTGTTCTTCTAAACTACGCAACTGATTCTTTTGTGGTTTTCACCATAAAGAAAATCCTGAAATTCTGTAATCCTGGAACTTCTCCATCTCATTTATTTTTAGCACAAAAGCGCTGTGTTTAACGACGAAAGCTCCCTAAAGATGGCGCTCAATATATTGAATATTGTTTTTTTAGGACAAAACCTGACCCCGTTCATGTTTTTTGTTTGACTTTGTAAGTACACACAGCAGCAGGTCAAGTTACTACAAACTGTCAAATTTTCTCATTCCATTTTAAACATAACCGACAGCATTTTAAGGTTTAAAATCATTTGGAGAAATTTGACAGTTTGGTATAACGTGATATGCTGTTGTCTGTACAACATGTCGACACTTAGTTATTAAGTATTTTATGCTCGGATTTAATTAAAAGAATAATTTCCATATGTGTGGGTTTGAATAGAATTCAGTAAAACCTTTTTTGGTTGTACTGATTATGAAAACCTATCGCGTTGTTCTTCTAAACTACGCAACTGATTCTTTTGTGGTTTTCACCATAAAGAAAATCCTGAAATTCTGTAATCCTGGAACTTCTCCATCTCATTTATTTTTAGCACAAAAGCGCTGTGTTTAACGACGAAAGCTCCCTAAAGATGGCGCTCAATATATTGAATATTGTTTTTTTAGGACAAAACCTGACCCCGTTCATGTTTTTTGTTTGACTTTGTAAGTACACACAGCAGCAGGTCAAGTTACTACAAACTGTCAAATTTTCTCATTCCATTTTAAACATAACCGACAGCATTTTAAGGTTTAAAATCATTTGGAGAAATTTGACAGTTTGGTATAACGTGATATGCTGTTGTCTGTACAACATGTCGACACTTAGTTATTAAGTATTTTATGCTCGGATTTAATTAAAAGAATAATTTCCATATGTGTGGGTTTGAATAGAATTCAGTAAAACCTTTTTTGGTTGTACTGATTATGAAAAGCTATTAAGTTTAAATAAAACAAGACAATTTTTGGGACCTTTTAGGAATTAACCTTTTCATACTAAAAAATACAGACACAAAACATTATTTCTACAGTAACACATTAGACGAGCTATGGGATAAAATAACCACTGATTCATCATCTGCCTAGCCTTTTCCCAACTATGTTGAGGTCGGCTTCCAGTCTAACCAGATGCAGCTGAATAACAGTATTTTATATGATGTGACTGCCTATCTGACCTCCACAACCCAGTAACTGGGTAATACGATACCCCGTGGTAAGACTAGTTGTCCGACTTTCGGGCTTCTGACGACCCGTAACGACTGTCAAAGATCCACGAATAACAGCCGGGATCAACGGCTTAACGTGCTTTCCGAGGTACGGAGGAGTCTCGGTATGTAAAGATGGTCACCCATCCACGGAAGAATCACTAACAATACAAGAACTACTGATTGGGTCCCATTAAAAACTAGACGACAATTCGGCAAACTGATGCGAAGATAGACAGACGAACTTTGAGTCCCGCAATGGCAGAGGACATACGAGTACGTGTGGAAAGGGGAAAGACAGTATTCTGCCCACCAGTGGGATATTGCGGGCTAAACAGATAGATAGTCCAACGTAACAATTAAAAAAACCGGTCAAGAGCGAGTCGGACTCGCGCACCGAGGGTTCCGTTCCGATTTCTGAAAAAGTGTGCTATTTAGAGACATCGTTTTACTTTTCCTGTAATCTTTACATAAATTTCTATCACATAGAATAATTTCAGATTTTTCTCTTTGCAAACTTCGGAGATAAAGGGGGGGGAACGGTATTTTTTTTACATTTCTCATCAGAAGTCGAAAACAATGTGGCCTAAAAAAAAAGAAAATTTTTTTTTTGAGAATGTGCAAACAGCGCTCTTTTATATGATACCCCACATGCCCTAGTAGCCCCACTTTGATTTTTTAAGACCCCCTTTCAGTCCCTGTTGCAAAAAAATATAAATATTTTAATTTCTTTCTTATTTGCAAAATAGTTGGGTTAACGTCATCTAAAACTATTCTAAATTTCAAGTTAGCATAGCATTAGTAGTTCTTGAGATATCCAGCTGTGACAGACAGACAGACAGACAGACTGAGTGACATCATAAGGGTTCCTTTTTTACCATTTTGGTACGGAACCCTAAAAAACCACGTCGGACCAAAGGAACAATGAAGGGTTCCGTAGTTGGGATGAATTAATCCCAAAAACAAAACTTAACATTGTAGTTGAAAAACTTAATAAAACTTGCATCGATATACGTCACTGTCATTACTCTAACTGCAAAAATGTAAGTTTGTAAAAAAAAACATGTGATATAATAACGATTTTCAGACTTTTTTCTTTACTTGTGCTGTGAGACATTGCTTCTTGCCAGATTTCATTATTTTAAGGCAACGGGAAGTATCCTATAAATAGGTTTTGATTTATTTGCGAGTATCAAAATAAGTCTCATAAGTGACCAAGGGACCGTAGACCTACATATTTGATATTAATTTCAACTTGATACCATCACACGTTCCTGAGAAAAAGGGTCTTAACAGATAGACAGACAGACGAAAATGATTCTTTAAGAGTTCCGTTTTTCCTTTGAGGTACAGATCGCTAAAAAATGGATAAAATCACTTACCTCACTTGAATTTTTATTTTATTTTAGTTTTTGTTAATCTGTGCCTGTACTTACTATCACTAGATATTAAGGCGAAAGCGCCCGGGTAGCCCGCGAAATTCAAAATTACCCGGGCGCTTTCGCCTTAAGTAAAATTGTTACTAACCTTATGGACTCTGTCTGAAATAAAAGTATTGTATTGTATTGTAGTAGCAAGAAAGGTTAAAGGGTCCTTTATAAATAAAATTAAAAGGGCAAAGAAAACAAATGAAATGAGGAAGGAAGGCTCGATACGTTTCACTTAAGTATGGAGACCGCATTTAGTTGAATTATCCACTTTACTGTACAGGAGAAAATACAGAAGGACAATTTACATTTATTTAAAAAAAAAAATGTTACTAATATTCTATTGTAAAATATTCCCACATTTCATCAGTGGTGTTAGTTACTCTTAAAAGATAGATGAAGGTTGGAAATAAATAATAAATAAATAAGATCCACTTAAGGCGAGTATAGCTGCTATTCGGCAGCGCCACCACCGATTTTTTTCTAGCGCAACAATAGAGAACTTAGCAGCTATACTAAGCCAGCAAATTCGACGAAAAAAGCCAGATTTGTGAAAAGAAAATTACTGGATTTTGCACCACGATAATGCGTCTTTGCACAAGGCCATCATACTGAACGAATTTTTGACCAAAAACTCAACAAATACCATCGAGCAATCACCTTATTCACCAGACATGGCTCCAGCCGACTTTTTTCTTTTTCGTAAACTCAAATTACCACTTCGTGTTATTATTCGTTAGAAGACATAAAGGAGAATTCGCGGCGAGAACTGACCTCAATTTCGGAAAAAGCGTTTAAAAATGTTTTGATGATTGGATTATTCGTTGGCATAAGTGTATCGTTTCTGAAGGAGCATATCTTGAAGGCGATAAAATAACTTTGGATGAATAATTAACATTTTGTGTACTTTCTTGACAGAGTAATACTCGCTTCAATAAGGGGCGATCCCATTCTCATAAGCCAGGCACCAATCCGGACTCCGTCTGCTACTGAGAAATTCCTAATAAAGGATAAATTCAATAAAACTTTGCCGGACCGATATGAGGATTTGTATTACCATACAATTCATAAAATATTGTTTTTCTTATCACTAGCGTTGAGTTGCACGAAACGAACATTAGTTTAACGGAGTCTTAAAATTCATGCTTAAAATTCATCCTTTACATTTTGTGTCAGAAAGTGGACAGCATCAATTTAAAGAGTCCGTTAAACTAATTTCAAAGACAAATCAAATCAAATCAAATCATTTATCAATTTGCGGAAAAGGGTACACAAGAAAAGGTCTTAAACAAGCAATCAAGCAAGCAGACATGTGACATCTACCAACCCGCATTGGGCCCGCGTGGTGGATTACGGCCCACTCCGTCTCACTGAGAGGAGGCCTGTGTCCCAGCAGTGGGAACATTATAAGATGATTATGTTAAACTAATTTTGGTTTCGTGCAACTCACCGTTAGTCTGCTGTCAGCAAAGACTGTTTTCAAAAGGGGAATCCCCAAAAATGTGCAAGTATTTTCCGTTGACATGTTCAAAAAGGGGAGCGGAATGGAATTGTGGGAAAAATTGTGGTAAAAATAATATTTACTTACATAAGTAAGGGAATCTGCTTTCATAGATTTGTATAAATTCAAGCTTACATGATCCGACAATATTTAAATAACGTTAAATTTTTCAGAAGCAATTTAACGTTATTTAAAAGTGCTTAAGGCGCGGTGTTAGCTCAACATTCACAAATATTGGTTTCTTGGATTGTCGAGTATGACGTAACGCAATGAAACTATCCGACGCAAAAAATACAGTGGACACAGAAGGGTTTAAAGATAAACTTTAACCGAATAGAATAGTAAAAATAGTTTAATATTCCCAATAAAAAATTTGGAAGTTGCTCCACAAAAATAAACTTTGGCGTCGAACATCTCTGTATTTTCAGCGATAACGACATTCTTTTTTTAAGAATTTAATAGAATTAGCATTTTTTTTAAACTTTAACCGGACAATTATTTAAATCATTGTGTATACTCTGAATAATCTAAAGAAAACCGATAAAATAAATGCCACATTCGCAGCTTAGTCACATCTCGGCAACACAAATATTATTTTCAATGTTCAACCTTATTTCAAGCCAACTAATGGTGACAATAGATTACGCGGTAACAATAAAATGTTTTTCTACTCGTACATAAATATAAATAACCATCTTACCCAGTAACTGGGTTATGGAGGTCAGATAGGCAGTAGCTCCATGTATAATAGGTATTCAGCTACGTCCGCTTAGACTCCAGTCTAACCTTTACCGTTTACGTCGGCTTCCAAGCCGACGCCAACATGGTTGGGAAAAGGCTAGGCAGATGATGATGATTCATGAATATAAACCAATTTTGCTAGGGAGCCAACTCTTAAATATCCGAAAAAATCAACTATTCTGAGAAAGTAGGATATACCCGACCACATTGTATGAAACATCTTGATGAACTGATAGTTGCATTTCTGTCATTAATTTGTGTTATGTCGCATATTATCGGTTCTCTCGAATGTTCTGCGGTATTGTTGCGACAAGTTACTAGTTATCCAATTGGTTTAGACACTTCTTTTTGTTTTTGTTGGCTCAACAGAAAGTTACTGTTGTGTGTTAGGATTTAGTCGAGTTTATTTTGATGATCTTGAAAGGAAAACGTCGTACGAAAATCTGATATAAAAGTTGGTAGGGAACAATTGAGGAAAAAGGATTTCTCGGCGACCCAGATTTTTAAATTCTGTAAGTAGCTGTTTGCGTTATTTTCTTGTAAATCAAATAATATGAAATAATAGGTCGGGGAAAAAGTTTTTTCGTATTTTATAGGTATAAAGTTATAATAAAATCTCTTTGGCTCTACTGTTTGTATCTGGCTGGTTTTGATATCATTGAAAGTTTAAATTTTAAAGAACATAATTCCAAATTCAAATTAGGAAAATGTGTGATTTTCATTTGTTTTTCGTACTGTCAAGATGAGTGAATCTAATGAAGAAATTCGATACCTAAGTTCGATACATTTTAAAATTTTACTCCAGGGTGGCAAATGCTATACATTTTAATTTCTTACTATTCAGCGCCGTCTATCTACGAGAACATAAATTAAAACTGAACAGTGTTGCCAGCGTACATCCATGAAGCAATTGTTAGTACATTATAGTAGAAGTGTACGCGTATAATCTTTGATTTTGATGTTTTTGAGTTAGTTATTATTTTTCGTATTTTTTTTTTTGCATTTGTGAAAGTTCTCCGATCATAGTATTGTATTAATGTTTTGCTCTTATTGATCAAAAAAGAAACTATTAGGTAGTAGAATTTACAAATATGAAATGACTATACAGCCACAGGGTGACAGGCTGATGTTGACATTTCATTGCAAAAAAATTCTGCGGTTGCGTTGCGAATATTTTTGTAAATATTTCGTTTGTTTGCCAATTTTCAGTGTAATTTACGTCAAGTTTAGTTCGTTGCTCCGTATTTAGTAAAAATCTTGGAAGATAAACGTTCCCATCGAATGTCCACTTTCTAAATCACCACGACTTGAGCCCCCCGTGCTCCTCGGTGATTTAAATGCTTAGGCCCTCCAAGTGCTCTGTGGACCCTCCGTAAATCGGAGTTTGGACCATATTATTTAAGTGTTTAACTCGGCCCCTAAGACGACCACTGACCAAGTGTTCTGTGTTTATACTTAAATAAGCTGGCTGCCAAGGCCTGGCTGCCAAGTCATCAAAGATGACGGTAAATATGATGTTCTTATTCTATCTACACAATGTATTGCTGGTTTGAGTTTGAGTGTAATGTTTTGTTTTACATAATAAATATGAACATGCAAAATTGGTATTTATTTTATTATCCTCGAAACAACAAGTTTAGTGTCGAATTAGCGTTACCGAGTTGAATAATGTAGAATGGTTGAAAATTCTGTTGTAGTAAAACTAAACCTAAAAATTTAAAATCTAGTTTGTAGAATAAAATAAATAATAAATAAATAAATATCCTTGGACATTTCACACAACGCCATCTAGTCCCAAGCTAAGCAACCTAATGCTTGTGTTATGGTAACGAGATGGCTGATAAACTACTTATATACATTTTTTTTTGTAAATACATACATATTATAGATAGAAAAACACCCAGACTCGAAACAAATACTTGTAGGTCGTACAAATATTTGTTCCGTGCGGGAATCGAACCCGCGACATGCTGCGCAGCAGTCAATCGCTCAACCTCTGCGCCAACCGTGTCGTCAAATTTTCAACCATTCTCCATTAGACAATTTGGTAAAGCTAATTCTACTTGGTACTAGTATACTTGGTAATATTATGTAGCTATGGTAACGTACCACGTGACATTGAATAGTGTATGTCCCCGTAACTAGATGGCGTTGCCTAAGAAAAGCTTAAGTTGCCAGTCTATCTCAGTATATATAATAGTAGTCTATGATTTTACTACAAAAAAGGTAAAAATGCAACGCAAGCCGCGAAAAAATTTGCGATGTTTATGGACCTAGTGCAGTGTCTGTGAGAGTAGCACAAATTTCGTTTAAGCGTTTTCAATCAGGAAATTTTGATGTCAAAGATGCACGTCGCTCTGGTCGCCCTATTACGGATAAAATGGATGCCATTTTTTAAAAAGTGGAGCAAAATCGGCATATCAGTAGTTACGACGTAGCTGAGGAACTGGGAATTGACCACAAAACAGTTTTGACCCATTTGGCAAATGACACAACTAAATAATAAACTATGAAAAAAAAGTGTCTTGAATTTGTATATAAAATACGAAGGAACTTTTTCCCCGACCTAATATATATCTCCTAAATTAATGAAAATCTTTTATAAACATTACCTGTTCATTTACTTACCTACCTATAAAGAAATAATTATATAATTAACATCATTGTTTTAAGGTTTAATGAATGGCTTGCCAGCACACAGAGAGGTTTCCGTTGTGTGGCTAAAACAAAATTGTAAAATTAAATAGGCTGTGTTTTGGAAATACATAAATAATAATTCATCATCTTCCTGCCCTTATCCCATGTTACTTGGGGTCGGCGCAACACGTTTTATTTTCCATTCTGCCCTGTCAACCGTCACGCTATCATTCACTCCTTTCTCTTTCATTCCTCACACAATACATCCATCTTTTCTTTGGCCTTCCTCTCCATCCATCAATAATATATTCATCACTCTTTTAGTTGCGTTGCATTTCGTCGTCCTCATCAAATGCCCATACCAAGCCAAACGATTTCCTTTCAACTTTCCCGTTACTGGCGCCACTTTCAAACGTCCCCTTATACTCCTTTCATACTTTATCTATTCTCGTCACTCCACACATCCATTTCAACATTCTCATCTCCGCTACATCTAATCTTTTTAATCCGTCTTCTTCACTGCCCAGCATTTCCGATCTATAGTACGACAGGCCTTATCACGGACTTGTAAATTGTAACTTGAGGAGCATCCGTGGGTTGTTCCTGTAACGTCACGATTTCATCCACCAAAATTATTGTTATTTATTTTCCAAATTCCCCTAAAACCTTACTATCAATAATTTACATCCTCGAAACTTATAATAATCTCAAATATATGCGTCGTATTCACCCCTAGATTGACTTAGATACCTATCATGACTCTAGGAAGACTTATGCAAATACTTTGAGTGTGTATACCAGAAGTTTAGCGCAAGATGGAAATGCAAACATGCACATATTAATTAACACGTGTATCATGAGATATGACGAGAACAAGTAACATTAATCTGTGACTTTAGTATCATAAATCCTCAGTTTCTTGCTACATGAATTCCAGTACAGTAGGTTATGTAACAATTGAAAAACGTATGAGGTACAGGTTGTAAAGTTCACTCATCCTGCATTGAAAAGGGAGGATCCTTCGACCAGACGGGTCTAGTTTCTGGTGGGCAACTGCCCGACGGTTGATGTCGGGACGTTGTATATATCCTAGTCGCGCGGTAAACTTTGATTGCGTGACGTCATGTCATTGTGACGCGTAGTTCGTATGTGGCGATGTAGATGCCGCCACAGTGGTACTAATATTTATTTTAGAAAATCGCTTACTTCGTCGGGATTTTAAATATAGTTTTTTCAGTATAAGCCCTATGTGGATCTGTGCCCTGTTGATATTAGCCTATTGGTTTGCCCCCAGTTAAATTATGGGACTATTAAACATCAATCTGTCGAGCCTTTTCCCAAATATGTTGGGGTCGGCTTCCAATGTAACCGGATGTAGCTGAATACCAGTATTTTACATGGGGCGACTGCCTGTATGACCTCCACAACCCAGTTACTGGGTAATACGATACCCTTTCTGCGTGGTGTTGAAAAAATGGTTGATATCGCATAGTTTTTATTCAATCGGCGAATTTCTCAACAAAAAAACATGTCAGTCCTACCACTTCAGGAATGCATTGTAGTCACTTAGTCATATGAAGTCACTTTTAGTTACTTATTTTTAAGTTACTTTGGTATTTACCTTGTCGCTAGCTACATACCTTACTTTTATAAATATGTAGTGTGTAATTTTAATTCAAATTGGCCTATTGACTTCAATAAATTGTTATTTTCGTTCATAGATTCATAACGCTAAAACTCGAATTTATTACCTAACAACTGTTATTTATTTTTCTATAATTTTATTGTATGTTACATTAAATATTTGCATGCCATTTATATATAACATCTTTTGTACCCACCACATTTTATGCAAATCAATGATTTTGATTTGATTTGATTTGACTGGTTGTCAGATTTCGGGCTTCTGACGACCTGTAACGACTGACAGCCGGGACCAACGGCTTAACGTGCTTTCCGAGGCACGGAGGAGTCTCGCTATTTAAACATGGTCACCCATCCACTGACCAACCCCGGCAAGCGTAGCTTAACTTGATGGATCGACCCGTGCGGCTGTTATTACATATATAAGCCATATAAGTTGGGTACTACTGTAAGACACTATGTAAGCCATATCTTTTTGAGCTGATCATGACAAACATTTAAAAAATACTGGTACTAAGCAGCATCCGGTTAGACTAGAAGCCGACCCCAACATAGTTAGAAATAGCCTAGGTAGATGATGATGAAAATTTTAACTAAAAACGTTTATCTTGTTCCAGAATGCTGCACACATCTCTCCCAGTTTGCTTCCTCGTGATTGGAGCAGCGCTCTGCGCTCCCGAGAGGATGCAGAATGACCCTGACCCCCATGACGCCATGACGCATGAGGGACATGACCCCCATAGTGACCACGTCGCGCCACTAGCGAAGAGGTCCCCTCACTACGACTTCGGCCTGGGCAAGCGGGCCTACAGCTACGTGTCAGAGTATAAACGGCTGCCTGTTTACAACTTTGGATTGGGCAAGAGGTGAGGGTTATTCCAATAATCCCCTTTTACAGTCCTCATCAATGGGGATTTGTGAATTTTTTGTCCACAAATCCCCATTATGACCTATATGAGACGTCAATGAGGATTTGTGGACAAAAGTTCACATATCTCCATTGGTTTTTTAAAATAAAAACAACATATTGTATAATAATCACGAAGTCTTTATTTCTTATGGAAGTAAGAACTCATTAATTCAGTACATGATTCGTTCATTCGTCGGTTATTAAAAAAAAACCGGCCAAGTGCAAGTCGGAGTCGCGCACTAAGGTTTCCGTACATCTATAGAAACGGCAAAAAAAATCACTTTTGTTGTATGGGAACAAATATTGAAGACCCTTCAATATTTGTTTTATTTTAATTTAATTATTTATTTTTAAAGTGAATATATAACTAAATATACTGTGAATATTTCAAGCGTCTACCTGCCGTTATCAATATCGAGCAAAAACGAGCAAAAAAAATCACGATTGTTGTATGAGCCCTCCCTTAAAATTTATTTTATTCTGTTTTTAGTACGAGTATTTGTTGTTATAGCGGCAATAGAAATACATCATCTGTGAAAATTTCAACTGTCTAACTATCACGGCTCATGAGATAGGCTCGCCTGGTGACAGACGAACAGACAGACGGATGGATAGCGGAGTGTTAGTAATAGGGTCCCGTTTTACCCTTTGGGTACGAAACCCTAAAAAAAGCACCTACGCGGTTAAAATTTATGGATTTTTTTATTTTAACGAAAAATTTCAACTCAATCCAGAATCATGTTCTGAATGCATGTTAATAGGTTCCGCGTCGATGTTCTTCTATCCTGATCGTTGAACCAGGCAGCTTATGAGTTTTTCCCTGATATAGTGCAAGTTCCCCGAAATCTGGTTAATATAGTTAAGTTTTAAAACAGCAAAATAATTGACCCAAAATATCTGTATTCCTAGGTCCAGGCTTTACTCCTTCGGCCTCGGCAAGCGCTCCGTAGACGAGGACCAGTCGGATGACGACCAGCAAATGACCAACGACCTGGACCAAGCTGCTTTAGCCGAGTTATTTGACCAATACGATGATGCAGGTAAGCCAAACGACCCTTTAGCTTCATCTAGTCCTTTCTTCCTCAGTTCCTTTCAGATCAACTAGATAGTGCTTAGGTGTTGAAGGTTTAAAAAACATTTACAGCTTCGTACAGGGTTGCAGGAGGTCATAGTATGGCTAAAATGCAACAAATTAAGTTCTACCGAAATTCAGTTTTTTTTTTCGTAATTTTTATTTTTGTCAGACAAAAATTACGAAAAATAAAATGTTTAATTAGTGATCTTTGCCAAAGTTTCAGGCAGTTTTAAACTTTTAATTATTAGCAAAAATCTGCTACGGAGTCAGCTATATTACTAACTTAAATTCTAGTATAGTTGCGCCATTTTTAAATTGAACCTTGCATTTAAAACCGAAAAAGCAACTCAAAAACTCCTGAATTTCGGTAGAACATTTGGTGGCTTAATTTGTTGCATGACTAGAAAAAAAAAAAGAGGAGCTCGTGGCTAAGTAATTACAGCCGTACGGGTCGATCCATCAGGTTAAGCTACGCTTGCCGGGGTTGGTCAGTGGATGGGTGACCATCTTTACATACCGAGACTCCTCCGTGCCTCGGAAAGCACGTTAAGCCGTTGGTCCCGGCTGTCATTCGTGGATCTTTGACAGTCGTTACGGGTCGTCAGAAGCCCGAAAGTCTGACAACCAGTCTTACCAAGGGGTATCGTATTACCCAGTTACTGGGTTGTGGAGGTCAGACAGGCAGTCGCTCCATGTAAAATACTGGTATTCAGCTGCATCCGGTTAGACTGGAAGCCGACCCCAACATAGTTGGGAAAAGGCTAGGCAGATTGATTTTGACTAGAAATCAAATCACGCTACTAGCCACCTCAGTTTAAACACCTACATTATAAGTTAGTTAACCGAATCGGAGCAAGTGAATTTCGTCCCGCATCACGCTTGCTCACTCGCTTCAGTTTCGCCAGAGCTTTAAATTTAGTAGTCGTATCGAAATTCATATCCTACCTAGATTCGAGTTTGAAGTCTGTCCACCTCATTATTGAAAACTTCTGAATTGAGAGGCAAAGCTCCATGTTATACATGCAAGCGTTATAAAGAATATTTTAAAATCACAGAATTCTCAATATCACACTGCCTTTTCTCGAGAACTGATATTTGATCAACGTTTTTTGCAAGACCGTTTTGTTGCGAGAGTATGTTATTATCGCGAACTTTTTACGAACCGAACTAAGTGGGAAAAAATACCCTATACCCAATACCCTATCAAATATTTACGGGTGTAGACCGTTGTAGGTAAAAGCAAGCAAAAAAAATTCTCAACTGTTTTAAAATATAAATTGTGTAACTCATTTCTGAAAATATCGAACAAAAACTTTCCAAGAAATCCCATGGATCTCCTTTTATTATTTACATCTTTATTACATTAAATAATAATCAAAATGGAAATTCTATAGCCCTTTAGAAAACGATGACCTTCATCATTTAACGATAATTAGAGAGGGTACTGATTACTGAAAATAATTATGTAAATTACCAAATTAAGGCTTGTCCTCCCAAAAATACGGCGAAAATAAGTATGTTTCCATTTTTTACAGTAACTATAGCACCTTTTTAATAGAAAAAAATACACAATAATCTAGAATACATATGAAGTGATATCATGTGTCCTGAAATCTATTTTAGTTTGTAGAACTAAGGAAAAAAAAGGCTAAACCCAGGTCTATTTCTGCCTATTTTTTCGAGTTTTTACAATATTACTTCTACAGTTTTCATTATAAGTGTTCATAAATTTATACAGTTCTTTACAAAATAATAAGGAATGATTTCATGAGATTACTTTTTTAGTCCAATCCCTAGATTTTTTGTAAATCGGTAATTACTTCATATTTTGCAAGCGTTGTGTCATCGCGCTTCTCTTTCTTTTCTATGCAGTCCGATAGTGACCGCGCTTTTCACGGCGGACAAGCCTTACTGTCATAATTTATTACCAAAATTATTTTTCATTATTTTCTTCCTCATGGGTCCAGTGGTAGTAAGAGCTATTGCAGAGCATAAGTTTCTGGGATCAAGTCCCAGGTCGTGCAGTGGTATTGAGTTTTTCCATCTGGAATTCCTCAGTAGCAACCCGGAGTCTGGATTAGTGCCCGGTTGGTGGCAATAGGCTGGCCCCCTATTACATGGGGCTTACATATAATAGGTGAACTGTGGGCACACTATAGGCATACAATGCGATTCAAATAAGAATAGAAACGTCAATGATTTCTATCTGTCAAATGTTGCTTGAAAAGCAACGGTACGGTTACGGTTTGCAAAGAAAACTAATTTGAGTATCAATAAAGTTTTTTTATTTTTATTTAACCGAGTCTTAGTTAAATTAAAGTGAAAATAAAACATCAAAAATTTTGTCATAATCAGTTTTAATAAAATATTACTACTTTCTTTCATATTTTCACTGTTGGCAACAATTTACCAGAAAGAATTAAAAATTCTTAAAAAAAAAAAAAAAAATTTTTAAATTTAAAACTTTTTATTTCACAGAAACATACTTAATTTTGTTTTGATCACACATCGCTTAATCTTAATAATGAAAGATTATGTGCGAGTGAGGCGTCTCGCTTGTTTACATTAATATATTTTGTTTTTAAAATTAAATTATTTATTTATTTGTGAAAGATCTGGAGGAACTTTGTATTGATCCACTTTAAGGTAATATTTTATTAGTTGTTTTATTTGCAAAGTTGTTTTTGATTTTAATTTATTAGTTAATTGCTCAGGGAGTTTATTCAACAAGTTAGGTAACAGGTACCTCCAGGTCCTTCTTCCATATTCATTGTTACATTTCGGCAGATTATATAATGGTAGGTATTCTAAACATCTTAAGTTGTTGGGTCTTATCTTTTTACTTAAGTTATCAATTTCGTTAGCATATTGTGATATTACAGCTAGTTTTACTTTATCAAATACATTTATTATTTTACAATATTCAAATAACTGATGATAGTTGTCTTTAAATTTAAGCTTTATTTTATATGGGACTATAATTTTTAACATCCTAATTTGTATGTCATATATTTTTTGTAAGTATGTTTTATATGTTCTGCCATAGCTAGATAGACCATATCCAATAATTGAATCTGCCAATGCTAAATATATTAGTCTTTTGGTTCTGTATGGTAATTTATGCCTCAATATGCTTAGTTTTGCCAATATTGACCTGAGTTTGTTACAAACATATTCAACATGTGGGCCCCAATTAAATTTGTTATCAATTTTAAGACCTAGATAAAAGTGTTCCTTTACTACTTCAAGTTGATTACAATTGCACATTGGTGGACACTGGTGCATGCACTCATGTTCGTGGGCCACGACTTTCGGTATACTATTTACTTGAATGTATGGTGAGTGAATATGTAATAGTTTAGTTTTCTGATAGTTAAGTGATAATCCAACATCATGTGCCCACTTACATAGAGTGTTAAATTCTTCTTGTATCAGGTGTTCTGCAATTTCAAGATTTTGGTGTGCTACAATTAAACATGTATCATCAGCAAACTGGTACACAGAGCCATTCCGGAATATCTTACACATATCATTTACGTAAATTAGGTATTCTGTAGGGCCTAAAATTGAACCTTGTGCTGTTCCGTATAAGGTTGGTATTTTGTTGCTTTGTTGCCCCGCTATATTTACTAAGTTGTATCTGTTTGAATGATAGTTTTGGAACCATTCCAGCAGTGGGCCCTGAATACCATTCTGCTGCATTTTTTCAAAAAGAGTTTTGTAATCAAGCACATCAAATGCTTTGCTAAAATCAACCATCACAACCAGAACATGTTTTTTTTCATCCAGGTAATTACAAATTTCATCAGTGAAAAGTGACAGCAATTGTGAAGTACTTTTATGTTTTTGGAAGCCAAATTGTTTTTTGTGAATGATATCATTTTTTGAGAGAAAGTCGTTTATTGATTTACCAAGGTATTTTTCTATTATTTTGTCAATACAAGAAAGTAAAGTAATAGGTCTGTAATTGTTAGTATCTGTGTATTTCCCTTTTTTATGTATAGGTCGTACAATACCTATTTTAAGTTTATCTGGATAAGTACGGCTAGATAGACAGGCATTTACCAAGTGAGTGAGAACAGGCGTTATTTCGCTGGATATATATTTTATGTCTCTTGCTCGTATTTGGTCAATACCCGGGCTTTTTCGGTCATCAATTGATTTTAATATTTTGTGTAAGGTTTCTTCTTTTACTTTGTTGATATTTATAGTGACATTTGGTTCATTTATATACGACTCTCTATCAAGCAATGGCTCCTCACAATTACATATAACTTTTTTCACATTTGACTCAAAATCACACGCAAATTTGTTGGTTAATAATTTAGGGTTAAGTCTAAATGATTTTATTAAAATATCGTCCACTGCTTTCATCATTCTGCCAGTAAGCCTGTTGATAATAGACCATATTTTTTTTGAATTTTTAAAGTTGTTAATTATTTCTTTTTTAATACAATTATTTTTAGCTTTATTCATTAATTTATTTGTTTTATTTCTATACCTATTATAAATCTGCCTATTTTTTTTGTTGTTTACATCTTTTTTCCAAATTTCTAGTAATTCTTTCTTCTTGTTAGACATATAATTTAATTTGTCACTTATCCATTTACATTGACTTCTTTTGTTCACCTTAATTTTAACATTTTCCCGACACTTTTTATAAACAGACTCGAACCTAAGACTTATGTGATTGAAGATTTCGTTGGGATCAGTCAAAGTATAGACGGGTGACCAGTCAATACCTAACAGTTCTTCTTTTAATTTAGTTTCATTCAATTTACTAATTGTTTGGTATTGACTCGCAGCCCGGACACTAGTTATTGCCAAACCGGTTATAAAGTGATCCGCCAGCGCATATTGAACAACTGCTGATCTAATATACAATTGTCTGTTACACACTAGAATTGGTTTACAATCGTCACGGATAAATATATGATCAATACATGTTCTAGATATGCCTTTGGAACTCTTAGCTATTCTAGTAAAGTTTTTAATACCACACTCGAACCCCAACTCACATAAATTGTTCAAATATTTATTTGTAACTGGATTAGTGTCTTTAATATTTATGTTAGTGTCTCCAACTAGTATACAATTAGACTTTCCTTGCAAGTTAGTTAATACCTGCGCCAGTTCACACACAAATTTACACTTATTTATACAAGGGGGCTTGTACACCGCACATAATGTTGTTTTGTGGCCATTCTGCGTTTCAACCTCGCCAATTATGCTCTCGAAGTTATAGGTGGGTACATCCGATTCCAGAAATGTTCTAGTTTTATGCGCATAGACAATTATGCCTCCTCCTTTACGATATTTACGTAGCTCCGTGTACATTGAGTAATCCTTCAGATGAAATAGATTTTTTGTTGAGTCTTTCAGGTTTGCTTCCGTAATAACAACTAAATGTATTATAACTGGGCTAGTGGATACTAAATATTCAAGGTGGGAGTGGTTTTTCACCATTGATCCTATATTTGTGTGCAATAATAATAACTCATTATTTTCTGTGGGAATATCTTTTGTAAAATCGTGCCATGACATATGTTCCGTCTCAATTATCGAAGAATCACTGTTATCCATAAACAGGTGAAAGGTTATGTCATGGTGTTAATAATATTGAAAAAAAAATTTACTCATTAGATAATACTGTGAGTTTTAAGGAACAGTCTTACCTGCATTACCTGCAGCTTTTTGTAGTTCGTTTGCAATTTTGTCTATATCAGCGGTCGAACGAACTGTATAGACTTTTTTTTCGTTCTCTTGTTTACGTACCAGCACGCTCCCATTTTTGCACCACACAAATTTGCACAGTTGTTGATTTTTTAACATTGTTTTAGCTTTCCACAGCAGAAATGCTGTTGTTGGGGTCAATGACTCTCGTATATACACCTTTTCATTACTTCCACTGCCTACGTCTTCTTCACTCATGTTTTTTGTTTTAGAAGCAGCTAGCCAGTATTCACGGTTGTTGTCCCGTAATGACACAATGATTGGCGTCTGTGACAGCGCCCCGTCACTGCCATTGCCACGGACAGGTTTCTTTTTACGCAGGACTCAGGTTATGCTTTCAGGGTTCTGATTCAATAATTTGCAGACTGTTTTGGCAATCTGAAAAACATCTTCATTTTCTTTTTCCGTTATGCCACAAATCTCGACGTCATTGAATGACTGCATCTGCTCAATTTTGTTGATTTTTTGTTCTAGTACCTCATTCTGAAGCTCCAGGTTTTTGCATTTGTTTTTAACATCCGTACATTGGTTTTCTAGAATCTTGATTTTACTTTGGTAATCAATCATTTTTGTCTCAAAGTCATCAATTTTTCCCGTAGCGAAATGTAGGGTACTCTGTAGTTCTTCGGTTATAATTTTTCGGATTTCTTTTCTAAAAATTAATAGTTGGTTTTTGTCTTTATCACGTAATCCCTCATAATCCGATTCCTCATCTTCAATCTCCATCTCGGGCTCGGGATCAGGTAGTATGCAAGAGATGCGTTTTGGTTTTGTACCTCCGGCGCATGCGCGACATTTCCAATCAACGGAATCCGTTAGTGACAACGCACTCAGCTGCTCATTGGTTATAGAAGCACACGATCCGTGTATCCACTTATTGCATTTACTACACTGCACTCCAGGCGTTTTTTTGTTAATCAATTTATTGCATTTTACACACTTCACCATTTTTACAACGCGTGCGCACGATTTGCAACAATCAGGTAGTCGGTGATTATAGTATGGCGCGACCTTCCGCTAGCGGAGTGCGCGCGAGACTGAATTCTTCGTTCATGATTCGTAAATAAGTGTTATTTAAAAAATATCTTGTTTTGCTCACCCTACCCAATTTATTCGATTTGACAGCTATGACGTCACAACATGGCGCTAAGTCGATCCTATTCTTATTTGAACGCATTGGATAATGCGATTCAACTAAGAATAGGAACGTCATTGACCTCTAACTGTCAACTGAAACTTGAAATATACGGCTTGCAAAGTTTTGTAGTGTTATCCTTATCCATTTTAGTTCTGTTTTTGGAATTTGTTTTTGTTAAAATATGTCACTGACTTTGCAAATGTGTAAGCGAGGTGCAGTTTTGCTAAATCTTCACAATATGGCGCAAGGTCATTCCTATTCTTAGTTGAAACGCATTGTACGTGGCATACGTGTGGGTGGCGTGGCATGCGTGATGTTTATGTTTTATTGAAATGTATCCTTTTTTTCATAGGTTACGAAACAAAACGCGCTCGGCCTTACAGCTTCGGTCTCGGAAAACGATTTGCTGACGACGAAACTTCCGAAGAAAAACGAGCTAGGGCATACGACTTTGGCCTGGGCAAACGACTACCGATGTACAACTTTGGATTGGGCAAACGGGCTAGAAGCTACAATTTTGGCCTGGGCAAGCGACTATCGAGCAAATTCAACTTCGGTTTAGGCAAAAGGGAGAGGGATATGCATCGTTTCAGCTTCGGCCTAGGAAAACGGTCGGCTGATGACGCTTCGCCCGAGGACAGCGACAATTATTTCGACGTTTAAATAATTTTGTTAGTTTATGGTTAAGTGGTATCGGTATTGAGAATTTGCGTGGGACTTGTTTTTATTAATGTACCAAAGATTTATTTACTAGTCACGGCTTATGTTAGACTATTATTTTGACATAGGACTTATTTTTAAGACCACAGAAGATTTTCATGTGAAAAATCCAGCCAGTTTTCACAGGGAAATCTCAAAAATGTTTTTTACTAAGAAGCCATAGTTTTATTATTTTAAGTTAATATTTTATTTATATTTCCACGTAAGTTTTCATAAAAAAAACAGTTAATTAATAATAATAAGATTTTTGACTGCATAATTCAGATAAATTAGGCATTTCGAATATTTAACATGTATTAGAAAGCGTGATTTGAAAAGAGAATGTATTTTTATGATGTTTTTAAATATTTAATTTAATGTTAAAATTATGTATTTAATGTATGGTTAATTTTATTCATTTTATTGGTTCTAAACCATTTTTATTTGATAACTTTGTAAATTATTGTTAAAAATAATATGTAGTTATTTGTGTAAAAGATTAAAATCATTGTAAATCATAGTCACTGTGGAGTTACGATTGCGAAGTAAGTAAGCTTTTAAACTCGCATTTATGTTGTTAAATAAATAATGAAGAGAAAAAAGTGTTTTTATTTCCTCGAGGACCAGACTATGTAACAGCATTATTTAATATGAATATTTTATGTCATAAATCATTAAACATTTAGCTTACAATAGTCATTTATAAAACAAATTTTAAAGGAGAATTCTAAAAATTACTCTCAAATTAACAATTATTTGGCCGAACACTGTCTTTTAGAATAAAGGCTATCCTAGTCTATGAGACAGGGTTTATATACTTTTTATACAGATTTTTTTAAATGTGTTTTTGAATAAGCCTTTTTTTTAAATTAGTTCATATATTTTCATTTTCATCTTTCATGAAATATACCAACTAACCACAAATGCGGCACTTTTAAAAACCTTACTTCGCGTTTCTTTATTTCAAAAAGTTTAATTTATTAATGTATTTAAAAATAAATTGTAAAATAAAAATCAGGTACTTACTCATGCATCGTAGCTCTACAAATAGAAATAAAATTTAAATTAAGTAATTAAACATAAATGTATGACTTCATATTGTTGTTTTGAATATAACCATAAAGGATTATACAAATTAAAAACAAATTATACAAATAATAGAGAAATTGCATCTGCGATTGTTTATTTATTTTTCCCTCCATACAAAAAAAAAATATGATGATTTGCATGACACAAGCGAAAATCTTTATGAAGACTTGCTCTATGCAAACTGAAAGCTATAGTTGTAGCGTTTTAGCTGGCAATAACGGTCACTGCTAGAAAATATAGGTGGGTACCTATATTTTCTAGCATTTTATAATTCAAAAACTGAAATAAAGTACCTTCGTTAACTTCCTGATTCAATATCTACAGAAGATCGCCTTCAACTTGTTCCAATAACGATTAGGAAAAGGCAATGACCGATATTGCCCGGCCAAAATACAGTATTATACTATACAAATGCAGAATATCAATGGGGAGCGACACTGCCAATTTATCCCGCTAGGTGTCGCATCGTCACTGGAGTTCTTTTCCTGTCAAACACCATACATTAACGTGTTATTTAAATGCTAACATCAGTCAATTTGATGTCATTAATGATAAAGACGTACAGTACAACTATTTTCTTAATGATCCTCGGCAATCAAAACTAACTGTCAGTTTCGTTTTTAAAATAAATTACATTAAGTTAAAAGAGTAATAACAACTCTATATACTTCCAAGTCGATTGAGAGCGTCCGGGCTCCACCAAGTGCAAAGGGCAACTGATAGAAATCCGACGACTGACGAAACACGAAGTTTGCCGAGGGACATTAAGAAAACAGTTGTACTGTACCTACACCGTTGTCCTGCTGATGAGGAAGAAAACTGAGAAAGCCTTACCCTTAAAAATAATGGAAATCATGTTCAGCGGCAAAGCTATGTAGTAACCACTTTAGGTATGTACAGTCAGCAACAAAAGTCGATTAGCACTACCGTTTTTTAAATGTTAATTATTGAGCAAAACAACATTTAATTAAAATCTGAACAGAAGTAAAATTTAAAGATCTACTAGACTCTTATGTATGTTAGGAAAAAAGGAGATACTTAAGGTGATTGCGCTGTGTAGCCCGCGAAATTCAATTTTTTGTTTTTTTTGCAATTTGCAGATTTCGTGCAGATTCGGTAGATTTCGTTCGTTTGACGAATCTGTGTTGATAATTTTTATGTTTAAACTTATATAAATACATTTGTTTTATTGCCGCGTATCATACTCTGATCAAGATACAACCTGACACGGACATGCAAATTGCAAAAAACCAAAAAAAAAAGAATTTCGCCGGCTACCACTGCCCATCCTTAATCAAATAATTTTGTATCAATTTACATGGTGTGTAAAATTAGCAGTGTTAATCGACTTTATCGACTCACCGTACATTTTCTGTAGCACCAACAACCTGTCGCTCTAACAATCTGTCGAACTTAAGACCTGTCGATCCAATGACCTGTCGACCCAAGAACATGTCGCACACTTATTTGCCGATCTAATGACATTAGATCGGCATTAGATGCTAGAAAAATCGAAAGTATTGGTCTATAAAATTAACATACTCGCATGATTTTTCAACACAACACTTTCAGGCAGTCACCTTTTTCCAGTACTGAGAACATACAAGTACATGCTAGAAGGAAATAAAAAGGAGTTTATCCAAGTACAGTCAGCAACAAATTTCGATTAACACATGAGTTTTGTAGATCTTAATTATTGAGAAAAATACTTCATTAAAATCGGAACAGATGTAAATTTTAAAGAAAATGAACTCTTATCTAATAAATGAAATGCTAAAAAGCAGGTTCTCGTATCATTTTGTGTTAATTTAGATGATGCCAAAAAGTAGCAGTGTTAACCGACTTCTGTTGCTGACCGTACCTATAAAATAAAAAATAATAAATAAATAATAAATATCCTTGGACATTTCACACAACGCCATCTAGTCCCAAGCTAAGCAACCTAATTCTTGTGTTATGGTAACGAGATGGCTGATAAACTACTTATATACATTTTTTTTTTTTGTAAATACATACATATTATAGATAGAAAAACACCCAGACTCGGACCAAATACTTGTAGGTCGTACAAATATTTGTTCCGTGCGGGAATCGAACCCGCGACATGCTGTGCAGCAGTCAATCGCTCAACCACTGCGCCAACCGTGTCGTCAAAAACACCATCCCGCCGCGTCTATGCGTCCTGCCCGTTATGACATACGGTGCTGAAACGTGGACACCGACAGTCAGACCGGTGCACAAATTCAAGATCACTCAGCGGGCTATGCTCGGAGTTTCTTACAGGATTAAATCTGAAATTAGATAGAACCGGAGTTACCAACATAGCTTGCAGAGTAAGTAAGCTGAAGTGGCAGTAGCCTGGACATGTTTGTCGGAGAACCGATGGCCGGTGGAGCAGACAAGTCCTTTTTTTTTTTTGAAGGTGGGAAATCATCAAATAACTTCTCCCGCTCTGGGTGGAGCGGAAGGGCGTGTCAGACTTTTACTGACTAAAACCCACCCGTGTTCCTTCAGTTGCCTATGCCAGGGCCGCGGTATCTTCTTCAAACTATCCGCGACCCCAGCGGCGTCGGCCCTATTGGACCCCATCATATGCTGACATCTCTTTGAGGCGCGCGTGGAACACAACGCGCCGTCGACTCGGGCCTGGTCCTTACCGGACGGCGAGCTACCCGCTGCTCACCGTCCGCAGGCCCGCGCCTACGGTGGCCGGAAATCGCCCCGCGATTCCCGCCGCCCAGGGCGTCTCCTGCGGCGACTGAGGGCGTGAGGCTGCCTCTCCCTCACGCGTTCCGCCTCCTCCTTCGCGAGCATCACTGCTTCGCAGAAGGAGGTGACGGCCTCCCTGGAGTGGAGACCGCGTATTGGCAAACGTAGTGTGGGACACCCAGCTAGATGGACCGACAACCTTAAAAGTTTGCTGGGACAGACTGGATGCGGAAGGCGGTGGAGAGGGTGATTGTAACGCAGCCTGGGAGAGGCCTATGTCCAGCGATGGCCTGCATCAATCAATCAAAGTCTGAGTTGATTGATTGATGCAGTCCATTCATTCATTTTAGGTAGGTAGGATAGGTTTTTTTAGGTGGTTTTTTTTTTTATTGAGATGTTAAATACAGGCTAGAAATAAAAATAAATAAAAAGGAGTAGGTGTAAGTTAGTAGGAGAATTTTTTTCAGAACTGGTGTTGTCGAGTGTACCTAATAAAATTGGTACTGCAGATAAAAAGAAAAGAAAGAAAGAAAGAAAAAGTATTTATTGAGACCGCACAGGAAGATTACAAATTAAACTAAATGCACTTTTATTCTGACAGGCCCCGCAGTGATGTCACGGACAGATACAGAAATAAGTAATAAATAAAAAACAGGGATATGTGTGCAATAAAATATAAAAATATTTTTTTTATAAATTAAAAGGTCACGCACTTGAAATTTGTGAAAAAAATATTTTAATCCGCGTGTCAGCACAGCACCAGACTTTACATCAGTTACTTGAGTCCAGCAGCATAACGGCTACAGATAAAGCATTTCTCGTATAAGCTAATCTCGCATTGTGTAGGATTTCCTTACAATGAGAGGTCAGTGTAAACTGGAAATGTATATGCTTGATGTGTAGCCGTGTGTGACTAACAAGTCAAAAAAACCGGACAAGAGCGAGTCGAACTCGCGCACCGAGGGTTCAGTTCCTATTTCTGAAAGTGTGCGTGTGTGTGAAAAGTGTGCTATTTAGAGACATTATTTTATTTTTCCTGTAATCTTTACATAAACTTCTATCACATAGAATAATTTCAGATTTTTATCTTTGTAAACTTCGGAGATAAGGGGGAGAACGGTATTTTTTTTTTAAATTTTTCATCAAAACACGAAAACTATGCGGCCTAAAAAAAAAAATGTTTGAGAATGTGCAAACAGCGTTCTTTCAAATGATATCCCACATGCCCTAGTAGCTTCACTTTGAATTTTTAAGACCCCCTTTCACTCCCTGTTACAAAAAAAATATAAATATTTTTAGTTTTTTTCTTATTTGTGAAATAGTTGGGTAAACGTCAACGTCATCTAAAACTGTTGCAAATTTCAAGTTGATAGCATTAGTAGTTCTTGAGATATCCAGCTGTGACAGACAGACAGACAGACAGACAGACTGAGTCACACCATAAGGGTTCCTTTTTTACCATTTTGGTACGGAACCCTAAAAACAACATTTTAAACAAACAACAGTCCACATGAATAAATGAAAAGCGAAATGCAAAATGGCCGCCAGCTTATACTGCCAATAACTCTTTATCAGGAGCGAACAGACCTCAGCATATAATATTATGATGACCCTATGTTCAGCACATAATATTATGATGACCCTATGTTGTAGTTAGTATGTTAAACCTTTGCATATAGGTACCTATTCAGTTAAATATTATGGTAAGTATTCAATGGTGGTATTACAATAATTAATCGGGCTATGAGAGCCACATGGTCAAGTTTTGTATTTCTTGTATGTTAAGTAAGTACAGAACCCAAGAGTAGTAATAACAAATCGAGCTTTAAAGCTAAGCGCACATTATTACCGTGGTCGATTGGCCGCTTTTTGAACTTTAAATTTACTGTATCCAGTTCATTGAGGCTCCTGCAAAATCCTGCTTCATCACTTTCAAAACTATCACTTTAAGTTCAAGAAGATGGCTAGATATTGAATCTTTCAAATAGCCATTATATTCGTAATAGTATATACAAAAATACGTACGAGTAATTCTTACTTTTCTGTCAAAAAGTATCTTTATACCATTATTATGCGGACTTTGGTGTCGTTTAGGTACCTATTTTTAGGGTTCCGTACCAAAATGGTAAAAAAGGAACCCTTATGGTGTGACTCAGTCTGTCTGTCTGTCTGTCTGTCACAGCTGGATATCTCAAGAACTACTAGTGCTATCAACTTGAAATTTGGAACAGTTTTAGATGACGTTTACCCAACTATTTTGCAAATAAGAAAGAAATAAAAATATATGTATTTTTTTTTGCAACATGGGGTGAAAGGGGGTCTTAAAAATTCAAAGTGGATCTACTAGGTCATGTGGGGTATCATATGAAAGAGCGCTGTTTGCACATTCTCAAACATATTTTTATTTTTTTTTAGTCCGCACAGTGTTCGACTTTTGATGAAAAATGAAAAAAAAAAACCGTTGCCCCCCCCCTCCCTTACCTCCGAAGCTTGCGAAGAGAAAAATCTGAAAATATTCTATGTGATAGAAGATTATGTAAAGAATACAGGAAAAATAAAACGATGTCTCTAAATAGCACACTTTTTCAGAAATCGGAACGGAACCCTCGGTGCGCGAGTCCGACTCGCTCTTGACCGGTTTTTTAATTTATTCTGTCAGACATAAATTGTAATGTTTAGGTAAGTTCTGTTTTATGTCCAAATAAAGTAAAATAGAAATAAAAATCACATACAAGAGACGGGCCGCACCGGGCCGCAGCGCAACGCGCTAGCGGATTGCTCTCCAGGCGTACTTTTGCGGCAGCTGTTATGCGACGCGACGCGGGGTAAGGCAGGAGGACTTTTGCAATGCGATGCTATGCGGCGTGGTGTGCCTAGGCTTACCAGATAAAAAAAAACCGGTCAAGTGCGAGTCGGACTCGCGCACGAAGGGTTCCGTACCATATTATATGTTTAACAATCGCAAAGATAACTTTTTACTTATTTTATAATGATACTGTGAATTACAAGGTTATTTTTTGCAGTTGCAGAAAATCACCCATGTTTAAAAAAAATACCTTACCGTACTTACATGGTATAAAGAAGTTTCAAATTCCTAATTTGTTGAATTGTTGCGCTAGAGCTCGTACAAAAATGGTCTAAAATTTAAAACTTTTGCGCCCCGTATTTCTTAATTTTAAAAGATAAAAAAAAATATGTTTGTACTCTACTCAATGAGTTCTAGACGATGACACCCCACATAACACATAATCAGCCTATAATGTTCCCACTGCTGGGACACAGGCCTCCTCTCGGTGAGAGGGAGCGGGCCGTAATCCACCACGCGGGCCCAGTGCGGGTTGGTACATGTCTTCGAATTTTTGGTTCTAGGACATGCCGGTTTCCTCACAATGTTTTCCTTCACCGTTTTGAGAGCAGCGGTGATGAAATAATGACATGACACCCCACACATGCTAGATTAATTTTTTTTTTTTTTTTCAAAATGAAAAGTTTATTGTAGGTATGGGGACCGAACCCTTAAATTTTTAACTTTGCTTTATTTTTATTATTTGTTGTTATAGCCGTAATAGACAGCGGAGGCTTAGTAAGTTTGTACTGGGCTGTACGTGGTTGTCTGATTTCATGGATTTTAATTTTCTTGCGCGGAACCCTAATTATTTTTCTAAAATAAAAATAGCCTAAGTTACTCCTTAAAACATCAGCTATATGCCGTCAAAGTCGGTGAAAATTCGTTTGGCAAGTTTCCTAACTTGACTCAAAGTACACATTTTTTTAATCGGACTGCGCTTTAAAATTCTTCTATACAAACTTTAACATCTCTAAACCTCATTTGAGGCGTAGTTTGAAAAACTAATAATGACAAACATTATTACTTACTTATGCAAGTATTTGTGCTAAGTTTCAAGTTCATTATCCAAATTAATAAGATTTTTCATATAAACTGTATAGGCTCTTACAGACAGAGGCGATATCGCGTCGCGACTTGTCGCGTAGCGGTGTTGCGACGCGATAATATCGCAATATCGCTCGCGATATCGCCTCTGTCTGTAAGAGCCTTATCTCTGTTTTCACGAACACAGATACCTAAAGAATTTCAAAAATCGTCTGGTATGTTTCCATAACTTGACTCAAACATTATTTACACCAATTTTAGAGTTAATCAAGCCCCCAATAAAATACTCCGCTATAAAATTAACTTTTCACCCCTTAAGGGTAGATTTTTGGAAAACCCTGATACACGTTAGTCTTGATTTTTGGTCTCAAGTATAAAAACGGAGTTATGAGTTAATCGGACCGCGTGTTAAAGTTCCTCCATACAAACTTTGACACCCCTAATCCCTCCTTAGGGGGTAGTTTAGGAAAACTAAAAATGATAAACTTTATAATTTACTTAGATGAATATTCGTGCTAAGTTTCAAGTCTATTAACTCAAGGGATAGGATTTTTCATACAAACTTTCATCCCGTGTTTTACCCCCTAAGGGATGGAATTTCCAAAAATCCTTCCTTAGTGGATGTTTACACTATATAAGGTATCTATGTGCAAAATTTCAAGTCTCTAGATCCATTGGTTTGGGCTGTGCGTTGGTTTATTAGTCAGTGACTCAGTCAGGACTCTGATTTTTTTATATATATAAATTTACCATGTTATTTTAAGACCACAGACTTCCTATAGGTTTTCCTGTAATCTACAGGTATAGAACTAATTTCTACATTTTTTTCAAAATTTTAGGCTCAGTAGTTTCGGAGATAAGGGGGGGGGAATTGTCAATTTTCGTCTATTTTCTTAAATAACTTTAAAACAATAAATTTTCAAATTATAAAAAAAATATATTTAAGACTCTCATAGTAAGCCCTTTCATTTGATATGTCACTCGGTACAGTTAACAAAACTTTTTTTTTACATTTTCTTATTTTCCCCCTAAAAGTGACTCTCATATTCAAAATTCATATATTTACTTTAGCTGTACGTGTTTGGGTTACAGAAATCCATATGTGTACAAAATTTGAACTTAATCGGTCCATAAGATTCGGAGCAAATTGGCTGTGACAGACGGACAGACAGACAGACACACGAGTGATCCTATAAGGGTTCCGTTTTTTAGGGTTCCGTACCTCAAAAGGAAAAAACGGAACCCTTATAGGATCACTCGTGTGTCTGTCTGTCCGTCTGTCACAGCCAATTTGCTCCGAATCTAATGGACCGATTAAGTTAAAATTTGGTACACACATGGATTTCTGTGACCCAAACACGTACAGCTAAAATAAATATATGAATTTTGAATATGAGAGTCACTTTTAGGGGGAAAATAAGAAAATTTAAAAAAAAAGTTTTGTAAACTGTATCGTGTGATATATCAAATGAAAGGGCTTACTATGAGGGTCTCAAATATATTTTTTTTATAATTTTAAAATATATGGTTTTAAAGTTATTTAAGAAAATAGACGAAAATTTACCATTCCCCCCCCCTTATCTCCGAAACTACTGAGCCTAAAATTTTGAAAAAAATATAGAAAATAGTTCTATAACTGTAGATTACAGGAAAACCTATAAGAAGTCAGTGGTCTTAAAATAACATGGTAAATCTATATATATAAAAAAATCAAAGTCCTGACTAAGTCACTGACTAATATATCAACGTAGAGCCCAAACCAATGGACCTAGAGACTTGAAATTTTGCACATAGATACCTTATATAGTGTAAACATCCACTAAGGAAGGATTTTTGGAAATTCCATCCCTAAGGGGGCAAAATAGGGGATGAAGGTTTGTATGAAAAATCCTATCCCTTGAGTTAATAGACTTGAAACTTAGCACGAATATTCATCTAAGTAAATTATAAAGTTTATCATTTTGAGTTTTCCTAAACTACCCCCTAAAGAGGGATTGGGGGTGACAAAGTTTGTATGGAGGAATTTTAACACGCGGTCCGATTAACTCAAAACTCAGTTTTTATACTTGAGACCAAAAATGAAAACGAACGCGTATCAGGGTTTTCCAAAAATCTACCCCTAGGGGCTGAAAAGTTAATTTTATAGCGGAGGATTTTATGGGGGCTTGATTAACTCTAAAATTGGTGTAAATAATGCTTGAGTCAAGTTATGGAAACATAACAGACGATTTTTGAAATTCTTTAGGTATCTGTGTTCGTGAAAACAGAGATACAGTTTATATGAAAAATCTTATTAATTTGGTTAATGAACTTGAAACTTAGCACAAATACTTGCATAAGTAAGTAATAATGAGGTTTAGGGATGTTAAAGTTTGTATAGAAGAATTTTAAAGCGCAGTCCGATTAAAAAAATGGTACTTTGAGTCAAGTTAGGAAACTTGCCAAACGAATTTTCACCAATTTTGACGGCATATAGCTGATGTTTTAAGGAGTAACTAAGGCTATTTTTATTTTAGAAAAAAAAAATTAGGGTTCCGTGCAAGAAAATTAAAATCCACGAAATCAGACCACCACGAACAGTCCAGTACAAACTTACTAAGCCTCCGCTGTCTATTACGGCTATAACAACAAATAATAAAAATAAAGCAAAGTTAAAAATTTAAGGGGTCGGTCCCCATACAATAAACTTTTCATTTTGAAAAAAATAAAATAATCCAGCATGTGGGGTGTCATCGTCTAGAACTCATTGAGTAGAGTACAAACATATTTTTATTTATCTTCTAAAATTAAGAAATAGGGGGCCGCAAAAGTTGTAAATTTTAGACCATTTTTGTACGAGCTCTAGCGCAACAATTAAACAAATTAGGAATTTGAAACTTCTTTATACCATGTTGGTACCATAAATACTGTATTTAAGCAACAATACCGAAAACGGCGATTCATAAGGTACCTATTTTGTTTAAACAGGGGTGATTTTCTGCAACTGCAAAAATAACCTTGTAAATCACAGTATCATTATAAAATAAGTAAAAAGTTATCTTTGCGATTGTTAAACATATAATATGGTACGGAACCCTTCGTGCGCGAGTCCGACTCGCACTTGACCGGTTTTTTTGTAAATAAGTACCTAAGTAAACTCCTTTGCAAAAAAAACGGGCACCTTACAGTCATTCGCTTTTCTATGGAAAATATTAATATTTTTAGTATGTCATTAGCATAAATGACTAGAAATTTCTTATTATCATTGAGAATATAGTTTTTAACCCTTGAATACTAGAATCGGTGTTTTAGTCAATGCAAACAGAGAGTCGTGTTAAAATGGAAATTTTTAGGCTACAATTAAATTAAGACTACGAGTATTTTTATGGTATTTTAATAAAAAAAAGACATTGAAAAATAAAAATTAATAACGAGTATGACCTCCCCTTGCAGCGATTACGACACGTAATAGTCTTGGCATGCTTTCCACCAGGATTTTGATGGTGTCCTGTGGAATGTGTTCCCACTCAGCCGAAATCACACGTTTAAGCTCCCTGATGTTTTGTGGAAGTGGTTGGACAGATCGTACTCGCCTTTTTAGGAGGTCCCAGACGTGCTCAATGGGGTTAAGGTCGGGGCTCCGCGCTAGCCAATCCAGACGACGAATACCGACCTCTTGCATATAAGCATCTACGTCGCCAGAACGGTGGTCCCACGCATTATCGTCCATGAAATGGCGTCTTCACCAATTACAGTCAGTGCGGGCTGTGCATGTTGACAAATTATTCTTGCTATGTACCTTTGCGCATTTAGTGAGCCATTTTCAATTAACACTATCTCGGCACGATAGCTGGAAGTTACGCCCGCCCAAAACATAACGGACCTTCCACCATAAGGGGTGATTTCTTCAAAACACACGTCGGCATAGCATTCCCCTGGTTTTCGTAACTCTCGCCGACATTGGTCCTCACCATTCAGGCAAATTCAAGCCTCATCGGAGCAGAGTACGCGTTCCAGTTACCTAGTGTCCAAGATAGACAATTTCTAGTGAACCTCAGTCGAGCAATCCAGTGCTCACGGAGTAACTTGGGGGGCCGTGGCGGTCGTTGATTGCGTATGTCAACCGCTAAAAGCCTCCTCCTCACTGTCCATAGGCTAACTTGTGCTCCTCGTACCTCTTCAAGGTTTCTTTTGAGGTCTATGTAACTGAATTTGCGGTTCCTCAGTGCCTGAGTCACTAAAAGCGGTAGTCTCGTGGTTGTGTGCAACGTTTTCTCCCACAACCTATGCCTTCTTTGAACGGAACCTGTCTCTTGGTATCGAGTCCAGGTTCTTTGGACGGTGGAACGACTCACGTTTCACCGCTGTGAGCCGTAACATTGGCTACACCCCACTTCCAGCAGCGCTACAATTTTACTAGCTCTTATTGCTTTTTCTACCATTATAATCGACACAAAGATATCTGTTTTAAGTCACAATAAGGCAGGATTATGCGACAAACATAAATTATTCTAATAAAAATAACGAGAAGTTAGTTTTAGTTGCCTGATTACCTTTTAACCGCAAACCCGCGAATAGTAGGTAAAAAGTCATAAACTGAAAAATGGATTATTATTTTTAAAAACAACAGTTCTGAATTTGAAATTAACTTTTTTTCATACCCAGACTCTTTATGAAGTGCCAGTAACATAGTTTGGCTATTAAAACCTCTTTAGAACTAAATGATTACCAATAATGTAGAAAAATCCAAACCGCCCGTTTTTTTTGCAAAGGAGTGTATAATAAGTTAACGTCGAGTGGTTTCATGCTTTTCGTCATATTTATGTGAGAGTGAACTAAGCAATTCACGTTTTCGCGAATGTTCTCGACGAGGGGCGAGCGGGGGAGAGGTAAGTGCCCCTTCTCCGCCCACGCTCGCTGACAGTTAATATTGAATTAATATAATTTTTATTTTATTTTTACACAAATAAAATTATAGAAATTCCGGACGGCTTAGAATTCCCCCCACATGCCGGACATAGACTTATATTACCGGACATGTCCGGAAAATTCCGGACGTATGGCAACCCTAGGTGTGCCCAAATGTGCGGTGAGTTCAGGAGTGATTGAGGAAAAGCTTGGGTAAGGTAGGGTTTGTAGAGATTGGTAAGTCTCTACAAACCTTAGCTTTTTCTAAACTCAGGTAAAATCAGGGAAATTAACTATTAAGCAAACTGTGTACATTCAAATTACAACTGTCATTCCAAACTGAAACTCAAAGCATTTAATTCAAACTAGCTTTCGCCAGCGGCTTCGCCCGCGTGCATATCGGAAAATATCCTATGGAAACGTAGGTACTACCGGGATAAAAGTATCCTATGTCTTAATGCAGGTCATGGTCTACCCGTGTGCCAAATTTCATCCAAATCCGTTCAGCTGTTTTAGCATGAAAGCGTAACAAACAAACTCACTTTCTCATTTTTAATATTATATAGGTAGTTAGGATAAACCAATTACAGGCAATTATTGAATTGCCAAGGGGTCGGTCAGTCAGAAAGATGAAGCTAGTCGCCCATTTCAAAGTGTAGTAGGTCCCTTTGGAGAAGAACGAGCAAGAAACTCCACGGACACTCTTTTAAATCAAAATCTTGTTACAAAATATTGGTTATATCGATCATGTTGAAAATATACATGTCAGAATAATGTAGAAAGACGTGCACATTAAAAGCGTTCGTAATAAAGTGATAGAAATTGAAAACAACTAAATTAAAATAAGCCGTGGCAGCTAAGAAATGACCAGTCCCTTCCGACGGCGCCCGTTCACGAACCTGACGCATGGATCAGCACCATTCACCTCAACTATTTTGAAGATCCAACACACACGCCACCACCAGCGAGACATTTGAGTGAGTGAGCATTCTTTGGGAGTTATTTGAAATGCACACACTACACACATAAATACTGAAAATTGAGCTAACTGCAATTTGACGCAGGGTACCGATTCACACACAGAGACACAGAGGGGGTAGAGATGGGACACTCCGCAAAGTCATTTAAATAAAAAGCGACTGTTGCTACGACACATTAAAGTGCAATTCAGGTCGCACTACGCTTATTACCTACAGTTATATTCAACTACAAGTTGCCTCTCTTTCTAACTCTTATACCTTCTGACCTACTGAATTATAGTATAGTTAAAATCTCGCTGCAGACTCGGTCATAAATCATTCGAGTGTTTCGCTCTCTTTCCCACTCACGGGTCTTATGGGCAGGCCACGCCCACACGTAGTCCTGTGCAATACTGCAGCCGATGAATGATATCGATAGTTTTATATATTTATAAATGGGTGATAGAAATAAATACACATTTTTTTTTATTTTATTACCAAATTTACTACAAAGCATATTAAATATATAAACAAAAGAACGTATATATAAAACTAAAAATAGAAAATTAAAATTCTTCTTCTGAGTCATCGTCATCATCTGTTATCGATAATGGCCTTGAGCGCGCGCAACTAGCGCACATCCCTACTCCGATTATGATTTAGGACCAAGTCTGCAGCGAGATTTTAACTATACTATAGCCCCGCGGACGGGGCCCGCCGCGTACTTGTAGCTTCATACGTAAACTGCGGAGTGTCCCATCTGTATTAATCTGTGGCAGGGTGTCCATTTACTTATCAATTAATTTTCTTGTCTTTACCCACTCCATGTTCGTACCTACCTATTAGGGTTCCATACCCGCAGAGTGCCAAACGGAAACCTATTACTAAGCCTCCGCTGTCCGTCCGTCCGTCAGCGGGCTCTATCTCATGAACCGTAATAGGTAGACAGTTGAAATTTCCACAGATTGTGTATTTTCTATTGCCACTATAACAGCAAATAATAAAAATAAAATAAAGTTAAAAATTAAAGGGCGCCCATAAAATATTTTTTTTATGTTGAAAAAAAAATGTTTCTTACTAGTCCAGGCAACGAATAACTGTGAATGGAAAAGTCGAAAGCAGAAAGTTTGACTTAAGAACTTTGTTTGGACTAGTTAGGAGATAAACATACTAAAAGTCCTCACCCCTCCGAGGTGAGCCCAAGGGGGGGGGGGGACACAAAGAAGGTCCCGTTTTTTGTTTTTTTGCTAATATCTTTAAAACGATGCATCGTAACTAGTCCAAACAAAGTACCTAAGTCAAAGTTTCTGCTTTCGACTTTTCCATCCACATGCCTCTTTTGAGCACTCATTGTCTGGACTATACCTTGGCATGTGGGTTGTTATTGTCTAGAACTCATCGAGTAGAGTACAAATAGAGAGTTTTCTTATTGCGACAAGAGTTGAAAATCCAACGTGCAATAATATTTAGACATTACATTCAGATTACACTAAGCAGTTATTTTGAATTAACGTTCCTATATTTCCTTTGCAGCAATTAATTCCAAAGTCTAAAATTAAAAATAATTGCTAATGAATGTCAAACATATCCTGTCCATTGAGACGAAGGGTCAGACCCAACTAATTCAAATAACATTTTAATGACCATTTCCAGGCAGATATTTAGATATTATGTAAAACAAAGTACTACACTTATTTATAATTAGGGTCATCACATTTTAGTATTAAAGCTTCGTAGCAGCAAGCTCTAATCGCCTAAAGCTCCATTTACACGGCGCCATTTTATTGCCTGTGGCATACCATAAAATTGACAGGCAAATATCTGGCACCGTCTAAACTACACGTACAATATTGTTGCACGATACGAGCAACTTTGAAAACTGGTATAAGCATGTACAAGAAAATCACACAGTACATACAATAATTGCTCGTACAATAAAATCGCATTCAATTCTGGCATGATCTGACATTTATGCTGTCATTGAAATATGAGTGCGGTAAGTGAGGGTGTGGTAACCGTTGTTGCTATTTTGAGGCAAGAAATCAAATCAAGAACAACTTGAAAAATATCTTGAGAAGCGTTCAATAAAATTTAATGAAATATCATGTCTAGGCAAAACTTGCATGCAATAATCGCCTGTCAATTTTATTGCCTGGTGTAAGTCGCATGCGACTTTATTGAATGGCAAAACTTGCACTCAATTATTGCACATGCCATTTTATGGAATCGCACGCTTGTAAACACTTCATGCAGTTCTTGAATGTCAAAAAACTTGAACGTGCTTTATGACATGCAATTATTGCTCTTGAACGTTCCAGAAACTTGCCCCGTGTAAACGGCGCTTTAAGTTAGATTAGTTGGGCCCACCAATCGCATCATCAGTGGCATTTTTAAGGTCCCCTACACAATCCGCCGGCAGGTGCCAGCCAACGACTTGAAAAGAAGAAGAAGAAGTATTTAAACCTCAAGTAAAATACTTCTTCTTCTTTTTTCCTTTCTTTTTTTAGAATTCGGTAGCCGATTCCCGCCCACCGTAGGCGCGGGCTTGCGGACGGTGAGTAGTGGGTAGCTCGCCGTCCGGTAAGGACCAGGGGGCCTACTCCCTAAGTCCGTCCGTCGTTCCGTCCGTCCGTTCATCCGTCCGTCTGACATTACGATCCATCAAAACAAGTGTAGAAGTCAAATTTTTCGGACGGGCAAAAACACATCGGGATTAGGGACAACTGGCAAATCATGTTGTCATTCATACTTCGTTCGGGCCCCGAACCAATCATCCATCCGTAGGTGATACGGAGTAGGAAACGCTGTAACGAAGGCCGAAACCACGGGTTTCGTACTTAGGGAGTAGGCCCCCCGGCTCGGCCGACGGCGCGTTGTGTTCCACGCGCGCCTCAAAGATATGTCAGCAAAAGATGGGGTCCAATAGGGCCGATGCCGCTGGGGTCGCGGGTTGTTTGAAAAAGATACCGTGGCCCTGGCGTAAGCAACCCGTGTTCCTTTAACACGGGTGGGTTTTAGTCAGTAAAAGTCTGACACGCCCTTCCGCTCCACCCAGAGCGGGAGACGTTATTTGATGATTTCCCATCCACAAAAAAAAAAACCCTCAAGTAACTGAACAGGATGATTATTACAATCATTATACCCATTATTCACTTGTATTTCTGTGTTTTGTGAAACATAAAAACACGCATACAAAAAGTAGCATCCATTAGAATGTGTGAAATATATAAATTGACACGTCACTATTAAAAGTGTCGCGTTTGTCAGAGGGAATGCAAAACACATTTGTTATTGTTATGGAGCCCAAAGCTTTTATACACGACAGCAAATATCACGCTTCTTTTTTAGGGTTCCGTAGTCAACAAGGAACCCTTATAGTTTCGCTATGTATTTATTTATTTATTTATTTAAACTTACACACTATCATTACAGGATAACCCCAATACAATAGTGGTTTCCAAACACACATTCTAAAATCTAAGCACACACACAAATAAATTGAAGATTAATAATGTAATGTACGTCCGTCTGTCTGTCTATATGTCCGTCCGCAGCTACGCTCAAAGGCTGTTAGTACTAGAAAGCTATAATTATTCATTACGCCGACAAAGTCGTAAAACAAAGTCATGAAAAAAAAAAATTTTTAGTGTACCTTCTGTACCTACACGTAAAGTGGGGATGTTTTTAGGGTTCCGTACCTCGAAAAGAAAAAACGGAACCCTTATAGGATCACTCGTGTGTCTGTCTGTCTGTCTGTCTGTCTGTCCGTCTGTCACAGCCAATTTGCTCCGAATCTAATGAACCGATTAAGTTGAAACTTGGTACACATATGTATTTTGGTAACCCAAACACGGACATGTAACGTAAATAAATGAATTTTAAATATGGGGGTCCCTTTCGGGGGGAAAATAAGTACAATTTAAAAAAAAGTTTTGCAAACTGTACCGTGTGACATATAAAATGAAAGGTCTTACTGTGAGGGTCTCAAATATATTTTTTTTATAATTTTAAAAGAAATTGCTTTGAAGTTATTTAAGAAAATAGACGAAAATTGACCAATCCCCCCCCCCCCCTTATCTCCGAAACTACTTAGCCTAAAATTTTGAAAAAAATACAGTATATAGTTCTTTACCTATAGATTACAGGAAAACCTATCAGAAGTTTATGGTCTTGTAAATCTATATATATAAAATTAAAAGTCCTGACTGACTCATTTACTGATAATAATCAACGCTCAATCCAAACCAATGGACCTAGAGACATGAAATTTTGCACATAGATACCTTATACAACGTGTAACGTTAAATGCGCAAAACCTCTTAAGGGGTCATTGTACTCATCATTATGAACAACTTTTACTATGGGATCAAACCTGAAATCGCGAAAAAAAAATCAGCTGTTCAGTACATTTATGTTCGCATAATTCGTGAAAATGTACTGAACAGCAGATTTTTTTTTCGCGATTTCAGGTTTGGTCCCATAGTAAAAGTTGTTCATAATGATGAGTACAATGACCCCTTAAGAGGTTTTGCGCATTTAACGTTACACGTTGTATAGTGTTACCTCATCCATTAAGGAAGAATTTTTGGAAATTCCATCCCTAAGGGAATATAATAGGGGATGAAAGTTTGTATGAAAAATCTTATCTCTTGAGTTATTAGACTTGAAACTTAGCACGAATGTTCATCTAAGTTAATTATAAAATTAATCATTTTTAGTTTTCCTAAATCATCAAATGACTTCTCCCGCTCTGGGTGTAGCGGAAGGGCGTGTCATACTTTTACTGACTAAAACCGACCCGTGTTCCTTCAGTTGCCTATGGCCACGGTATCTCTTTCGAACAACCCGCGACCCCAGAAGACGGGATTGGTGGGTGTCAAAGTTTGTATGGAGGAATTTTAACACGCGGTCCGATTTACTCAAAACTCAGTTTTTGCACTTGAGACCAAAAATGAAGGCTAACTAATGTGCCAAAAATCTACCCATAAGGGGTGAAAAGGGGTAGTAAATTTTTAGAGCGGAAGATTTTATTGGGGATTGATTAACTCGAAAATTGGTGTAAATAATGTTTGAGCCCAGTTATGGAAACATCCTAGACGATTTTTGAAATTCTACCCCTGTAGTCGTGAAAACAGGGATACAGTCTATATGAAAAATCTTAATAATTTGGTTAATGAACTTGAAACTTAGAACAAATACTTGCTATGTAATAAAGTTTGTCATTATTAGTTTTTTAAAACTACCCCTCAAAGGGCAAAATGCTTAATGGTGCGGCTTTGCGGGTGGTGAGCAGCTTCAAGTATCTGGGGCACATTGTGACAGAAGAGTTGCAAGATGACGCAGACATAGAGAGGGAGCGCAGAGCATTGGCAGTCAGGGGGAATATGGTTGCCCGCAGGTTTTCTCGCTGCTCGAGGGCAGTGAAAATTACTCTTTTTAAGGCGTACTGCCAATCGTTATACTCGAGCAGTCTGTGGGTGAGCTTCACGCGCCGGGCTGCTGCTCTGCATGTCCAACAACATCTTCAGGATGCTGATGCGGCTGCCTCGCTATTGTAGTGCGTCCGGAATGTTTGCGGAGGCGCGAACGGACGGCTTTCATGCGGTTATAAGGAAGAAAGTGGCCTCCTTGTTGCAGCGCGTGCGTGGCAGTAGCAACAGTATCCTGCAGATGGTTGTAACTCGTGTGGATTGCCCTATCCAGAACAAATGGATGCGTATCATGATCGGTGTTGATTATTGACTAACTTAGTGCATAAGATTTTACTAACACAATAGTTATTTAGAATTGTAATAATTGATTGACTTCTCTGTATTTTTTTTTTTTTTTTTTTTTTTTTTATTGTCTGTATTTTGTATTTTGATAGTTTGTAATTGTATGGATTGTTTGACTTATCTGAAATAAAAATAAATAATAATAATAAAGGGGTTTTAGGGATGTTAAAGTTTGTATGCCGATCTATAAAAAAGATGATAGAGAATGTCTGGAAAACTATCGACCGATTGCCTTAGTTCCAGTGATTTCTAAAATATTTGAGAAACATATTCACAAAGAACTTAATAATTATTTAGAAAAAAACAATATCGGTAAAGGAACAAAAAGGCTTTAGACCTAATAAAACCATAAACATGGCCATATATGACTTTTTGAACTTTGTTATGGTTAATATTGACAAAAGAATACCCGTCTGCTCTATCTTTATGGATATGACTCAGGCTTTTGATTACGTTGACCATGATATATTAGTTAACAAACTCAATGCCTATGGAATAAGAGGTAATGTTCTCAAACTAATTGAATCATACCTCAAAGGCCGTTACCAGTACACTGAAGTGACTAAAGTGAATGTTCTTACTAAACAAGAAGAAACCTTTATGTCACATAAACGAAAAATAAACTACGGTGTACCACAAGGTAGCGTTCTGGGTCCACCGCTATTCATCATATACATTAATGATCTACCCAATGCCACAGACAATCCTATAGCTCTGTTTGCGGATGATAGCACTGTTACCGTCAAATTTAGAGACAAAAATACTTATGAAGATGACTTAAATAGCACCTTAAGCTCTATTATGAATTGGTTGAATTCAAATAACTTAAAAGCCAACTTAGGAAAAACAAAACTACTGAACTTTAGACAGCGCATACCAACACAAAGCACCCTAAATGTAAATTTTAATAACCAGCCTATTGAGGAAATAGACACAACAAAATTTCTTGGCTTGTATATTGATAATAAAATGACTTGGAAACCACATATTGAACAATTATGCAAGCGAGTGAGTCGTTCAGCTTATGCCTTACATGAACTTGCATATAAAGTGAACCTTAGTACACTCTTGACTGCATATCATGGGCTTGTAGCGTCTATAATCAGATATGGTATAATTTTTTGGGGGAATTCCACCAACAAAGATCTTGTTTTTAAGGCACAGAAACGATGTGTTAGGGCCATGTTTGGTTTAAAATCCACCGAGAGTTGTGTACCTTTCTTCAAGAAGTACAGTATCCTACCATTGCCTTCGTTGTACATATTTGAAGTAGCTGTCTTTGTGAAACTAAATCCTCAACTCTTTATGTTAGCATCTGAAGCTTATAATCGTACTCAAAGGGACGAAAGTTGTCTCTATGTTCCCAAAACGAATACTGCCTTAATGTATAAGAGTATATTTCATATGGCACCAGTCATTTATAATAAATTGCCAAAAGAGCTAAAAAAATTACATAATAATTTATTTAAACAAAGATTGAAAACTATGTTATGTCAAAAATGCTATTACTGCGTCTCAGATTTCTTAACAGACAAATTTTGACATTATGTATTATTTAACTTTTTGATTACATACATTACATTACATTTTGAATTTATTTAAAAATTTGATTATGTAATTCTAATTGGACATCATGACATAATTTTGCAATTATCTGACCAAAGCATTTATTTTGACATACATTTTTGTTAATTTAATTTTTTTATTGATGACATTTTTAATTTATTAATTTTTGGCTACATTCACTACTTATTCATATTTGTACGCCGTCATCGGCAAAACATAGTGAACATTATGTTTTATGAACAACACCTGTTTTTTACATCACCTATGTTTTACAAATAAAACTTTGACTTTGACTTTGACTTTGACTATGGAAGAATTTTAAACCGCAGTCCGAATAACTTGAAACTCAGTAAGTATTTATACTTTTGATGTAAAATAAACAATAATAAGAAAAGGGGGAGGGAGGGGGGGAGGTGAGGAGGGGGGAGTGGGGGAGGTCTGCCCGGCTTGGGCAGAGCACCGCCGTGTTCTCACGGAGGCGATCGGCGGCGGTGATCTCTCGCGTCCGAGCCTGGTTCAGGCCATGGTGCGGAGCGAGAGTGCATGGGAGGCCGTCACCTCCTTCTGCGAAGCAGTGATGCTCGCGAAGGAGGAGGCGGAACGCGTGAGGGAGAGGCAGCCTCACGCCCTCAGTCGCCGCAGGAGACGCCCTGGGCGGCGGGAATCGCGAGGCGATTTCCGGCCACCGTAGGCGCGGGCCTGCGGACGGTGAGTAGCGGGTAGCTCGCCGTCCGGTAAGGACCAGCCGGTCGATTCTGTAAAAATCTCACCGTGAAAACTTAGGTGAAGTGAGTTTGTTTTTGCTAGGAATTGACACTATTGACAGCTCTCTCCACGCTCACTTCACCTAAGTTTTCACGGTGAGATGGTTACAGAATCGCACTGCAGGCCCGAGTCGACGGCGCGTTGTGTTCCACGCGCGCCTCAAAGAGATGTCAGCAAATGATGGGGTCCAATAGGGCCGACGCCGCAGGGGTCGCGGGTAGTTTGAAGAAGATACCGCGGCCCTGGCATAGGCAACTGAAGGAACACAGGTGGGTTTTAGTCAGTAAAAGTCTGACACGCCCTTCCGCTCCACCCAGAGCGGGAGAAGTTATTTGATGATTTCCCACCCTCAAAAAAAAAAAAAAAAAAGGGATGTTAAAGTTTGTATGGAAGAATTTTAAACCGCAGTCCGATTAACTTGAAACTCAGTAAGTATTTATACTTTTCATGTAAAATAAACAATAATAAGAAAAATAAAACCCATGAAATCAGACATCTACGCAGACGAAACCGCGGGCAGTCTAGCTAGTATCTCAATATTGTGCGAACAAACTTACCAAGCCTCCGCTGTCCGTCCGTGCGTCCGTCCGTCTGTCACAGTGTCTCATGAACCTTAATAGGTAGACAGTTGAAGTTTTCACAGATTGTGTATTTCTATTACGACTATAACAACAAATAATAAAAATGAAGTAAAGTTAAAATTAAAGTGGCGGTCCCTATACAAAAAAGTTTTCATGTTGAAAAAAAAAAACCTGTGTGTGGGGTGTTATTGTCTAGAACTCATCGAGTACAGCGATATTTTTATTTTTTTTATCTTCTAAAATAAAAAAATAGCTCTAGGGGGCCGTAAAAGTTGTAAATTTTATACCATTTTTGTACGAGGTCTATTATATAATGTAGCTTATACTGTATTTAATCAACAATTAATACTAAAAACAGCGATTCATAAGGTGTTTTGTTTACATATGGGCGATTTTCTGCAACTGCAAAAAATAACCTTGTAATTCACAGTATCATTATGAAATACACAGTTGTCTTTGCGATTGTTAAACATATATATGGTACGGAACCCTTTGTGTGCGAGTCCGTCTTGCACTTGGCCAGTTTTTTTTTTCTCGTCTACCCCATGGTGTGGGGTATTGTTGGATGGGTCATTGAAAAATATTGCGGGTTTGTGAAAACAATTTCTCGATATAGAGATCTGTTTCTGAAATATTAAGCTTTAAAGTCATTGACTTATATATTACTACTTTTTATATCAATGTTTAAAGTGCAAATTTTTGTTACAGTCAAGTGTTCCATGGCTTGCAGCTAAACGGTTAGTTTTGGATGGGTGAAAAAATTCACGGCAGTAGTTTATTATAACGAAGTTAAAAGGAAAAGTATCACAGTTAAGTAGGCGAGTAATAGTCATTTATTCATGAAACAACAAAAAGCCCTCTTCTTGGTCCGCATTACTGTGCAACTACGGATTGCGGAACCCTATTACTACGCGTGGACCGACACGCACTTGGCCGGTTTATCTTATTTACCTTTGAAAATCAAAACTGCTCGAAAATCCTCACTATATTACTATTATTCCCTGACTTTCTGGTTTTCGTTTATGTCAATCTGTCTAGCGGTTTTCCAACTACTCTGGGCCAAAAAGAAAGTGGTCCGGTTATAAAATATGCGATAACTCTTAAAATATTTGAGCGACCCTTTTAAAATAAAAAAAAAATTTACAAAAAAAAAAAACAACCGACTCCCAAAAAAACACTACAAAGTGAAAAATAACTTTAATTTTGGAAGAGTTTATTTAATTACAATTATAGTAAGAATTAAAACCTTTTTATTTATTTTTGGTGATTGTATTAAAAACCATAAAACATAAGTACTTAAAATAAAGATGATTTTAAAAATTTGAACAACTTCGAAAACATTTGTTTTACTTTTGTTTCTGTTTATAAATATGGCATTTCTTGTTTCTTGTGCAGAAATTCATCGATCACTTCCTTTTCAATATTACATGCCCGACGCAATTTACCGTAATAATTATGTAGTGGCTTTATTTCATTTCTTTTCAGAAAAAAAATGTAATAAGTTACAATTTTTGTATTTCAACCAAACATGATTACTTACTTACAATACTGACGCCTTCCTAAGGTATCAGACGTAATCCCGGATTACCAAGATTATATTCTGAATAAAATATTCCTTGTACCCTAGAGCACATTACACATCACCTAGATTAGGACGGCATTACTCAGGAATGCTATTTTTATGCCTACGAGAAAAACGGATGGATTCTGAGAAAATAAGACTACTTCGGAACGGTAAAATCTTAGCAAGTAAGCTATGTACAGTCAGGTTAATTCATTGTTAAGCACACTGATACCCTACGTCAATTTTGCGTGTCATACAATGATATTATACATCTAGACGTTGCCATGATTAGTGTGAAGTGTGGAAGTGAGACACATACAGGGTGTCCCGTAAATAATGGATAATCTCTTAAGGGGTCATCGTACTCATCATTATGAACAACTTTTACTATGGGACCAAACCTGGAATCGCGAAAAAAAATCAGCTGCTCCCTACATTTTGACGAGTTTGATGTAGATAAATGTACTGGTCAGCTGATTTTTTTTCGCGATTTCAGGTTTGGTCCCATAGTAAAAGTTGTTCATTATGATGAGTACGATGACCCCTTAAGAGATTATCCATTATTTACGGGACACCCTGTATATATACGAAATAATTAGGAAAATTGAGACAAAGCATCATATCTTCTGTCCCTTACGGCGTGCCGTGTTTTTGCATGGCAAATTTTAAAAATGTTGCCAAACAAAGTACTTTCACTGTTACAAAATTTATCTTGCGTCGATTAATTTAACATTTTTGGACAGTTTTTGCATTGTGCGAATGTATTGATATGGGTTTCAGTCCAAAATATGGAAGATTTCTTACGTTAAACCTCATTTCTCATACCACATAACCTAGAAAAAGTATAATATTGCTGTCTCATGACCCGCCACGCGGTGGCTCGATCTAGATGTATATTATCTAAGGTGTCATACAACTGTCATTCTTTGACAATTGTGATTTGAATATAAGGATAATTTAAGATGGTAGTCAATTTGCTCAACAATTCAATTCCCTGACTTTACATAGCTGTACTTGATGTATTTAAAGATATTTTGCAAGAGATGATATTTTGCAAGAGATGATATTTTGCAAGAGAAGATATTTAAGTACGTACGTACTTAACTTACGATTTTATTTATTTGTATGAGGCCCGATTTTTCAATCGTCAGATATTTTCTTATCTGGGGAATATGTTTGAAGTTTTGACAGCTTTTGTATAGAAAATATGTCAAACCGCCATATTTATTCCTCAGATAAAAGTTACCTGATGGTTGAAAAAAAAACCGACTTCCAAAAAAAACACTACAAACTGAAAAATAACTTTAATTTCGGAAGTCGGTGTCTTTGGATCTGTATTTTAGTTTTTTGCCACCGACTTCCGAAATTAAAGTTATTTTTCAGTTTGTAGTGTTTTTTTTGGAAGTCGGTTTTTTTTTTGTAAAAAAGTTTTTATTTTTCACTTTTTAGTGGTTCAGTTTGTAATTTATCTAAGTTACAATAACCCAATGTCAACTGCTCATCACGTTTTACAAAATATTGCTTTTCCCGATGCAGGGACGTTAATTGTTGAGGAGTTCTCCTAGTAAGAACCAGGAGAACTGGAGCTCATGGTGAAGTCACCATTACCATTATGCATTTTGACGAGCATAAACCATATTAAAGTAATCGAATCGCAACCTGTGATATACTTAGATATAATTGAGTATTTCCGATGGCCCTCTGTGGTCTTCATCATCAGTTCCAGTTCACCGAATGGTATTTTCCGAGAGCAAATGCACGAGTTACTATAAAAAATACCGAAATCGATATAGGTGTGCCAATAAAATTTGAGGGTTTCCCTCGATTTCCATGGGATCCCATCATCAGATCCTGACTTGATGATCATGGGACCACTTGGGAAGTATACCCTTTCGAACAAAAAAAGAAAAATCCAAATCAGTCCAGCCATTTTCGAGTAATCGGGGAACATACATAAAAAAAAAAAAAAAAAAAAAAAAAATAAAAAAAAAAAAAAAAAAAAGGTTCCGACGAATTGAGAACCTCCTCCTTTTGGAAGTCGGTTAAAAAGCGGCCCTGAGAGCAAATTTTTCAATCGTCAGATAACTTTTATCTTTTGTACAGAAAATATGTCAAACCGCCATATTTATTCCTCAGATAAAAGTTACCTGATGGTTGAAAAAGCGGCCCTTTTTTTTTTTTTTTTTTTTTGAGGGTGGGAAATCATCAAATAACTTCTCCCGCTCTGGGTGGAGCGGGAGGGCGTGTCAGACTTTTACTGACTAAAACCCACCCGTGTTCCTTCAGTTGCCTATGCCAGGGCCGCGGTAACCCTTTCAGACAACCCGCGACCCCAGCGGCGTCGGCCCTATTGGGCCCCGTCACTTGCTGACATCTCTTTGAGGCGCGCGTGGAACACGACGCGCCGTCGACTCGGGCCTGGTCCTTACCGGACGGCGAGCTACCCGCTGCTCACCGTCCGCAGGCCCGCGCCTACGGTGGCCGGAAATCGCCCCGCGATTCCCGCCGCCCAGGGCGTCTCCTGCGGCGACTGAGGGCGTGAGGCTGCCTCTCCCTCACGCGTTCCACCTCCTCCTTCGCGAGCATCACTGCTTCGCAGAAGGAGGTGACGGCCTCCCGAAAAAAAGCGGCCCTGAGAGCAAATTTTTCAATCGTCAGATATATTTTATCTTTTGTACAGAAAATATGTCAAACTGTCATATTTTTTCTTCCCGGGGTCAGATACTCTTATTAGCACAAACCATTTATAAGTAAAAATGGCTATAGTGATGCTTACCATACAGTTCATAGAAGGTTACTTGCAGTCTTTAAGTCAACATTCGGACAAACATATTGAGGTTTTTGTGATGTTTCTGTTAATATTTTCTTTGGTTCCTTAATTAATAAATAATTAAAAAGTACTTATTAATCAAATAAACTACAGTGTTAAATATAATAATCCCTACCTGTAAAAAATGTGTATTTTCCGTAATAGTACACTTTTTCTACATTTTATTTATAAAATCTAAGAAAATAATTGGCTCTGCTTAACAATAAATCAGTTACACTTACAACCTACGAAATTGATCGATTATGACACTGAAAATGAAATCGAAAGAAAACATGTAAGTTACTTGAACTGTAGACCATAGAACGGCAAAATAAAAGAAAAGTCCTACATTAAGAGGATACATCGAAGTGTGGTTAAAGCTCGGTGTGTAAGTGTAATGCCCTCTCACCGAGAGAGGTGGCCCGTGTCCCAGCAGTGGGAACTTACAGGCTGATTATGCATGCTATACAGGGTGGAACCTTTCAGCGGGGCAGTAAGGGTACCTAATCCGTTGCAGCTACACGAAAATGGTCTTAGGAGACTATTCATAATTTTTATGGGATTTTGATCCTCATTCACAGATTTTCAAAAAAAAATTATAGTTAGCAAGAAATTAGCCATTTTACACAAAAACATTTTTTGATGCCAATCGATCCTGTTTCTAATACTGATCAAAAACTTCTTTGGGACCAACCATCGTTGGAGTACTCAAAAAGTCACAAATTGCAAAAAACTTTTTCCGTACATTTTGTATGAAAATTTTACGCAAAAGCTTTTTTGTGGTGACGGTTGAGATCTTTTGTTTTTTGTGGGGCTGTACCTGAAAACAGGTTTACAAAAAGCAATACGATAGTGTTAAAGAACTTAAAGACTCACTAACCTCAATTTTCTATGGAATTCATATAAATAAATTGTCAGCAGGCATAGGTCGGTACAGAAACGAATCAATTTATGTATTCGTCAAAATGGCGGTCACTTCGAGCACTTGATATCGTAGGGCAAGAAACAGCAAAATTTTAAATAAGAATAACATCATCAAATTATGTTAGTTAATAATAAAAATAGAAAATTAATACGCCTTCTTTTTGATATGTGTAAAATTCTACGTGATCATTTGTCTTTTATTTATTTTTTTTATATTTCAGTTACCTACACAAATTCTTTACAAAATGTAAGGGAAAAGCTTTTTGGAATATGTAACTTTTTGAGTACTCCAACGATGGTTGGTCCCATAAAAGTTTTTGATCTGTATTAGAAACAGGATCGATTGGCATCAAAAAATGTTTTTGTGTAAAATGGCTAACTGTATTTTTTTTTTTGAAAATCTGTGAATGGGGATCAAAATTCCATAAAAAATTATAGATAGTCTCCTAAGACCATTTTCGCGTAGCTGCAACGGATAAGGTGCTTCCCCTTACTGCCCCGCTGAAAGATTCCATCCTGTATAGTGGGAGTCTTCATAACGTGCACATATCGAAATGAGGGAAACTATGCTTAATTTTATCGACAGATTTTTTTTTTTTAATTCTAAAAATAAGATCTTTTTATACCATTCTCCCTCAAAAAAGCCACTGAACACAGCACTGAAAACAGTGAATAAAAAAAACCGGTCAAGTGCGAGTCAGACTCGCGCACGAAGGGTTCCGTACCATATTATATGTTTAACAATCGCAAAGATAACTTTTTACTGATTTTATAATGATAAAGTGTTGTGTCATTGTGTCACCCTATGTAAAATTTCAACATTTATATATCTTTAATTTTTATGGTGTGCATAATAAAGAGTATTCTATCTATCTTCTATCTATACTGTGAATTACAAGGTTATTTTTTGCAGTTGCAGAAAATCACCCATGTTTAAACAAAATACCTTATCAATCGCCGTTTTCAGTATTGTTGATTAAATACAGTATTCATGGTACCTACATGATATAAAGAAGTTTCAAATTCCTAATTTGTGGAATTGTTGCGCTAGAGCTCGTACAAAAATGGTCTAAAATTTACAACTTTTGCGGCCCCCTATTTCTTAATTTTAAAAGATTAAAAAAAAATATGTTTGTACTCTACCCAATGAGTTCTAGACGATGACACACATGCTAGATTAAAATTTTTCTTTTTTTTTTCAAAATGAAAAGTTTATTGTATGGGGATCGACCCCTTACATTTTTAACTTTGCTTTATTTTTATTATTTGTTATTATAGCCGTAATAGACAGCGGAAGCTTAGTAAGTTTGTACTGGACTGTACGTGGTTGTCTGATTTCATGGATTTTAATTATCTTGCGCGGAACCCTAATTATTTTTCTAAAATAAAAATAGCCTAAGTTACTCCCATATGTCGTCAAAATCGGTGAAAATTCGTTTGGCAAGTTTCCTAACTTGCCTCAAAGTACCATTTTTTTAATCGGACTGCGCTTTAAAATACTTCTATACAAACTTTAACATCCCTAACCTCATTTGAGGCGTAGTTTTGAAAAACTAATAATGACAAACATTATTAATTACTTATGCAAGTATTTGTGCTAAGTTTCAAGTTCATTAACCAAATTAATAAGATTTTTCATATAAACTGTAGGTATCTCTGTTTTCACGAACACAAATAAAGAATTTCAAAAATCGTCTGGTATGTTTCCATAACTTGACTCAAACATTATTTACACCAATTTTAGAGTTAATCAAGCCCCCAATAAAATCCTCCGCTATAAAATCAACTTTTCACCCCTTAGGGGTAGATTTCTGGAAAACCCTGATACACGTTAGTCATAATTTTTGGTCTCAAGTATAAAAACTGAGTTCTGAGTTAATCGGACCGCGTGTTAAAGTTCTTCCATACAAACTTTGACACCCCCAATCCCTCCTTAGGGGGTAGTTTAGGAAAACTAAAAATGATAAACTTTATAATTTACATAGATGAATATTCGTGCTAAGTTTCAAGTCTATTAACTCAAGGGATAGGATTTTTCATACAAACTTTCATCCCCTATTTTACCCCCTTAGGGATGGAATTTTCAAAAATCCTTCCTTAGTGGATGTTTACATTATATAAGGTATCTATGTGCAAAATTTCAAGTCTCTAGGTCCATTGGTTTGGGCTGTGCGTTGATATATTAGTCAGTGACTCAGTCAGGACTTTGATTTTTTATATATATAGATTTACCATGTTATTTTAAGACCAGAGACTTCTTATAGGTTTTCCTGTAATCTACAGGCATAGAACTATTTTGTATATTTTTTTCAAAATTTTAGGCTCAGTAGTTTCGGAGATAAGGGGGGGGGGGGGGAATGGTCAATTTTCGTCAATTTTCTTAAATAACTTTAAAACAATATATTTTAAAATTATAAAAAAAATATATTTGAGACCCTCATAGTAAGCCCTTTCATTTGATATGTCACACGGTACAGTTTACAAAACTTTTTTTTAAAATTTTCTTATTTTCCCCCTAAAAGTGACTCTCATATTCAAAATTCATATATTTACTTTAGCTGTACGTGTTTGGGTCACAGACATCCATATGTGTACCAAATTTTAACTTAATCGGTCTATTAGATTCGGAGCAAATTGGCTGTGACAGACGGACAGACGGACAGACAGACAGACAGACACACGAGTGATCCTATAAGGGTTCCGTTTTTTCCTTTTGAGGTACGGAACCCTAAAAAGCACTTTTACTCACTGTTTTGATGTTTGAATTTGGAACATAGCAATGTATTCGACCACAGATTTAAAGTACCTAGGCTAGATACGGCATGTTATTAGGTAGTATGAAAACCGAGCGTGTCATCTTTTTTATACCTACGATAACTTCACCCCAGCCATTTAGTGAGTGCTCAACGTAAACACAATTGTTTCAATCGCTAAGCGTCACTGAGCTAACAGACTTTTTTTAGTACAAACATGCAGGGCACGCTTGGTCGGATGGCTTGCGGTATCTAGCTATCTAAATCTGTGTATTCGACCTATATTGGTGTGTTCTAATTTCAATTTGATTAGACGACATTTTCGACAAGGAGTTTGGCATTAGAATAAAAACTGTTTTGTGTTCGAACACAAAGTTTAGTTTTCAGTACTTAATAATAAATCGATTAAAAATGCATTCAAGTGATGAAGATGTGTTAACACCTGAGTTTATGAAAGAGAAGGGAGATGTAGTGAAAAACATGCTATCCAACAAATCACGGCTGGTTTACATCAAAGCCAATTTAACTTTCCTTTTTCTTAATTAAATGTCTAATTTCGCTTCAATCTTTCTTTTTCTCGTAGTCATGGTATAAAGTATAGCATGCAACTCTTGAATAAAACGGATTTATATCGAGGGCAAATCAATCCAACTACATTCCAGGGTTCCTATCTACCCTACACAAGCAACCTACAAGCGCTGCCCATCCGCTTATGCTCCGGAAGACCAGCTCTGAGCTCAGTGGTTAATAATACTGCTGCCGTCGGCAACGCCGCAGGGAAGTGGCTGGACAACCCTGTTGCAGCGCTACTCAGATCCGGAACTTTCAGTCATTGGACTCCCGCTGTCTACACTTGAGGACCTGCAGGATAGTGGTGTTTTGTAGGCGGATCTAATCTTTCCAATCCACGCCCGGCTCTACCGGCTTTGTAATTTCATTAAATGGAATAAACTAATATTTGTAACCATCTTTTAAAATTTTATTTTACTTCTACCTACTATTGAGGTATGTTACAGTGGCATTGGCGAGGGATTGGGAGGGGGAAATCTGGTATTATTTCACGATTTTTTACAGTAAGAATTGTAAAATTTCAAAATAAAACCCCCAATTACTTACCTTTTTTTATTACTTTAAATTATTCTACATCGTATTAGGTTTCTAAAAGTAAAAATTCCACGTTTATAACTGAGTCACAGCATTTCCTATCAACCGTTGAAGAAAGGCCCCGTACAATACTTCAGCAAGTACACATTTTTTTTGTTTTTTTAAACACTTTTTCCATCGATAAAATTAAGCATTGTTTCCCTAATCTCGATTTCGATATATGCACATTATAAAGACTCACACTGTATAATTCCTGTAGGTGGGAAACGCACCTGACATAGTGTGCTGATAAAAAAAGAAGACTGCTGAATCAAACAAGCATTGTTGCATATTCGTCGCGTCTGCGAGGCTGGGGGCCTACTCCCAAAGTCTGCCCGTCAGTCCGTCCGTCCGTTCGTCCGTCCGTCTGACATAACGATCCATCAAAACAAGTGTAAAAGTTAAATTTTTCGGACGGGCAAAAACACATCGGGAGTAGGGACAACTGTCTTAGAATAGAATAGAATAGTATTTATTGGAGTAACCAAGACTCAACAAGATTGTTAGTAAAACTTACGACTATGTTAGTAAACACAGACACTAAACAAAAACAAAACAAGAAATAACAGTTGGTCACTGCTGCGACATCCCATGAGAGACGGCACAACAGTGACCCACGTAGATACAATCCAGGCGACTCGCAACCATGCTTAAGACACTGTTGCAGCCGCCCCGCACCCTGCGCACCAGGGAAACGCACCTTTTACGCATTGTTGCGTAAAAGCAATCCACATGCGCATCTGCGAACATCCCTGACGCACTACAGAAACGGGGCAGCCCCACCAGTATCCTAAACGCATTGTTATATTGAACGCGGAGAGCGCTGTACGATCTTTGCGTATACCTAGCCCACAGGCTGCACGTGTAAAAAGAAGTACAGTAGGTTCTTAACGTGTTGTCATTCATACTTCGTTCGGGCCCCAAACCAATCATCCATCCGTAGGTGATACGGAGTAGGAAACGCCTGTAACGAAGGCCGAAACTACGGACTTTGTGCTTAGGGAGTAGACCCCCTGGTTCCAATTACATACGTACGGTCCCGTACATTGTGAAGCTTAATGAACGGCTTAGTGGCTTTTGTGAACATGATATTTATTCAGATTTGTTACTGTAGTTGTAATCATGTCATTTGTGCCATGTCATAGGTTTTTATTTTTATTCTTTTATTAATTTTCTAAATAGATTATTTTCTTTTTTGTGAATGAGATTGAGAACGTTGCAGGCCTAGTAGACTGTACATTTGTTGACTGTTTTCTATTTTGTTAAGTACCTAGTAGTTGTTGAAAGGCCTACATTGTCCTCCCATACATATTAACACTGTTATTTGAAGATATTGTAAATGCCAATTATTTTAAAAGAGTAACCATGGAGTTTCTTGCCGGCTCTTCTCCATAGGAAATGACCAATTTGAAACCATAGACAAAAAAAAAAGAAAAAGAAAAAAAAAGATGAACAAAAAAAGATGGACTCCGCACCACGCATATCGAAAGTGAAGCACCCTACCGATCTATGTGTGCGTGATTTGAGTACCTGCAAAGACGCCGTCGCTCGTGTAACGTAATGGCGGCCGGTAGACTTACTATGGTGTGAATGTGTGCGTGCTGGCTTGTAGACATTAGCGCACTGACTTACTATGGGTGCTTCAGTTATTGTTAAAGGAGACGGCGTCCGCCTTTTTTTTTAGGTCCATGTTTGGAACCGTGCACCTAGCTTCTGACGTTTCATAAGTGCCCATGTAGGTTCATGTGAAATGAAATATTTTGATTTTTGTTTTTTTTTATGTTTGAACTGTTTTGAAGAAGATAGTCAAGGATTTATGAACTCGTACCTAAATAATAACAGCCGCACGGGTCGATTGAAGGTTAATCTATGCTTGCCGCAGTCGGTTGGTGGATGGGTGACCACCCATTACATAACGAGCCCCCTCCGTGCCTCGGAAAGCATGTTAAGCCGTTGGTCCCGGCTGTCATTCGTGGATCTTTGACTGTCGTTACGGGTCGTCAGAAGCCCGAAAATCTGACAACCAGTCTTACCAAAGGGTATCGTATTACCCCGTAACTGGGTTCTGGAGGTCAGATAGGCAGTCGCTCCATGTAAGATACTGGTATTCAGCTGCATCCGGTTAGACTGGAAGCCGACCCCAACATAGTTGGGAAAAGGCTAGGCAAGCAGATGAGCTTGTTAACGCTTAAATGCCACACTCGCGGAACTCTGAATTTTTGAAAAATTAACATGCGTATCGCGTTCCATTTTCAAATTGCTGGCCATAGAGAAGCGAAAAATGGACCTACACGCTAGATAATTTTGGAACAGAGTAGGATATTATTGGGCATTCTAATCCACACCTGCCGTTCCATCGGCTCACTCTGTTCGCCTCGTCACTCTCGGTGGGATTAGAATGCCCACTAATATAAATGAAATCCTAATGTGGTTTAGCGCCTATTCCACCGATCGGAAGGTGAAATATGAAATCCTGCATCATATGGAGGTAAAATAATGGAACGGCGCCTACTCCACTTCGGCCTATTCGTCGCGATGAAACAGAAACATTTGTCAGTGTGGTTTGGGCGCTACTCCACTTTTTGAATCACTTTTGGTTGCGAATGGAACGAAAGTGGTTTAGAAATAGCTAATAACATAAATGATGGATCTACAAACTTTGCGGTTTAAGCCCTATTCCACTTTTAAAATCTTATTTGGTTGCATTAGGTCGATCCCTGCGAATCTACCGTTTACCGTTATGTAACTAAAAGTTAAACTCTTTTAGCTGTTGGTCTGAAAGTTTAATAAAGTGAACTATTTGTTTATAGTGACTAATGAATACCGATGTTTTACCTCGATCAACTACAGCAGATTCTCGGATTGACCACTAAGCCACTACTTTGGTTGTCAAGTTTTATAACAAGAAGTTTCACACACAGTTTGTTAACTAATCGAACTATATGAAAATAGTAAGCTAAAATTCAGGACAGATTGCCTCTTGTCTCTTCATAAAGCAAGAATAAGCATACACCTACAGGCATACACACATTCTATTTCTATGACCCCAGATTGGGGTACCAAGGATATCTGAACTTTAGGATACCGTAAACATTAAACTAAAATATGGGACAGTTTGTCTCACGTCTCTCCACGAAAGTAAGAAATAGCGCACATTCTATTTTAGTGACCAGATTGGCTCGAGGACATCCAAATTTTAATTTAAAATTAAATTCAAACAGACGATACAACCTAACCCGTACATACAAATAATGTATTGAGTAGTTCTCTCACATTCTGCTGTCGGAGCATACTGCTGGCTTCGCATACTTATACACTTGCCGTTTCCCGTCTAAACTGCCGTATAGCCAATGTCAAAACGGTGTTGCGCCGTTCAACGGTTCGCCGCTGCACTGTACTCATTCGTGAACCGCCTGACGATAAACGTATCAGGCAGCCGTTGTGTGTGTATACATTATCATTTACAATGTCGAAGTCAGCAACATTGCATCATGCATTAATTTGCTTAGTCGAACTTTATTGTATTGTAAGACGATCGCTGTACATGTTGTAGTCCGTAATTAAAATTCGAGTTTGCGCGAACTTCCTATACCTAATGATTTTCGTCAAACTGGGGGTGTTTCTTAAATAAGAATATTACCAATTCCGCTAGCTTATTATAAATGAGTGATTCTTTCCTTATTTTAATATATTTTTTTTTATTTTTTTATTATATTATTTTTTTTTTTTTTTTGTAATTAGCTGGTTATAGTCTAGGAAATCTTTGAAAGCCCATCCCATTCCCATTGCTGAATTTAGAAACCGACATCCTTTGCATGAAAGGATTTATTAAAGTTTGTTAGTTTTAGTAGTATGACGATTTTACACTCGCTTTGAGTTTAACTGCAACATAAAATTAACTAAGTTTTTAACGCGAGTTTGCTCACGTTGATTGTTCTGCATACAACAAATTTTGTAAGGATTTTACATACTTATGTATATCCTGATTTCTGGCTCTCAAAAATGCCATTTTATTATTTTCATGAGTGTGATGTCATTCAAAATTTTATATCAAGGTTAATTAAACAAACATACATACTTTATAATAATACCTATTGTAACAGCATGGTATCGGCTTCACCTTTGTCGGCGAGGTAAGAAGCTAGTTTTGTATTTCATTTCTCACGAAAATTGCAATTTGACAGAAAGGTTTTCAATCACTACGGATTAATTAGACGTAAGTATCATAAATTACTCATACAACCGTGAATATTGTAGTTAAGGTTTAATTTTGTTATGAGGTAAATATTGCTGAAATGGTATTTTTTATGTATAAAACCAACGAATTTTAATCATAAAATTACATTCGCTCCAGTATCTTCCAGTGATCTACATCATCCTACAACTATAAAATGTGAGTAAGTACTACCTACTAAGTTTAACATAGTTGTCAGCTACGGACCTGGTTCTTGCCTGCCGGCTGGTCTAACTATCATCAAACTAATTTGATAATGTGATTAATCGCTAGTCAGCTACGGACCTGGTTCTTGCCTGCCGGCTGGTCTAACTATCATCAAATTAATTTGATAATGTGATTAATCGCTAGTCAGCTACGGACCTGGTTCTTGCCTGCCGGCTGGTCTAACTATCATCAAATTAATTTGATAATGTGATTAATCGCTAGTCAGCTACGGACCTGGTTCTTACCTGCTGGCTGACGTAACTATCCCCATCATACCATCCATGCCATCTTCTAGTAATCTATATCCCATTAACATTCTCCTCTCCATAATTATTGAGGTTGGTTACAGTTAAAAAATTAATCTTAGTGTGTTCTATTTAAGGTCTGACACGGAATCAGAATACCAATCACAAAGGCCTACTGCTGCAGTAGCCAAGGTGACGAAAAAACAGCCTAAGAAAAATGTGGTGAAGCGCCAAGCACCTGAAAGCGCCGACTACTCATCAGACTCTAAGTCAAGGTAATTTATATTGCTGCTTCTATGTTTAGGTGTTTGTGGTAATTTAAAATGATATACGCACTGGTACATGATGGTTAGTGAATTTAGAACTGTAAATCAATTTCCGATCATATTCAATGCAGGAATGATGACAGTTACATGAAATTATTATATCCCAATATGTATTACGCTATTAATTCCCCATAGAATTCAACAGAGGTGTATAATACTCCTTAATTTCGTTATTTAAGAAATAAATGCAAATTATTATAAATAAAATGTGTAATTGTTTACAGTAAAAGACGCATCTTGAGCACGGACCTCTTTGGTTTGGAGGACGATCAAAAGACGAAGACCTCAAGCGGGGACTTCGGTTCATCGCTCATCACCCGTGTTGCCAACGGCAAAGTACGGCGAGCGGCAGACCTTACAGGAGAGTTCTACGTGGAAATCAAGGTATTTTCGAAAGACGAAGTTGTCTCTACCCCCATGGAAGAACGATGGAAGAAAGCCCAGGTCGCGTTAAAAGTACAACTAGATCGCAACACTCCCCAGTGGGACGGGCTGCAAAGGTTTATGAGACGAACTCACGAATTATTTGACAATTCCGAGCCTGTCTTTTATAGGGATAGTGTGAATTTAAAATAAGTTGGCTTTAAATTGCTGGGGACACCAAATTAATTGTATTGATTATTGCAGAATCTACTAGTATTGTTAATCTAATCCTAATTAAGCGTACAAAATTAGTTGACGTAATTATAATCTAAAATGCCTTTCTGTACCGTTTGTAACACATCAGTTGAGCGCAGTCACTGGATAGGTCATTTACGTAGTACTAATCATAAAAACAAAAACATTTCGCATTTTTGTGAAGGTGTTGAAATAATACATTCTGCATTTCGTAATCGTATAGCTTCTTATAGAATTACCGATCCGTCTGAGAATTGTTCTCTGGAACCATTTCTTAATAATAATTTGGACAGAATTAAAACTTTAATTGACATGTCTCTTAAAGAACATACTTGTATAAAAGTTAATTTTGAATATTTTGCTTTGTTTTTAATGTTTAAAAATGATTCTCAGGAGATGAAATCATTTGCCACAAAAAACGTAACTCTACATCAGAATTATGAATTTGATTCACTATTGTCTCAAGTCAAAAATACTTTTAAAAAAAAGATAGAAGAATTTCAGGATCGAGACAGTGGATGGACGTTCTTGAGCAGTTCTCATTTGGAAGTCAATGTTAACAAATATCAACCTTTGCGTGGTTCAGGCTTTATCGAATTGCCTTCTGCAATAAAATCTAAAAAAGCATGTGTTAATATCCGCAATAATGATGACTATTGTTTTTTATGGTCTGTTGTAGCTGCTTTATATCCAGCTAAGACTCATTCTGAAAGAGTATCTTCTTACCCTGATTTTCGTAACGTGTTAAATGTAAAGGGCATGTCATTTCCAGTGAATTTCTCAGATATTGCGCGGTTCGAAGTGAATAACCCCGAAATTTGCATTTACATTTATGGTTTAAAAAACAATACTATCATAGGACCGCTTTACAAACCAAAAGCTTTGAACGGAAAGGTGATTCATTTACTTTATTTAGAAAGAAATGATTTGTCACATTACTGTCTCATTAAAGACCTGTCGCGACTTGTTAAGAATCAAATAACAAAACACCACAGTAAACTGTACTTTTGTGACGTTTGTTTAATGTTTTTTAATTCATGTGATAATCTTAATTCACATAGTTGTGGAGGTGTCGCCACTGAACTACCTCCAAAGGGTTCTTTCATACAGTTTAAAAATTATAATAGAAAGCAATTCGTACCATTTGTTATATACGCAGATTTTGAAACAATGCTAGAACGGTATGAATCTTGTGACCCTGACCCCACTAAGGCGAGTACTGTAACACGACAGCGACATGTGCCTGTAGCTTACGCTTATCATATAACGTGTACGCTAGATGAATGCCACAATCGTTACTTTTCTTATCGCGGTTCGGATTGTGTATCAAATTTTGTAAAGTCTATCTATAAAGATGCACAAAAAATTTACGATATTTTACAAAATAGTGTTCCTATGATTTATTCAAATGATAATGCTCGTGACTTTGAAAACGCGATAACATGTCATATTTGTGAACACTTCTTGTTCGGCGACAGGGTTCGCGATCATTGTCACTTGACTGGTAAATATCGTGGCGCAGCTCATAGTTACTGTAACTTACAATACAAAATACCAACATTTTTGCCAGTATTTTTTCATAATTTGTCCGGTTACGATTGCCACCTTTTCATAAAAGAATTAGGTGAAGCTCCTGGATCTATTAAAGTGATACCTAAAACAAAAGAAAACTATATTTCATTCACTAAGTTTATTCCGATTTCTACTGGGGAAAGCATTCAGGTTCGGTTTGTAGACTCTTTCAAGTTTTTAGGAACTAGCTTAGAAAAGTTGGCTAGTACAATGAAAAACCAAGACTTTAAGCAATTGAAATCTCATTTTCCTAATAAAAAACAATTTAACCTACTCACTCGTAAAGGAGTGTATCCATATGACTATATGTCTCAATGGGAACGTTATGAAGATACGTGTTTACCCTCTAAAAAATATTTTTTCAACTCCTTAACTAATGAGACAATTACCGACGAAGACTATGAGCACGCTCGGTCTGTTTGGTCAGTGTTTAATATTCAAAACATGGGTATGTACACAGATTTATATCTCAAAACAGATGTTCTGTTGCTAACAGATGTATTTGAAAATTTTCGAAAAACTTGTAAACTGCATTACAATCTCGATCCCGCGTTCTATCTTACAGCACCAAGTCTATCTTTTGATGCAATGCTTTTAAAAACAGGAGTTCAATTAGAATTGATTAGTGATGTTGAAATTTTTAGAATGATACAAAAAGGTATTCGAGGAGGAGTTTGTATGTGTTCCAAAAGACATGTCAAAGCCAATCATAAATATTTAGATACTTACGATCCAACTCGTCCAAATTCATTTATCATTTATTTAGATTGTAACAATTTATATGGTTATAGCATGTGTCAATCCCTACCTTATTCCGATTTTAGATTTATGAATAGACAAGAAATTGATTTTTTACAATTGAACTTAGCAGATATCAGTGATACTGCAGAAAACGGATACATTCTTGAAGTTGATTTAATATATCCGGAGAATTTACACATGGAACACAATGACTTTCCTTTTTGTCCAGAAAAATGCTTGCCACCTGGTGGTAAGAATAAAAAGTTAATACCAAATTTGTACGATAAATATCACTATGTTATTCATTACATACATTTAAAAAAATGTTTACAGCACGGTTTAGTATTGAGAAGGATCCATCGCGCTATTACATTTAAGCAAAGTTGTTTTTTAAAGCAATATATTGATATTAACACTCAGTTACGGCAAAAAGCAGAGTCAACGTTTGAACAAGACTTTTTCAAATTATTGAACAATAGTATTTTTGGAAAGACGCTGGAAAATAATGAACATCGAATAGACGTTAAGTTAGTAAACAAGTGGTGTGACTCGACCAATAAAACAAAAAAGACTACTTGTGCTGAAAAATTGATAGCCAGCCCATATTTTCATAGCGCCTCTGTATTTTCTGATGATCTAGTGGCAATCCAAATGAAACCTGTGCGTATTATACTTAATAAACCAATATACATAGGGTTTGCAGTATTAGAATTATCTAAGACTCACATGTATGACTTTCACTACTCTATCATAAAACCTTTTTATGGTAACCGAATTGAATTGTGCTATACTGACACAGATAGTCTAGTATATGATGTACAGAGCAATGACGTTTATAAAGACTTCAAGCTCCATTTTCTAAAATATTTTGATACCAGTAATTATGACTGTAACAATGACTATAACTTACCAATTATTAATAAGAAGGTTCCAGGACTGTTTAAGGATGAAATGGGTGGTAACATTATCAAAGAATTCGTAGGACTGCGCTCAAAGCTTTATTGTATTAAAACGTTAAACAAAACTATTAAAAAGGCAAAAGGTACAAAAAAATGTATAACCAAAAATTTTAATATGTTAGATTATAAAAATGTTTTGTACAATAATTGCAATGTTATTCGCAAAAAAAATGTATTGTTTAGGTCAATAAAACATGAAATATTCACTCAGGACGTAAATAAAATTGCACTTTCAAGCAATGATGACAAACGGTTGCTATCATTTGATAAAGTATCTACTTTAGCTTGGGGTAATGCAAATATATTTATGTAATGCATTACCATAATTTTAAGTGTATATTCTATTTGAAATATGATTAGACATAAATTAATTTAAACTTTTTACAGTCTGTTCAACCGATTTTGACTTCTATTCAGTAGGCATAAGGATGGTATTAAAAGCAAAAAACGTGGTTACCGTTCACTGCAGCTGTAATTTTTCACGCAACCAACGCAATACAAGTCAAAATCGCTTGAACGAACTGTAAAAAATGTATGTACCTACTAAACATGTACTTAAATAAATATAATATTTTAGTTCATAAATCTGTTTCATTTCCACTCCCGCTGACAAAGCGCATTGCGATGACTGGTTTGTGTAATACAATACCGTTCGCACACTTGTCGCTTCATGTTGCCCATCAGGTTGAACGTGATAAAACATGAAATTGATTACAGTGCAATGTTAGGAGTTTGCATTTCTTATTAATATAACTACTTGATCATACATCACAAGGCAGTTAGCCGGAGCAGTCATATCACGTTGAATAAAAACGAAACGAATTGTAAGTATTGTACAAGTACCCATGTATTTATAACATTATTGCATCATGTTGATTATGTAATTATAATTAATTATTATTTCATTTGTTTCAGATCATTGATAATGTGTGATTCTCCAGATATTATCGACTTCTCACAATACGCTCAAGGTTTTCCGACTCCGAGTTTAAGCTGGCATATCCCAGATTTGCCAGAACAACAAACACCTGCTAATATGGAACCTAGAAGACGAGACTACGGACCCGCCAACAAGAGACCTAGAGCCAGAAGGGAGTGTCTAAAACAGAAGTCATCTCTTACACCGCCTACATGTGAATCATACGTTATAAACAATGAGAAGAAAAAAGGTTTACGACTGATCCAGGTACAAGTGTTGGATATCAGTGAACAGCAAGAACCTGCAAGTGACAATCAGGGTGTGGTAATGTTAAGTGCGCAGTATGTAGTGACTGAATTGGTGGACCATGTAATGGAGGAAACGCAATCGTTAATTAACAAAATATCGAGAAAACTTTGTGGGGACAGTTGTTATTATTAACATGTGTCATTATTTTGTAAGTACCTACTTCATAAGATAATGTGTAAGATTTGTAGTAATATTATTAGGTATGTAACATTTATTTGCTTTCTTATTCTTTAGTGTTTATACATATTAGGTTTTTATGTTGAGTAAGTTTTGAATGTATAAATTATTAAAATATCAAATATGTAAGTTTTATTGTAGTTAACTTAGTAGGTAGGTAAGTAGGTAAGTTAAAAAAAAAAAAAAAAAAAAAAAAAAAAAATGTAATGTAGATAATAATAATTGCTTTGTATAATCTAGTTGGTACAGCAAAAGTTTTGACATTTATTTGCTTTCTTATTCTTTAGTGTTTATTCATCTTAGGTTTTAAATGTATAAATTATTAAAATATCAAATATTTAAGTTTTATCGTAATTAACTTTTGTATGTAGATACTATTAATTTCTTTTATACAATCGGAATAATGTTCATACATCACAAGTTTGTAAGTTAAGAATGTAGGTAGGTATACACAAAGCGAACATTAAATAAACTATGTAGTGGCAGTTGTTATTATTAATGGGTAGGTAGTTATAATTAGTTTCTAATAATTGTAAATAATATGAAAAAGTAAATAAAATTATATTCTTTTATAATTTAAATTATGTTTTATTTTGTATTAGGTACTTATTTATACTCGAACTCTAAATTAGCTCTAGTCTAATGATAAGTGTTTATTTGCTAACAGTTTTTTTATTACAATAAATCGTTTTAAATCATGATGTAGGTATTTCAAATTTTGTAAGTAATATCATTTTGCTGCAGCTAATTTAAAGTTTGATGATTAAGTTACCCTGAAAACATTTAAATAAAACAACCATAAGTAAATTAATTAATCACTTTTATTAACTGCATAGGTATGACAAAATACATTAAAATAGATTAAATACAGACATATTATTATCAACATACCATTTTCTAATACACACCGCATTATTTAATGCACAATTCATTTTATGGTTCACACAGTTAAAATCACTTTTATTTCTACAGAACTTTTTCTTTAATGTTGCAAAATTAGGACATCCCTTCTCACCTATGTCGATCACTTCACAGTTTGCACACATGTCTTTAATCCACTTTATTTTTTCCAAACCCTTTGTAATAATTTTTTTATTTTTTAAATACGGTACGATGACGTGTTGGAACTCTCTGTAGTCTATATAGCCCTCACTCCAGAAAATTCCACGATTTCTTTCCAACCATCGCACTTGCTTCTTTTCTTCTTGAGTTAAATAATAAAACGAATGCGGTGGTTTAACCAAGAACGTCTGTGTGTGCTCATTACTTACTATGGCCACTTCCTTGACGATAAAATTATTGTCTAAATCTTTGAATCCTTGGAGTTCGACAATGATGAGGTCCGCGTTCATGATATCTTCTTCACAATGTTACTTAATGGTTTGTATTCAACAATGCAATCGTTCAGAATGAGACAGTATGCTGAAGTTTGATCTGGTATCTCTGAATCACTCTCAATTTCTACCCTCACATCCACAACAGGTCCAGTCTTTAGATTATCAGCTTGTCTAGAGCAATCGACTACAAACAGCGGTGCTAAATCCCTAAATTGTTTCTCGCTTAGTATGGGCTCCGAGCGACGTCCGTAATACGACTGTTGAAATCTGGTGTATTGCTCGTATAATAAAGCGATTCTGTTATTAGCAAAACTCACATTTAAGTTTTCATAAGGAAAATAGGTTGAATTGAGATACACTCTAACGTCTCGAATATAACAGTGATCGAATTGAGACATGTCAGAACTTGCATTGTTTTTTCTATTTGTCTGTAGACCAATAATAATGTATCTTGGTTTTTCTATTTGAGATGAAGTTTTGATAGACCAGGTATGTTTTGTAGTTTTAGGCAAGGCTGGATATTCGTACAGATCCCAATTTCTGTATATCATTTGAAGTGGGCGATCTTTCTCTAATACTTTTAACAAACCAATTTTTTCTTTGTCTGATACTTTAACATGCGGTACGCGCCATATGATTTTGTTGATCTGAACATCATCCACTACTTCGCCAGTATTAAGTTTTACAGCGTTCAAATTAGTGTTACTTCGTAATAATATCAGTTCATGTCTACTATTTATCACAACTTTTTTAAAATCTTCTGCAAAACCGAGGAGGTTACGAAGTGGTATAGAGACAGAAAATCTTCCTCCATGGATATTTTTTATGCCATCAATATTCCAACCCCAGGCATTAGACATTTTTGATTCACTTTCGGTCATTGAAATTAGTGATTTCATGGTTGTTGTTATACCTGCATTTTTTATTTTATCAATCTCCACTCCATTTAGCTCATACCTAATGTCTTGGAACAAGTAGAGTAGAGCATTGTTCGTGAAATTGACACTAGTAGCTGGGTCCTTCGAATCTTTTTTGCTAACGATAACAGTTCCTTCCAGATATAGGGTGCTAGCTGATGGTAATATGTACAAGTCCTGTTGATTGATAGGTATGCGGATTTCATCGTTCCTGTTGAAACTCGTTATATAGGGCTTGTAGGAATGAAATTCGATTCCTTCTATAGTATTATCGTAATTCGGAGCGGATAAAACGTCTAAGATATTCATTTTAACAATCCGATCGCTCTAAGGAATGCTTTATTGTCTTTAGTTAATTTTATTTTCTTCTTAGAGGCAGGTCTTATTTGATAAGTAGCTCGAACAGAACTGATATTCTTTACTTGTTGAGACACATTTTTATTGAAATCAATCATTTTTTTCTTCTGAGATGCAGATATACCTGCACTTCTTCACCACGTAAATTAATTAATCTGTTGTTTATATCTATCAGCCTGATGTGTATGCAGCTTATGTTTTTTTGATTGATTGGAAAGTATATTGCGTTCTTCGGAATTTCTATGATCCTGTATCCAGGTGGTACATTAAGTGCAAATTCGTGAATAATATGACTTGGTTCACCGTTTACATATGAACCGCTTACAATATCACATTCAATCCTGACTACGGTCGTAGGTAGAATGTTGACTGGAGACTGTGACACATGCCATTTATTTGCTTTCAAGATTTGTTTGTTAAATCCTAATAGTCTTCTAAAAGAGTCTTCTTTGATAAAATTAATGTCTTTTGTACAGAATATTGTAGTTTTTAAAGTATTATTATTGCACCGTAGTTTGATCGCTGCATCTTTTATTTCGGATTTTAAATAATCGCTGATATCTTGCAATTCATAAGTGCCTTCCGGTATTTCAATAACTTCATTAAAACCATAATAGAACTTATTATTACTTTTATCAATGTTTGGAATAGAATTAAAAGTTGAAAAGTGCAATAAAGCACACTCATACTCTCCATCTAGTTGCAACGTATTAGGATAGTATGTAGTTAACACTGACGAGTCTCCAGTTATAGACAAAGTGAGCGACATCTTGCAAATGATTGAAATTAAAGAAAATCATATATTTTATAATACATTTTTATTCCAAAAAGTTGACAAATAATTTAAACATAAATGACCACAATTGATTGCGTTAAATTTTTGATATCTTGTGTAGTTATAAAACACATTACAATTTTTGAAATATTGCATCAATTCCATTGGAGGTTTTAAATTTCCATAGCTATCAAAGTATTCACAGTGATTGTAAACTTTAGCATAAGCTACCCAATGCGTTCCTTCGTTCTTAGAATCGTCTAAGTTAACGATACCACATTCAATACATTTCGGCTTCCGAGGTAGTTGATCCTTCATGTAGACCCCACGAAAATATGGGATGTCTCTTGAATACTTTCGGATGTCTATATTAGTTAGAGGGCGATTGGGTAGCATATTATTCAGTTTTTTGAAGATGTTATAAACAATCCTTTACCACTTTTATATGGCTTAATGTATAAACCCTTGCCCAACACTAAAGCCTCCATAGCTTTATTATGTCGTTCTGTTTCTTGCAAATTTTGTTTGCTTGCTTTGTAATCATTGACGGTTTTTGCAATGCCAGCTGCACCACCAGCTAAAGTTCCTAAAGCCGATAAACCAGCGAAAATTGGAATTAAAGGTAGAATTCCTCCAGTCTTTGGTAGGGGTATTACTCGGGGTACTCGGATTCGATGATGAGTGTTTGAAAATAACTTTTTTGCGGTTAAATAAGCTGCTTTTATTAAAGTCTTATTATCTTTGCGTTTGAGTTTCTTAATTTTTGATTTTATTTTTGAAACTAAGGTTTTAAATGTTTTGATGCCTAATCCAGACTTTAGTTTCGCTTTCATAACTTTGTTCACTAGCCAAGAGCTTAGTTTTTCACCTTTCCCGGCATCTTTTGATTTAAGTCTTTGTTTAGCCATGTTAAGTAGTTGTAAATCGGCTTTGTGACGATTTGCTAAGTCTGTATGGTTTGTATACGCAATGTCGTGTTGCTTGCAAGCTTCGTCTAGCTTATTTACACCTGGATCACCTCGCGCTAAGCGTTTGTGAAGTTTGGTTCCCGGTCCGCAATAATTGTATCCTGGCAAATGAACTTCGAATGGTAGATTATTAATTATGCTGTTAACTAGTCCACCTCCTTGCATAATTCAAATTATAATGATAGCATTTCAAATGAAAAATGGTTATATAATATCTTAGTCCAGTATTGCAGTTTTTTCAATCCAACTGTTTTCTGCACTGTTTAGACCTAACCATTTGACATACAATTTATTTCCTTTCTTTTTCAAAACCTTTTCTATCAAATAAACATCAGGATAGTTAGATCTCTGCAGTTCTTGTTCGTAAAAAGCTCCTAATATGATTTGTTTTCGTTGATCTTCTATGTGATATGTTACTGGTATAGTTTTATTTACTTTTTTTATAATAAATAATTCAGTTGACCAATTAGGAGTGTAACCTTTCTCAAAACTATGTTTGTATTTACTTATACGAACACAATCACCAACTTTGAATTTAGGCTTCCACTGTACTAAATCATGTTTTTTTATTTTTTTTATATTTTCTTTGATTACTTGTTCATTACATTTATTCACATCAACCGGTTTAAATTGAATAGTACGATGTTTTGTGTTGTTATATCTCTTCAATGTATCTTTCAATGGTAGACCTAACCACTTATAGTTTCCAATGAGACTAAAATGTTTATATTATTTATTTTTTACCGTTCTAATAAGTCTCTCTACAATTGACGCTTTTTTAGTAGAAAACGTCGAGTAATGGTTAATGTTGTGCTTTTTCATAAGTGTTTGAAAAGTGATGTTATAAAATTCTGTCCCCATATCAGTTTGTAAGTTAACAGGATTATTACGACTACTAAGCAGTATATGTTTGAATGCACGAGTAACATCAAATTTATTTTTTGATTTTAACGGTTCAGCCCAGGCATATTTTGAGAAGCAGTCAATCACAACTAAGATGAAACTGTAACCTTTGTTATACTTTTTCAGGTTTTGCATATCCATCAAATCTGCTTGCCATAAGTCGTGGATTCCTTTCAGAATAACAGAACGTCGAAAGAAATTTCTTCGTGCAGCTTTGTGTATTTCATTTACAATTTGCTGTTTTACCATTACGGGGTTTTTTGAGGTAATTTATGTAACTCTGCTTTAGTATAAAACTTATCTTGCAAATGAGTTAAAACCTCAGGTATCTTATCTTTTAAAGTAGCTTGAACTGTCGTCTTTGCATCTTTTATGATTTGAGAACGCAATGCACCAATCAGATTATTACGTTCTTTAATCGTATTAGCATTCAATCGATCTACATAATCCTTGCTCACAGCCAGATTATTAAATTCTTTTAACGTGTTAGCAATCATTCGATCTACATAATCCTTGTTCACAGCATCGTCTGCTTCTACTGGAGATCTAATTCCTCTCAGTCTTGATGTTTTTAAATCAAAATCTCCATTTTCGGATTTTAACAATGCATTCTCATTAAACTCAAATATCTCTGATAAACGCAGTCTTTTGTGAATGTAGTGTCCGAATTTGTCTACGTTCATGTTTAAGGTGTATTGTATCGAGAGGCTGATAGTAAAATAAACACATTTTTTATTTTTTTATTTATTTATAACTTTACTTTCACGCAATTCTTCAATGATAGATATAATTTCATTATCTAATCCTGTGTTGCCAGCATCTCTAGATGCAATTAATAATTTCAACCTTTCCACTAATTCATTAGGATCATCCCAGTACACTAAATCAACGTTTTTTCTCCACTTTTTTAGTAACGGTAGACCCTTTCCCTGAACTGCATTCTTCAATTGAAAAAGAGGTTTAATAACTTGCAAATATTTTTGACCTTTATTACTTTTTATTGGCTTACTTGGCTCATAGTCTCGACGATGTGCATTTGTATCAATTAGCATCGACTTATAATTTTGCATATCACTATCTGTAACCAAACTTAAGTCTACATCTTTCTTAAGCAATAACTGTTTTAAACCAGGTGTATTTCGGTATTTACATCCAGCCACGGTGATGTATTGATCGTTGATCGTTATGAAAGCAGAACCTAACATCAGTTTCCCGCGCTCTGCTCTAACCCCAAATGGAATATCTACCAACGCTTCTGAAGATAATGACCAGGATGACGTATCACAATCTTGATTCCTGTCAACTACTGATTCATAAGAAGAGGCACTGCTGATATCGGATTCATATTTGTCTTCATCACCATTATTATCGTTACTTTCTGCGCTACCGGTTCCTTCTTTCTGCACAGTTTCGTTAATAAACGGAACATCAGCAAAATCATCACTAGCACGCAGTAGAGGAGTTTGCTTACTAGCATTAGCAATTAGATTTAGAGGTTCTGTTACAGGTTTGAAAACAGACTCCAGTGCTTGTTTATTGTTAATCTCAGCATCTCTCATTTTTCGTACTTTTATCTTTACAGCTTTTGCCGCATCAACAATTTGTCGTTTCAAGGATTTTTCCATATTGGTAAAATAGGTTGTAATGATTGTGGTTGTGTGTTATTGATGTAGTGTCGTAAGTTGAATAATAATGTCAAGCAGGTAACAGCCTTTTATATGTATTCGTGTTCTTAGTCAAAGACTACAAACGTGTCAAATTTACTTCTGTAACATCCTTTGTTTTTGGAACAATCTTTATTAATTACAACATAATTGAAAGGTATACTCCATATTTTAGAACACATTTCACGAAATTCAATCCATGTCATGTCAGTGTTGACATGTTCTTCATAAACATGTCTCATATTTCTTTCATCTTGCTTAAACAGTACGATTAGATTTGCGTTCTCTCTTATTAACTGCTTAGGGATTTTACTATACGTCTGATTTAGATAAAAACAATCGATGAACTTGTGTCTCCCCATAGCAAAATAATCACGCATACTACTTTGATTTTCACAAGCAACATCATCAAATACAATTACTGAATTCGGTTTTGCGGTCTGAACACTCAGTACTTGCTCATTTTCATGATATTTATGAAATGAAATGCCTGGTACTCGTTGCAAGACTTTTTCTAAAAAAACGTACTTGGGTTGTTGCAAGGTTTTCGAATAAACATAAACATTTTGAAATCTTAAGCCATTCTCGTGTATAAGAAGACCAATTAATAAATTAGTTTTTCCACAATTTGACGGTCCACAAATGATGCATCGTACCGATTTAGGTAATAATTCTCCATGACGTAAACCAGTCTCCTGAGAATGAACACAAAGCTTATTTACGTGTAACGATTGTGGTTGTTTTACAAATTTCATGACGACTGCTTGAACGGTTATATTAATAATGAGTTAATTATTGTATTACGTTGACATTTATAACTCATTGTCGCTAACTCGAGCAAATGTACGAACAACCTTACCACGGTTGTCCTTCAATATAAGATAGTGAGTGTTTTCTAAATTAGATTTAACCGAATCTTGTATCTGTCGGTGGAACAAATCTTCTGTTTGGGCTGTATAGCTGTTCTGGTGTTTTGAAGAACAGTTATCTGTATTTTTCTGACCAATTTGCAAATCTTGAATAAATATAACCTCGCCACTAGAATTCTTGATAATAAGTTTATTACAAATATCTTCTAAATCAGATTTCACTGAGTCATGCATTGTAGTTAACTTAGTTATGACAGGTGTATTTAGTTTCGTGATAATTCAACCTTCTCACTACAGTAGTAAAGATCGAATGTAGCGTTAAATTACTGCGATCAATTATTTATAACACCTTCCCTGCTAATAATAATGAGTCAATTAATGTATTACATGCAAACCACACTGAAAAATATTTCTGTTTCATCGCGAGGAATAGGCCGAAGTGGAGTAGGCGCCGTTCCATTATTTTACCTCCATATGATGCAGGATTTCATATTTCACCTTCCGATCGGTGGAATAGGCGCTAAACCAGTATTTTACTGTACTATGTAAGATTTCATTTATACAAGATTCAAAATGCGGAGTAGCGCCCAAACCACACTGAAAAATATTTCTGTTTCATCGTGTGGAATACGCGCCGAACCAGTATTTTACTGCATTATGTAGGATTTCATGCTCAGTCCCTTTCATTTATATTATTGGAGCACGCAAATCCACGAGCGAAGCGAATGTGGATTAGCGTGCCCAATAATATCCTACTGAACAGATTTGATTTCAGTTTCTACTCTATTGAATGGAACCATTTAACTATTGGAACACTGTTGAATTATTATTATTTTTCCCCGACTACGACAAAGGAAGGGACAGGGTTATGAATTCCAATGGCTATGATTGGAATATTTTGCTATGACGTAGGTACACGTTCAGTAATATAGATCTATCTGTTCATATACGTAATCTCTGTACAATAATCCTTGTATTCGTGAACAACTTTTACTTAGGACTAAACCTGTAAAAAAAACGCTATTCAAAATGTAGGGAACAACAGATTTTTTTTAGCGTTTTCAGGTTTAATCCCATAGTAAAAGTTGTTCATTCATTGTCATTATACTCATCATGAGTATAATGACCCCTTAAGAGATTTCGCATAATTATGAATATATAGACCACTAGCTTTTGCCCGCGGCTTCGCCCGCGTGGATGTCGGAAAATATCCCATGGGAACGTTCATGTGGAAAACATAGGGCATATCCCTAACTTAAGAAATGCTGGGTTTCCCATACAAACTTTCATCCCTTTTATCACCCCTTGTAGGATTATGTTTTAAGACAAAAAGTAGCCCATATCCTTTCCCAGGATGCTATCTATAACCTTGCCAAATTTTATCGAAATCCGTGCAGTTTTGTAAATTTTAAAATCAACCCCTATTTTACCCACTTAAGGGATGATTTTTAAAAAACGCTGACCCGCATATTTTTTAACTTCTTACCAATAGCATAAATTTGGTATCCCTAACTTAAGAAATACTGGGTTTCCCTTACAAACTTTCATCCCCTATATCACCCCCTGTAGTACTATTTAAAAAAAAATAGTACCCTATGTCCTTTCCCAGGATGCTAGATAAAGCCTTGTTAAATTTTGTCGAAATCCATGCAGTTTTGTAAATTTTAAAATCAACCCCTACTTTACCCCCTTAGGGGATGATTTTTCAAAAACGCTGAACCGCATATTTCTTTATTGCTTATCAAAAGCATACATTTTAATTTTCACATCCCTAACTTAAGAAATGCTGGGTTTCCCATACAAACTTTCATACCTTTTATCACCCCTTGTAGGATTATGTTTTAAGACAAAAAGTAGCCCATATCCTTTCCCAGGATGCTATCTATAACCTTGCCAAATTTTAACGAAATCCGTGCAGTTTTGTAAATTTTAAAATCAACCCCTATTTTACCCACTTAGGGGATGATTTTTAAAAAACGCTGACCCGCATATTTTTTAACTTCTTACCAATAGCATAAATTTGTTATCCCTAACTTAAGAAATACTGGGTTTCCCTTACAAACTTTCATCCCCTATATCACCCCCCGTAGTATTATTTAAAAAAAAAATAGTACCCTATGTCCTTTTCCAGGATGCTAGATAAAGCCTTGTTAAATTTTGTCGAAATCCGTGCAGTTTTGTAAATTTTAAAATCAACCCCTATTTTACCCCCTTAGGGGATGATTTTTCAAAAACGCTGAACCGCATATTTCTTTATTGCTTATCAAAAGCATACATTTTAATTTTCACATCCCTAACTTAAGAAATACTGAGTTTCCCATACAAAATTTCATCCCCTATATCGCCCCCTGTAGGATTATTTTTTAAGACCAAAAGTAGCCTGTGTCCATCAGGATGCTATAAAGCCTTGCCAAATATTATCGAAATCCGTGCAGTTTTGTAAATTTTAAAATCAACCCCTATTTAACCCCCTTAGAGGATGATTTTTCAAAAATGCTGAACCGCATATTTCTTAATTTCCTACCAATAGCATAAATTTGTTATCCCTAACTTAAGAAATACTGGGTTTCCCTTACAAACTTTCATCCCCTATATCACCCCCTGTAGTATTGTTTTTGAAAGTAGCCTGTGTCTTTCCCCAGGATACTATATAAAGCCTTGCCAAATTTTATCGAAATCCGTGCAGTTTTGTAAATTTTAAAATCAACCCCTGTTTTACCCCCTTAGGGGATGATTTTTCAAAAACGCTGAACCGCATATTTATTAATTTCCTACCAATAGCATAAATTTGTTATCACTAACTTAAGAAATACTGGGTTTCCCTTACAAACTTTCATCCCCTATATCACCCCCTGTAGTATTATTTTTGAAAAAAATAGTATCCTTTGGCCTTCCCCGGGATGCTATATAAAGCCTTGCCAAATTTTGTCGAAATCCATGCAGTTTTGTAAATTTTAAAATCAACCCCTATTTTACCCCCTTAGGGGATGATTTTTCAAAAACGCTGAATCGCATATTTCTTTATTTCTTATCAAAAGCATAAATTTTAATTTTCACATCCCTAACTTAAGAAATACTGAGTTTCCCATACAAACTTTCATCCCCTATATCACCCCCTGTAGGATTATTTTTGAAAAAAAAAGTAGCCTATGTCCGTCCCCAGGATACCATCTATAGCCTTGCCAAATTTTATCGAAATCCGTTCAGTGGTTTAGGCGTGAAAAGGTAACAGACAGACAGACAGACAGACAGACAGACAGACAGACAGACAGACAGACAGACAGACAGACAGACAGAGTTACTTTCGAATTTATAATATTAGTATGGATATACAGACTTTTTCTTTTAAGGTGTCAAGCCAGTGCGAGCTGATAGCAGAGTACCATACTTATCGATTTAACCCCCATGTATGGTTCTACAATTTTTTCGAAAACAAGTGTTTTATAAAAAAAGATTTTTTTTAGACAATCTTTTATCATTCTTAATATCAACTAGGACCAGACTCCTTGTCAAGAAGAATCAAACGAGCTCAAACTCGGTCGGGTTGCGTCGTTTTACTACCGAGTTCCTCTCCATCATCAGATCAGCTCGATGACAAGAAAATATTGCATCGTCACCGATTTTACATACGTATGTCAAATTTCAGCTCAATCAAACACCGGGAATTGAGTCAAATTTAACTTGCAAATTTTGAGCAGGACAACTTACATACGAACATTGTAAGTTAAATAAAATATTTTAATAAAAAAGCTATGAAAAGTCAAACAAAAAAAGACTGCACTACCCCATGAGTTGAGAAGCAGATAAGAATAAAAACATACAAAACTTCAAAATTGAGTTAAGCCAACTAAAGTTGTGAGATCGGTTTACAAAAGAACTTAAGTTACGTCAGTTAGGCGTAAGTTATTCCAAGTCAGGAATGCATTTTTATTTTAGATCTTATTGGAATTGAACCAAATATAAATAAATGCATCTCGCATAACGATTTCCATATTGCAACTTTATTCATTATAATATTATATGTACTCGTGGTTAAATATATCTGCCGCACGCTCTTTTTAGGGTTCCGTACCTCAAAAGGAAAAAACGGAACCCTTACAGGATCACTTCGTTGTCCGTCTGTCTGTCTGTCTCTCAAGACCCTTTTTCTCAGGAACGCGTGAAGGTATCAACTTGAAATTAATATCAAATACGTAAGTTTATGGTCCCTTGGTGTTCTAAAAAAAGCAAGCTTCTAAGTCAACGCAATAAAAAAATACGGTCATTTATACGACATACAAAATATGAATATCTACAATAATATACTCGCAAGTAAATCAAAACCTATAGGATACTTCCCGTTGTCCTAGAATCATGAAATTTGGCAAGAAGCAAGGTGTCAACAGCACAAGTAAAAGAAAAAGTCCGAAAATTGTTAATTTGTAATTTCACCACCTAAACATTTTTTTTTTGGTGTGTGTATTGCCGTTTCGTAACAAGAAATGGAGCGCGCTTGAGCCATGTGCTCGAAGCTAGCGTTCGCCGTGTCTTGTGTATCGCCGTTTCGTAACAAGAAATGGAGCGCGCTTGAGCCATGTGCTCGAAGCTAGCGTTCGCCGTGTCTTGTGTATCGCCGTTTTGTAACAAGAAATGGAGCGCGCTTGAGCCATGTGCTCGAAGCTAGCGTTCGTCGTGTCTTGTGTATCGCCGTTTTGTGTCAAGAAATGGAGCGCGCTTGAGCCATGTGCTCGAAGCTAGCGTTCGCCGCGTCTTGTGTACTCGTATCGCCGTTTTGTAACAAGAAGTGGAGCGCGCTTGAGCCATGTGCTCGAAGCTAGCGTTCGCCGCGTCTTGTGTACTCGTATCGCCGTTTTGAAACAAGCAATGGAGCGCGCTTGAGCCATGTGCTCGAAGCTAGCGTTCGCCGCGTCTTGTGTACTCGTATCGCCGTTTTGTAACAAGAAATGGAGCGCGCTTGAGCCATGTGCTCGAAGCTAGCGTTCGCCGCGTCTTGTGTACTCGTATCGCCGTTTTGAAACAAGAAATGGAGCGCGCTTGAGCCATGTGCTCGAAGCTAGCGTTCGCCGCGTCTTGTGTACTCGTATCGCCGTTTTGTAACAAGAAATGGAGCGCGCTTGAGCCATGTGCTCGAAGCTAGCGTTCGCCGCGTCTTGTGTACTCGTATCGCCGTTTTGTAACAAGAAATGGAGCGCGCTTGAGCCATGTGCTCGAAGCTAGCGTTCGCCGCGTCTTGTGTACTCGTATCGCCGTTTTGTAACAAGAAATGGAGCGCGCTTGAGCCATGTGCTCGAAGCTAGCGTTCGCCGTGTCTTGTGTATCGCCGTTTTGTAACAAGAAATGGAGCGCGCTTGAGCCATGTGCTCGAAGCTAGCGTTCGCCGTGTCTTGTGTATCGCCGTTTTGTAACAAGAAATGGAGCGCGCTTGAGCCATGTGCTCGAAGCTAGCGTTCGCCGTGTCTTGTGTATCGCCGTTTTGTAACAAGAAATGGAGCGCGCTTGAGCCATGTGCTCGAAGCTAGCGTTCGCCGTGTCTTGTGTATCGCCGTTTTGTAACAAGAAATGGAGCGCGCTTGAGCCATGTGCTCGAAGCTAGCGTTCGCCGTGTCTTGTGTATCGCCGTTTTGTAACAAGAAATGGAGCGCGCTTGAGCCATGTGCTCGAAGCTAGCGTTCGCCGTGTCTTGTGTATCGCCGTTTTGTAACAAGAAATGGAGCGCGCTTGAGCCATGTGCTCGAAGCTAGCATTCGCCGTGTCTTGTGTATCGCCGTTTTGTAACAAGAAATGGAGCGCGCTGGAGCCTTGTGCTCGAAGCTAGCGTTCGCCGTGTCTTGTGCATCGCCGTTTTGTAACAAGAAATGGAGCGCGCTTGAGCCCTGTGCTCGAAGCTAGCGTTCGCCGCGTCTTGTGTACTCGTATCGCCGTTTTGAAACAAGAAATGGAGCGCGCTTGAGCCATGTGCTCGAAGCTAGCGTTCGCCGCGTCTTGTGTACTCGTATCGCCGTTTTGTAACAAGAAATGGAGCGCGCTTGAGCCATGTGCTCGAAGCTAGCGTTCGCCGCGTCTTGTGTACTCGTATCGCCGTTTTGAAACAAGAAATGGAGCGCGCTTGAGCCATGTGCTCGAAGCTAGCGTTCGCCGTGTCTTGTGTATCGCCGTTTTGTAACAAGAAATGGAGCGCGCTTGAGCCATGTGCTCGAAGCTAGCGTTCGCCGTGTCTTGTGTATCGCCGTTTTGTAACAAGAAATGGAGCGCGCTTGAGCCATGTGCTCGAAGCTAGCGTTCGCCGCGTCTTGTGTACTCGTATCGCCGTTTTGAAACAAGAAATGGAGCGCGCTTGAGCCATGTGCTCGAAGCTAGCGTTCGCCGCGTCTTGTGTACTCGTATCGCCGTTTTGTAACAAGAAATGGAGCGCGCTTGAGCCATGTGCTCGAAGCTAGCGTTCGCCGTGTCTTGTGTATCGCCGTTTTGTAACAAGAAATGGAGCGCGCTTGAGCCATGTGCTCGAAGCTAGCGTTCGCCGTGGCTTGTGTATCGCCGTTTTGTAACAAGAAATGGAGCGCGCTTGAGCCATGTGCTCGAAGCTAGCGTTCGCCGTGTCTTGTGTATCGCCGTTTTGTAACAAGAAATGGAGCGCGCTTGAGCCATGTGCTCGAAGCTAGCATTCGCCGTGTCTTGTGTATCGCCGTTTTGTAACAAGAAATGGAGCGCGCTTGAGCCATGTGCTCGAAGCTAGCGTTCGCCGTGTCTTGTGTATCGCCGTTTTGTAACAAGAAATGGAGCGCGCTTGAGCCATGTGCTCGAAGCTAGCGTTCGCCGTGTCTTGTGTATCGCCGTTTTGTAACAAGAAATGGAGCGCGCTTGAGCCATGTGCTCGAAGCTAGCGTTCGCCGTGTCTTGTGTATCGCCGTTTTGTAACAAGAAATGGAGCGCGCTTGAGCCATGTGCTCGAAGCTAGCGTTCGCCGTGTCTTGTGTATCGCCGTTTTGTAACAAGAAATGGAGCGCGCTTGAGCCATGTGCTCGAAGCTAGCGTTCGCCGTGTCTTGTGTATCGCCGTTTTGTAACAAGAAATGGAGCGCGCTTGAGCCATGTGCTCGAAGCTAGCGTTCGCCGCGTCGTGTGTACTCGTATCGCCGTTTTGAAACAAGAAATGGGGCGCGCTTGAGCCATGTGCTCGAAGCTAGCGTTCGCCGCGTCGTGTGTACTCGTATCGCCGTTTTGAAACAAGAAATGGAGCGCGCTTGAGCCATGTGCTCGAAGATAGCGTTCGCCGCGTCGTGTGTACTCGTATCGCCGTTTTGAAACAAGAAATGGAGCGCGCTTGAGCCATGTGCTCGAAGCTAGCGTTCGCCGCGTCGTGTGTACTCGTATCGCCGTTTTGAAACAAGAAATGGAGCGCGCTTGAGCCATGTGCTCGAAGCTAGCGTTCGCCGCGTCGTGTGTACTCGTATCGCCGTTTTGAAACAAGAAATGGAGCGCGCTTGAGCCATGTGCTCGAAGCTAGCGTTTGCCGCGTCTTGTTTATCGCCATCTTGTTACCACGCCGCCTCGATTGTTACATTACAAACAAACGTTACAAGTCAGCCTCCGCCCTTAAGCTCCAAAACCCCCCTACGACACGAATACTTTCTAAAAAGTGAGCAGAAAATATTTTTCTCCCTTTAATAATAATTTTAATTAGCATTTAATAATAAAAGTTGTGGCTGCAGAAGACGTACAATGAACACTCAGCAATTAGGTGCCGCCTTCGAATCAAATGGAAATTAAAAAATAAAAGCCAAGTTCAATTGACTTTGTTTAGAAACTTGACTTTTAATTAGTTTTTCACTTTTTTCTTTTGCCAGGGTTTGGTGTGTAGTGTTTTTATTTGAACATTCATCAAGCCTGAGTAGATATTACTTGTACTTGGGTGATAAGCTTAATATTTTATTTCTTTCAGATCGCTTAAAATGATCAGACATGAATTTCAGTGTGGCGAATGTGTTAGTCCAAAGCTAAAGCTCCATTTACACGGCGCCAGTTTATTGCCTGTGGCATACCACAAAATTGAAGGGCAAATATCTGACACCGTCTAAACAACACGTACTTATAATATTGTTACACGATACGGACAAGTTAGTTGCCGTTCAAAACTGGTACTTATATACAATAAAATTGCCCAATGATCGCACGTACATTAAAAACGCATCCAAATCTGGCATGAAAAGGACAATGGGCGTTATTATATGAGTTGCGTAAAACAGCGGTTAAAAACGGATATTTTTTTTTTTTTTATCCAAAGTAGCCGATAACAACCTATACACTACTATGCATTATTATCGAAGTTACACAGGTACCACAGGTCTGTAAGCCAAGTTTCAGCTCAATCGCATGCCAGAAAGTGCTTGGAAACACACGAACGATACAACTTAAAAAGTATCTTGAGAAGACGTTCAATAAAATTTAATGAAATATCATTTCTAGGCAAAACTTGCATGCAATAATCGCCTTGCAATTTTATTAGACGCATGCGATTTTATTGAATGGCAAAACTTGCATTCAATTATTTTTTGCCATTTTATGGAATCGCACGCGTGTAAACACTTGCATGTAATTCTTGAATGACAATAAACTTGAATGTGCTTTATGGCATACAATTAATGCTTTTGAACGTTCCAGAAACTTGCACCATGTAAAAGGAGCTTTAGTTGCTTCCTCGCGGGTAGTGGGACAACTGTCTTACTTACAAGCAGCGGAGATGAGAATGTTGAGATGGATGTGGAGAATGACGAAAATGGATAAAGTAAGAAATGAGTATACAGGGTGTTAGGGACAGCCCTCCGCAAAGTGATAGGGTGAATTCAGTATGTCTTACTAAGATGACCGGTACATGAATTTTTTTCAGGAACGTTAAGGGAATCCAATAAACCTGATTTGTTTGTGTTTTTGTGCACAAACCGGAGCGTCTATTACTGGTTGGGAGGGGTAGGTAATAGGTATGCGGTGAGTTCGATGAACTCTGTAGCTAGACAGAAAGTGAACAGCTGATTTCACGCATCGTTGGTTAGAGTATTTCAACATCCATTGATGGTTTTTTTTTTGCTGTTTTTTTACATAAATGGAGTGCTGCGAACACACAATGCAATTTTACATTGAAATAATACTCAATACTCAATACTCAATATCTTTAATGCTTTACCATAATGTGTACTTAGGTGGTATAATATATAATTTAGATCATTATGGACCCTGTAGGGCACAGCAAAAGGGTAGGAGAGAGGAAGCCCTGTTTTAGGAGATCATGAATAACTATTATTGCTATATTATTCAATTTAATTTATTATTAAGTACTCGTATTTCTAAGTATTTTAATTGCATTATTATTTTTGTTATATTATTTTATTATTATATTAGATTATTTATTACTATCATTTATTGTTATATTAATAATTACCATATCATACCATTTTTATTTTAAACATATCTATAAATTGCGCGACTATCACTAATTTTTGTTATCAATTATTATTATTCTTATGTCATTTTTTATTATATTAGTAATTTCCCTAACTTATACTTTAAACATTTCTCTTATTATTTATGTTTATCATTTAAATATTCATCTAAGGAATAATAGCATTTTTTTATTAATAAGTTTTTAAGTTTTGTTACAAATATATTGAACTTTTCTTCTTTCTTTATTATGTCTGGTAATTTATTGTATATCTTTATAGACATTACGTAGGGACTTGTGGAATGCATTTTTAGCCTGGATGTTGGTATGTTTAGCCTCGATCGGTGCCTAAGTGTGTACTGTGATTGGATGTCTTCGCGTTTTGTGTAGAACTCTTGATGCTTACGGACAAATTTACATATTTCTAGGATATAAATACTGGGGAGGGTTAGAATATTATGTTTTAGAAAATAGGGTTTGCAGCTGTTAGTTTGATCAATATTTACCATGATTCTAACTAGTTTCTTTTGTAGGGTAAAGAGTGTCAGTGCATCTGTACTATTTCCCCAGAGGGTTACACCGTAGCTAAGCCATGCATTGGCATACGCATAATATGTGGTGAGGGCGGTTTGTAGATCGGTGGTCTTTTTAATTTCTCGAAGAGCGTATGAGAATTTTGAGATTTTTGAACGGGTTTTTTGTATTTGTGTTTTCCAGTTGATATGCTTATCTATTGTAAGTCCAAGTAGTGTAAAGTCATCAACAGTTTCCAATTTTGAGCCGTTAAAGGTGAAATTTAAGTGTAGAGGAGCTTTTTGATAAGGGTGGAAAACCATTAGTTTAGTTTTAGCATGATTAATTTCTAAATTATGTGAAGTCATCCAGTTACAAGTTTTTGTGAGTGTGGAACTGAGTTTTTCTTCTATGTTTGTGTTGTTTTGACAGGAGACTAATAAAGATATGTCATCTGCGAATAAAACACATGGCCCCTCTATGGTTTCTGGTAAGTCGTTGATGTAAACAAGAAATAATAGGCCACCTATAACACTTCCCTGGGGAATGGAAGCGTTAGTTATTTTGCTTTTAGATCGGATTTTTTCTATTTCTCTACTATTGTGATTAAAGTATTCAATTTCAACTACTTGTTCTCTATTTTTTAAATATGACGTAAGCCAATGAAAATGTAACTGAAAAAAAAATTGAAAAAATTAAAATTTTCCTGAGAAAATTTCCGGTGGAATATGATTCAAAATGAGAAGCTGAATGCACCCTGTTAGTTTGCGGAGGGCTGTCCCTTACACCCTGTATAAGAGGAAGTTTGAAAGTGGCGCCAGTGACAGGAAAGTTGAAAGGACATCGTTTGGTTTGGTATGGGCATGTGATGAGGAGAGACGAAACGCATGTGACTAAAAGATTGATGAATATAGCTACATGTTGATGGATTGAGGGAGAGGAAGGTCAAAGAAAAGATCGATGGATTGTGTGAGGAATGATATGAAAGAGAAGGGAGTGAATGATAGCGTGACGGTTGACAGGGGAGAATGGAAGAAGAAAACGTGTTGCGCCCACCCCACATACTATCTCTTGTAGTTACGTACCTTGAGTGAGAAAATAGTCGATAGCTACTCGCTTCCTCGTAGGGTGGGTATGTGCCTGGCCTAGCTCTTCAGTCCTTTGTAAAAGAGGGGCGTATCCGACCCAATTTCGGACGAAGGCATGCGGTTCCTAACCGGACCGTTTCTAACAAGCTCCCTTAACAACTAGTGCTTTAAAAGGACAAAGTCCTTAATTAGAGAATGTAGATTTAAATTGTCTGTTTATCGAAGATTTGTTCGTAGGTTTAGTGCCCGTTTGGCTTTTAGAAAAACATGATTAAGGCGGTGTTGGGTTAGTAGGGACAGTTGGCTTAGTGGTGGGGTAGGTATAGGTACATGGATTGGGTATTGTAAAAGAAGAATATTTTATTTTTAAATCGCACAGGGATCGTTGTGCCTACCTAAATCTGAGTTTATAAGTAGGTAAGTAGATAATCGCAGGAATCGTAGATAGCTTACAATCTGCTTAGTCTGTGTAACTTTTTTAGGGTTCCGTACCAAAATGGTAAAAAGAAACCCTTATGGTGCGACTCCGTCCGTCTGTCTGTCACAGCTGGATATCTCAAGAACTACTAATGCTGTCAACTTGAGATTTGGAACAGTTTTAGATGACGTTTGCCCAACTATTTGCCAAATGAGAAAGAAATATTTTTTTTTGCAACAGGGACTGAAAGGGGGTCTTAAAATTCGAAGTAGCCCCACTTCGAATTTTAAGACCCCCTTTCCCCTTTTCCCTAGGGAATGTGGGATATCATATGAAAGAACGCTGTTTGCACATTCTCAAACATTTTTTTTTCTTTTTTTTAGGGCGCATAGTTTTCGACTTTTGATGAAAAATGTTAAAAAATTACCGTTCCCCCTTATCTCCGAAGTTTGCATAGAGAAAAAATCTGAAATTATTCTATGTGATAGAAGTTTATGTAAAGATTACAGGAAAAATAAAAAGATGTCTCTAAATAGCACACTTTTTCAGAAATCGGAACGGAACGCTCGGTGCGCGAGTCCCACTCGCTCTTGGCCGGTTTTTTTTTATTACATAAATGTGATCATGTTCTGTTTGTACAGTCAGGCAAATTAATTGATAAGCAAATTGACTGGCAACTTAAACTGCCCGAACATTCAAATTAGTGCAGGCGCCAAAGGAAGTTGAGTATGCAAAATATAAGGACCGCATTTTGCAAATTGTTTTAAGCTCAGAAAAGATTGATTAAGATTCTGGATGTTGCTGGAAAGTTTATTAGACCATTTATTTTTTATACCCCATCCCCTTAAATATCAAGTAAAATTGAACAAATGCTTGAAAGCCATTTTAATTCTTGTTTTAGTGACAATATACAATTTTTTCATATGATTGAATACTTATAACTATAAAGTCAACTAAAAAAAAGTTAGAAATAAAAACGCCCCTCCACAGCGGTTACGCTCACATACAAAGAGACACAATACACATAATTGGTCTTTGTTATTTAGTTGCTCGGTCACCGGTGAGTACGGTCAGCAACTAAACTAAATAAATACCTTACATAAAAATATACACAATAACACTGAATTTTTTCTGCAAACGGTGCCTACCGACTTGCCCAAAACGTCAAACAGTCGGATTTGTCGGCCAACTAGTGTATAAATGACAGGAACGCGCGACAGAGCGAACGTGTCGTTCCATACAAAGCGCATGCCACCTGGACTGATCGCACGATTAGTTGGCCTCTAAGTGCGGCGAGTCCATGTTGACAGTTTGACAGTAAAGGGTCAGCGCACACCAAGAGCAGAGCATTTTCTGAGACTATTGAAAAATTAATCTTATGACAATTCCATACATTGCAAAATTAAATACACGCCAAGCATGCTCGAGCGCAGTCGAGCATCAAGTTTGGACGGTTGAATTTTGCAATATATGGAATTGTCATAAGATTAATTTTTCAATAGTCTCAGAAAATGCTCTGTTCTGCTCTGATCTTGGTGTGCGCTGACCCTAAGTCGCCGCAGCACACAAGTGTTGCAATTTTCCTTTTACACATAAAAGTAATCACGTTTTGTGCAGGGGCGTTCATTTTTAGAATGGTTCATCTCTACTAGGTATCACTCTGAGGCTGCGTTGGTTCAGACCAAAAAAAGATGATTAAGTAAAGAAAAAAGTATTTTCTTACAACTTCCAACTTTTAAAAATACACATCATGTTTACGTGAATATAAGGAGTTCGTGGCTAAGTAATAACAGCCGCACGGGTCGACCCATCAGGTAAGCTATGCTTGCCGGGGTTGGTCCGTGGATGGGTGACCATCTTTACATACCAAGACTCCTCCGTGCCTCGGAAAGCACGTTAAGCCGTTGGTCCCGGCTGTCATTCTTGGATCTTTGACAGTCGTTACGGGTCGTCAGAAGCCCGAAATCTAACAACCAGTCTTACTAACAGGTATTGTATTACAGTAGTACCCAATTAATAAGGCGCGTCGCGAATCTTCGTTCGCGCAGAAAAGAAAGTATGGCCCCGATGATTAACGATAATGCTTAAAACTTACAATCAACCTTAGATCACTACTATAAGGTTCATAATACACTGCAGCTGTTAGTTCCGTCTCACTGGCAAGTATGGCGGCTGACTAACATCATGGCGGCAGCGGCCGACCAATAGCGGTACAGGAAAAAGAAGCATGGTGCGTGGAGCGTGCCGATTGGTCAATAGCATTTCCCGCGCTTTGAAAATTTATCTTCTGCGCAGGTACATTGATAAGCCACATTAGTTGGGTACTACTGTACCCAGTTACTGAGTGGTGGAGGTCAGATAGGCAGTCGCTCCATGTCAAATAGCTGCATCCGGTTAGACTGGAAGCCGACCCCAAAATAGTTGGGAAAAGGCTAGGTAGATTGATTACGAAAATATAACTTGATTTGAACATAGCGAACAGTTCTGTCTAATCAAAAGGACTTGAGAAGTCAAAGTGCAACTTGCAAGAGACGTAAAAAGAGTAAAGAATTAGTTCAGGTGGCTGTTACTAATTGCATTAGTTAGTGCCGGACGCCCTCTGCGAGTCAATTGCAGGTAATTGTAACATTGTACGACTATTTTATTACAGTTTTTTACTTCTGAGTTAGTTGAATTGGCTGTGATTATGTTACGAAGAGATTAGAGTAATTGTGGGTATTAGCATAAGTGTTATTCTATTTCTAATATCTCGGTATTAGAATAAGATAAGATTTATTTAATCGATGTGATTTTCAGTACTATAACTAATATATTGTAGTAAACGCAAGATTTAGAGTAGGCTAGATACCACAAGCCATCCGATCAAGCGTGCCCGGCTGTTTGTGCTGTGCAAAAACTTGACGCGCTACTATATTCGTTTGTGTTCGACCGCGCCAGTGGTGAGTTGTGTCGTCGAGGATATAAAAAAAAGTCTGTTAGCTCACTGACGCTTAGCGATTGAAACGATTCTGTTTACGTTGAGCACATCACTATATGGCTGCGGTGACGTCTTCGTAGATATAAAAAAACCCAAGTGCGTGTCGGACCACGCACTATGAAGGGTTCCGTAGTTGGGATGAATTTATCCCAAGAACAAACTTAACATTGTAGTTGAAATACATGTTCTCCCATACATTCCAACTGTAAATGTAAGTTTGTACTCTTAATATTTAGAGATTTACCATGTTATTTTGAGACCACAGACTTCTTATAGGTTGTCCTGTAATCTACAGATAAAGAACTATCTTCTGTATTTAAAAAAAAAAAATAGGCTCAGTAGTTTCGGAGAAAAGGGGGGAGATTGGTCAATTTTCGTCTATTTACTTAAACAATTTATTTTAAAATTATAAAAAAAATATATTTGAGATCCTCATAGTAAGCACTTTCATTTAATATGTCACACGGTATAGTTAGCAAAACTTTTTTTTTTCTTATTTGCCCCCTAAAAGTGACACCCATATTCAAAATTCATTTATTTACTTTACCCGTACGTGTTTGGGTCACAGAAATCTTTAAGTGTACCAAATATCAACTTAATCGGTTTATTAGATTCGGAGCAAATTGGCTGTGACAGACGGACAGACGGACAGACAGACAGACAGACGGACAGACAGACAGACACACACGAGTGATCTTATAAGGGTTCCGTTTTTTCCTTTTGAGGTACGGAACCCTAAAAAGATGTCAGCCTCGGTTTTCATACTATCTAATGAACATGCGGTATCTAGCCTACTCTAAATCTGTGAATAAACGTAACCACATCGCAACTACTAGCCACAACGCAACCACATCGAAATTTTGTAGTTACCACATCGCACCTGCGAGAAGCTGCAGCGACACTATTCACACCTAACCACTGCTTGTCCACATTTTGTTGTGGTTGCGGTACGTGTGCTGGGGCCCTTATTATTATGTCTTATGTACACACTCAGCAGGTCAAGTTACTACAAACTGTCAAATTTTCTCATTCGATTTTGAACTTAACCGTCAACATTTTAAGGTTTAAAATCATTTGGAGAAATTTAACAGTTTGGTATAACTTGATGTGCTGTGTGTCTGTACATTAGAACGTTCAGCTGAGGTAGGGAGCTGTCTGCAGATATTATTGTGTAGTCTATGGCTGGCTGCTACTGTGGAGCTCGTGGCTAAGTAATAACAGCCGCACGGGTCGATCCGTCAGGTTAAGCTACGCTTGCCGGGGTTGGTCAGTGGATGGGTGACCATCTTTACATACCGAGATTCCTCCGCGCCTCGTAAAGCACGTTAAGCCGTTGGTCCCGGCTGTTATTCGTGGATCTTTGACAGTCGTTACGGGTCGTCAGAAGCCCGAAAGTCTGACAACCAGTCTTACCAAGGGGTATCGTATTACCCAGTAACTGGGTTGTGGAGGTCAAATAAGCAGTCGCTCCATGTAAAATACTGGTATTCCGCTGCATTCGGTTAGACTGGAAGCCGACCCCAACATAGTTGGGAAAAGGCTAGGCAGATTGATTGATATGGCTGGCTGCTACTCCACTTTTTAGTGACGATTTGGTGACGCAAGATGCCAGCCAATTAATTTTGCCACAGAACAGTTCGAAAGTTAGAAGCATTTAGGTATGTATGGCCGAACGTCCTGATATTTGAACGTTCGGCCAACCTGAATCTCCATAATGAGGACCTTAGAGAAACTGAATAAAGTTGGTGACGAGTAAAAATAAAGCAGTGGTTGTTTGTGACCAGAGCGTCACTAACTCTTTATTCAGTAACAGTGTCTATAAGGTCTTCAGTTATGGAGATTAAGGTTGGCCGAAAGTTCGGATATCAGGACGTTCGGCCGTACATAAATTCGAACTGTTCTGTCACAAATTATCTGGCTGGCATCTCTATAGTGGCGTCACCTCACACTCACACAACATCATAAAAACTGGAGTACCAGCCAGCTCCTTACCTCGATTCGCCGCACGTCGGACCCGCACCGGTGCTTCCAAGGGGGGTACCCACATCGTGAAGCTGACTATACATAATTTTTTCTTCTGACGTGATAATGGAACGTATTTTGAAAGCTGACGAAATGTCAATTCGTGTGACGAAATACGGGACAAACCGTGAGTTGTACAAAACCAAAGTTAGTTTAATGGTGACTAAATTCATGCCATCCCTTATATTATGTATCAAAAAGAAAGTGACAGCATCAATAATTAAAGTTCGTTTCTAACGGTGAGTTGCAGAAACGAACTTTAGTTTAATGGAGACTTTAAATTCATACCATTCCTTATATTATGTATCAAAAAGAAAGTGACAGCATCAATAATTAAAGTTCGTTTCTAACGGTGAGTTGCAGAAACGAACTTTAGTTTAATGGAGACTTTAAATTCATACCATTCCTTATATTATGTATCAAAAAGAAAGTGACAGCATCAATAATTAAAGTTCGTTTCTAACGGTGAGTTGCAGAAACGAACTTTAGTTTAATGGAGACTTTAAATTCATACCATTCCTTATATTATGTATCAAAAAGAAAGTGACAGCATCAATAATTAAAGTTCGTTTCTAACGGTGAGTTGCAGAAACGAACTTTAGTTTAATGGAGACTTTAAATTCATGACATTCCTTATATTATGTATCAAAAAGAAAGTGACAGCATCAATAATTAAAGTTCGTTTCTAACGGTGAGTTGCAGAAACGAATGCCATTCCTTATATTATGTATCAAAAAGAAAGTGACAGCATCAATTAAAAGTCTCCATTAAACTAATGTTGGTTTTGTGCAACTCACCGTAACAATGATACGTGATATTTTAACATAACATCTCACCCGTATTCCCCGAAGGGTTAGGCAGAAGTGTAACTTTTAGTACACCCATATTTCGCAAGTTGACCGGGCACAAACCGAGACTTCGCTCCGGGCCGCTATGGAGAAATTCCAGATGGAAAATCCATATATCACATTGACCGACTTGGGAAACGAACCTCAGGCCGCGTCCTATTTAAAAACGATTGTCGCGCATATGCCACTTTTTGTTCCGAAAACTACCCTCTGTCGACGCGACCACGAGTTCAGGTTCACCGAACAAAAAGTTCGAACGATCGTTTTTAAACAGGACGCGGGGTCATGTTTAGCAGTAGCGCAACCACTAGACCAACGAGGTAGTCGCAGATACTAAGGGCCTTAGTACACCTCCGCCACAAAACCATAGCAGCGAAACCGCAGTAGTTCAATTCAACTGACTTGCATGATATTCATGCGGTTTCGCGGCGGAGATGTGCTAATATTTTATTTCTATGTCATTGTGTCACTTTTAATTGCAGTGTTTTTCTTCTCTTTTTTTTATTGCCACCTTGTTAATTGTACTTTACCATTTAATTGTACTTTGTGTGTTCTGCTACGTCTTTTGTGTGCAATAAATAAAATTTGTATCTATCTATCTATCTAATAATGCCCTCAAACAATTGATTTGTACCGCTCACATTCTGTACGCGGCTTCATATGTGCATTTGGAATGAGAAAGGTAGTGTTCATAAAACTTAATAAATTAAACACAAAACTAACAATTTATCATTTCTTTATTAGTTCAAAAACATTAACAGAACATAACAATATATTATTATTTTTTTACAATGGTGCCGATTCTGTTGTGCACAAAATAAATTTAATTTAGGGTATCGGTAACTTTTTCTTTCAAATAAAACAAGAAAGAGACTGACGTAAATTAGAGCTGTCTAGTTGAACTAATATTTCCATACAGAATTAGACGACACGTAAAAACATTTCCACTAAAAACACGGTGAAGCGCAAGGCGTAAACTAGTTGGACATATCTAACTTAGTTCATATAGCCGTCCTTTTCCCGCGCCGCCTGTTAGTAAAAGTCAGCGATTCTCTAATTTTGGCAACAAATTTCTTAATTCGTTGAATTTTGGCTTAGTTATTGAACAAGAGAATCGGCACCAATAACAACCAAACTACAACTAACAACAGTAATCGGCACCAATAACAACCAAACTACAACTAACAACAGTAATCATTATAAAACTACATCGACAATAATCATTATTAAAACAACAGTTACTTCGTTACAGAATAGATTAAAAGATAACATAGTTCCTTCTAATGTAAATGGGGAAGAAAACTGTCAAATTAGTTCCGCGTAGATGGCGCTAAGTGTTTGTTACTTTCATACACCTGTCAACGGAGTTCCTTGCTGAAAACTTTGCCGCGAGATGGCGCTAAGTGTTTTTTCTTGTCGCCGATTGGTCGCTTTGTCTTTAAGGTCAACAAACGCTCGCTTCTCTTTTCGCTTTGACTTTGACAAGTGACCGGATGACATTTTTTACCGTCTTGAAAAAAATATGGTATTTTAATAGCTTAGACAGAAATTGATCTAAGTATCAATAAATACTACAAATTCGAAGTAAACTTTTCATACTCAGAAGAATTCACACTATTCTTAGTTATAACAAAATGTTTCACGTAAAATAATAAGTTAGAGTTAAATTGCTTATTAGTCTATTAGGCTAGATTGTAATCAATTATTAAGAACTACTTAAGTTCTATTTAATAAAGAAAAAAAAAAATACTCAGAAGAATAAATACGGAAATTTTGAAAAAAAAAAATCGTTAAAAAATATCGAAATTTAAATCATATGCACCAATTTTGCACCATGCCCCATTTTTTTTTATATTTTTGAAAAAAAAAAAAAACAGTTATGCCATAAGCTCCTACTCCATTCACATAATTATAGCCTAATTTTTCCAGACGGTAAAAAAAAATCCAGCATAATTTTGTCAATTAATTTCAGTCTCATCTAGTCAGATCTAAATCTAACAAAAAAGCTACAATAAAAACCTAATAATCAAGCGCACAAAACAGCGCAACGCCCCTCTTGATCCAATGCATTTGGGGCTTGTGTGTGGTCAGCTCGATGGTCATCACATAGTTGGTGGAGTGGCCCGTAGTGGACAGTGTGCCCGCCCGGACCAGCGTCTTGTACGTGGGACACTCGTACAAGCCCTGCAGCAGTTTGTGGTTTTGTTCCGGTTTCATGTATATGATCGCCATTTCTGTTGAAGAAATAATGTTGGTCATATTTTATACAGGGTATAAAAAGACATCACAAAGCCGTCAACTATGCATACTGTACATCTAACATATTGCTGGGAAGCGACTTTTATTTTTAGGTATAAAAAAAACATTTTTTTATTACGCGCAATGTAACGCAAACCCAGGCAAACACAGTTAAGCCCCGCCCCATCGCTCTACGGTACGCGTAGGTACTTGTCGGAGAAAGTTTAGTAATAACACTTGGAATACGTTTTAGTAAAAAAAAATGCGACTTTGACCTTCAATATCTCCAGAATCCCAGGTATGGTCTAGTGGAAAAAAACGATCCAAATAATGCGTAAAGTATGCTTTCGGCTTTCGGCTTCGGCAATTGTCTTTTTACACCCGGTATGTTTGTTAAAAGTTATTTAGAAACTTCAGCTTTAAGGGGTCTCAGTTTAGTGCAAGAAGTAACCATTTCAGAATGTGACAAATCGTACGACGTTACGTTATAAAATAAAATAAGTTATTGATTAATTCGTTAGCCTGTCGTATTCGACATTTTTTAAAGTTAAAGACGTGAGCATCAGCTGCTCTAGTGGGGGAGTCCAAAGTTAAAGCATGCGAAAGTTGTAAAAAAAAACTAGAATCCATTTGACTACCAATTTGGGAACACTTAATAAATGAGGATTATTTTTCCGGTCCATTTTGCCTGGGTGCGTTTTGCCTTTCGGCATACCAAAAATTGGTACAGTGGTCAAGAATGGGTTAAAAAAAAAACCTACCGCACTAAAACTTTATGGGATGATTTTTTTTGGGATCATCCAAGTCCAAACAAAAATAGTCATGGAAATGTCAGTCGCGTAACTGAACATGATTTTGCGATAGCCCACCTCAAGACAAAATTTGAAACTACAAGTAACGATGACCTCAATTTTGTAGGAAAATAAAACTGCATATTTTGTTTATTGAAAAAGCTACTGCTTGAGCCAGGAATCGCAGGTCAACATAGGAGGTTGTAGACTACAGTCATCATACAGTCATCCGACGAGAGCCCGAGCTGCATACGAAGTTCGGTCGGATACGAGAGATCGGAAACTTCTTTTTAAAAAAAAACTATTATTTGCTTCCTGGAAACAGAGTTTAATTGAAAATAGAATTTAGTAGATATAGACATCGCTCGGCGCGCCGTAGCGTACGGATGTGCTTGTGTGTACTAGAACTATGGAATCGGATATTGTGAAATGTGCCAAGTGTAACATCGTTATAAACGTAGTTTTAGCATTTGTGAGCAATAAAATAGATGTTATGGACGAAGAAAGTTTAGTGAGGATATGTGGAAGTGCTTTCTCTGCGAAACAAATACTGGAGGCTAAGAAACTTCTTTTCAATTCATTGCCAACATCACTGCGTATGAAAACTCGCAAACGCGAGGGGAAGTCTCAGCGGAACCTGGAAGACGTGTTTACACTGCTGAAGAATACCGATCCATATTAGTCAGCCGCCATACTTGCAAGTGAGACGGAACTAACAGCTGCAATGTATTATGAAGCTTATAGTAGTGATCTAAGGTTGATTGTAAGCTTTAAGCATTCTTTCGTTAATCTTCGGGGCCAAATTTTTTTTTTTCTGTGCGAACGAAGATTCACGACGCGCCTTATCAGTTGGGTACCACTGTAATAGCGTCATCCGGGACTGTGAGGGTATGCGTTGGTCGGCGAATCTTACTTATTTGAGAGGACTACACCGCTATACTCACCGACATGCAGCTCCTTAGGCCTGCTCTCCTCGAGCGACATGTCGCCCATGTTCCAGCGCGCGCCCTCCAGGAACAGGCCGCGCACGCAGCAGCCGTCCTCCGGCTTTTTGGCAGGAGGTTGTGGCAGCGCCTGTGAGAATACATACATACATTTGTAGGATTCCGTACCAAAAGTCTGTCTGTCTGTCTGTCGCAGCTGGATGGGTATCTCAAGAACTACTAATGCTATCAACTTGAAATTTGAAACAGGTTTAGATGACGTTTGCCCAACTGTTTTGCAAATAAGAAAGAAATAAAAATATATATGCTTTTTTTTTGCAACAGGGACTGAAAGGGTGTCTTAATAATCCGAAGTGGGGCTACCAGGGCATGTGTGTGTATCCCATGAAAGAACGCTTTTTGCACATTCTCAAACATTTTTTTTCTCCTTTTTAGGCCGCATATTTTTCGACTTTTGATGAAAAATGTAAAAAAATACCATTCCCTCCCTTATCTCCGAAGTTTGCATAGGGAAAAATCTGAAGTTATTCTATGTGATAGAAGTTTATGTAAAGATTACAGGAAAAATAAAACGACGACTCTAAATAATACACTTTTTCAGAAATCGGAACGGAACCCTCGGTGCGCGAGTCCGACTCGCTCTTGACCGGTTTTTTTTTATTAGTTGCTTCCTTCGGCTGGGCAAAGGCTTCCCCACTCTTTGTACACCTCCCTCTGTCCAGAGCTGCCAAGGTCCAATCTTTATTGAAAGAGTCCAGCACTTCCCACATTCGTCAACGCTGTACAGCGGTTTCGGGCATACCATATAGAACTTACCTCAAACGCGTAACCGATGGTATCGATAGCAATGACATGTTTCCTCGCATAGTTCTGTAGGGCTCCGGTGAGGAAGGCCTGCGGGAAGTAGAATCCCGAGATCCAGAACACCTTAGGTATGCCGGTCGCCGCCCAGTCCTGCATAAACTGCACTCGGAGGCACAGGTCCTTTACCCACGCCGCTAGAGTGGAACAAACATGATTACAGTCATTAAATTGTACTTGGTCGGAGGAGCTCGTGGCTAAGTAATAACAGCCCCACGGGTCGATCCATCAAGTTAAGCTATGCTTGCCGTGGTCGGCCCGTACATGGGTGACCATCTTTACATATCGAGACTCCTCCGTGCCTCGGAAAGCACGTTAAGCTGTTGGTCCCAGCTGTCATGCCTGGACCTTTGATAGCTGTCAAAGGTAAGTTTGACAACCAGTCTTACTAAGGGGTGTCGTATTACCCCGTTACTGGGTTGTAGAGGTCAGATAGGCAGTCGCTCCATGTAAATTACTGGTATTCAGCTGCATCCGGTTAGACTGGAAGCCGATCCCAACATAGTTGGGAAAAGGCTAGGCAGATTGATTTTTTTATTATTTTTAGGGTTCCGTACCTCAAAAGGAAAAAACGGAACCCTTGTCTGTCTGTCAGTCTGTCAAGACCCTTTTTCTCAGGAACGCGTAGAGGTATCAAGTTGAAATTAATATGAAATACGTGAGTCTATGGTCCCTTGGAATTCTAAAAAAATCAAGCTTCTAAGTAAACGCAATAAAAAATACGGCTATTTATCGACATATGTTGATACTCGCAAGTAAATCAAAACCTATTAGACTAAGAGGTCACAGGATTTTTCGTAACGATCATGGATACGGTTAGATTTACTTCGATGGGTTGTAGAGTAGTGCCCTAAAGTGAATGACGTCGGTCTGCCTGCTCTGAGTGGTTGCAACTTCGAGTTATAGCGCTTACAAGAGGCGTCATTGTTGCGAAAAAAAAACGATCAGAGAAATGGTCAGTTTTGGTACACATTCAAAGTATGGCGTCTCCGCAGATGAAATAAGTTGGTCTGCCGGCTCTCAGTGGTTGCATTTCAGAGCTATGATGCGCGCAACATTGTTGCGAAAAAAAAAAGATAAGAGAAATGGTCAGTTTTAGTACCCATTCGAAGTATGGTGTCTCCACAGGTGAAACGAGTTGGTCTGCCGGCTCTCAGTGGTTGTATTTCAGAGCAATCGTTGTTTATGCAAGACGCTTGTTTGTGCAGAAAGTCTAAAAAATACATCGAAAAACGGGACAATAGGCGAATTTTTCAAGTGCACGCCGGCTGGTGTCGTACCCCCACTATACACCTGCGCCGAGCACCACCCGCTGCGCAACCGTCCCCTCTCTAAAGGAATAGGGAAAAAGCTAGAGGTGTCAAGAGGTGTCAATAAGAGAAATGGTCAGTTTTAGTACCTATTCGAAGTATGGTAAATCACAGATTAATAATTTTGTAGAATATAGCTAAGACTTATAGTTAAATATTTACTGACTTCTAACATTCTATATTTTTTGAGTTGTATCATTAGGACAAGGACAAGGACAAGGACAATATTCTTTAAAATTGTATAAATAAATCAATGATTGCTCCACTGGCACCCAAGCTAAGATTAAACTTGTGTTATGGGTGCCAGGGTTCTCTCTGTTAATACATTCCTCAATTTATACAAAAACTAGTACGGAGTTACACTGGGTAAGTAGCTATCAATTGATTACAAAAAGAAAACTAAGTTATAAAACAAAGAAAAAATTACAATTATATAAGAACAATAATAATCTATAGCCTCTCTAGTGTGAATTTGGTGAGGTATGTGGTGTAAAGTGTAAGTGTATGACTGTATGTGTCATGTGTATGTGTCGTGTGTATGTATTATGTATACATGTCGTGTGTGTGTGTGATGTATGCGCTTGTAGTATGTTAGTGTTGTTCGAAAAAGCAAAAGCAGAAACTTTTCAGAAAAGCTTTCCAAGTAATTTTTCAGTCTCCTCGTAGGTAAGAGTTGTGAGCCATTGACTCACTTTCTTTTTACATTCGAATTTATTTAAGCCATAAATATTGCATCGTTTGTTAACTGCATTATAAATTCGACTACCTAATACTCGAAAATGTCTTTCAGCCAATTTAGTTTTGTATCGTTCTATAGGACAGACATATTTTGATCTCCTATTTGCCAGACGACCAGCACAGTATAACAGAGAACCGTGCCTGCGCAAGATGGTATTGAGCACAAAGAGCTGTCTAACAGTCATAACTTTACAGTCTTTATACAGTTGTATGGTTCTATACCGGAAATGTCTAAAAGTCATGACCTTAAGAACAGCTCGTTGCGCTCTTTCCAGTTTAATGAAACAAGTTTTTGGAGCACCTCCCCAGGTCGTTATCCCGAATGAGAGTACTGACTGACAGAGTGAGAAGTAGACCATCCGAAGTGTACCTAAGCCTGCACTAGGGCGCAGACTCTTAAAAATCGCTATGAGTTTCCTCACTCTGCCGGACGTTCTATCAATTTGCACTTTCCAGGACATCAGGTTATCTATCATGATACCGAGGTACCTGACTTGTGTTGTTCTGACTAGGGGAGGACAGACGCATTGGTCTAACTGCTCATTACAAGTGTGGGCTCTGACAACAAACGAGTCTTCCGGCTGCGTACAAGATCTAATTGAAAACGGGATATATTTAGTTTTCTCGATGTTTAATGTAAGAATATTAGCTCCCAACCACGACATCACGATCCCCATCGCAAACTCCGCTCGCTTTCGAACTTCTCCCCAGTCCTGACCCTGCACGAGCAAAGCCGTATCGTCCGCGTAAGTATATATGCTACAGTGTGGGATAGATAAGTTACAGAGGCTGTTAACATATATCAAGAAGAGGGTAGGTCCCAAAATTGAACCTTGGGGAACTCCAAATGACAATAAGTGATCGTCACTGACGTATGAGCCAATTTTGACACATTGTGTCCTTTCAGAGAGGTAGCTCTTAAAGATCGCCAGCGCTGGTCCCCTAACTCCCATTCCCTCTAATTTTGACAACAGGATAGGGACAGAGACAGTGTCAAATGCCTTAGATAAGTCTATGAAAACACCCAAACATTTAGACCTTGCATCAAGCACCTTTACAGCACTATCAACAAAGGCAGCAACAGCGTCCTCGCAAGATTTATTCCTACGAAAACCGTACTGATTAGCCGATAAAATGCCATGTGCTTCCATAAAGTTGACGAGGCGACTATTTAGGACCTTTTCTAAAATCTTTGACAGCACCGGAAGAACGGATATAGGTCTGTAGTTATTGACACTGCCTCTGTCTCCACCCTTGTGAATTGGATGTACAATCGCTTTCTTCAATGACCTCGGAAATACTCCCTTGGAGATACATAGATCACATATGTGTGTTATAGGGGGTACGAGGAACTGGCGGCTCACCTTTATCATTTTGGTTGAAATTCCATCCCACCCTACAGCAGAATCAGTACGCAGACTCATTATGATTCTCTCAACTTCATCAAAATCCGTGGCAAGAAGCGCGAGAGAGTTAGGCTGTACATCATCCCGGAGAAATGGAACATGCATAGAGTACGTATTTATGTGTCTGTCCGCAAGATTTTTGCCAATACTTGCGAAAAATTCATTTGACCTCATTTATTGAGGATTTCTCATCATGACCAGGAAGGGTCAAGAGGTCTTTAGGGGGAGATTTAGAAACTTGTTTACCTAGAATGCAATTTATTACTTTCCAGGTCGCTTTAGGATTATTTTTTGCTTTACTAAATTCATTTTTCTCATAATTAGTTTTAAGTCGGTTTAATAATTTGTTACAGAAGTTACGATAACGGAGGTATGTGATTTTCAAAATGTAATTTTCTGGTGATTTTTTATGTTTCCTATGCATCCTATCTCTGTTTCGAATACACCTGAGTAGCCCCTGTGTGATCCAGGGCTTAATTATTTGCTTCCTAGAGGGCACAATACTGATTTTAGTGTTTTTTTGTACAATTGCGGTAAGGGTATTTATAAGAAGATCAGTAGCTTCATTCGGATCATTGGTTAATATGACGGGACTAAAATCTGTTTTGGATATTTCTGTGGCTACTGTACAATGATCGATTTTTGTGACTAATTTGGGCCTTTTTTTTGGAATCTGGTTATTTTTTAAACATACTAATATTGGTGCGTGGTCGGTAATATGAGTATCCAGAACAAATGAGACCAATGAGCTCCTCACTGTTATCATAGTATGGTCCAAACAATTGTTTTCCCTAGTGGGAGATGTATACGCCGGTAGCAGACCATGTGATGCAGTCAAGTTCATGTATTCACTGTAATGTGGATCACTATTACTTGGGCTTATATTGATGTTCATGTCTCCCACCAGAATTTTATTTTTATAGGTAGACACTGTAGCTAATACGTTATTTAAGCTATTTAAAAAGTTATCTGAATGTCTAAAGGATGGTGGTCGGTATACTGCCACAATAACTGTATCGGAATTAATTTTACAAACAAGACAGTTTGCCTCCATAAATTGTGGCTCCAAGACATTCTGTTGCAAATCCGAGCTTACGTAGATCACTAAGCCATCATTCTGGTTAATAGTGTTACTTGTAGAGTAAGCCGAGTATCCTTGAAGTTGCGGAATAGACATAGTTTTACTTAACCAACACTCTGAGAAAATTATCACGTCACACCTAGTTTGCAGTGTGGATAATAGGACTAGGACGTTATTAAAGTTTTTATTAATAAAAAAAGATAAGAGAAATGGTCAGTTTTAGTACCCATTCGAAGTATGGTGTCTCCACAGGTGAAACGAGTTGGTCTGCCGGCTCTCAGTGGTTGTATTTCAGAGCAATCGTTGTTTATGCAAGACGCTTGTTTGTGCAGAAAGTCTAAAAAATACATCGAAAAACGGGACAATAGGCGAATTTTTCAAGTGCACGCCGGCTGGTGTCGTACCCCCACTATACACCTGCGCCGAGCACCACCCGCTGCGCAACCGTCCCCTCTCTAAAGGAATAGGGAAAAAGCTAGAGGTGTCAAGAGGTGTCAATAAGAGAAATGGTCAGTTTTAGTACCTATTCGAAGTATGGTAAATCACAGATTAATAATTTTGTAGAATATAGCTAAGACTTATAGTTAAATATTTACTGACTTCTAACATTCTATATTTTTTGAGTTGTATCATTAGCATTAGCGTATAACAGAGCTCTGAAATACAACCACTGAGAGCTGGCAGACCAACTCGTTTCACCTGTGGAGACACCATACTTCGAATATGTACTAAAAGTGACCATTTGTCTTATCGTTTTATTTTCGCAACAATGTTGCGCGCATCATAGCTCTGAAATGCAACCACTGAGAGCCGGCAGACCAACTTATTTCATCTGCGGAGACGCCATACTTTGAATGTGTACCAAAACTGACCATTTCTCTGATCGTTTTTTTTTCGCAACAATCACGCCTCTTGTAAGCGCTATATCTCGAAGTTGCAACCACTCAGAGCAGGCAGACCGACGTCATTCACATTAGGGGACTACTCTACAACCCATTGAAGTAAATCTAACCGTATCCATGATCGTTACGAAAAATCCTGTCACCTCTCGGTCTATATAGGGTACTTCCCGATGTTCTAGAATCATGAAATTTGACAAGAAGAAAGGTCTTACAGCACAAGTAAAGGAAAAAGTCCGAAAAATGTTAATTTGTAATTTTATCACATAATTTTTTTTTAGTATTACAATATTAAGTATTTTTTTTGGGATAAATTCTATTGAACTTTGAACTACGGAACCCTTCATCGTGCGTGGTCTGACACGCACTTGGCCGGTTTTTTTTTATGAATGTTCAAAAAAGTATATCGCAGAGTTTAAATCATTACACTAAAAACCACAGAAGCCATTGATGGCTTATATGTGGCTAGTCAACAAAACCAACAAATTGTAGTCGTTCATATTATGTAAGCTGTGTTTAGCTGTTGAGTGTACATTAATAGATTATAAATAATTAAAATCACTTAATAAACTGTCACATAACAGACGAGAATAAAATGTCTATGCAATTAAAATAAATAAATAAATGAAGTGAGGTACGCACGGCTACAGATCAAGCTATACATTTCCAGTATAAGCTGATCTCGCATTGTATAGGATTTCTTTACAGTGAGAGGTCAGTGTAAACTGGATAGCTGGATAGCTTGATGTGTAGCCGTGCGTACAAATTAAATTGATCACAGAATTAATAAATTAATGTACATTCCTTAAAATAAATAAATAGACATCAATTAATAGCCTTTTGAGTAGTAATACGAAGGAAGAAGAATTATCATGTTGATGAGAAGTGTGTTCAGGCGGGAAAAAATAAAATCTACACTGAAGCACAGATTAATACATAACAGGTGGGACACTCCATAGTATAGGTATGAAGCTACAAGTACGCGGCGGGCTCATCGCAATGGGGAGGTACGGGCAAAGCTAATTACAGATGACGCCATCATAGTATAGGTATGAAGCTACAAGTACGCGGCGGGCTCATCGCAATGGGGAGGTACGGGCAAAGCTAATTACAGATGACCCCATCATCACTGGTGCTAGTCAGCTGTCTATCTGTTAACGGTTGTCAAGGAAACGCGCTCTCACTATAAAACAATATATTACGGGAGGTGGCGTTAATTAAATAAATATAAATATAAATATCCTTGGACATTTCACACAACGCCATCTAGTCCCAAGCTAAGCAACCTAATGCTTGTGTAATAATTAATTAATTCCATAATTTGAAAAAGTAATTCTACACCGGCTGAAAATCATACCAAAAATAGTTTTTCCTTAGTGCATATGAGATCTGAGGGTCAGCTGCTCCAATAGTGGGGGAGTCCAAAGTTAGAGCATGTCGACGTTTTAAAAAAAAAACCTTACGAAAAAAGTAATTTCATACCGAGCCAAAACCGGGATGTTTTTTGGTGATCCCACCACGAACCCAAAACCCAACCCAACCCAAAACCCAAAACGAATAGTCAGCTGGATGGAAGTGGGGGATATAATTATGTCAGTCGCGTAAATGAAATGATGATGATGAATGATAATGGTGATGATGTGATGTGATGATGATGTCTGTTGCGCTGACAAATCAGGGCTAAATTCAAAATATGGGTTAATGCAAAGCATTATATTTACAAATGCAAAGCATTATATTATTATACAAATGTAAAGCATTATAGTAACTTGATTGTATTTAGTTGTACTTTTCAATGTTTATGAGGAAATTTGGCTCCTGAGATACAAGTATCTTTTTACTTAGTTCAGGAGCCAGCTGTTCAACCTGTCTGACTGCCACTTGTACTATCATGTTTAGTGTATGTGTTCTATGTGTTTCTCTTTGTACAATAAACTTATTATTTATTTAAAAAAAAAAAAAAAAAATGCGGTAAAACGAAACATTACCTCAATTTTGAAGGATAATAAAACCGCATTTTTTTTGAAAAACCTTCGGCCTGAACCGTCTCTAAAAACAAATAATAAAAATAAAAAAAACCATTTCCTTTGATTTGTCACATTACATTTGTTCGCAGCATTTAATTGATACTAGCTATCATTATCAAATAGTGCAATAAAAAAGGGTGCTGTTTTTGACGATGTGACTCCTAGCGGGATAATTTGGCAGTGTACCTCCCCATTCAGTGTGGGCTGCCGCGCGCCGGCCGGCTCGCACGTTACTTCGATACTCACTCACGCGCCGCGTCGTAAAAGAACACAACCCTAACGAGTCAGAAGGTATAAGAGTTATGCGATAGAAAGAGAGGCAATTTGTAGTTGAATATAACCGTAGGTAATAAGCGTTGTGCGACCTAAATTGCACTTTATTATGTTGTAGCAAGAGTCGCTTTTTATTGAAATGATTTTGCGCAGTGTCCCATTTGTATAAATCACACAAATCCTGCATCGCGTAATCAGAGTTTACCGCGCGACTAGCTTAAATACAACGTCCCGACATCAACCGTCGGGCAGTAGCCCACCAGACACGACACCCGTCTGGTCGGAGGATCCTCCCTTTTCTATGGAGGATGAGTGAACTTTACACCCTGTTCCTCATACCTCTAGAGGTCAACCGAATGGCTGTCATAAGCCGTGAGTTGGCTATAAACTTACCAAGCGGTTTTAATGAAGGGTATGCCTTCGAGCTCCACATGACAGGCACCGTATTCCGGGACAGGCTACCTCCCATGTTCTCCAGGGCCTCCGACATCACCACCAGACCTTTCATGGCTTTCAGCAGATCCCTGTAATGGTACAAAACAACGTATCAGCTACGTCTTTAAATTCCAGCTTTCTTACCTTTTTCAGGTAATGACAAAATAATAATAATAAAAATTAAATTAAAAATTTAAAAACCCCCAACGTAAAAAAGAAAAGCGAACATTTAAAAAGTCAAAAATAATACCTATCGTTGAGCCATCAAATTCGATTGAGTAATACCTTATATTTTAATTACAGAAATTGATGGATGGCATGATAAGGTTTGCTCATTGAAATGGCGCTATAATGTCGCGGCGGGGTACCGCATATGTAGATAGTCAATCAAGTCAAAGGTCTGACTTACTTATGCGGTACCCCGCCGAGACATTATAGCGCCATTTCAATGAGCAAACCTTATCATGCCATCCATCAATTTCTGTAATTAAAATATAAGGTATTACTCAATCGAATTTGATGGCTCAACGATAGGTATTATTTTTGACTTTTTAAATGTTCGCTTTTCTTTTTTACGTTGGGGGTTTTTTAATTTTTAATTTAATTTTTATTTTAACATTTTTAAACTTTTGAAACAATTTAACAATATAAAAATGCATTGTTATTACTGCAGAATGTTAAGTTTCTCTGCACATAACATTAACTTATCTTGATGCCACCATCGTACTGCAAATAGAATTAAATACTGATAAAAAAACGAATACAAACACTACTATCTGCTATTTTTTTTCAAGAGTGTACTAGTGTGCTGGATATCCTGACTGCAGCATCAGCTCATCGTGTAGCCACCATTGCATTGTATGTAGAATCAAATACTGATCAAAACGAATCCAAACACGACATATCTGCTATATTATTTTACCAAGAGTATTCTAGTGTGCTGGATATCCTGGCTGCAGCATCAGCTCATCGTGTTGCCACCATTGCATTATATGTAGAATCAAATACTGATCAAAACGAATCCAAACACGACATATCTGCTATATTATTTTACCAAGAGTATTCTAGTGTGCTGGATATCCTGGCTGCAGCATCAGCTCATCGTGTAGCCACCATTGCATTATATGTAGAATCAAATATTGATCAAAACGAATCCAAACACGACATAATTATCTGCTATTACTTTTTCAAGAGTGTTCTAGTGTGCTGGACATCCTGGCTGCAGCATCAGCTCATCGTGTTGCCACCATTGCATTGTATGTAGAATTAAATACTGATCAAAACGAATCCAAACACGACATATCTGCTATTACTTTTTCAAGAGTGTTCTTGTGTGCTGGACATCCTGGCTGCAGCATCAGCTCATCGTGTTGCCACCATTGCATTGTATGTAGAATCAAATACTGATGTAAATGAATCCAAACACGACATAATTATCTGCTATTACTTTTTCAAGAGTGTTCTAGTGTGCTGGACATCCTGGCTGCAGCATCAGCTCATCGTGTTGCCACCATTGCATTGTATGTAGAATTAAATACTGATCAAAACGAATCCAAACACGACATATCTGCTATTACTTTTTCAAGAGTGTTCTAGTGTGCTGGACATCCTGGCTGCAGCATCAGCTCATCGTGTTGCCACCATTGCATTGTATGTAGAATCAAATACTGATGTAAATGAATCCAAACACGACATTTCGGCTATTATTTTTTCAAGAGTGTAGGTACTATTGCGCTGGATATCCTGGCTGCAGCATCAGATCAAGAATTCCATAATCTTGCATAGATAGATAGCATACATGGATGTTTCAAATTTTTGGTCAAACTAAGGTTTGAAAGTAAAGTAAATACCCATTACGCGTCTAAGATCCCTACCGCAGCTAACAAAAGAGCGGATAACTTTGAAACGGCTGAACCGATTTTGATGAAACATGTCTAAGAACCATCGCTGGAAAACCTGCTTTCAAATAAAAAAAACCGAATCCAAATCAGTTAACCCGTTTAAGCGCTACGGTGCCACAGACAGACACACAGACACACACACACACACACACACACACACACACACACACACACACACACATAGCGGTCAAACTTATAACACCCCTCTTTTTGCGTCGGGGGTTAATAAAACGTTTATTGATACAAAGATACATAGACACATTTTGTATTCATGTTACATGCTTAACTTAGTAAACTAACAGTGGACACGGGGGGTGAAAAATAATTGTCTATATTACCAAAATTAAATCCTGTCTCGTAAACTAGGGATGGCCTGTATCTTAGGAGACAGTGATTCGACTGAGCTAAACTAGGCTTTATTCAATGAAGGGTCTTAGATTTCAAGTGTCGGTGACTCGGTGTTAATCTACCACAAGACAAAAATGTGAGTTTGCTTAGTAACAGAGGAGAAAGAGTGGGGTTGTGAATGGGAGAGAGGTGTGTGTGTGTGTGAGTGTAATGTTACTTGTGTTCTATGGGTGTGTGTATTGTGTGTTATGAGGTATTTGTTTATAAGTAGTGTTTTGTGTTCCTATTTAATTGTGATTTGTGAATGATTATTGTATGAATGTATACAGGATGAAATTGAATTCATGGGCATCCTCTTAAGGGGTCATTGTACTCATTATTATGAACAACTTTTTACTATGTGACCAAACCTGATATCGCGAAAAAAAAAGTTATCTACATTTTGACGAGTTATGCGAACTTATATGAACAGCAGATTTTTTTTTTCGCGTTTGGTCCCATAGTAACTTTGAGCTGATGCTGCAGTATTACCTGGAATTTGCAAGATACCTAACTACCACAACAACTTACAGCAGAGGTATGGAGTTTGGGCTCATTGAACTGCCCTCAATGAATAGGTTAAAGATAGATAGCAATTAAACAAAAATTTAACTTGTTACGATTTGTTTACCTTTAGTTAATTACTTAAACCAATCTGCCTAGCCTTTTCCCAACTATGTTGGGATCGGCTTCCAGTCTAACCGGATGCAGCTAAATACCAGTATTTTATATGGAGCGACTGCCTATCTGACCTCCACAACCCAATTACTGGTTAATACGATACAACTTGGTAAGACTGGTTGTCAGACTTTCGGGCTTCTGACGACCCATACCGACTGTTAAAGATCCACGAATTACAGCCGGGACCAATGACTTAACGTGCTTTCTGAGGCACGGAGGGGTCTCGGTATGTAAAGATGGTCACCCATCCACGGACCAACCCCGGCAAGCGTAGCTTAACCTGATGAATCGATCCGTATGGCTGTTATTAGTTAGCCACGAGCTCCTCTAGTTACTTACCTAAACCAATGGAGTATAATTATTCGAGTAAACACAGAAATGAAAACTTACTTCAAGGAATTTTCGATAATTTTCAGTAGCCTGTTGTAACGATTAGCCTCTTGGATGAGCACCGTGTTCAGAGACTCTTTGTACGATACAGGATATCTGCAAATAGATACATCATTTTTACTATAAAAGTAGCTGTGGCCTTTTAGGGTTCCGTACCAAAATGGTAAAAAAGGAACCCTTATGGTCTGTCTGTCTGTCAGTCTGTCTGTCACAGCTGGATATCTCAAGAACTGCTAATGCTATCAACTTGAAATTTGGAACAGTTTTAGATAACGTTTACCCACCTATTTTGCAAATAAGAAAGAAATAAAAATATTTATATTTTTTTTTGCAACAGGGACTGAAAGGGGGTCTCAAACATTCAAAGTAGGGGTACTAGGGCATGTGGGGTATCATATGAAAGAGCGCTGTTCGCAAATTCTCAAACATTTTTTTTCTTTTTTTTAGGCCGCATAGTTTTCGACTTTTGATGAAAAATGTAAAAAAATACCGTTCCCCCCCTTATCTCCGAAGTTTGCAAAGCGAAAAATCTGAAATTATTCTATTTCATAGAAGTTTATGTAATGTTTACAGGGAAAATAAAACGATGTCTCTAAATAGCACACTTTTTCAGAAATCGGAACGGAACCCTCGGTGCGCGAGTCCGACTCGCTCTTGACCGGTTTTTTTTTGTTGATGGGAAATCATCAAATGACTTCTCTCGCTCTGGGTGGAGCGGAAGGGCGTGTCAGACTTTTACTGACTAAAACCCACCCGTGTTCCTTCAGTTGCCTGTGCCAGGGCTACGGTATCTCTTTCGAACAACCCGTGACCATGGAACTAACTGTGCCTGCGACTTCATCTGCGTGTATTTAGTACTAGCTTTTGTCCGCGTGGAGGGATATCGGAAAACATCCCACGAGAACGTGCTACCGGGATCAAAAGTACCCTATGAGGTCCCATGCGAAAATGTTCGAACCTTAAAGGACAGGACGTCTGTCGGGTTATTGAAAGAGGTTCGGACATTTTTGTATGGGACCTGGCATATAACTTCCTACCGTCCGCCACTGGCGGCCATTGATGTAATAAGTGTGATTGACTGCTGCGCAGCATGTCGCGGGTTCGATTCCCGCACGGAACAAATATTTGTACGACCTACAAGTATTTGTTCCGAGTCTGGGTGTTTTTCTATCTATAATATGTATGTATTTACAAAAAAAAAAAAAAAAATGTATATAAGTAGTTTATCAGCCATCTCGTTACCATAACACAAGCATTAGGTTGCTTAGCTTGGGACTAGATGGCGTTGTGTGAAATGTCCAAGGATATTTATTTATTATTTATTTATTTAATTTGATTACAGGGGATCGAGAGTTACACGGTAGAATCCGCATCCGCGCAGCTATTTATTTATAAAATACTAGCTTTTGCCCGCGTCTTCGCTCTCGTTAATTTAGAATTTGACAATCAATTCGGGTTGTACTCTGCTTGTAATAATATAATTCAATCATGATTCGAAAGACACGTGGCGCCATCTATTATCATAAGAACGTTATTGTTGTTTTCCTCGGGAACAGTACCTTTTTTCAGGATGAAAGGTACCCTATGTCCGTTACTGTACACCTGACAATGTATATGCAAAATTGCAGGATGATCGGTTCAGTGGTTTAGGCGTGGAAAAGTAACAAACTTACTTTCTCATTTGTGGCAGACATCGCCACATACGAACTACGCGTCACACTGACGTAACGCAAATCCTGCATCGCGCAATCAGAGTTTACCGCGCGACTAGCATAATACAACGTCCCGACATCAACCGCCGGGCCCACCAGACACAACACCCGTCTGGTCGGAGGATCCTCCCTTTTCAATGAAGGATGAGTGAACTTTACCCCTGTTCCTCATTTATAATATTACGAGTAGTTAGGATCTTACGTGGCAGCGATAAGGTCCGTATCCAGCTGCTTGGGCAATAACTTCATAATATCGATGGCGGCCAGTTCTATGATGGCCTCTACGGACACTCCGCCGGTCGCCACGACCTCCTTAGGTTGTAGGTCGCGTAGTGTAACTGTGAGAGGACAAAACATAGTCATGGGAAAGTAAAGAGAGCAGTGGCCAGTTATAGTGGTGGTGGCCCAGTAGACCAGTAGTGGCCCAGTGAGACCAGTGGTGGCCCAGTGAGAGCAGTGGTGGCCAAGTGAGAGCAGTAGTGGCCCAGTGAGAGCAGTGGTGGCCCAGTGAGAGCAGTGGTGGCCCAGTGAGAGCAGTGGTGCCCCAGTAGACCAGTGGTGGCCCAGTGAGACCAGTGGTGGCCCAGTGAGAGCAGTGGTGGCCAAGTGAGAGCAGTGGTGGCCCAGTGAGAGCAGTGGTGGCTCAGTGAGAGCAGTGGTGGCCCAGTGAGAGCAGTGGTGCCCCAGTAGACCAGTGGTGGCCCAGTTAGAGCAGTGGTGGCCCAGTGAGAGCCGTGGTGACCCAGTGAGAGCAGTGGTGGCCCGGTGAGAGCACTGGTGGCCAAGGGAGACCAGTGGTGGCCCAGTGAGAGCAGTGGTGGCCCAGTGAGAGCACTGGTGGCCCAGTGAGAGCAGTGGTGCCCCAGTAGACCAGTGGTGGCCCAGTGAGACCAGTGGTGGCCCAGTGAGAGCAGTGGTGGCCAAGTGAGAGCAGTGGTGGCCCAGTGAGAGCAGTGGTGCCCCAGTAGACCAATGGTGGCCCAGTTAGAGCAGTGGTGGCCCAGTGAGAGCAGTGGTAGCCCAGTAGACCAATGGTGGCCCAGTTAGAGCAGTGGTGGCGCAGTGAGAGCAGTCGTAGCCCAGTAGATCACTGGTGGCCTAGTTAGAGCTGTGGTGGCCCAGTAATACCATTGGTGCCCAGTGAGACCAGTGGTGGCCCAGTAAGAGCAGTGGTGGCTCAGTAGTAAGGCGACTTACGAGTTGTAGGTCGTAGGTTCGAACCCAGACAGACGAATAAAGCGTCTGTCTGGGTTCGAACCTACGACCTACAACTCGTAAGTCGCCACTGCTCTCAATTTCCTAGAACCAAAAATTCATAGACATGTGACATCTACCAATCCGCACTGGGCCCGCGTGGTGGACTACAGCCCACTCCCTGTCGAAGAGAGGCCTTATCCCAGCAGTGGGAACATTATACGCTGATTATGTACTAACAGATGCACGAGTTGGTTTCTGTCATAGCGTAGCTGATGTTTGCGTTGGCATGCAGCCCGAACAGCACCGGGTCGTCGAACAGCGGCAGCGTGCGGATGTACTTCGTGTAGTCCTCTATGGTCAGCGAGGGGTGTTGCTGTAACAAAATTTGTTAATAATATTTGTCGGATCCGGTCAATAGTACGGTCAGGAAACGAATCGCAAGCGCGCCACAGGCGACATCATGTGATCTACCCACACCAACAGCGCGCTTCTACTGAGTCGTGATGTTTTAAGCTCATGGCTAGGAGGACAGTCTTGTGTCTGATCGCATCGGGGTTACTACGCCACGGAACTGTATTCGATTCGTTGTGCACAGTAGTTGTGTTAATTTTAATTTTGAAGTGATTGTATTAGAGTATTGCACCCAGTGTGTTTTCATTACACGAAACCCATTTCCTGCCCACATGGTGTATGAATCTATCCGAGTAAATCCTGACGATCCGACATATTTAATATTGTTCTTAACAGATTTATAGGAGGGGCTTGTGGCTAAGTAATAACTGTGTAGTCTGAAGGCTATGGCGACAGACAATTCCTCTGCTATAGTAAGACAATTTGTGAGAAGGCTGATACCATAGTGTCCATCTTTCGTTGTGTCTAGTCTTGTCATTAAATATCTCTTGTCTTTAATTTGTCTTTAGCATAAGTTACTAACAATAGTGTTTTAAGTTCTAATCTTGTTACTAACAGTTTATGGAATTTTAAATATCCGAAATAAAATGTTTTTTTTTTTAATAACAGCCGCAGGGTCATCGACCAGATTAAGTTATGCTTGCCGCGGTTGGTCCGTCCATATTTACATACCAAGACCTCTCTCGCTCACACGGGATGAAGAAAGTTAAATGAAAAGATGCTTTTTTTAAAAATGTAATCAAATAAAAACTTTTTTACAAAAAACAAAACCGACTTCCAAAAAAACACTACAAAGTGAAAAATAACTTTAATTTCGGAAGTCGGTGTCTTTGGATCTGTATTTTAGGTTTTTGCCCCCGACTTCCGAAATTAAAGTTATTTTTCACTTTGTAGTGTTTTTTTGGAAGTCGGTTTTGTTTTTTGTAAAAAAGTTTTTATTTTTCACTTTTTAGTGGGTCAGTTTGTAATTTATCTAAGTTACAATAACCCATTGTCAACTGTTCATCACGTTTTACAAAATATTGCTTTTCCCGATGAATGGACGTTAATTGTTGAGGAGTTCTCCTAGTAAGAACCAGGAGAACCTGGAGCTCATGGTGAAGTCACCATCACCATTATGCCTTTTGACGAGCATAAACCATATTAAAGTAATCAAATCGCAACCTATGATATACTTAGATATAATTGAGCATTTCCGATGGCCATCTGTGGTCTTCATCATCAGTTCCAGTTCACCAAATGGTACTTTCCGAGAGCAAATGCACGAGTTACTATAAAAAATACCGAAATCGATATAAGTGTGCCCATAAAATTTGAGGGTTTCCCTCGATTTCCATGGGATCCCATCATCAGACCCTGACTTGATGATCATGGGACCACTTGGGAAGTATACCCTTTCGAACAAAAAAAGAAAAATCCAAATCGGTCCAGCCATTTTCGAGTAATCGGGGAACATACATAAAAAAAAAAATAAAAAAAAAAAAAGGTTCCGACGAATTGAGAACCTCCTCCTTTTTGAAGTCGGTTAAAAAATTATTATCCGTTTTTGAGGTGAGATGCCACAATTAAAATGTGTTTTTACAATTACGTATTAAATTAATATTATTTACTAATCCGCTTATTTATTACATTTTTCAAAAAAGCATCTTTTCATTTAACATTCTTAAAAAATTGGTCCCGTGTGAGCGAGAGAGGTGACAAAACGCAACAGCCTTCTCAAGTCAATCTGCCTAGCCTTTTCCCAACTATATTGGATCGGCTTCCAGTCTAACCGGATGCAGCTGAATACCAGAATTACACATGGAGCTACTGCCTGACCTCCACAACCCAGTAACTGGGTAATACGATACCCCTTGGTAAGACTGGTTGTCAGACTTTCGGGCTTCAAAGATCCACGAATGACAGCCGGGACCAACGGCTTAACGTGCTTTCCGAGGCACGGAGGAGTCTCGGTATGTAAAGATGGTCACCTATCCACTGACCAACCCCGGCAAGCGTAGCTTAACCTGATGGATTGACTCATGCGGCTGTTATTACTTAGCCACGCGCTTCTCACAGCCCTCGCAAGTGCAGGTTTAAAACAGCACTAACCTGCCGATAAGCGCCGGCCTCGTCGAAGTAGTACTTGTCGGCCAGCACCTGCAAGGAGTAGTAGTCACCCAGCAGACACAGGAGGCAGCGCCGGTCCCAGTCGTCCGTCACGCGCCCGCCGTAGTTGATCTGCCCCGCCGTGTACGTTAACATCTGGAAAAGCAATCATAATCTTAGAGTTAATATACAGGGTGGCCGGAACATTGACGTCCAAAAATAAAATTTCGGTCCCTCGTATCGTGGGGTATTCGAATCACCCCCATGTATGTTCCGCGACTTTTCATAGTTTTCGAGTTATGAATTTTTTTCTAAATGTTTGAAAATTTTCGACCTGACCAACCTAAAAAAATTCTAAAAAAAAAAGTAGAGGGTTTTATCGAGTTTCTTTTTTTGCAACTGAATTTTCATAAGTAGTACTTTTATGCATAAAATAATCAGCTTCGTAACTGTGATGAAAGTTATGAAAATGTTGATCTAAAGTGAAAAATTTACGTTCGGTAAATTATGACTCAAATTTTCAACTTTAAATTAAAAATCTTAACAGGTGACTTCATAATTCCTAAGTAGGCTTCAAGAACGCGCCAGACTCTCAGCTTTCATAATCATAAAAAAATGAAGTACTTAATAGGGCTACTTTGTTTAAAATCGGCCTTCAAAGACAGCGAGGTGGAAAAATTCTTAAAATTACCCATCTGAGTAATTATTTTTTTTTGGCTATTTTCTCGTTCCTAAGGTTAATTAATGATAAGAATACTGAAAACTAACCAACAAATAGTTTCAGAGTTGGGTAAGAAAAGTTTTACGTAAAAAGTGGTTTTGAATAAAACACAGATGATAATGTGAAAAAAGTACTTAATTTATTTTTAACATTTACAAAAGGTTTTCAAAGTGGCCACCACCAGCAGCAATACACATTCTACACCTACGTAAGAAATTGTCTGGCAATCGTCTAAAAGCGTCTCTGTTCTCTCTCACAACACGTTCAGCTTCTGCAATCAACTGCCTCAGCTCTTGTTCACTTGAACAGTCTCGGGCGTATGCTATTTCCTTGTAATAGCCCCAAATAAAGAAATCGATGGGGTTGAGATCAGGTGAGCGTGGAGGCCACCTAATTGGTCGCTGCGTCCGATCCATCTGTTGGGGTATGTTTCATCTAAGTAATTTCGGACCTGGGTTGCATAGTGACACGGGCGCCGTCATTTTGCAACACCATGGTTCGTCTGAGTTCGAGATTCACATCTGCCAGCAACAATGGAAGTTCATTTTCCAAAAAGTTTTTGTATGTTTCTCCATCAAGTCTGGACGGCAGTTCAAACGGACCAATTAGTTCGCCATTGAGGATACCAGACCACAAGTTAACGCTGAAGCGATGTTGAAATGTCGAAGCTCTCACTTCGAGTGGATTTTCATTCGCCCACGTGTGGTAATTATGAATATTGAATATAATGTGGTTAGTTTTCAGTATTCTTATCATTAATTAACCTTAGGAACGAGAAAATAGCCAAAAAAAAATAATTACTCAGATGGGTAATTTTAAGAATTTTTCCACCTCGCTGTCTTTGAAGGCCGATTTTAAACAAAGTAGCCCTATTAAGTACTTAATTTTTTTTATGATTATGAAAGCTGAGAGTCTGGCGCATTCTTGAAGCCTACTTAGGAATTATGAAGTCACCTGTTAAGATTTTTAATTTAAAGTTGAAAATTTGAGTCATAATTTACCGAACGTAAATTTTTCACTTTAGATCAACATTTTCATAACTTTCATCACAGTTACGAAGCTGATTATTTTATGCATAAAAGTACTACTTATGAAAATTTAGTTGCAAAAAAAGAAACTCGATAAAACCCTCTACTTTTTTTTTTAGAATTTTTTTAGGTTGGTCAGGTCGAAAATTTTCAAACATTCAGAAAAAAATTCATAACTCGAAAACTATGAAAAGTCGCGGAACATACATGGGGGTGATTCGAATACCCCACGATACGAGGGACCGAAATTTTATTTTTGGACGTCAATGTTCCGGCCACCCTATGTCCGTAGCCAGAAGTCCCCCATTGGGTCTACTCTCTAAGCACGAAGCCCGTAGTTTCGGCCTTCGCTACAGGCGTTTCCTACTCCATATCACCTACGGATGGATGATTGGTTTGGGGCCCGAACGAAGTATGAATGACAACACGATTTGACAGTTGTCCCTACTCCCGATGTGACTTGCCGTCCAAAAAATTTAACATTTACACTGCCGCCTTGAAGAATCGCGAACCTATCGGTGTAGGACGTCAGCACTGCCTGGACTGGGAGAGACCTATTTTCACACCGGGATAAACCAGGATAGACATACGCCGTCATTACACCCCTCGCGTCCAGCGATCACGCCCGTCCGGCACATCTGTTGGTCCTTCGAGCCGGATTATTTAAAGATCATTTATTATGTGGGCGTCCTAGCAAAAAGGATCCAGTTCTCGGCATTTAGTTTCTGAGATATAAGAAGTTTTGTAAAGTTGGGTGGAATAAATTGAATTTCGCGATTTTAATTGATTATTAATAAATGGTCAATTATCTACAATTTCATATACTTAGTAAATGACTTTATACGATTTTTTCAGAATTTTAACTTCAAATGCCTGATAAAAAAATATGTGACAGTTTTTGAATATTTTTTCAATCCTTACTATTAATTGACTCTTCTAGATACCAAATGTAGTCTAAACTCAATACCCCACTACGGGACCCTTTTTGCTCGGACGCCCACAAAACAAATATGACCAACATATCATGATGATATTTGGTCCCGTTTGTTTTGTTGATGTTGTTGGTACGCACAGCTACAGATCAAGCTATACATTACCAGTATAAGCTGATCTCGCATTGTATAGGATTTCCTTACAATGAGAGGTCAGTGTGTACATACTCACCCCTTTTTTTTGTGGATTGGCAATCATCAAATGACTTCTCCCGCTCGTGGTGGAGCGGAAGGGCGTGTCAGACTTTTACTGACTAAAACCCACCCGTGTTCCTTCAGTTGCCTGTGCCAGGGCCGCGGTATCTCTTTCGAACAACCCGCGACCCCAGCGGCGTACATACTCACTCTAAGAGGCACTTCAGCGTACTCATTGAGGAACATATGTAGCTGTGAGATACAGATACGCAGGTCCCCATCCGTGAAGTCGTAGGGGATGTTGAAGCCGAGCGGGCCGAACTTGCGCCGCTCGAGCACCACGCCGTGGAACATACACAGCGCGAACAGTAGCCACTGGAATGAGAATCACGAAAATACCGTTAAAGCAAGCCATGAATGCTAAAGAAAAACATTTAATTTTAATTAATAAGATCAGCTACACATAATACAGGGTGTTAAGTAATTGCGTGCCGTAGCTTAGGGGTAGGTCCAGTATCGATAAAGAAACCCAGGAAAAAAAAAAACAAAAACCAAAAAAATACTGCAAGATCAACCTAATTTAGTACCTACTAACTTAAAATTAGCAATCTTTTAGAATTAGTTAATTAATTAGAACTTAATTAGGTAAGTAATTAAAGCATTTAAAGTAAACAAATAAAATAATTAAAATCCTAAACGATTGCTATTTTAAATTAGTAGGTACTAACTTAAAATAGCGAGAGCGCGTTTACAGTACGGGCGATTTATCTTGGCAGGTCCGAACTTCGCGCAGAAAGCTGCGCAGTAAGATTTTTTAGGAACCAAATAGTGTCATGAGGAGAGTGTGCGTGAGAGAACATGCGCGAAACTTCTTAGTGCCTATGTTCAGACCTGCCAAGATAAATCGGCCGTAGTGTACTTTAGAATATCCTTGAAAACCTTCATCAGATAACCGTTAGCCGCCATTAGCCGCGATAATGGCGTCATCAATGTTTGAAGGGTAACAGTGGCAATATTTTAAGGGGTCATTGTACTCATCATTATGAACAACTTTTACTGTGGGAACAAACCTGAAATCGTGAAAAAAAAAATCAGCTGTCCAGTACATTTATGTTCGCATAATTCGTCAAAATGTAGGGAACAGCTGATTTTTTTTTTCGCGATTTCATGTTTGGTCCCATAGTAAAAGTTGTTCATAATGATGAGTACAATGACTGAATATTGCCACTGTTTACACTTACACCCTGTAGAGTACGAAAATTAGTATTACCTTAAAATTAGGAACTTTGGCATCCGTTGAATTGAAATACTCCATAAAATCAGGCACTTGATTCATGTACGCCTTCAATAAGTTTGCTTTTATTCCTCTAGGTGGCTCCACTGTCATCTTATAACCTGGAAAAACAAAAAAATGTTAATTTCCACAGTTAGAAAACGCACTAAGCACGTTAAGCCGTTGGTCCCGGCTGTCATTCGTAGATCTATACCAGTCGTTACGGGTAGTCAAAAGCCCGAAAGTCTGACACCCAATCTTACCAAGGGGTATCGTATTAGTCAGTTACTGGGTTGTGGAGGTCAGATAGGCAGTCGCTCCGTGTAAAATACAAGTATTCAGCTGCATCCAGTTAGACTGGAAGCCGACCTGAACATAGTTGGGAGAAGGCTAGGCAAATAGTGTTGGGCTGTTGTTAACATTTAGGGTTCCGTACCAAAATGGTAAAAAAGAAACCTTATGGTGCGACTCCGTCTGTCTGTCTGTCACAGCAGGATATCTCAAGAACTACTAATGCTTGAAATTTGGAACAGTTGTAGATGACGTTTGCCCAACTATTGAAAAATATAAAAATAAGAAAGAAATAAAAAAAATATATGTTTGTTTTTTGCAATAGGGACTGAAAGGAGGTCTTAAAAAGATGAAAAATGTAAAAAAAAATACAATAACCCCCCCCCCCCCCCCCCATTATCTCCGAAATTTGCATAGCGAAAAATCTGAAATTATTCTATGTGATAGAAGTTTATGTAAATATTACAGGAAAAATAAAACGATGTCTCACACAGCACACTTTTTCAGAAATCAGAGTGTGAGTCTGACTCGCTCTTGACCGGTTTTTTTAGTTTGAACCTCAACTTTATAATTTTCTATTTTCTTTTATAGTATTGATATTTTAACAGTTTTAAGCTTTGAAGGACACTATGCGACCATAGCAGTAATAACAATAATATTTCTATTGTGTCCTACAAAGCGTTAATTAAAATAAATAAATAAATGAAGAACTAAAACAATATCGTGAACGGGTCTTATCGCGATATTCCCCGACCCGACCCGTTCTCGATATTGTTTTAAAATGTGTACAAAGTTTAAAAAGTTATGAGGAACTGTTACCGTTCTGCAGTAGTGCCACAGGGAAGTGCGGCGAGGGAGTGGATGTGAGCCACAGGCGGAAGTCTTTGTGCACCAGCTCCGGCTGGATGTGCTCCACGTGCAGTTCCAACACAGGCATCCAGGACGGAGACAGATGACAGTTCTGGAACACAACGTAGAATACGGTATTTTACTGTATAGGAGAAAAAATCTAAAATTATATTAACCAAATAGCTAGGAAAGAGATAGGAAAATGTTAGTTTTAGTTCGTAATAACAATGTAAATTTTAAAATTCACTTCAAAGTTTGGCAGGTGCCTAATTTGGGACGCAACTTGCGTCAGTACCGTAGCTGCCAGCCACCTTGGTCGCACCGTTCACTCCCCGTCTGCCGCTGCAGAAGACGCCAGCTCAAAGAAGAGCCTTAAGTACGCTGATTTGGAGCTATACCACTTCGTGTCGGTGGCGGCGGAGACCCTGGGGAGCTGGGGCAAGGAGGCCAAAAGCCTGGTAATGGAGATTTGACAAAGGCTCAGAGAGGCGACTGGTGACTCGCGTTCCGGATCGTTCCTGGTGCAGAGGCTGGCCATCGCAATCCAGCGTGGAAATGCGGCGAGTGTGATGGGCACTTTTGGGCCGGGAGCGGTCAGGGACTTTTAGTTAACAATTTTATGTCTTGTGTGATAGTGGATTTTTTGTGTTTTGTAATAAATGATATTTGTGTTATTCAAAGTTTTCAGTTTTTTTAATGTTTTCTAACATGAAAGTAGCCGCCATGTTATTACGTCATACGGCTGTGTAAATTAAAAAGTGTCAATGTCAACTGTCAACTGATCAGCGTTTCTAAAGTAAGTGTTTACCTCAGAAGAACAACAAGCATAGAAGTAGTGTTTAAATAGCAACTGAACTCAATATATTTGTTTCATTTTGACTTATGGAGCCGCTATGATGTAAAAGAAGGACACATATACAGAAGACGTTTCGAAATTTTGTAGGTTGTCATTCATTTTATTCTGACTAGTGATGTACCCACTAAATTTCAACGTCGATAGAATTTACAATGACATTCTTTCTTATACTGCCAAGAATAATAACCGTAGGTACATCCGGCTACACATCAAACTATACATTTCCAGTTTACACTGACCGCTCATTGTAAGGAAATCCTATACAATGCGAGATCAGCTTATACTGGAAATGTATAGCTTGATCTGTAGCCGTGCGTACCTAAAATTTTGAATTAACTAAGCATCCTTATGATCCCAATACTTAATACATTCGTTCAAAATGAAACAATACTTTAAGTATGAACTAAATAGTTCGTCATCATCATCACCAGTCTTCCTTGGTTCCCGACAGCTCTTCATGTATTAAATCTGACCCGGCTAAACCAGAATGTATTTAATTGCCATAATAACTGATGAGTTTATTGAAAACAAGTGGGAGACATTCGGTTTTGCAAATGTTTTTAGCAACTTACTTTCTCATATTTATTTGAATTTTAGATTACATCATAGACTACTCAACAAAGTCTAGGGAACAAGGGTATTCAAAGTACCTAATAATTTTTATTTTAATACTTTTTATGTAACACATTATTTTAAATCGGTAGAAGCGTAATTTAATAGAGATTTGAATTATTTGATTAAATAAAATGGTTGTTAGTGAAAAAATAAAATTTATTATGAAAATTCAAATTTTTGTACATAAAAAAATAAATAACGACCAGATAATATTTTAAATAAAAAAATAAAATGCCTAGCAACTTTAATAATCTGTTAGGCGAATTCCAGCTCACACCATAATCATTCCGCCCTGGTACGAATGAACTTCCTGAGGATTCTGGAGTCGGCTCTGGCGACCAGGAACTCGCCAAAAGCGCAGTCTTCTTGAATCGGGATGGAATCCAATTATTTCTGAATTTGTTATTGTCATCTGTGTCAAGGATTCCTAAAACAAACAGTTCTCAATAAAATTTATGTAAGATTTTTTATCAACATTTTTATTTAGGTATTTACCTAAATAAAAATGTTGATAAAAAATCTTAAATCTATAAACTAAGTTTTATTTGTATGTCTTACCTGACTGATGTGAGATGATTTCACGAGATGTCAAGATCAGTGGCGATTCATTAATCTGTATCGATGTACTATGTCCTGTTTCAACTTCCATTGCTACGGGATCCTACAATTACGTATTTTTTATTAAAAATAAATAAATAAATTTGCACACGATTATATTTCCGACTGGGATAATTAGAAGAACGATATCGCATCAATGATATTTTTAATATAATATCATTGTATCGCATATATCAAGTGAACATATTTCTGAAATGTTATACCTGTCTTCATGTTAGATTGCTGTTGATTGTGAGCGGTTCTTTTAATTTGCAGTACTGCGCTATGTCCTTCTTCGCAGACTTCAATAAGTATTTCCTGTAATGTAATAAATAAAGTTTTAATTTGAACGGGATACTATTTATTGCCAATAAAATACCTTAATTATATCATAATACTGGATGAATTTTTTATCATGCACCAAATCGAAATGAGAGATGGTACTCATCATTATGAACAAATTTTACTATGGGAACAAACCTGAAATCGCGAAAAAAAAATCAGCTGTTCAGTACAGTTATCTACATCAAACTCGTCAAAATGTACTGAACAGCTGATTTTTTTTTCGCGATTTCAGGTTTGGTCCCATAGTAAAAGTTGTTCATAATGATGAGTACAATCTCCCATTTCAATTTGGTGCATGATAAAAAATTCATCCTGTATATCAGACCATTTCATCTGTTCTATCCATAACAAATAATGTGACGACTTAAAGAACATGCTACATCCATTTCATAGGTTCATTACCAAATGAATACAAAGTAAAATGCTTGGAGCATATTATGTGGCTGTGCTTTTTGGAGTCCAATTTCGTCTACCAATACAATTTATCCATTTTTTTTTCATATCGTCTAGGAAATCTGTAAAAGAAAAGTATCGACAACATTATTTACGTCACTATGGCTGATCAAGATAACCCCAAAACAATTTCCGAATATTCGCTAATAACTTCTATTGGAATAAATATTACGACTGGTTTTAGCTATATAGTGACACAGCAATATTTGTTATGTATTTATATTCGTTTATCAGATCATTTGCAACAAGAAATTGAGCAAAAACTTACCGATGGAAGGTCAATATTTATTGTTCATTTTATTTTCGCTATGAATGGGACTTGCAGCCCCCAACCACACAAGAAATTGCTCCACAGCGTCCACACACTCACTATTTGTAGTTAAACAAAGAATTCATGCAATCTAACAGTAGAAATATTATTAAAACATCGCAAAACCATGGAAGATTACGACAAACACGTAAACAATGAACACGCGAATAAGTCAGGTAGTTCAATGAACGAACTGTCAGGCATTGAAACAAAGTACTATCAAATTTGGCCGCGTCATACTATAACTTTTTTAACCAAATGACAATTGATCTTGTGACCATGCCAAGAAAGTAAAACAAAGAGTAAAACATTTATCTCTTTCCCACATCCTTTATCGTGCCTTTATCGTACCTAATAATAGAACGGGACTAAAGGTAGTTACAGAATTCTGTTTTTAAGCTTCCTTCTATGCTTTGTTATTGTTCTGAGGTGTTTACACTGCCAACTGACGTCATGACCACAGAGCAATATGTCGTCCACTGCATCCAGCGTTTTCGCGCGAAATTTGAAAATGTAAAATTTAAATGCATTTTTATGGCACTTATCGATTGAACAATTTTTTTTAGTCGCTTATTAACACTATGGACATTTTTCAAAAATGGGTGTAATAGCCTATTATAGAAAGAAAAATAATTTATTCTGAACATCTAAAAATCAAACAATTAAACACGGTTATGCTAAAATCAAAAGCGCAGCATTTGAAAGAAAAATTAAGGTTGCGCTAGTCGACTGCGACGGCTCGAAATCTTTGCTGGGCGTGGCTAATATGCATGCTATTTCACCTAACATCGTAAGAGAACGAGATAGCTCGAGCGAGGAGCAGTAATAAGCTATTGGGCTCACACATAAACTCGCAAGAGAAATAGACGATGATTTATAACGAAAACAAGTGGTATGTCATGAACAGATCTTTAGGCGTAAATGCGTATAGATATTAAAAACTACTGGATGTATTTATTCCAAATAATGTTATTTGAATTCTTCAATAAATTATCTATCCCTGTACGGTAACAATTCCGCCATTTTTATACACCGGGAGTTATTTATTTATTATTTATTATTTATTTATTTATTTGCTTTCATGCACATCACACATTTTACAAATTAAAAATTGTCGGTTTTTGTACATGAACCCTGTCAGGGCGCTGCAAAGCACAATGTTGGTTTGCTGTCGAGTTTGTAGATTTTAATTGATTAATATAAAATAAAATAACATAAGATCAGTAGGTAACATTAATTAGCATAATTTCCGAAAAATATTCTGTTGTATGTCTAGATGTCATTAAGATGTCCAAGTAACAATGAAAAACACAATAAAAAAAAAATACAATAACACACAATAGCACAGATAACAGATACAGTCTATAAGTCAGGTGGTATTAATTTAGTAGGTAGGTAGTCAAATTAATAATAAAATTGAATTATGGTATGTCATTTACAATACAAAAATAAAATAAAAACAGATTTAATGTCACTCAGCTCAGGCCGGATCTTACAAAAATATAAAAAATACTAGAAATACATTATATAAAAAGTTATGAATTAAGTACCTAAAACATTGACCTACGTACAAGCTACATCTATAGTTTTATCAGTCATGTATTCGTCTACTGTGTAATAACATTTTTCTATTAAAAGTGATCGTAGTTTGCCACAGAATGAATTTGTGTTCTCTTCATCTTTCACATAATTTGGTAATTTGTTATAAATTGTTGCGATTCTATAGTTTGGGCTATTTTTCATTATTTTTAGTCTTGCTGTCGGTGTAATCAACTTGTTTTTGTATCTTCGGTTATAATTTTGGTTTGCTTCTATGTTTGATCTAAAGTAATTCCTGTGTTTCTGCACGAACATAGCTACATTTAATATGTAAATAGAGGGTATCGTTAGTATTTTATTTTTTATAAAATGTGGTTTACAACTTTCCCATGGCTTAATGTTCATAAGGATGCGTATACACTTCTTTTGCATAATAAAGATGTCATAGAAGTCCGTGCTTTCGCCCCACAATATTATGCCATAGTTAAACCAAGCATAAGCATAAGCATAATATGTTGAGAGCGCGGTCTCATAGTTTGTGGTGTTTTTTAATTTGCTTAATGCGTATGTAAATTTTGATAATTTAGTCTTAAGATTTTCAACATGTTTTTTCCAAGTTAAATTATTGTCCAATGTTAGACCAAGTAGGGTTTGATTGTCTGTTTCTGGGATATTTAATTTATTACTAAGGTTATTCATGTTTAGCGGCTTACGTTGGTATGTCCTAAATTGTAGTAAATTACTTTTGTTCACATTAATTTGTAGGTTGTGTTTCTCTAACCATGATTTAACTATTCTATAAGTATTTTCTATATTAGTCAAGGTTTCTGTGTTTTCAGTGCTTCTAAACACTAGCGATACGTCGTCTGCGAATAGAACGCACTTCGAATCGATTGTTTTAGGTAGGTCGTTTATGTACACAATAAATAACATACACCCTATCACACTGCCTTGAGGAATGGAATGGTTAATAATCTTTGTTCGTGATTTTACTATTTGTATTTCTTTTGATTCTTTATTATAATACTCTATTTCAACATATTGTTTTCTATTTTTCAGGTAGGATTTTAGCCATTTATAGGCCGCACCCCTAATTCCTATGCCATATAATTTTTGTAATAAAATATCATGGGAAACCTTGTCATATGCCTTAGTCATGTCTAGGAACAAACCTATGGCATACTGTTTGTCATTGATGTAATTATATATTTCTTGTACGTAATTATATACCGCGAGCGTGGTCGATCTATCTTGTCTAAAGCCAAACTGATTTATATCCAAGAGATTGAATTTTTCCAAAAAGTTGTTAATTCTTGTGGACATTGTTTTTTCAAATATTTTTGATTGCTTTATGCAACAGATGCGTTAAAATTAATGTTGAAATATAGAAGTTTCCTACAAAGCTCATAACTATCAAACCAATATTTTTTATTAAATTCTGTTTCCGTACAGGGCTAGATAATGACGATTAATTTTTAATGTACAGACAGCAACAGAGATAAGTAACCAGTGTTGTAGTGTGCGTGACACTACAAAACAGTATTGCTACTGTTAAAACGATTCATTACGTACAACACACAATGCCCTCACGCACACATCGCGTTCATGTGCGAGTGAGTGCGCTAATGTCTTCTCAATTATAGTATAACATAATTTCGCGTTGAAAACTTAAGCGTTCGTAGCCCAACGAATAAGGCATTATACTTCTGAATACTACGGTGTGAGTTCAAATCTCTGAAGTGATGATTCTTTTTGCGATTTATTATTTTAAGCTAAAGCAATTAGAACAATTTTTGTTAAGAAAATGTTTTATTTATTTAAAATTGCTTAAATAAATAAAACAATTTTTAATAAATATCTTTATTTAAAAAAAAGAACATCAAAAGTGAACATGTTTTATTATAAATACAACAATATGTTTAGAACATGCTATTACATCTTTTTATACCATTATATAATATGTATACAACAATGGGCGGAGTGAATAAACATGTCACATAGATAACAAATATAATCTGATCCAGTAACAATAACATCACTCACACACTCCTACCTACACAGTACCGCCGACTTAATTTATTATGGCTAAATATGCTGTGAAAGTATTAAGTATTTCGTTTAGGTATCTATTATAAAATAAAGTCGCTTTTCATGTCTGTCTGTGTAGCCGCGTTGTTCTTCTAACGCCACAGATTTTGATGCGGTTTTCACTATCATGATAAATATTTAACTTATATATTATAGAAACCTTCATGTTTTAACAAGTCGTAAAAACCGTGCGAATCAGGGCCGGGTCGCTAGTTCAGTTATATACAGATATGAATTACCTACATTTTTGAAAATTAAAATTAAAATAAAAACATTTACCACCTGTATCGGGAACAGTAGGTATTATAATTATTACCAACCATTATTAATTATTTCTAGGAAAATAATAGATTTAAAAACGTTAAAATGTCTGAAATTTAAAGGTAGTATATAATATGTATGTTACGATAAGTCGGTGGTGATTTTCGACGAAGACAATTTTCATCAGTAATTATGACGACATTGTTTTGTCAATCGAAGTGCCGATATTCCGCAATTTTGACGGTGCACGGTATATAACAAAATTTTACGCGTCGGTTTGCAACATGTCAAACCGTCTGCTTGCAGGTGGTTCCGTACAGTTTGCATAATGACGTTGTGTGCTGCTGCTGTTATGCTGGTCTAAGCGAATGGATCTGATGTATGGGTGGCAACAATTTCACGCACGATGCCGAGGCGAAACATTTGTGTAAGCCAATGGTGTCGGTCCAGGCAGGCGACGGTTTATTTCGCTTGTCTCAGTGACAATGCACCCACAGTCAAACGGTTTTTCTCTACAAAAAAAAAAGTGAAAATATTAGGTCTAAACATACACCTCCCAAATTATAAATTAAGAAATAAAAGTTACACAATATAAATACAATGCAGAGAATATATATTTATATACTTAAATACAATTGATATATAAGGCTAATAGTGGTCAGTAATAATAAAAATTATAATACGATAAAATGGAAATAAAAAGGCAGGGCGAGTGACCTAGGAAATACATAATATCATACTTATAAAAAATAAAAAATAATATAATATAATAATGACACAAATAAAAAAAACAAACAACAAATAATATAATATAATGATGATTTTTTATTTTTTCTAAAAAGTATTAAACAATATTATTATACTTTATTTAGAATAGAAATCCTTTGTTTAATTACCATACATGCAATTTACATTTTTAAATATTTTAGATAAAAAATGAAATCTTTTAAAATTGTATTTTATTATTATTATCTAATCATTTACAAACATATTCATTATTTTTGAATATTTTATTACAAAACACAGATAAAAACTATTACTATAATACTGTGTAAACCAATAATGGAAATGATTAAATAATTATCGATATAATGAGTGGCTATGCAGTTAACAAAAATTGTATTTATTTGTTAACTGCATAGCCACTCATTATACTAAATTCAACTATTCCGGTGTCATTTCCTATTAGATTCAACTATTCATATCCACAATTCGTTAAATGAGATACAACAGACAATCATAATAAAATTACTGGGTGGGATCACGGTGACATAATAAATTAATACATTCTAATAATAATTTCACTCACCGATAGCATTGGGCGCCTTGCGATTTCACTAATAGAAATATTTTTTTTCTCATGCAAAACCATAATCTGAGCTTTTTGAAATCTTGTTAAATGATGCATGGTCTAAATTAATCAATATATCACAATCACAAACTTCAAGTGCAAAAGAAAGAGTATAATGTGTAGTTGCTAATGCAGACTGACTACATAAGTTCACAATTAAAGGCAGGAATATATTTTTAAAGCGGGTAGTTAGCTTCTAAACTGGGAAATAATTTTAAGTAGGCGAGAAACTTGTGGTAGATTCTCAAACTGGTCAGAATATCGCTTTATTCAGTTAGTATATTCATTTTAAATTACAAAATCTCAAAAATAATATTTTAGTAAACTCGAGGCTCGAACTCAGATCATTCTGTCACTGTAGGTTGAATGCTTACCTGTTGCGCCACGAGAGCAACTATCCTACATTGCGAAATTATGTTACACTATCATTTAAAAGACGTCAGCGCACTCACTCTATGAATGGGATGTGTGCGAGGCTGTCATTGTGAGCAGTACGTACAGTAGGATATAGTTTTGTAGTGTGCGTGTCTGGTTACTTAATTCCTTTGGCCTGTGTACACTGTCAATCAGTGGAATAAACTCCATACGACGTCAGCATGGAAGAATTACTGACTAGCGTAAACTTAATAAGAATATATAAAAATATACACGTTGTCTGCTGCTATCTTTAAAAATCAATGCCACTTTTCGTTGTAGTTTTATAACTCTAGAACGGCTGGGCCGATTTAGCTGATTTTGGTTTTGAAATGTTTGACGTAGTCCAGGGAAGGTTTAAACGATGAGAAAAATTGGAAAAGTGGCCGGGAAAATTGGAAAATTCTGGAAAACTGAAAGTGGATTTTATATGGGAATATTGAAATTGGGTCAGGACAACGTCTGTCGGGTGAGCTAGTAATAATATAATTATTTTGGTCTATGACATCACTTATAGGGTTTGTATAGGCTTCGCTAAAACCACAACGACAAGTTGTGGTCTTAGCAAAGTCAATAAATCCTAACTTCCTAACTAATATTATCAATGCGAAAGTGAGTTTGTTTGTCACGTTTTCATGTTAAAACGGTTGAACGAATTTGCATGAATTTTGGCACATGGGTAGACCATGACCTGGAATAGGACATAGGATACTTTTTAGCCCGGTTGTACGTTCCCGTGGGATAATTTCCGACCTCCACGCGGGCGACGCCGCGGGCAAAAGCTAGTTAAAAATAATTTTAAGCTTGGCCATTGTAAGTTTAAAATTAAAGCGTTATATTTTGCAATATTGAAACAGAACAACACATTATTTTGAGATTTATTCAAATAAAAAAAATACCATTAATTATTTTCGCAAATTCGTTCACTTGGGCTAGTGAACGAATTTGCGAAAATAATGAATGGCAAAAATTTGATGACATTATATTCTTAAGTGAGCAGTGGTGGCACAGTGGTAACGGCCGCGATTTACGATCTGTAGGTCGTAGGTTCGAACCCTGACAGGCGCTTAACTTTATGTAAATTATTTCATCACCACTGCTCTCAAAACGGTGAAGGAAAACATCGTGAGGAAACTGGCATGTCCTAGAACCAAAAATTCGAAGACATGTGACATCTACCAACCCGCACTGGGCCCGCGTGGTGGATTACGGCCCACTCCCTCTAACCGAGAGGAGGCCTGTGTCCCAGCAGTGGGAACATTAAAAAGGCTGATTATATTCATATGTATGGTAACATTATTTTGCTTTGAACTTTTATTTATTTTATTATTTATTTATTTATTAACTCATCATCACCATCATTACAGGAATTTCCTAATTCAATAGTGTGGCCTTAATTACAGTTTTATTATTTAAGTACTATAACATATTCTGTACATCGTGGTTTTTGTGAACTCACTCAGGGAACAAGTAAAAAGATCAATGCTTTCTGCTACGTCGTTAAGTACACGCAAAGTGCGCGTTATAGGGGCTTTGCTCAGTAGATTGGTCTTGCTACTGGGCACCGCCAATAGACGTGGCCGTCGCCTTCGCAATACATAATTGTCGGGCACACACAGGTTTACTTCTTTTAATATACCTGGGTTTGAAGTCTTGCCACGCAATAATTTAAAAATATAGGTAGCAAGAGCTATGTCCCTCCTTGTTTCCAATTTATTGTATCCCACCATGCCTATAACAAACAAAGTTGGATACATCAATGGATAAAATGGATATACACCGTACCACCTTAGGTACAGAAACCTAGTAAATTTATTTTGTATACGCTCCAGCATGAGGCTGTATTTAGCTTCATGCGGAGCCCATATGATTGCGTTACATTCGAGCTGACTTCTCACCAATGCATTGTACAAAGAAGTTAGCGCAGCGATGCTTGTAAAACCCTCTGCTCTTCTTAGGACGAAACCTAGGCTCCTATAAGCTTTTTTACAAACATTTACGATGTGATTACGAAATGCCAGGCCCGAGTCAAGGCGTACTCCTAAATCACGCACCGTTTCAGTTCTTTTCAATAACGTGTTGTCCACTCTATAGTCATATTTCTTGGGCATTTTCATCCGACTAAAAGTTATTACCGAACACTTTGACGTATTAAACACCAACTTATTCTTCTTTCCCCATTCAACAACCCTGTCTATGTCTTCCTGTAAGCGCTCAAAGTCCTGTTGTTCTTTCACCGCTAGTAGTAACTTTAGATCATCAGCAAACAACAGGCACTTGGCATTTCTGACAACCTCGGGCAAGTCATTTACCATGATTATAAATTCAAGTGGTCCTATATTACTGCCCTGACTTACGCCTGACCTCGTAAAATAGGGCTCAGATCTGTACCCAGCATATTCTACATACTGCTTTCTGTTAGTCATATGATCAGCAAAGAATTTCAGCAATTTAGGAGTGCATCCGATTGCCGCAAGCTTTGTCAATAAAATGTCATTATCGACCAAGTCAAAAGCTTTTTTAAAATCAAAGTATGCAGCATCGACCTGCACTCCTAAATCAACGCTAGGAACCACATATGCCATAAAATTCAGCAGATTTGTAGTCGTGCTACGAGCCGGCCTAAACCCATGCTGTGAGTCGGACAACGTTACTGAAACCTGGTTTAAGACACAATGATGGATTACTGACTCAAATACCTTCGCTGGTACAGACAGCACCGCCACCGGCCTATACCCACTAACTTCACTTCCTGCTTCTCCCTTAGGTACCGGTATTACTCGTGTAATTTTCCAGCGCTGCGGAAAGTATGACTGTTCAAAACATACATTATATACGTATACTAGCGGTTGTGATAAGTAATCCCTGCAGTCTCTAATAATAAATGGTGGGATGCCATCTGGTCCCGCCGAACGCTTAGGTTTAAGTTTAGTTAGCGCCTCAATTACCTGGCTCCTATCAATACTCCCTATATGTACTCGAGAACTACTTGCGTTACTCTCGGCTTCGGCGGCTGACACGTCTAGTTTTGCCTTCAGGGGACTGTACACGGACTTGAAATAATTTGCAAATTCGTGAACACATTCGTTGTCCGATAAAATTTGACCATTTTTTGTAATTTTTTTACGGTTCACGATACCCTTCTTGCTTCTCACATAATCCCAAAAGGATTTAGGATCCTTTGCGAGATTGTATTGCACATTCTCAATGTGTCTATCGTGTGCCACTTCTATCATTATTTTAACCCTAGCTCTGCACTGAGAAAACATTTCGTAATCACTCGTTAATCCACTAATCTTGTACCTCTTATGAAGCAATGCTTTTAATTTTATGTCGCGAATAATATCTGCCGTGTACCACTCAGGGTAATGGTACCTTGAATTTACACAGCTGCGTCGCATTTTCCTGGGAACACAATCATCGATAATACCATTCATTATATCATAGAAATAATTCACACACTCCTCTGGCTCGCTTATGTTATACATAGGCGACCAGTCCTGATTCATTATCGTATAATACAACTTACTGTAATCCGCTTTATAAAAATTCCACTGTGGCCAGGAATCGCTCTCCTGCATATTTAAAGGTATATCTATAAAAGTGCAACCACTAACAGCTGAGCGCTTGCTTACCTGCGGTACAGTAATGTCCAGCGGCGGGTGGTACGTGTCTATTGGCACTATTGCTTCATCTGCCTCCCTGACACACACACTCTGGCCTATACTCAACGAACATAGCACTAAATCCAACTGCCTATTATTACAATTTGGTACCTTATTTTTCTGTGTAAGTTCACAAAAAGATGTAAAATATTCGTAATAGTTAGTTATGTTTACACCACAAGAGTACAAATTGAAATCACCTAATATAACAATTTCTTTATATTTAACACACAATCGTTCTAATAACCCAAACAATAACATATATTCATTCTCGCTACTATTCGGAGGTATGTAAAGAACGCAACACAAAAACAAATACTTGCTACCTTTATGTACGGTTGCACAAACCAGTTCGAAGGTACATTTATCTATTACGACGTCATTCTCGGGTAGCGTAACTCGGCGCAGCTCGAGCCAGTGTGCGGCCACGAGAAGCGCGCCGCCTTGCTTACGCCCATCCGCCCGGTCACATCGCAAAATACTATAGTTTTGTGGTACCAACTCCGCGTTATGTATGGAACCATTGCAACCCGTTTCGGTAATTGCAAATAAATCTGCCTCTGTTGTTTCTATATTTTTACAGAAAATATTTACTTTTGTACGCAGTCCTCTTGCATTTTGATAGTAAATATTCATCGTTTTATTTTCCGTTGTCTCTTTTATTTGTGTACCTCCGAAACCAAATCCATTCTGCAAACTCCGCGTTCACGGGCCATACTTCCGGTTTATACAATTTTTCATACACTCCCTCCGCTACTCCGATGATAAAAGATGCATAATCCCTTTCCGTTTTATGCTTGATCTTTTCGACTTTTACATTTTCATCGCTGCCGCAGATGGTCTTTATATGCGCCATTAATCTTTCGATGGTAGTCTCTGGATGCAACCTCCATACATGAAGATGTCTTTTCCGCTCCATGGCTTGCAGATCAAGGATACTTGCATTTTGACCTCTATTCACATTTTTGTATAACACCTTAGATCTTTTTCTTTGTACCGTGGTCCATTCTGAAGCTCCCGGAACAGTTTCATCCTTCCTTCCTGCATTGGTTTCTAAATCCGTAGATGTTGCCGATACTGCTTGTTCATTTGCCTGCAACACTTCGCTATATTTTACCGGTTTTGGCGTCAACACCTTTTTCGTGGCCACACCGGGATTTATTATTTTGCGAGTAGGTAGGCGCTGCACATTCTCGGTATCACATATTGTTTGAATAGACATTTGTTGCAGTGTTGATGTTTGATTAGATTGATATGTGTCCACCTGTTTTTCTAACTGTTGATTGCGAGCTTTTATCATATTTAATTCACTATGTAATGTGTCCATTGTAACAATTTTTTCTTCAAATACCTTCGTGTTTGCATCACGAAGTTCCTGCAGTCCTTGTTTTATGCTATAACAGACTTCTTCGATCCTTTTAATGTTATTTCCTTGGATCTCTAAGTGTGATAAAACTTCCAAGCGGAATGCTCTCAGCTCTTCCAGCACATTAGGCTCGTGAGCAGCCTTCTTCGCCGTTCCTTCAGGTATTTTCGGACGACTGCCACGCTGTGTATTGACATTGTTGCTGACAGTAAAGGTGTCTCCCAGCCCTGACACTCTCCGAGCAGGTGTATTCTCGTTGCGCACAGCTTTATGCGTAGAAGAGCGGCACTCGGGACATACCCACTGACTTTTTTCTTCTTCATTGACTTGATCTGTAGTTATTCCAAGACAATCCAGGCCGTAGCTCTTTTTGCAATTTTTATTGCAACACTCCAAAAATAACATATTAGGTATTTCCGCATTACAACCACTACATATTCGAGACATCTCGATTAAACCCAACTTAATTCTCTGCAGCACGTAAACATACGTCCGCTCAATTCGAACGCGCGCGCGAGAGTTAACGAACTATTAAGTTAGGTACTGAATACTATTATTTGTCGAAGTATACAAAACCAACTATACCTTATGGTTGTAGAACTTCTCTTGATGTCACGAAGAGTATTTGAACAACACACAACATATTTAAAACCTATTTCGATCTAGGAAGTTGAGAAGGTACAGACAACAAAAGAGATATCTTAGCAGGACACACTAACATATTTGTATGTGTATTGCTTCATGTTCAATTTTATATTTGTAAGTATACACATATTACTTTTTTTTTGCAATAGTCCTACATTGTAACACTAACACAAAATTGTATATTATCACGAACAATATCGAGAACGGGTCTTATCGCGATTTTCTTTTTTACGAGGTAAACAGGTACATACTTGTTTCCCAACGTTTCGACCGCCTTGCAGCGATCGTGATCGTGGATATTGTTTTGTAATGTGTACAAATCGCGAAAGTTTAAAAGTTTACTGTCACGAAATTGAAAATGAAGCAATAAACATACAAATATGTTAGTATGCCCTGCCTAGATATCTCTTTTGTTGACTGTACCTGGAAGAACACCCAGTTTCCGAAGTCACTGCCGACCTTCATCATGTTTTCAGCTATCGGCCCCTGACCCTGGCCCAGGGATATGCTTTCGAATCGCTTGCCCATCTTCATCTTATCCGCGAATTTTAACAGATCTGGAAATAATACGAACGATAGTTGAATATTAGATGTCATTGTGTTTTTCATGGAATCGGATGAGATGATTCAGGGGGCCTACTCCCCAAGTCCGTTCGTCTGACATAACAATCGATCAAAACAAGTGTAAAAGCACAGATTAATACAGATGGGACACTCCGCAAAATCATTGAAATAAAAAGCGACTCTTGCTACGACACAATAAAGTGCAATTCAGTTCGCAGAACGCTAATTACCTACAGTTATATTCACCTACACATTGCCTCTCTTTCTATCGCGTAACTCTTATATCTTCGGCGCGCGACAGTTCTACTGAATTAGCCCCGTGGACGGGGCCCGCCGTGTACTTGTAGCTTTATACCTACACTGCGGAGTGTCCCATATTAATCTGTGGTAAAAGTTAAATTTTTCGGACGGGCAAAAACACATCGGCAGTAGTTCATACTTCGTTCGGGGCCCGAACCAATCATCTGTCCGTAGGCATTTCTTACTCCGTAGTAGGAAACGCCCGTAACGAAGGCCGAAACTACTCCGTGCTTAGGGAGTAGAATCCCAGTTTCGGGCACTCGCAGGACTCGTCTTGAAACACGGACCAAGGAGTCCAGTATGTATGCGAGTCATTGAGACAATCTAAACTGAAAGGCGCAACGAAAGTGAAGACGCACGCTAGCCGATCGCTCTGGGAAGATCGCGGAAAAAAATCTGCTGTTCCCTACATTATGTTCGCATAACTCGTCAAAATGTAGATAACAGCTGATCTTTTTTTCGCGATTTCAGTCAGCGTCAATAATATCGGGACCAACAGACTGTTCAAAATGATCTAAACAACTATGAAAATTAAATATTAACTCAATGACACAAGGAATGTTTCAGAATGAAGACAGTACACGACAACTGTCTGACAAGAACTTTATCTAATTGAGATAAAGTTTAATTTTCTTAGTTGTTGTGATCATTTTGAACAGTCTGTTCGTCCCGATATTTTTGACGCTGACGGTACAAATACCCCTTAAGAGGATAACGGTGATTAAAATTACAACCTGTATGATAAATAAAATAAATACGTACCGGCAGCGGGATCCGTCCCGGTAGACAGTACGAAGATGATGGGTGCCAAGGGGTCGGACTCTGCGTACAGCGCGGCCAGGTCGGCCGGCTGCGGCTCCACGAAGCGCGCGCCCAGACCCACCACCACGTAGTCCTGGAAACCACATCATGGGGACAGTCGACAAAAGTGTTAACTTGACAGCGCGTGATGCGTGACGTGAACTCATAAGATTTTATTTATTTATTTAAACTTTACGCACTACTGTACTGTACAAAGGCGGACTTAATGCCATAGGCATTCCAAGATTTTCCTCTATAAAAAATCGCTCAATGTGCCTAAAGAAGTTTCCCCTTCAATAGTTATACGTGTTGTGTCTGTATGACTGTAAGCACAGATTATATAAGAATAAGAATAAGAATATTTATTTTCACTAAAAATTACAATAATAAATACAAATAATATAATACTACATACTGTAACTAAGGCCCTTTGTGCAAGACCCGGTTTCTTTACGGTTCGGCGTATAAACCACGCCGTAGAAAAAACGTAGAAAAATCAATAAGCTTCCATAGTGATCCATACAACACTGACGGCTGTGCCTACACACGGATCGGATGTGATATGATAAATTTTCTTTCTTAGCTTTCCCATACAATGAATTAACAAAATATCTGAATAGATCACCATTGACATTCTATAATTAGTGAATGAAACGTAAAAGTATACCTCCCTAAAGAGGCTTCGCGAGGCCCCTTTAAGTGCGAGGCCCACTTCATCCACGCCTAGCTACGCCACTGTACCTAGGAAATAGATTTTAATATTCCTTGACTTTTTAACTTGTCGAACCCAAAGCGGAAAGGCCCTAATTATAAAAACAATCCTGAAAATTAAAAAGAAATCAAGTATCTGAAATCGCTATTACTCGGTATACATAGGAATAAAGAACCTGCTGAAGTATTTGCCACGTAATGCCGCTGTACTTTCAAGACCTATTTTCAGCTTGATTTATTCAGAAAAAGATACAAAAGTTAGGTGTGTTCGTTTGAAAATATAATCCCACCAAAAACATTTTCATGTAAAATGTTGCCAAGACTAGACCACATATAGCTCGCACTGACAAAAAGCTATCAGATCTCATGTAGAGCCAAGCTTCTAACTCTACACGCCCTAACTCTCCAAGCCCTAACTTCACAAACTCTACACCTTAGTCAAAATATTAGGTCTTTACCTATGAAATTGCCGTTCTGCAGTAGCCATTTCAAATCAAAATAATTTTTGTTTGGCTAAGAATTCTAATTTCAAATTAATTTTATTTTAAAAACTTGGATTTTTTTTCCAAAAGTAGTCATTTGTTTATTGATTAGTGTTACATTTTCATCGCATTTCAATCTTTTTCGTCATCATGGATACGTTAAAAATTCGAGTAATTATGGAATATGAGTACCGTCGTGGCAGCAACGCGGCACAAGCGGCACGCAACATCAACGACGTTTACGGAGCTAACACTACAAACCAACGCACCACCTGTTATTGGTTTGCTCGCTTCCGTTCTGGAAATTTCGACCTGAAAAATGAACCTCGCGGTCGTCCCAAGACTTTGGTCGACAATTACGAATTAAAGGCGATTGTGGAAGCTGATGATACACAATCTACGGCTGAATTAGCAGCAGCTTTCGACGTTAGCGTCAAAACAATATTGGTCCATTTGCGTCAAATTGGCAAGGTAAAAAAGTTTTCGTAAGTTGCTTATGATATGTATAGGTTGATAGGTAGGAGATTAATAAACACTTATCGAAGTATATACAAGTGTATTAATATTATTCGTAAGTATAAGTACTTTTTATTTGCGGAAGTCTAATACAAATTTCCATCTCCTAGTTTAAGGGGTCGGAGGTTAAAAGTTCCAAGTTTTAGAATTTTTTTGTTGTTTGTGTACTAATACTAGCTTACATACCAAATTTCAGCTTTCTAGGACTTCAGGAAGTACCCTAACAATTTTTATGATCATCAGTGATGTACACGTAATTCGCACGTGTACACGTTTTGGTTGTAAGTATGTAGTATTTAAAAATATTGGAAGGTTCTTGATATTTGAAACAGTTGAGTACTTTTAAAATGACTGTTTATTTTGATCACACACACGATGATTTTGAAATTAAAGGGTTTTACAATAATATGGTTTTTCTTTACGGCGATTGCGCTGCGCATCGCTCGCGTTCAGGAAACGGAAGAGAGTAAAAAAAATCGGCGTACGCTAGTGATGCGCAACATTAAAAGTAGTGCCGTCCATTAGTCGGATTTGCATGAACATTCCCAGGGGCCCCAGCAACGAGGTTGGGAAACCTAGTCCTCTCCTAAAGGTAACTTAATTAACTTAACTACTGGCCTAACAAGTTCGCCAGATTGGGTTTTCAACCTTACAGATCTTACAACATTGTCTTTACCCTTATGTAATTCTAACACCCTACCTAACTTCCAGTGTAGTGGAGAAGTATTTTCATCTTTGATGAATACCAAATCATTAAAATTTAAATTATCAACATCATGATACCATTTGTTTCGCGATTGTAGCGTGCTAAGATACTCGAGATGCCAACGTGTCCACACGTTCTGATGCAGCTTCTGCAATTTCTGAAACCTTGATAAACGTGAAATATTTGTTTCTGACCAATTTCTCTCAGGCACTGCTACCAATGGCTGACCAATAAGAAAATGTCCGGGCGTCAGGACTTCTAAATCCCCAGGATCTTCAGACATCGCTACGAGAGGCCTGGAATTCAATATAGCTTCTATCTTGCACAAGAGCGTCGATAGCTCCTCATACGTCATTATAGTATCACCTATTTCCCTTTTTAAAAGCTGCTTCACGCTTTTGACCGCTGCCTCAAACAATCCACCCATGTGTGGTGAGGCTGGTGGGTTGAATTCCCAATGTATATGCTGCCTTCTGAACTGCTCCTTCAGAATGTGTTCCTTTTTCAACAGGAACTGGTTAACCTCTCTGAGGTAGTTGTTGGCTCCAACAAAATTTGTACCTCTGTCTGATCGTATCAGACTGGGTAGTCCGCGTCGACTCACAAATCTAGTAAATGCAGCTATAAATGCCTCAGCTGATAAACTAGACACCAATTCCACATGGACGGCTTTTGTAGCTACACAAACAAAGACGCAAAAGTAGGCCTTCAATGACTTTGCGTTTCTTAATAAACTTGATTTTACCAGATAAGGTCCTGCGAAGTCTGTAGCGACTCCGTCGAAAGGTCGTGCGCGACGCACGCGGTCCGCGGGCAGGTCTGCCATGCGCGGAGGCTGGTCTGCCGCAGAGAACCGAAAACACCTCATACATCGTCGAATGGTACCCGATGCCTGCTTCCGAACCGACGTTATCCAATATTCCCTGCGCAAAATAGCAATTAAACCATTAGCTCCAATGTGACAATACATTTTGTGATAATGCTCCATTAATAACTGGACAAATTTGGTGTTTTTAGGTAACAACATTGGGTGCCTCGCCCCAAAAGTGAGTTCAGAATGTCTAAGCCGGCCTCCAACTCTGATAACTCCCTCAGAGTCCAAAAATACACTCAGCTTCTGAAGTGACGTTATTACTCGTTTGTGTTGCTTCAACAATTCTATTTCTTTACCATATTCCAATCCTTGGATTCTCTTAATCCAGTATTTGACAGCACCCCGCGTCTCTGATAATGAGAGTATACAACTCTCAGGCCGCTTTGACTTATCTGTTCTCAGATTTTTAATAAATCTCAATATGTACCCAGTAGTATTGATGAGTTTGGTAAAGCTGCTTACCCTTTCCAATAGACTAATGTCCCATGGTTCCACCTGAACAACATTGGTGTTAACTACCTTTTTGAATCCTGGTAATTCAGTAGGTCGTACATACTTGCTGGGCCCACTATCTGCCTCCCTTCCCAGCCATGGTACTGTCCACCATAATGGATGGTGAATTAAATCCTCGGCTGTCACGCCACGTGACGCACAATCGGCCGGGTTCCAATCCGATGGTACGTGTCTCCAATTCAGCTTCCTAGGTGAACTTTGTATATACTGTACCCTGTTACACTCAAATGTCTGCAAGCAGTGTGGCTGCGTCTCCACCCATGCTAGTACGATAGAACTATCTGACCAAGCGTGTATATTATCGATCTTGATCGATTTTTCATAACCACCTGCTACATGATTAAGTAGTTGACAAACCAAATGCGCTGCGCTAAGTTCTAGCTTCGGAATCGTTTGCCGCGTTTTGATAGGCGCCACCCTAGTTTTAGCCATAACCAGACTAACCTTCACGTGACCTCGCGCGTCTTCGCTGCGTAGGTAAATACATGCTGCGTATCCTGCCTCCGAAGCATCACCAAAACCGTGCAGTGTGTAAGACACTGCGTTTGGTAAGGCAAGACACCTAGGTATCTTTAGTCGTTCCATATTGTATAGATCCTTAATCATATACTTCCACCTTTCTACTATCACCTCTGGCACCGCCTCGTCCCAATGTAGGCCATCCTTGAACAACTCCTGTAACAGGTTCTTGAATCTTATTATCACCGGTGTACAATAACCACACGGATCGTATAGTCTCGCTATAGTGCTTAATATTGACCGCTTCGTCACTGTCTTGTCTAAGGGTATATTTAACCGGTAAGACATTGTATCGGATATAGGTTCCCATTGTATCCCTAATACCTTAATGAAACTCTTAGGGTCATTCGCGTCAAACTCCTTTGGTTGTTCGCAATGATCCTCCGGTAGATCTCTAAGCAAATATGGCTCATTCGTGGACCACTTACGTAGTTCGTAGCCTGCACTTTGCATAAGCTCGATGAGTTCTGTCTTCAAAACTTCTGCTTCCTCTATGGAGTCTGCTCCGGTCAGGACATCGTCTACGAACACTGCGTCCCTCACTATGTCAGCTGCCTTTGAGTCAGGATGTGCCTCCGTCCACTGCTCTGCCAGCTCCAGCAGCGTCCGTATTGCTACATACGGACTAGACCTCAGTCCGTAGGTATTAGTATTTAATTCATATACCTTGAGTTCCTGCGACGGATCACTCCTCCAAAGTATAAGCTGGTACCTCCTGTCTTCAGGGTGTATCCAGGTCATCCGGAACATCTGTTTCACGTCCGTGGTAAACACAACTTGATTTCGTCTAAAATTCATCAAGATTTTTGTAATATCATTCTGTAACGCCTCACCAGAATGTAAACACTGGTTTAACGAAACCCCCTTACTTGTCTTGCAACTCCCGTCAAATACTACTCGGATCTTGTCCGAATCCCGTTTAAATATACCGTGATGTGGTATCACGTAGTGTTCAGCATCGAACTGAAAGTCTGACACAGACATGTGACCTAGCCGCTCATAGTCTTCCATAAACTCCTTGTATTTCTGGGCGAATAATGGATGCCTCCCCATCTTCTTCTCGAGCGCATAAAATCGCCTGGTTGCAGTATCCAGAGAATTTCCCAGCTCCGATCGATCAGATAATAAAGGTAAACGTACCATGAATTTTCCATCAGCTAGCCTCACTGTGGTGGATTTGTATAACTTCTCACATTCTTCGTGGCGAGGATCCTTCGGAGTGGGTGCCGGCGGCTCCTCCGACGTCCAGAAGCGTTTGACGGTTTCCGTCAGCGTTATAGTGAAGACTGGCTGCGGCGTCGCGTCCTCGTACCCATTCACCGGTCCCATTAAAGCATGCCCGAAGCATGTTCCATAAGCTGCTGCGCCACCTGTTCCAATTTCAATTTTAGAACCATCTAAAATATAATTTAATACATCAGCTCCGAGTATTATGTCTACCCCATGTGGTAGTGTAAAGAATTTATCTGCAAGACTTAGTGTGGGTGGGGCCTGCTTTAGTATTCCCTTAGATGGAGTCTTCTGCGCTGGTATATTTGCTGTCAGTTCTGACATAACTATTGCTACAGTGGAGATAACTGGTACCTGTTTATCCAATGGCTTTATAACTATTTTAACTTGACTAGTTGTTGTCCTCACACTGGTATTCCCAAAACCAACTACTTTCATTGAGCTCTTCTGTCGGTGCAGTTGTAGCCGGTCCACTAAAGCCTCTTTAATGGCGGTCATACTAGCCCCAGTATCTAATAGGGCACGAGCCTCCTCGTATTCACCCTTGTGATTCCTTATACCTAATGACACCGTAGGGTTTAGACAGTTTCTAAAACCGCTACCTATGGTGTGGGTAACACCGACAGGAGCTCTCCTTCAATATTGATTCTCGCTACGTTCCTGCTTCGAAATAAAAACGGTTGGCCATACCTCGTCCTCAGTTTGAGGTTGAGCTTGTTGGTACCTGGTACCAGCCGGTTGCCTGCCCTGCTCCAGGGTATACGACTGCTCCTGCTCTGGAGCGCGTCGCTGCGACGTTGCTGGCCGGTTCTGCTCCACCGAGCTGGAGCGGCGCGAAGACGTCTTCACGCGCTGCGGTGGCTGCGTCCTCGCCTGTGGTGGGGTCTGAGGACGCGTCGCTGGTCTGGATGCGTGCTGTGTCGCGCGCCTCGGTGCTTCTCTATCTGTAGTACATAACAGGGTATGATGATATTCTGATCCACACAATCTGCATCCAGTTGGCTCTACACATTCCCGTGCATAATGTTGCCCCAGGCACACAAAGCACGCCCCGTTACTTCGTGTCCATGACTTGCGGGCCGTAAGATCCAAACATTTGAATTTGAAGCACTTCGCTATAGTGTGTCCAGGATGAGTACAATAGATGCACCTTACCTCCTCTACCGCAGTGACTACTTGACCACGAACCCTGTTCGATGGTAGTGCGTGACGTCCACCTGCTGATGTGTTACCCCTGCGCGGCGTATTCGCGGGCAGCCTCCATTGCCGCGACGGCTTAGTCCTCTCCTGTTCTATGTTCGAGGGAGCGACGAGTTGCCTCCTGCACACTTCGTCAAGGAAGCCCATCAAGGCCGAGAAGGATGGTAGTTCCCCTGAAGCCGCTCCGCTCCGCTCCTCGAACTGATATCTTAGGCGGGACGGTAACTTCTGTAACAGAATAAACAGCAATAAATAGGACCACTCCGCTATAGGCAGCCCTAATTTTTGGAGAGCCTGCGTCGACTCCAGCAGAGGATTGTAAAAGGATTGCCTCAATCCTTCCAGCGTTGAGGAGACGTTAGGTAGAGACACTATCTGCTCCAGGTACGTGTCCGCTAACAATCGGGTGTTTTGATACCTGTCCCTCAACAGGCCGAGAGCTACCTCATAATTCTTGGCGTCCACAGGCAGATGCTTCACCAGCGTCATTGGCTCCCCTACTAAACAGCTACGCAGGTAATAATGTTTTTCCGCCTCCGGAAGGTTTGGCCTGTCATGAACCAATGAAAATCATAAAAGCTCACCCAGTCCATTGGGTTACCACTGAACTGTCCCAGTTGAATGAATGGCAGCTTAGCCGCAACGCTGCCTCCATCTTGTGAGCCACTTGCAGTAATCATAGTCTTAACCAGCGGTGTGGATGTCACTTCGGTCTCCTCGGCCTTAGTGTCCACTGAAATTAAAAAGTTATTAATCTCAGAAAACTCACACCCCAATTCATCGACATCTTCGACGTCTCTGGCTACCAGCACTTCATAGGCCTGTAAGAATTCTAAATAATATTTATCAAATTGCCTTTTGATAACTCTCACAGCAATCGACGAGGTGGAACCTTCTACTTTGTTATAGAAATCCCGGAGCATCTTAGCTCGTACCTTAAAATTATGTCTTGCCACACTGACATCCATTTTGGCAAAAATGAAAATACTCCACCCACAAATGCAAAATTGAGTAAACAAATAAACAAAACAATTGCTACAACTGGTGCTGTGTAAACAAATGTGTTATCATTAAACCAAATGACGTTATACAAACACAGTCGCGTCGACTGATCGCATTTTTACATAAAAACAATGATACACAATGATACGAACAACTAGGTAATAATTGGTAACAATATCTTACAATTACAACCCAATTAGATTTTGAATCTTAACTCATGAAACAATCTTGTCGTTACTATGGTAAAACAAAACAATGAGCATAGCAGTCTGTACTGCTAATGTTAGAAAGTTAATTACAATAATAAGTAATAAACCTTACCTAAATTTGCGATAGTCACGACGACGAGAATATTAGAATAATTTTATTACCAAAACAAAACAAAAACAACAAATGAATGTGCTACACATTTTGCAATTAAATAATAAAGTACCTACTATTGCTTAACTTACTGTTTAATTTATAGCATCCGTGACACTTCACAACACAACACAAACACAACTAGTATAACAGTTCACTGTCGTACCTCCGCACTTGTTGTTGTTGCTTCGAATAGAGCTGCAGAATAGCACGTTGGTCGCTGACTCGCTGCACTGACGGTTTGTATCTCAACGGATCGCTGATCAATGTTACCAGTCGGCGGGAAAGAACCCGGCGCCCCGGCGCCGGCGGTCGCTACACGGCAATTGTTAGTCGCTGCGACAGATAAAGACAGCCCGACGTTTCACGTAGAAACTTTATCTTCTCTGACTTGACTAGAATCAAGATGGGTACCTAAAGGTCACTTAGGTCGTTGGGTACTAGACTACTAGTTGCGGCACGACTTCCGTAGTTGACTCCGCTGCTTCGCGGTGGTGATGTGAATTTGTGAATAGCTTCTCTTCACAGGATCACAGGTGTGGCACTTGCTTATCCCCTCATGGGCCACCAAAATGTACACGTAATTCGCACGTGTACACGTTTTGGTTGTAAGTATGTAGTATTTAAAAATATTGGAAGGTTCTTGATATTTGAAACAGTTGAGTACTTTTAAAATGACTGTTTATTTTGATCACACACACGATGATTTTGAAATTAAAGGGTTTTACAATAATATGGTTTTTCTTTACGGCGATTGCGCTGCGCATCGCTCGCGTTCAGGAAACGGAAGAGAGTAAAAAAAATCGGCGTACGCTAGTGATGCGCAACATTAAAAGTAGTGCCGTCCATTAGTCGGATTTGCATGAACAAGTGAGTCAGTGAAGAAATCGGGGTATTTTAGATATCAATAAAATCTAAAGTATAAGAGCTATGCAATTGAAACTTTATAGGTTTAATAAGTCAACCACTGACATCATTTCCCGAAAATTTTGTTTATCTGGTATAATCCAAACCCAAGTTAAGAAGGTTCAAAAATACGACGAAGTGCTTCGAGAAAAGGTAGGTAGTGCCCTTGCGCTTCGCTTGGCTCGGCTTGGCGGGGGCACTCCCGTGCCCCCAGATCCTTGAAATAGTTTAACTCAAAGAATTACACATACGGTAAAAAAATAACCAAAAAAAACACTATTTAAAAAAAACATGCTACTCTCGTGCACAACGTCCAAATTGTATGAAGCGTGCGTTTAGACCGGCTGCTGACGCAAAACTAACCAATTATTTTAAAACGTATACACGTTACTCCAGAACTTTGATGATATAACTACGCAAAGTTTTAATTATTATAAATTAAATAAGAGATTTTGAAGATAAAAAGCGAGCTTGTAAATCGCTCGTAAACGCAGTTTTTTTTTAAATACCTCGGAATATGGTGCCAATTTTAGGACACCTCGAAATAAGCTGCCTTTACCTTACACAACTTTGAATTATTTGGCTATCAGGTTGGTAAAGTAACATGTTATGCTTTTGTTTCAGACATACCCGTAAGTGTAGCAGATGAACTCGTATTTACCAACCAACCAACGGAACAACGTTTGTACCAACGGAACAAAAACATACACCGTGAATTTAATTTCTCGCCATCTCACAGCGTTAGCTTACGATAAGGTTCACAGCATGATACTTTACGTTGAGAAACAAAACGACAGCGATTCTCGACGTCTCACAGCGTTAGCTTACGATGAGGTTCACAGCATGATACTTTACGTTGACAAACAAAACGACAGCGATTCTCGCCGTCTCACAGCGTTAGCTTACGATGAGGTTCACAGCATGATACTTTACGTTGACAAACAAAACGACAGCGATTCTCGCCGTCTCACACGGTTAGCTTACGATGAAGTTCACAACATGATACTTTAAGTTGACAAAAAAAAAACGACAACTATTCTCGCCACCTCACAGCGTTTGCTTACGATGAATTTCACAGCATGATACTTTACGTTGACGAACAAAACGACAACGATTCTCGCCATCTCACAGCGTTAGCTTACGGTGAAGTTTACAGTATGATACTTTACGTTGACAAACTAAACGACAACGATTCTCGCCATCTCACAGCGTTAGCTTACGATGAAGTTCACAGCATGATACTTTACGTTGACAAACAAAACGACAACGATTCTCGCCATCTCACAGCGTTAGCTTACGATGAAGTTCACAGCATGATACTCTACGTTGACAAACAAAATAACAACGATTCTCGCCATCTCACAGCGTTAGCTTACGATGAAGTTCACAGCATGATACTTTACGTTGACAAACAAAATAACAACGATTCTCGACATCTCACAGCGTTAGCTTACGATGAAGTTCACAGCATGATACTTTACGTTGACAAACAAAATAACAACGATTCTCGCCATCTCACAACGTTAGCTTACGATGAAGTTCACAACATGATACTTTCCGTTGACAAACAAAACGACAACGGTTCTAAATGTGGTTATAGCGTACATTCCAAGGAAAACAAATGTTTCATCAAAAAGGAACAGTAGAAACATTCACAGTATTGCCTCCGTCCCGGCAACGGATACACTATTCTTCACTGATACTACTGAAAGGAACATTAATTGGACCACATTAAAACCTGGATCCAATAGTAATGTCTAAGGCAATCTTTTATTCAAGATGAATGACCGGACCCCAAAAGATATTTCCGTGGATAGCTGTAGAGGGTACGTTATCAATGAACGATGTAATTTTAGAACGCAATGTACTTATGTAGAGAAAAAAAATAGGTACGTTCTTTAATGAAAGAACACTCGGTATTACCGCCAAATACAATATTAATAAAAATCAAATTCAAGTGACCCCGAGTAACGAGTTTGAACTATGCGACACCCGGTTCCGACTCACTAGAACCACAACTGGCACTGGCAAGCATCGCAAGATACACGGCTCAGCCCACTATCAACCTCCGGTCTCCTGATGGGAATGATCTACATCGCCACATACGAACTAGGCATCACAATAACATCACGTCACGCAAAAACCCTGCATCGCGCAATTAGAGTTTACCGCGCGACTAGCATATGAACAACGTCCCGACATCAACCGTCGGGCATATGCCGTAGCGAGCTCACGGACACAAAGACAGACACCATCTCCATGGGCGTGTTAATGCAGCACGTCCAACCAGCCATCGCCAGTGGCGACCATAATGAGGCGTCCGTATTTACGTACCACCATATAGCGTCCGCGGTCATGGGGCTTAGCCCTGGAGCCGCACGCCACGCCCATTGCGGGTCGTAGCGACATCCCACGATTAACCGTCGGGCAGTAGTCCACCAGACATGACACCCGTCTAGTCAGAGGATCCTCCCTGTTCTATGGAGGATGAGTGAACTTTAAACCCTGTTCCTCATGCCTCTATACCAACAACCACAACCCAAAAACTCCCTCAAGATTCAACAGACAACAGAAACAGAACAGATACAACAGTTGCCAGACTGCTTTGTGTTCACGGTATAAACTTAGTGAGACATCTGTTTGCAAATGCACTGGTTACATCGGTGGCAGATGCGATGTTTCAGTCTGTGAGAACTATTGTTTGCAAGGTGACTGCAGTTTCAATGATGGACTTTCTAAATGCAGGTAAAACATTTTCTATTCCTTCTGATGGTTTCCTTGTTAAACATTTTCTATTCCTTCTGATGGTTTCCGGAAAAGATTTATCTATAAAATTTGTCTTCCAGGTAAAGTTATTACTGCTTGATTTATGAAAAAAATTGACAACTAAACAATGATAATTAGAGTACATACCTGACGCTTCAATCTCCATGTTAAAAACTCAGGTTTTTTAAATACTGCGGCACAAAACAAACGTAGTTACTACGTCAAGCTTTTGAGCGTAACTGATTCATGTTTGTCGTGTGAGAAAAAGGGACACAAAACGCGCTTACACAGGCTTTTGTGTTACTTTAATGAGCTTTATTATTTATGATGTTATTGTTCGTATATCGAAGAAGGTTTCTAGACATCGCAACAATATCTTTTTGTCATCGTAAATTGGCAAACCGGCCTTGTGTGCATCGGTGGGAGATGCGATGTATCAGTCTGTGAGAACTATTGTTTGCAAGGTGACTGCAGTTTCAATGATGAGGGACTTCCTAAATGTAGGTAAAACATTTTCTATTCCTTCTGATGGTTTTCTTGTTAAAGTACCTATAGCCATAATCAGACGTTCCCACTGCTGGGACTCTAGCCTCCTCTCCATGAGAGCGAGTAGCTCCCGCACCTGGTTACATCGGTGGGAGATGCGATGTTTCAGTTTGTGAGAACTATCGTTTGCAAGGTGACTGCAGTTTCAATGATGAGGGACATCCTAAATGCAGGTAAAACGTTTTCTATTCCTTCTGATGATTTTCTTGTTAAAGTATAGCCATAATCAGCCTATAACGTTCACATTGCTGGGACTCTAGCCTCCTCTCCATGAGAGCGAGTAGCTCCCGTGTTGGTGGCTGTCTTCGAAATTTTCGTTCTAGGACATGCCGCTTTCCTCACGATGGTTGTTTTCCTTTACCTTTTTGAGTGCAGCAGTGATTAAATAAAATACACAAAGTAAAGTGCCTGCTTAGTTTCGAACCACTACTATCTTCGGACTTTATCGAAGCGAATTGCGTTCAAACTTTTTAATTAAATAGTGTTCCAAATTCAAAAGTCATTTCGTCAGTGTTATTAAGTGCGCCGGAATGACCCATTTTGCTCGCACTTATCGAGGAACCAATGAGCTTTTTTCGAATAGATGGGATGAAAAAACAATTATTTTACTCCCTCTAGAGCGCGCGCAAAGAGCAATTCTAAAGGTTGCTACCTTTCGCCCTTTTAGATTTCCTACGCAGCAGCTCTACATAGCATGCAATGTACTAACAGTACGGCAATTATTCATTCTGAGCATAGTACTACACCAGCACACTGCACTTCCTTTTGACCCGGTACCTACCGACAAGAGAAGAAAGGACTTGCTTTGCATAAACCCTCAACATGCGTTTGCTAACCGATTTTATGTATTTTTAGGCCCTTTTCTGTATCCTGGCTCAACAAGGTACTAAGCCTCTACAGGGTAAGCTATACAAAATGTAGTTCTATGTTATCAGAATATTTAGCCGTACTCAATTACACATACACAGAAAAACCTCTAGAAATTTTGTCATGATGATAATTTTATTCCCTTGTAAGTGTGAGTTCACTTTTGTGTATTTACATAATTATGCTAGTTTTAGGTATTTATGTACTTACCAAATATGCTTTTCTCATAGTTGTTAATAGATTATAATCAGTTTTACTTAAAATTTTAATGTCCAATGTAATTTAATTGTAAAGTGATGACCTGAAACACAGGTTTCTATTGTTCTAACTCCGAACCATCATTACTTGCACCAGTAATAAAAATATTTTAGCTTTAGTTATTATTTCGTTTATTTATATTTTTTCCTTATAAAATACATTTTTAAATATTTCTTAAAAAATAAATAAAAAACATTTAAAAATATAAAAAATAGTGGTCCGCCGGTGTCGGGAGCAGGGTCCAAGCTACCGGTGGTTAGGGCTGCAGAGATAGGAACCTCCTCACAATACGAGCCGTATCGAGGAGTACTGCCTTCTGAATCTGGCCCTTGATCCAACCGCCTAACGAGAGCCTCGAAAGATGTTGGTCGAGGCTATCGTTAGCTTTAGTTTATTATTAGGAATTTTATTTGTATAGGAAAATTTTATGACTGTTAGGCTAAATGTACACTTTTTGTAAACGTTTTATTAAATAAATTTTATTTTTTATTTTTTTTATTATTCATTTTCATGCCAAAATATGGCGAAATGACACATTTCTGCACAAGAATATAACCAATAGAGAGAAAGCTTCATAGAAATGTGCAAATTCGGAAACAAGAAGATAACCGAAGCGAATACTTTTTCTGGGTTACCTGTAGACTGTAGGTGTGTCATCTGAACTGACCTGAAACCCTGGAATGATCTTGTCGGGCCGGAGACACTTGAGGATGAGCAGCTTCTGAAAGGAGTCGTACTGACTTTCCATCGCCTTTGGGAACGCCAACCTGCAAAAGATAAGTATTCAAGTAGTACTAATAATAAAGCTGAAGATATTGTTTGTTTGTTTGATCGCACGTGAGGAGCTCGTGGCTAAGTAATAACAGCCGCACAGGTCGATCCATCAGGTTAAGCTACGCTGGCCGGGGTTGGTCCGTGGATGGGTGACCATCTTTACATACCGAGACTCCTCCGTGCCTCGGAAAGCACGTTAAGCCGTTGGTCCCGGCTGTCATCCGTGGATCTTTGACAGTCGTTACGGGTCGTCAGAAGCCCGAAAGTCTGACAACCAGTCTTACCATGGGGTATCGTATTACCCAGTACTGGGTTGTGGAGGTCAGATAGGCAGTCGCTCCATGTAAAATACTGGTATTCAGCTGCATCCGGTTAGACTGGAAGCCGACTCCAACATAGTTGAGAAAAGGCTAGGCAGATTGATTGTAAGTGTGAGTTCACTTTTGTGTATTTACATAATTATGCTAGTTTTAGGTAAATAATAATAATAAAATAATAAAATTTATTCAAAAATAAAGACTGGTTGTCAGACTTTTGGGTGCTGACTACCCGTAACGACTGTCAAAGATCTACAAATGAAAACTGGAATCAACGACTTAACGTGGTTAAGAAGCAAATAAACTAGCTTTTGCCCGCGGCTTCGCCCGCGTTGATGTCGGAAAATATCCCACGGGAACATACTACCGGGAATTCCTTCCTTATTCCTTGTCTACATTATAAAGGGAACCTCTGTGCAATATTTCAGCTTTCTAGGTCCAAGGGTTTGGGCTGGGCGTTGATGAGTCAGTCAGTCAGTCAGAACTTCTCTTTTTATTTATATAGATAGATAGATAAATTTTTCTGTACGTGTGTTTGTCACCTAACTCCTCCTTAACGGCTGGACCGATTTAGATGAAATTTTGTGTGTATATTTGAATGGGTTCCTGGATGGTTTGAAAACACAATTGGACCCAGTAGGTGGCGCTACAGTCATGTTCTAGGATCGTTCAGACAGGACGTCTGTGGGGTGCGATAGTAGAATATATTTTATTTTGCCCAAATAACAATATTTGGGCAAATACGCCAAGTGATTAGACTTACCTATGCGGCGTATGCGAGTCGTAGTACGTCTTGAAGAACCTCATGTTAGTCTCGAAGTCAGTGAGGATCGAAGCCATAGTGCTGACAGTGGCCAGCTGCTGCAGCTCCAGCCACATCCGAGGAGATATCCACTTCGGATCCGGGTTGTCTAACTCCTATGGGCCACGAAAGATTTTTTGTTTTTACGTCCGTGCGATTGTCGGCTAACAGGGTGTCCTGCGTGAGCGACAAATACGACGCGACGCGACGCTGCGAACGCGACGAACGCGATCAACTCAACGGCTTGCTTGCGGCCTATGTGTTTTGAAGGCGACCAGACACGATACCACGAACTACGAAATGGTTGATTCAGAAGCGTTGATCGCCGCAGTGCTTGAGCAAAAATTGTTGTGGGACAAAAAACATAAACGATATTTTACGATATTTTTTAAAAGTTTGTACTTTAAATATGAACTTTTAACCAAAATTGTACTGTACTTCTCCATCATTCGAGAAGTAATGACCAAAATCACGTAGGAAATTTGTCGCGAGTAGCATCGCGTCACATTACGTCGCGTTAAGTTGCGTCGCGTCGCGTCGTATTCGTCGCTCACGCAGGACACCGCGTTAGTGTCGTTGCTTGTATGTGTAATTAAATAAAGTTTACTCACAACTTCAAGCTTCGCCCCACTCATTAGGAAGTTGAACTCCCCTCCTCGTATCACTCCCTTGTCCATTAATATTCTGGAACACACCAGGAAGGCGAACAGCAGCTTATGTCGTTCAAATAGACTGCGGCATACGTTCTGGTACAGGAGGAACGTGAAGTGGACTATTATCACTTCCACTCGCTCCACTATGTCCTCTGAAAACAAGACAAATTAAAAAAAAAGTTAATCTCTTAGTTTAAAACAAATCGCTTTTCGTGTCTGCGTGTGTGCTTTTTTTTTCCAAGCCATAGTTGTCCATGCCCATCAGTGGATGGGCTAAGCCCTCCCTACTCTTTTCCCACCTCTCTCTGTCCAGAGCTGCCAAGGACCAATCTCTACCAAAGGAGTCCAGCTCATCCCGGCATCTCCGTCTGGGCCTGCCGCGATGTCGTGTGTGTGCTTAGGTTCTTCTAAACTACACAATGGATTTTGATCGGTCCAGCCGTTTGAGCGTGAAAAAGTAACAAAGATACAAACACACACACACACACAAACTCACAAACTTTCGCATTTATAATATTAGTGTGATTAAACTAGGAAGAATACATTCATTGACAGTTACGGTTTTATTGCAGTGGCCCACTAGAAAACTAATTACATAAACAAAATCCAAAAACCGGCCTAGTGCGAGTCGGACTCGCGCACGAAGGGTTTCGTACCATTATTATCTATAAAAACAGCAAAAAAATCACGTTTTTAGGGTTCCGTACCTGTCTGTCTGTCACAGCTGGATATCTCAAGAACTACTAATGCTATCAACTTGAAATTTAGAATAGTTTAAGGTGACGTTGACCCAACTATTTTGCAAATAAGAAAGAAATTAAAATATTTATGTTTTTTTTGCAACAGGGACTGAAAGGTAGTCTTAAAAAATCAAAGTGGGGCTACTAGGACATGTGGGGTATTAGTCAGTCGCCTATTTTATTCCACGGATATCGTCACTGAAGAGATAGAGTGATAAATATACATATTGCTGGATGGAGAGACAGAGGAAGGCCAAAGAAAATATGGATGAATTGTGTGAGGAATGATATGAATGAGAAGGGAGTGAATGATAGCGTGACGGTTGACAGGGGAGAATGGAAGAAGAAAACGTGTTGCGCCGACCCCAAGTAACATGGGATAAGGGCAGGAAGATGACGGATAAAATATATCCGACTTTGATCAAATTAGCCCTAAAGAAAAATCTTATTCGTACTAAGGCTGGATGTGTCATATCGTGGCATAAAAATTCCCTTACCATTAGGCTCTGTCTCCGCCATGGCTCTAACGAATAGCTTCGTGAACCACTCCAACGAGTACTGGTACATGGGGTCGACGTTGGCCATGTCAGACAGGCAGAAGAACAGGATTGAGCCGCGCTCGGCGACCGGTACGTAACCGCTGCGAGTTCCGTCTATCTCCATCGTTGTACGTTCTATATCTTCCACTTTTACCTAGAACATGTAATTCACATAAATGATAAATGATTTATTGTCTGTAAGTAGGTTTGTATACAAACACTTTTCGACGTCAATCATATTTTTAAAATTAGATAACGGAAGAGTAGTCAGATAGGAAACGCCGCCCGCGTTTCCTATCTGACTACTCTTCCGTCTTCCAAATATGGCCTCTTACTTTCGAAAATATAAAAAATATGGCCTCTTACTTTCGAAAATATAAAAAATATGGCCTCTTACTTTCGAAAATATAAAAAAAGTTGCCAACAGAACATGGAGCGTAGCATACTGAACCTGAAGAGAAAAGATAAAGTGAAACAGAAACATAAGGAGAATAACACATATTACAGACGTGACAATATCAATCAATCAGCCTAGTCTTTGCCCAACTATGTTGGGGTCGGCTTCCAGTCTAACCGGATGCAGCTGATTACCAGTATTTTACATGGAGTGACTGCCTATCTGACCTCCACAAGCCAGTAACTGGGTAATACGATACCCCTTAGTAGCACTGGTTGTCAGACTTCCGGGATTCTGACGACCCGTAACGACTGTCAAAGATCCACGAATGACTACCGAGAACAACGGCTTGACGTGCTTTCCGAGGCACGGAGGCGTCTCGATATGTAAAGATGGTCACCCATCCACTGACCAACCCCGACAAGCGCAGCTTAACCTGATGGATCAACCCGTGCGGCTCCTTCACAGACGTGACATTCACGATAAAAGAATTAAAATGGCAGTGGGCAGGCCACACAATTAGAAGTAGAATAGAGAAATGGGGCAAAGACGTCATTGAATGGAGAGGGGATGAGGAAATGGGGAAGGCCGGTACGTAGATGGGAGGATGCTCTCAGCTCGACGGCAGGCGCCGCGTGGAGGAGAACAGCATAAGATCATGTAACAGGTGGGCCAAAAGAAGTCATCCGATGTTGTTTGGCTCTTATTTTTTTTCTAAATGAAAAACTTCGATTCTGTTTTTTGATTATGTTTATTTGAACCTTTAGAAATTTATTGTTCAAGTCGAGAAGATGATATCGGCCAAATGGGCGCCGTCACAATTGATTGCCATACGGGCTCGTTTTATGGCATTTTTCATCACTTCGGCGACAACTTCGGGCGACAGATTCTCGCACTCGTGTCGAATGTTGTCCTTGAGGGCTTCCAGGGTCTCAGGCTTGTTCACGTAAACACAAGGCTTCAAAAAACCACACAAAAAAGTTTGGAACGGTTAAATCGGGCACACGTCAGTGCAAATCACTACACTTCATTTCTTAACATTTCTTCAATAGACACGATTATTCCGCGTTCTTGGTTAGTGTATCGCTCCATGGCTTGTTCACTTGTATTCTACATCTGTCTAGTCCACAAATGTCAAAACAGATTTGACATTGGCCGCCATTTGCAAAAATAAGAGCATAGAGCAATAGGGTGATTTCTTTTGGCCCACCTTGTAGAATAGAGAAATGGGGCAAAGACGTCATTGAATGGGGGGGGGATGAGGAAATAGGGAAGGCCGGTTCGTAGATGGGAGGATGCTCTCAGCTCGACGGCAGGCGCCGCGTGGAGGAGAACAGCACAAGATCATGTACTTTGGAAGGGTCTGGGGGAGGTCATGCTGGTGAGCAAGCCAAACCAACTGATGTCTGATATTTTCAGCGATATGTAAAATTAGTTTTAAGTTTGTTAATAAAGGCTATTTGAATTTAAATATTGTAAGCACAGTACCATACAGTTGAATTTATCGACATTTTACAATCTCGCGATTTAGATTATAAAGTAACTGTGTCCACAATTATACGGTGACTTATAGACAATATTGTAAAACATTTTGAAAGAGTACTTTATGTAGTTTCTTTCCCATTCATCCCCATACGAAACCCTTTTGGAAGGGGAAACTAGAATCTATTTATTTATTTTATTTATTTAACAATTTATGTACACACAAATAAACAGACAAACATAAAGGAACAGAAAATACGTACAAAGGTGATGCTTATTTCAAAAGAAATCTCTTCCAGCATACCTGCGATAGGACAGAGGGTAAAAAGAGATGTAGACAAAGTGTGTAAGAGTAGAAGAGAAAATAAGATACATAAAATCCAAAATAAAACATATAATATATACTTAAATACATACATACTTCTAAAATAACTAATAACTATGACGAAGTGGAAAGATAGTGTTCTTTCACTCTTCTTTTAAAAACTGCAATAGTTTGGCAGTCCCTAATGTCAGGCGGAAGTGAATTCCACAACCGAACCGCGTGGACAGTGAAGGAGTAGGAGTAGAAGTCGGTGGAATGGGGAGGAGATTTAAGGAGGTTTCTAAGATGAAGGTTGGAGGTTTCTATCTATCTTCTATCTATCTATATAAATAAAATAAAAAGAGAAGTCCTGACTCACTGACTGACACATCAACGCCCAGCCCAAACCCTTGAACCTAGAAAGCTGAAATTTTGCACAGAGGTTCCCTTTATAATGTAGACAAGGAATAAGGAAGGATTTCCTGGTAGGATGTTCCCATGGTATATTTTCCGACATCAACGCGGGCGAAGCCTCAGGCAAACGCTAGTCAATTCTATTTTCTTGTAAATTTCGACGTTCAGGAACTCACAATAATCTCAGCACTCTTAATCTTGATGGCTTCCAGCGTCAGAATGAGCGGGAGGTCATCGACCGGGGAGCCCACGCTGTTGGACAGGCCGTACAAGATGTCCGCCTGCATCTCCGCCAGCTGCGTGGCCAGTTGCGCGCGCGACACGATCAGCTGACCGCGGAGCTCTTCTAGGTCGGGCCGCTCTTGGGCCACTACGGTTGACAGCAGTTGTTCGTTTAGACCGCTGTGGATGAAGTTAAGTGTCAAAAGAGACAGTTTTGTAAAGCAAAGACAAAATATATTTATAAGGTTGATATGGCGAGAGGCATTAAATTAAACCACATATACTATAGGTGCATAGTGTTAACTCGGAACTATTAAAAAAAAAGTTTAGGAGAAAAATAAGAAAAAACTGTTTTCGAACAAATAAAATAGCTTAGTAATCGAATAATCCTTTGCAGAGATTTTCACTGACCTGTGAAACAAAACGGCAACGTCGCGTCAAAAATTCTGCCGTTTTAAGGTGTATGACCTACTAGAAAGGTTTAGGTAGTGAAAAAAAAGGTAAACAATCTTGATGTGTCTTTTCTTATTTTATTTTAAAACCTCAGTTTAAAAATAAAATGCAACTAAAAACCAATGTAAATACAACAATAATGATTACTAAATGAATTGAACCATTAATTTAAGCAGTAGTTTATTTGTTTAGTATGCATTTGTGTAAAAAGTTGCATCAAGATTGTTTACCTTTATGTCACCACCTAAACCTTTCTGACATAGATAACTATGCTTAGGTTCTTAGTCAGCTGTTAGAGCAGTGTTTCAACAAAGAAAAAACTAAAAAATAATCCTGTGACTAAACTATTGCTTCTATTTATATGATTTTTAATGTAGAGGCTCTCTTTAGGCCTACATTAAAAATCAGACCAGACAAAGTATATGTGGTTTAATTTAATGCCTCTCGCTCATATCGACCTTGTACAGATAAAACATTTATTCAGTGCACACAAAACACAGCACAAAACACAAAAGCACTATTAAATGATAACGAATTATTTGAATATATAAAAAGTGCCACTTTCTCTTTATAAAATTAAAATCAAAATTAAAAATATTAAAATTAAAACTAGACTAAAGTACCCGTCACGAGAAGCTATAAATGATGTAAACAAGTGTTCAGGAGTTCACAACATTTGGACCAACAAAAAAAATGAATTTGTTTAAGATTATTATTCGTCAGATTCAGATGTTTCCATTTCTGTGTCAGAATCAGTGACATGTATCACGAAGCATTCGAAACTCGAATGACGCGTTTATTTCAAAATGGCGTCCCGATAGTTTACAATACCTGCGACGGACGCGTTCCGGTACCAAGAAACACAAACGATAGCGCTTTGCGTCGTTAAAATATGATCCGACTAAATTAAATAGGTTGTTACTTTCATATAACCCGTCTATATTTCATGTCGATTGAATATGGTCAATTTATTATCATCTCGCAGTATAAAATGTTTACTTAGTAAAAGATGTTTGTTTACATAATTTATAGCTTCTCGTGACGGGTACTTTAGACTTTGTGTTCCCAAAACTTGATAATTATCTGAAACTTTGAATTCAATCAAATACACGTACAGTCCGCGAGGTTTAAGCTGAGCTTTGAATTTGTGTGAGTGCACATAGATAGTGTAGGTGTGACGTCCGGCATAGAGCGCGATTCGCCCTTTGCATGGTTTAGAACCGGTTTATACAGCTTTTTGGCAATCGGCTTTTGTTATTTTAGTACGAGAGGCCATGACCAAAACCATGTCACATTGTTGTAAAACGTAAAACGATTGAAGAGTTTGTCTTACGCAAAATGGTAAGACAAAAATTTTGGTCATAGGCTCTCGTATTATTTTGGTGATCACTCACACAAATGCAAAGCTCAGCTTAGGCCTCGCGGACTGTACTTACATTGCCATTGAGCGCGCTATAAATCTAAAATTCAAGAATTGTAAAGTGTTTACCTAGGCACCAGCGCGAAATTGACGACCATGACTTTGACAGACGTCTCCGGCTTGTACCTGGGGTTCGGTATTTTGGTGGTGATGTACAGCTTGAAGCCGGCAATGAACGGGATCAGGGAGTCGCCTAATTTCAGCACCAACTGACCAGCTTGACGAAAGTATTGGCGCTGGGAATGTAGGATAAATTTATATAGGTCATGTTTTGTGTACAAAATCTAACCCTCTATCTCTATGGATATAAATCATTATACATTATCGCTTTTACCTTTAAAACAGGATCTAGGGCCGGGTCCAGTTCTACTCCAACATTCTCCAGTAGGAGCGGCTTACCGAACCTTAGCGCTGATTCGAAGTTTCTCAGTAGATCCCTGTCGTTCGGCTTGCATACTATCAAGCCTTCGAGCTTGCCCTGAAGTATAAAAAATACAACTAAAGTACCCGTCACGAGAAGCTATAAATTATGTAAACAAACATCTTTTACTAAGTAAACATTTTATACTGCGAGATAATAATAAATTGACCATATTCAATCGACATGAAATATAGACGGGTTATATGAAAGTAACAACCTATTTAATTTAGTCGGATCATATTTTAACGACGCAAAGCGCTATCGTTGTGTTTCTTGGTACCGGAAGGCATCCGTCGCAGGGATTGTAAACTATCGGGACGCCATTTTGAAATAAACGCGTTATTCGAGTTTCGAATGCTTCGTGATACATGTCACTGATTCTGACACAGAAATGGAAACATCTGAATCTGACGAATAAATATTCTTAAATAACCAATCTGCCTAGCCTTTTCCCAACTATGTTGGGGTCGGCTTCCAGTCTAACCGGATGCAGCTGAATACCAGTATTTTACATGGAGCGACTGCCTGTCTGACCTCCACAACCCAGTAACTGGGTAATACGATACCCCTTGGTAAGACTGGTTGTCAGACTTTCGGGCTTCTGACGACCCGTAACGACTGTCAAAGATCCACGAATAACAGCCGGGACCAACGGCTTAACGTGCTTTCCGAGGCACGGAGGAATCTCGATATGTAAAGATGGTCACCCATCCACTGACCAACCCCGGCAAGCGTAGCTTAACCTGACGGATCGACCCGTGCGGCTGTTATTACTTAGCCACGAGCTCCTCTATCTCCTCTAAATATTCTTAAATAATATATGTTAATTAATATTTGTTACTTAATAATTTATTAAATCTTAAACAAATTCATTTTTTTTGTTGGTCCAAATGTTGTGAACTCCTGAACACTTGTTTACATAATTTATAGCTTCTCGTGACGGGTACTTTAGGTATGCATACTTACTGTATATCTAAGTAGCTTTGCGCAAAAATTATTGCTGGGAAACGACTTTTATTTTTAGGTATAAAAAAGCAATTTTTCATTACGCGCAATGTAACGCGAACCCAGGCAAACGCAGTTAAGCCCCGCCCCTTCGCTCTACGGTACGCTTAGGTACTTGTCGGAAAAAGTTTAGTATTATCACTTAGAATACGTTTTAGTAAAAAAAAAAGCGACTTTGACGTTCAATATCTCCAGAACCAGTGGATTCCAAGGTATGGTCTAGTGGAAAAAAACGACCCAAATAATGGGTAGAATTTGTGGCTTTCAGCAAGTGTCTTTTTACACCCTGTATGAATATATTACCATAGCCCTAATCCACTTGTTAGCCTGCGTCTGAGGATCGATGATGAGTGGCCACCTCCGAGAGTTGGACATCAGCACGGCAGACTCCACTGACATCGGGTCGCGAGGTAGACCGTACATCTGCCACGTCCTGGAGAAAACGAAAATGTTTAGTAGCTGCAAAAAAAGCCGCTTACAGACGTGATCTCTGAAACGACTAATAAGCCAGGAGGCTACTGTAGGTATAAATTAGTCAGGGTACTGCGATGAGCCATTCTCTCCGATCCTGATGACCCTGTAACCCTCCTTCAGGAGAGTAATAAGGCCACTAGTACAGTCTGCAAACGCAAACCAAAATCTACATTCCGACCTCGCCGGCGAGGTGGCAATCGTAACTGCCCCCCCCCCCCGTCCTCTACTCGGCGAGGTTCTGCCAACTGGTGGCACAGTCGAGCCTGTAGCCTTAAACCCCCATGTAACTCTGATTAAGCAGTCTCGACTTCCAGTGGCCAACTGCAAGAAGCCATTCAAAAAAAAAAAACGGTGAGCCACAGACCCCACAGTGCGACTGTGGAGCCACATCGCAAACGATGCCTCACTTCTTGTCGTGCTTGCTGTGCATTAACACCTGGGCTATGGAAGACCTTTCCGAGGCCAACGCTTCCGTTGTCAAGTGGCCGAATTCTGGTCGAAACTTATTTAGAACATACAAAATGGAATCATCGATACGACGAAGGAAAAGAAGGTCATGGTACAAAAGATTCCTCATTCTGAACTCTTATACCGGCTGTAAGTGTAAACAGTTATTTAGTAGCATGTTTCACTCATTGAGTTAATGAAAGAGCGGCGCCTCCTGGCACAGTCATCTATATGCTTAAGGCGACGCTATCTGACTTTTGATGATTTTAAACTGAAGATCACGTCTAAACGAGTAGTGTTAATGATTTGGAAAAAATATATGTTATATTAGAGCATTTTCTTAATAACTTAATATGTGAATATTTCAGATTATGTTTATATTAAATAGTGTAATTAATTTGTAAAGTTATGTCTAACGCAGATAAAAAACTGAGAATCACGCAAAAACTGTCAAGCGTATTTTTATGAAACCTTCACCATTTTAAATGTAATTTAATTATTTATCTTTTAGTATACGTGTTTTATTAAAATGCCTTTTGTTTTATGTATAATAAATTAATAATGCGTCTAATTTGGGACAGCGCTCCTTGATGGGCCAGTGCTATTACTGGCTGGACGTACGACGCGTTGCGTGAGCTCAGCACAGAACGCGCAAGTTAACCACTCAAGGTCATTGGCGTATAGATCGGCCTTAAAAGGAGACGCCTCCAACTGTATACCTATTGTAGGGTACGTGTAATAACGAAATAAAACATTTAGATTTTTTGATTGACAGTGGCAATCTTTTAAGGTGACATTGTACTCATCATTATGAACAACTTTTACTATGGGACCAAACCTGAAATCGTGAAAAAAAAATTAGTTCCCTACATTTAGACGAATTATGCGAACATAAATGTACTGAACAGCTGATTTTATTTCGCGATTTCAGGTTTGGTCCCATAGTAAAAGTTGTTCATAATGATGAGTGTAACAATGACCCCTCAAAAGGTTGCCACTGTTTACACTTACAGCCTGTATTGTTTCATTTAACGAACGCGCGTCTATCATTGCAATTTATACCTTAAGATACTTAAAATAAGAGTCAAATTACGAACGATCGTGAATTGCAAAGATTTAAAGGCTCCTACAAACAGACGCGACACGCGACACAAAGACACCGCTAATCGCACGACTTCTGTCGCGCCTTTTTGAAGGTGCCTTTAAGGACCGCTTGCATCAGAAATCAGGAAATACATTTACCTTTAAACGAATTTAGAACATCGTATTGTTTCTGTCAATCGTTTAAAAATATGATACAGAAGAATTATATACCTATTGAATACTACTAGCGCTAAATTTGTGTGGCGGCATCTACATCGCCACATACGAACTACGCATCACAATGACATGACGTCACGCAATCCTGCATCGCGCTATTAGAGTTTACCACGCGACTAGCATATAATTATACAACGTCCCGACATCAACCGTCGGGCAGTTCCACCAGACACGACACCCGTCTGGTCGGAGGATCCTCCCTTTTCTATGTAGGATGAGTGAACTTTACACCCTGTTCCTTATGCCTCTATAAGGTGCAAACAAGCGTCAGAAGTGTTGAGGAAAGGCTAGGATTATCAAGAGTTCCGGGGCACTTACCTGATCTGCACGGGATCGCCTAGAGTGGACAGCGGGGTAGCATTCGGCGTGTGCGGGACTTTCACCTCCTAAGGACATCAACCAATGTTTTTACTGCTCACCAGCTTCTGGCCAAAGAGGCCCCCTTACAGTCAATAACTTGCACCCATGAACGAATTAACCACTGCACCCGACATTTAAGCGGATGTAACTTTACCGGTCTTGTCAGTAACCAGGAAATTCTAGCCTTGGTCGTTCGTTTTTGCGTTAGTTTCAAGCACTTACTTGCCAACAAAACATCTCCCAAAAATTACTAAATGTTCAGTTAAATGGTGTAAAAACTATAGCGGCGGAAGTAGCACTATTTCTATTCACTTGTAAGTACATTATTTTATTACAGTTATTGTTATTTATAATGTGGTTGAACGAGTTTTCATACAATTGTGTTTTATGTCGGGTCCAGTGGTTAATTCGTTCATGCTTGCACCATACCAGAGGGGCAATTCCCGTATTTATAACAACGTTTGCAATCTCATCTCAGTCTCAATCTGTCAAAAATTGTATAGCGTTTACCTACATTTTTGACATTTGATTGTCGCTGGCATGAGATTGCGACTTGAATTTTAACGTTTTTAGGTACGAGAATTGGCCTTCTGGTGCGGTTCGCGACACGTCTAAACTAAGCGAATTAGTTCAACGTGTGTCACACTTCATGTTGCATTGCATTGCATATAGAGGACTTTTCATTAAGAGCGTTCGAGCTTTAAAATGAAATAAAACAACTTGTGTAAGTGATATTACCTTATTTTTTTTATTTTATTTTAAAGGACATTCGATGTCATTATATATGAAATATAATACCGGGTGTAAAAAGACACTTGCCGAAACCGAAAACCACATATTCTAACCATTATTTGGATCATTTTTTCCACTAGACCATAACTGGGAATCCGCTGGTTCTGGAGATATTAAAGGTCAAAGTCGCATTTTTTTCACTTCCTTACTAAAACGAGTGTTATACTAAAGAAAGAAAGAAAGAAATACGTTTATTTCCGGTAAACATGACGCAAAGCACAACAAAATAAAAATAACAATTTGTAAAACAAGTTTGGGGAAAATATGCGTCACATCTACGCAAAACGGCTACCGCTCAGCATAATGCCGCGACCCCATGCGAAACGGAGCCCCAGCGCTGGTTTTCAGCGATAGCCGGCGTTGACGCGATGACGTCGACCGGTGCAGCATGTAACAAATAGTATGAAATTAAAAATAAATAAAAATATAAAGTTAATTCTAAAAGTATAGATCTAAGGTATAGATAAAATATACAGAAAATGACATTTCGTTCCGCGACAGCACCAACTCCCACGCCGCAGAATGCGTTATCTGTGCGCGCAGCTGTCAGCGGAAATACTAGACAAGAACAATATTACATAATATTTTAACATGGCGTATCATTATGCAATTAATGTTTTGACTTGGATGAAATTATGTAAACAAAGGATGTATTGGGTGATTAAGTAGGCATTTCCTACGTAAAGTGAATCTGTGTTAGATGTGAATGATGACAATGACTCGGACACACAGATGAGATCAAGGTGAAATGGTAAGTGAGAATTACTTGGTTAAAATAAAATGTGGATTCATGCATCGAGATTATTGAAATAAATTACTAATAAATTAATTAAATTAGATTGGATAAATATAAATTAGAATATGATACAAACAAGGGACGATACCTGACAAACCGTAGTGTGCCAGTTGAATAATTAGATTAAACTAAAAATTACAGAAACAAATGTGGCGTTCCTATGCATAAAAGGATGAAATGAAATGACGAAACACAAACCCCAGCACAGCCACACGGACAGACGTGCGCACCACCAAGCAGCCCACACTCTGAAAGACCCCACACCAAAGCCTGCAGGCCATGACACCTGAGGTAGGTACTTACATTGAAGCAATACTATAGAGACATTTGATTATGTATGAGTAACTTTTTGTGTTGGAATTTGAACGATTGTATTGATTTCAGGCGTCGCATTGGTGGTGGGAGATCATTCCAACAGCGTGTGGCTGCATACTTGAAACACCCCCTGAATGCTGTAGTTCTGTGCATTGGCACCGACAGAGGGCATACCATGGAGCGAAGACTATTCTTTAGATGGTTTTGTTTCCAAGTAAGCTTTACATAGAGATAGTGAGGTTTTTTAGTTGTTACAATACCAAATAACAGGCTGGCTAAATGAAGCTTCCTCCTGGCAGCCATCTTCAGTAATTTTAAGTCATTAATGAATGGAGTAACATGACTTCTTCGTGGGACATTAACACAAAAACGAACACAGGCATTCTGGATACGTTGGATTACACGTTCCGTTCTAGAAAGCAAACATGGTCCATAGACTGTGTCACAGTAATTTAATTTGGATAGGATGAGACTGTCAACAAGTTGCTTCCGTACAGATATGCTTAGGTATTTCCGTATACCATATAAAACCTTTAGCCTATAAAAACAATTTCGGAGAACATTTGTCACATGGGCCTCAAAACGCAGCTCTGGATCCATAATTAGCCCCAGATTGCATGCCTGCTCCACTCTCTCAATTTTTTCTCCCATGATGACTATCTCAGGGTTGGCAAACAGTATTGCACTAACCTGTTTCTTAGAGCCCAGTACCATAAATTTAGATTTGAGCGGGTTCAGAACCAGAGAGTTCTCCTCCGACCACGCAACCACTCTATGTAAATCCTCATTTATTTTCTGCACTGCCAAAGATGTTTCTTCCCCCTTGAAGGATATGTACAGCTGGATATCGTCAGCATACATATGGTATTTGCAGTTAACAAAAGATTTTATAATATCTGCACTGTACAGAATGTACAACAGAGGGCCCAAAATCGATCCCTGAGGGACACCCCTTGAGACTTGCAGGGGGGAGGATGACACTGTTGACCCATCCTCCATATGCATCTCTACATATTGAGATCTGTTGGTGAGATAGCTTTTAAACCACTCCACTGCATCACTGTCGAAGCCATAGAAGGCTAATTTTGACAGCAGTAGAGTAGTATTAATAGCATCAAAAGCCCGGGAAAAGTCCAGCAGAGCCAAAATTGTACCCTCCCCCCGGTCACGTGCCTCAAGGATATTACCCACGACATCAGCCAGAGCCGTTGCAGTACCTCTACCCTTTCTGAAACCAGACTGAAAGTCTGGAAGAACGTTATTAGTTTCCAGATATTCAATAACCTGCAAGTAAACCACACGTTCCAGGATCTTCGACAAACAGGGTAAAATACTGATAGGCCTCAAGTCTTTCATGTTAGCTGGGTTACTGTTTTTAGGGATAGGGCGTACAATAGCGCATCGCCAGAGTTCGGGGAACGTACGCGTGGCTATGGACCGGTTAATGATCTCTGTAATGGCTTGCAAAGTAGTTGGCAACGTGAGAGACAACATATCGAGACCTATACCGTCAACACCCTGTGCGTTTGACCCTAGACTCTTGATAATCTTCAGGATTGACTCAGGATTGGTTGTTTTGAGTGAGAATGAGGCAGGGCCAAACCTATGAGACTCAAAGTAGGATAGCTGAGTGATGTTGCGACAACAATTACCTGGGACGTCCAGAAATGCCGCATTAATGTCATCAGGGTTGTTGAAGTGACTTGGCAGCAATCTATGTTTGTGGTCCGGAAGCACATCAGATTTTAAATTGCGCCACAGTAGTTTCGGGTCCTTAATGTGATTATTTATGCTTTTGGCAAAATATGCCGTCTTTTCGTTAACTAGAGCCTCCACTGCTAGGTGCTTCAGATCCAGATAATATTCCTTATGACACGGTAGTTTAGATTTACGAAATCTATCCCTAGCTTCATCCCTCAACGACGACATAAGTCTGATGTTTTCAGTAATCCATGGAGTAGGGCGGGTTTTAAATGTCCTCCTTTTCAGGGGAGCGTGGAGATCGAACAAATGAATCATAAAAGAGTTAAATGTTTGCACCATAGAATTGACATCACTCATATCACCAATAATCGACCATGGTATAATTTTTAAGTCAATGTTAAAATAGTCCTCTAATATGTTTGTGAGCGGACGAAAAACTACTGATCTAGGATTAGCCTTAGGCTTCTTAAAAATGGTCTCGCATGTGATGAACGAGTGATGACTGAGTTCACTAATATGATTCACCACGACATTACGGATTGAAGCATCAGTGCAAATTATGTCAATAAGCGAACTACTATCACCTACAAAGTGTGTGGGTGTATCAACTAATTGATGTAGGTTTAAGTAGCTGAAAAATTCTAAAAGTTCTTTAGTTTTCGGGTTATTGGCATCTAACATATTAACATTAAAGTCCCCCAATAATATTACATTATCGTAGGGGGCCAAACCACCAATACTGGCAGTCAAGCCCTCGAGAAAAAGCTCCAAGTTTAACCATGGCGGACGATATGCAGTGCCAATGAGTAACTTTTTTTTGTTTACATTAAGGGTTAACCAGAGCTGTTCAACATTGGGATGATCCGGATGAACTCTTACCCGCGCAGTAACCCCATTTTTAATATAGAAAGCAACCCCTCCCCCGCGCCCACCACGTACAGACGTAGGTCGCGGTATGTGCTTAAGCTTGTACCCAGGTACACTAGGCGCTCGGTCCTCCTCACCCACACGCAACCAAGTTTCGTTGATAGCCATGATGTCCACAGCATGGTTACCCATAGCCGTCAAAAATTCATCGTGATTAGTTCCTAGAGAGCCTGCATTCAGTAGTCCAAACTTAATACATTTACTCGGAGTCATTTGAATTTGTCATCTATGAAATATATGTATTGTGTATCTGCATGCTTATGTTGAAAAAGTGTAAGTATATATATATGGAGGTAGGAACTGTGTTCAACAATGTAGTTTAATTGATGAAGAGATAATGTACTGTAGTTGTAACTAGCATATATTAGAATAATTGTAAAATAGTTGATTGTATATAATTTTTGAATAATATTAGGGTATGTTGAAAAGAGTGTCTTTAGTGTATAGATTAATAGAACAAATATATAAAGTATTAATATTAAATGCATCTCACTACATACACCAGCCGAGTTGTGATCATTGTGGTCAAGTTCCTGACAGAAACAGTTGCGACGCATATCCTCCCAAGTAGAAAAAATTAACAAAAACTTAACATAAATTAAAATAATAAAAAACAAAAATAAGGTGATGACAAAACTAATGTAATCAGGCCGTTTCATTGACAGATCCAAATATCCGAGATATGTCCTCATCGGAACGGATTCTTTGTGTGGGGTCACCTGGCTTCCTCCTGGCAAGAATGCGGCCGCGCTTGGTCCACACAAATCTCCAGTCGAAGCGACTAGCAGCGTCCCGTGCTTTCCGAAACAACTGTCGGTTAATTTTTGTAAGGCGCTCATTAAGGAAGAAACGCTGGGCTGGGCCGGACATGTCAAGATCCGCTGTCGTCGCACCACGCCGCACTCGCGCGCTCGCCAGCAGTTCATCGCGCAGATCACGACGCGCCAGGCGCACGACAATGGTGCGCGGACGAGTTTCTGTCGCACCCGCAGAGCTCGTCACGTTGAGCTGCCTCCCGCCGACCCGTTCTGCGCTGACAATGTCACGTTCCTCAAGGATGACCCCCAACTTTAGGCTTATGACCTTGGTGACATGGATCGGGTTATCGACCTTAGCCTCGGGTATATTTGTTATCTCGATGTCATTCGACAAGAGATCCTGGTCCCTATCGTTGAGCTCGCGTCTTAAATCTTCCACGATCTTGTCCACTGCCCCAGTATTCGCTGGACCCGAAGAAACCCGTCGCTCCAAGGCGTCCACCCTGGCTTCTAATCCATCGATGCGCGTATTGCAGGTACCCATCGAAGTTTTGAGCTCTAACATCTCCATCTCCATTTCCTTACGAAAGCCTTGGATCTCCGCACGCACCGCTCTCAGTTCCTCCATGATTAATTTCATGTCGGAGCCTGTGATCATGGTTTCCCGAGCCGAGACATCGACTATAGTGGGATTGTACGGCGGGGGAGTGGCAACAATAGAAGAGAACGCAGTCTGCTTAGGTGCCGGTTTCGAACTGACGTCCGAAGTATTTGGCGTACTGGTTTCTGGCGTGCAAGCCTGTTCTACGGAGGTTACTGCTGGAGAACTTTCCGGAGCGCCTCTGACTGGAGTCTCTGCCCTGTTATCCCTAACGAGGTCCTTCTTACATTCGGGGCATCGCCAGCTAGCAGTAATAGTGGCTTTCGTAGGAATACCAACACATATACGGTGATATTGAAGCTGACATTTACCACACTTGGCGCCCTCTACCGTCGAGAGGAAACGACCGCAGCCTCCACACTTGGCACCTGGCATGATGGTAACCAACGCAAGCCTGCTACGCACGTGGTTCTAAGATCGCACGCTAGATGGCGCTACAGATGTCTCGATACAGGATCGCTCGATCGAATAGCCGCGAGAAAGATAGATGGCTCTGTAGCGCGCTAGAGCTGCAGGAACTTTTTCCACTAAGTGGGTAAGCAGTCAAACTACGCCAAGACACCTTGATAATAAATGGATGATTTATGTCCTTTATGCGCACTATTTACTGTTCACTCCAATATATGTCACTCTATATTGCACTAGGTTTATTAATTTATTAAATTATTACAGCGAAACTTGTGTTTTAAATTATTTCCGATAAAATAATAATAGACACGACTGCACCGACATAGACGTCAAACTCCACTCCCACTAAACTTTTTCCGTCAAGTACTACGCGTACCGTAGAGCGAATGGGCGGGGCTTGGCATTGTGTGCAGTTGCATATAAAAAAGAACAGCAACTGATGGACGAATATTGTTTTTACTTGTTTTATTTTTTTATTATTTTGTTGTTTTATTATTTTAATGAATTTAATGAATTTTAATATTATAATGAATTTCTTCCTTTTCAATAATAGTGTTGGTTTTACAATATTTATAATGAATTTAAAGTACTTCTGCATGATATATAATTTAATATTTATAATTTACTAACATAATTCTTAAGTACATCTACTAACAATAATATGGATAGTAATTATGTCTGATTTAAATAAATAAATAAATAAATTAACTCCGTTTGCCTGAATTCGCGTTGCATTGCACCTTATAAAAAAAAAATCCCCAGCAATAATTTTTGCGCAATTGAAGCTACTTAGATGCACAGTGTACAGTCAACGGCTTTGTGATGGGTCTTTTTAAACCCTGTATAATTTCAGCGGAGCCGCCGCGGCTCCGCTGTAGGTGGGGTATCCTGGTGGACCAATTTTGGACGACATCGCATAACTAGGGCTCAATTACATGAAGTACGCTAGTTGTGTTGGCCTTCAGGGCGGCAAATTGTCTGTGGTTTGTCTACCGACCGAGACCCGAGATTTCACGTAGCCTCACAGTAAGTAGTAAAGCGATGTTAAGCCACACGATATCGGTGGCCAGTTGATGTCGCCACCAAGCCATATGACACGGAAAGTTAGGTGAACAGAGTACTGAACCAAAATTGGGGCCATTTGGCCAAAATTATATTCCAAACATAATGTCATCGAATGTCCTTTAAAGTAAAATAGAAAATGAGGCGCAAAATGGAACACAAGTTGTTTTATTTCATTTCAAAGCTCGAGCGCTCTTAATAAAAAATCATGCACACTTGCACTGTAAGCGGTTAGCAAGAAGAGTGGGGCGCGTCTTCGTGGATTGCACTAACTATACTAGTTATTTTTTAAAAAATCTGACCATTTTTCTCTACAATAGTAGAGAAAAATGGTATGGTGGTGGTATGGTGGTATGGTATGGTGGTGGTGGTGGTAATGGTGGTGGTGGTGGTGGAGGTGGTGGTGGTAGTGGTGTATGGTGGTGGTGGTGGTGGTGGTGGTGGTGGTAATGGTGTGGTGGTGGTGGTGGTTTTGTAGTGCTAGTTAATAAACTGTCACTACAAAGTATAAAACAAAGTCGCTTCCCGCTGCCTGTCTGTCCCTATGTATGCTTAGATCTTGAAAACTACGCAACGGATTTTGATGCGGTTTTTTTTAATATATAGAGTGATTCAAGAGGAAGGTTTATGTATAGTACATGCGCAGGCGAAGCCGCGGGCAAAAGCTAGTTACTCATATAACACTATTATTCACCTGTATATATGAAATCCAGCTAGCAAGAAGATCTCTTCTGAATTGGTCTGTGAAGGGCGTTACGTATCCTACAGCGCCTGGAAATTAATTAATAGATACTATATTTAAAAGTGAGCATAATGTGTATTTGTGTTCTTTCACTAATAAAAACTGAATTATTATACTTGTCTCTGAGAGTCTTCTTATAAAAACAATAGAAAATTGTTATGTATCGCAAAGTGCAAAAAAATACATTTTTATAAATTTAATAAATGACACTCTTTTTGATTAATCTGTACTCTTTATTTACCCTGTCTGAAATCAGATATACCTACTCTACTTCTTCTAGAAAAAGTTGGCAACCCTATTCCGAACTTAGATGTCTACTTCTATTCGATTAGTTAGGCCGAATTATGCCAACCCGAACGTGCGTGTAACACCCCTGACATACCACCGACAAAAATCGGACAAGTTCAGTGATGTTAGGCCCTAATTGCACCAATTTTCTGTAGGATCAATTTGTCGGACGTGCGGCGGTATCTACCCACATACAACTACGCATCACAATGACGTCACGGAAAAAATCCTGCATCTCGCAATCACAGTTTACCGCGCGACTGGCATATACAGGGTGTAAGGAACAGCCCTCCGCAAACTGATAGGGTGAATTCAGTATGTCATACTAAGATGACCTTTACATGAAATTTTTTCAGGAACGTTAAGGGAATCCAATAAACCTGATTTGTTTGTGTTTTTGTGCACAAATCGGAGCGTCTATTACTGGTTGGGAGGGATAGGTAATAGGTATGCGCGGTGAGTTTGATGAACTCTGTAGCTAGACAGAAAGTGAACAGCTGATTTCACGCGTCCTTGGTTAGAGTATTTCAACATCCATTGCTGGTTTTTTTTTTTGCAGTTTTTTTTTGCAGTTTTTTTTTACATAAATGGAGTGCTGCGAACACATAATGCAATTTTACGTTGAAATAATGAAAATTAACTGAAAAAAAAGTAGAAAATTTCCGGTGGAATATCATTCAAAATGAGGAGCTGAATGCACCCTGTTAGTTTGCGGAGGGCTGTCCCTTACACCCTGTATACAACGTCCCGACATCATACTTCGGGCAGTAGCCCACCAGACACAACACCCGTCTGGTTGGAGGATCCTCCCTTTTCTATGGAGGATGAGTGAACTTTACACCCAGTTCCTCATGCTTCTATACACGTCTCACGTCTGTAGTATTAAAAGGTTGTTCATATTACTCACATGCACTGAGGAGTATATCCCCGATCAAGTTAACTATGGCGACTTCCAATTCCGCGATGGTTTTGATCCACCTGACGCGTTCACTGGACAAGCCGTTCAATAACCTGAAATGGAATTTAAAACCTTATTATATAAAACTTATAATTACTAATGTCACAATAATCATTATGTCATGTATAGATTTCGAATAACATGTTAACAACTGCAGTCTTATCACATTTTAAAAATATATACCTGTATATATTTTTTAAATGTGATTAGACTGGTGAAAAAGTCGTGGATTAAACGAAATAAAGGAGGTTATTTCCAACAAAAATCTTTCTACAGCATGGCCATAATTCTGTTGTTCTAATTGTCTTAATTACTAACGTAGGATAAGTTGTTTACTAACAAATGAGTCTTTGTTACTTGTTTGATAAATTAAATAATTCAATTGCCCTCAAAATTATTTGATCTTGAAATTTGGTACCCAGAGCCGCAATAGAACTTTTGTAGTGCTGATACATTATCTAGTAAAAATCTTCGGCGGTGATACAGGTAACCTTCCACCGTGTATTAGGGTTCCGTACCAAAATGCTAAAAAAGGAACCCTTATGGTGTGGCTCAGTCTGTCTGTCTGTCTGTCTATCTGTCACAGCTGGATATCTTAAGAACTACTAATGCTATCAACATGAAATTTGGAACAGTTTTAGATGACGTTTGCCCAACTATTTTGCAAATAAGAAAGAAACAAAAATACATATGTTTTTTTTTTGCAACGGGGGCAAGTTGGTCTTTAAAATTCGAAGTGGGGTTACTAGGGCATGTGGGGTATCATATGAAAGAGCGCTGTTTGCACATTCTCAAACATCATTTTTCTTTTTTTTTAGGCCGCATTGTTTTCGACTTTTGATGAAAAATGTTGAAAAAAATACCGTTCCCTTATCTCCGAGGTTTGCATAAAGAAAAATCTGAAATAATTCTATGTGATAAAAGTTTATGTAAAGATTAAAGGAAAAATAAAACGATGTCTCTAAATAGCACAGTTTTTCAGAAATTATCAACAAAAATTACATGCGCGGGTCCGACTCGCTCTTGACCGATTTTTTTATTTTTGTATCTTCTTTTTACCTTAACAATAATTTATTATTCTACACTACATTCATAGAAACCTGTTAGCGCGGTCCATCCTCATGAGGCACTGGTTGATATCCTCCTCCATCCGTTTCCGTTCCTCTTCCTTCTCCATGAGATACGCGTTTAACTTAGCGATGCCTTCCAGCAAAGCTTGCATCTTTGCCTTCGCGCTCGCCAGCATTGCTGTCGGAAACAAACAGATTTACTGTAAGCATAAATCAAACTGCCTAGCCTTTTCCCCCAACTATGTTGGGGTCTTGGGGTCGGCTTCCAATCTAACCGAATGCAGCTGAATACCAGTATTTTATATGGAGCGACTACCCACCACAATATCTGACCTCCACAACCCAGTTACTGTGTAATAAGATACCCCGTGGTAAGACTGGTTGTCTGACTTTCGGGCTTCTGACGACTCGTAACGACTGTCAAAAATCCACGAATGACAGCCGGGACCAACGGCTTAACGTGCTTTCCGAGGCACGGAGATGGATTAACCAGAAGGATCGACCCTTGCAGCTGTTATTACTTAACCACGAGCTCCTCTTACTCTAACCATGTAATGTCTGTCTACTGTAAGCATAATCAGCTTATAATGTTGGTGCTGGGACACAGGCCCTGTGAGAGGGAGCGGGCCATAATCCACCCCGCGGGCCCAGGGGCCGCGTACTATGACGAGAAAAAAGATCATGAATCCATCGTGGTTCCCTTGAGAAAAAAGGATGGTGCTATAGGTCGTATATAGCACCGTCTCTCTCTCACACAGGAACCGAACCGATTTTGACTTCTATTCCGTCGGCTTAAGGCTGAGGATGGTGCTATAGGTCGTATATAGCACCATCTCTCTCTCACACAGGAACCGAACCGATTTTGACTTCTATTCCGTCGGCTTAAGGCTGAGGATGGTGCTATAGGTCGTATATAGCACCATCTCTCTCTCACACTGGAACCGAACCGATTTTGACTTCTATTCCGTCGGCTTAAGGCTGAGGATGGTGCTATAGGTCGTATATAGCACCATCTCTCTCTCACACTGGAACCGAACCGATTTTGACTTCTATTCCGTCGGCTTAAGGCTGAGGATGGTGCTATAGGTCGTATATAGCACCGTCTCTCTCTCACACAGGAACCGAACCGATTTTGACTTCTATTCCGTCGGCTTAAGGCTGAGGATGGTGCTATAGGTCGTATATAGCACCGTCTCTCTCTCACACAGGAACCGAACCGATTTTGACTTCTATTCCGTCGGCTTAAGGCTGAGGATGGTGCTATAGGTCGTATATAGCACCATCTCTCTCTCACACTGGAACCGAACCGATTTTGACTTCTCTTCCGTCGGCTTAAGGCTGAGGATGGTGCTATAGGTCGTATATAGCACCGTCTCACTCTCACACAGGAACCGAACCGATTTTGACTTCTATTCCGTCGGCTTAAGGCTGAGGATGGTGCTATAGGTCGTATATAGCACCATCTCTCTCTCACACTGGAACCGAACCGATTTTGACTTCTCTTCCGTCGGCTTAAGGCTGAGGATGGTGCTATAGGTCGTATATAGCACCGTCTCTCTCTCACACAGGAACCGAACCGATTTTGACTTCTATTCCGTCGGCTTAAGGCTGAGGATGGTGCTATAGGTCGTATATAGCACCGTCTCTCTCTCACACAGGAACCGAACCGATTTTGACTTCTATTCCGTCGGCTTAAGGATGGCATTAAAAAGTAGTTACAATACCAACTGTTTATTGCAGCTGCCATTTGTCATGCCACCAACATAATAGAAGTCAAAATCGATTGAACGTACTGTAAAAAAAGTTTGTTTAAATGTCTAATCTTATTGTAAATAGTACAGTGGAGACAGAGTTTTCACTGGCAGTGTAAACAGATAGCGATCAGCTATTAATTAACTCTCTCTCATTCTCTCTCACTCTCTCTGACTCTCTTTGACTGACTCAGATCTAGATCTTCTGTACGATTCATGAGCGAGAGAATAGTCGATAGTTAGTCGTTGTTTTGTCGCCGGTGGGGTAGTACTATCGAGGAATCTTACATCTGACCAATTTGAAAACAAAATCCCGTGCACACGATGATCACACCTATTAGCAAGCGTTACTATATCGGCCGAGCGCTGCAAGAAAGAAAGAAAGAAAGAAAAGAAAGAAAGAAGGAATCCTCGATAGTACCTAACACGCGTGATGGACATTGATATTTTGATGGATATTTTTTTGTTTCGCTTTACACATATTTGTTACATTTTTAAATATTAGAATAAAAAGAAATATGAAAAACTTTTAAAATATAAAAAACTAGCTGACCCGACAGACGTTGTCCTGTCTCAATTTCAATATTCCCATATAAAATCCACTTTCAGCTGTCCAGAATTTTCCAATTTTCCCGGCAACTTACGTCAACCATTTCAAAACCAAAATCAGCTAAATCGGCCCAGCTGTTCTTGAGTTATACCATTACAACGAAAAGTGGCATTGATTTTTATAGATATAGATAGTATCCCACCGGTATCAGGAACAGGGTCCAAGCTACGCCGCGGTCAGGGCTCCAGAGAGAGGAACCTCCTAAAATGCGGGCCGTATCCAGAAGTACCGCTTTCTGAATCAAGCCCTTGATCCAGCTGCCCAACGAGAGCCTCCTTCGGTGTACTTATTACTATTAAAAAAAAAAAAAAAAAAAAAAAAAAAAAAAAAAAAAAAAAAAAAAAAAAAAAAAAAAATGTATATAAGTAGTTTATCAGCCATCTCGTTACCATAACACAAGCATTAGGTTGCTTAGCTTGGGACTAGATGGCGTTGTGTGAAATGTCCAAGGATATTTATTTATTTATTTATTTATTATCAACAAGTGGCCTACCTTCAACGATCTGCAGGTCTCTGGTAGCCCTGGCCAACGCTTCCTTCTTGGGCGCGACGGCCTTGTTCACGTGGTAGAACTTGTACATAGCATGAACCCACATGCACAACGATTGACACGCTTTTGACACCTAAAACATGAGAAAAATCACTTACAAAAAGTAACTAGTTTAAATGTTATAATTTAAACAAATAATAATAATATAATAAGAAGACGACGTAAGCCCAAGACGAACGAAAAGAAGTATCATCAAAAATCCGCTTAGAAAAGCCGGAGTTACAGTACATACCTATTTTATGCATATATCTTTGTTCATAACAATGATTACCTAATGTATAATACACTAAATCCTTCCTAAAAGTTGTAGATCACGCTAATGAAAGAATACTGTATAGAAAGAAAGAAAAGAAAAGAAATAAAATAAGAAAAGTGTATTGAAGTGTTTTTAAGTGTATTTAGTGTGTAGTGTAGTGTAAGAATAGTGTATTTTGACGACACGGTTGGCGCAGTGGTTGAGCGATTGACTGCTGCGCAGCATGTCGCGGGTTCGATTCCCGCACGGAACAAATATTTGTACGACCTACAAGTATTTGTTCCGAGTCTGGGTGTTTTTCTATCTATAATATGTATGTATTTACAAAAAAAAAAAAAATGTATGGTATAAGTAGTTTATCAGCCATCTCGTTACCATAACACAAGCATTAGGTTGCTTAGCTTGGGACTAGATGGCGTTGTGTGAAATGTCCAAGGATATTTATTTTATTTTTTTATTTAATCATCAACATTGGTCCAGTTTTTCAAAAAATCGCGGAATAGAGAGCAGGCGTCTTTGGGGATAGCAATGCTGTGCGCTGAATGCGCATAGGTACCTATTTGTACTAACACATAAATATCGACATTAAATAAGATTGTATTCTCTACCTATTCTTAAGTTACATAGTTTTATGTAAGTGCATATCCTATTATTCCGAGTGTGCAATACATCGCAATACGATAACACTATAATAACTAGATAATGCACATATTGTTAAAGGCTGCATCCTACGTTAACGTTAACCATTTGGAAAACAACAAACTAAAATATTACTTTAGATACCAAAAGCTATAATTAATTAACTAAAAACCAATTCAAGTATTTACCAAAATCGTATTCCCAAAATGATTTTAGTCTATATCCGACCAAAAACGGTATTAATTATTAAACGTCTGGTAACTAACTGTACCAAGGTCACCCAGACACATCGCTTTATCTCAGAATATTTAACAGAATGACTGACTTTATATACTCAGCAGGCATCTTTGAACGCAAAGCACTAAAATTGTTAATACAGAAGGACGCTAAAGCATTACGCTAAAGGGTCTAGGCTAGCTTTACGCTAAAGTGTCTAAATAATATAATAATAATTATATATTGTTTATTTTTTTTTGTTTTTTTTTATCCCCACAACTCCTGTGCCGTTGCACGCACAATGTTTTGTGTGCGTTAAATGCGCGCTGCCTCAGGCTTTATGTACACGACGCTGGAGCCGCACCAGGGCGCCGGACCGCATGTTGGTGTATACGAGTGAAAACCGCACATGCGCCGTACCGAAGCCGCGCCGGATCCGCGTGTAAGTACTATGGGCCTCACCCTTTTCAAAACTTTTTCAGTTGAACGTTGAAATAGTAGTTTGCAACGTCCTTTTTTAGTTTAACCAATGAATGAAGGATGAGCCTCTTTTTTAAAGTTAATTGTTTTTGTTTGACCGATGAACGAAGAATATCGCCTAAGAAGGATGACCCTAAAACAAACAATGTCCCTTTTCTTAAACGTTTCGTAAAAAAAAGGTTCTAACTTTTCTTAATAATGCGCGCCGAAGCGCTATTGGTGGACGAAAACAATGTAGGCCACTAGCCACTGTCCCGTGCATACGAAAAGCGCCTTTATGGGGGTGACGGACAAATGTCGTTGATAGTACACCATATTGATGCTGAGTTAAATAGTAAAGTATGGTATGATTACCTTCAAAATCTTTGCGGGATTATAATCCGGGTTACTGACGAACCTCTTGAGCTTTTTGATCATATCTTCTGTGATGGACTCCTTATCAAAGTTCAGCAGCGAGTCTAAGAAAGCCGTGGGGTCCGACAACATCAGCGACCCTGGCTTCCAATAGTTCAGGATTTTTTCGCCATAATTTTTTCCTGGTTCCTGGGGAAACCATAAAAAAAACTCGACTGAAATTATTAAGTTCAAAACAAGCTAACTTTGTAAGCAGTGGTGGGAGACTAGCGAAATGAGCGAACGTTTTGCATCCTCGTCTAATTTAAGGGTGTGGTATAGACCATCAAACCGAACAACTTTTTCCGTGGCAACAACATCGCAATCGCGAAAAAAAAAACAGCTGTTCCCTACATTTTGACGAATTATGCGAACATAAATGTAATGAACAGCTGATTTTTTTTTCGCGATTTCAGGTTTTGTCCCATAGTAAAAGTTGTTCATAACGATGAGTACAATGACCCCTTAAAAAATTGCCACTGTTTACACTTACACCCTGCATAGTTGGGAAAATGCTTATAGGCAGATGATGACTAAAGTACCTTGATCGGCTTGATATCAAAGACGACGCACAGAGACTCGATGACGAGCACGACGCCGGCGGGAGGCTTCTTCATCGCCTTCACCTCCACCACATCGTTACGATTCAGCTCTTGAAGCGCTTTCTCAGCGGCTTGCAGCGCTGGAAGCGCTTCCTCTGAAAGTTTACAAAAAATGAATCAAATACAGGAAAAAAAATTAACCAGTGCACAATAGTACATTATTGCAAAGGCCGTGAAATAGGCAATTGCAGGTCGAGTATGAGTTTGAAGGCCGAGCCGTAGGCGAGGACTTCACTAATACGAGACAAGCAATTGCCATTTCCGCCGAGGCATATATAGTGCTTTTCTCAAAAGAATGCAGGGAAATAAAATTTCCATAATTTTTCAAGTAAATGCCGTTTTTAACATGAACTGTACATTTCAGCATGGAATAAAATGCCCATAATGTAGATGGCTTTTTGGTTTTAGCAATCTTATTAAAATACGCCAAAAATACTGTTTCGGAGAAAATGTTCACTTTTTTCTCGTTTTTCCAAATCATAAAATTTTCATACTTATACTTTCATGTATTTTTCTTTTGCTGGAAGCAGGTTTTCCATTGCCAATTTGGCTTCTGATCTTAAATCTGATGGAGTACAATCAATCTCCATTTCACTCTCTGAACCGTTGGAACTCATTTTAATTATTAAATTTATATTTTTTAAGTATGTATTATGTAAATACCAAATCAAGACGAATTTTCAGCTTTGCCGCCAATTTTCTATTTATCATATGTGCCGAAAGGCAAACGCATTTATGGCTATACAGCTACGTGAACGAAATTTGTTCTAAGCAGAGAGACTTACTTTGGAATGCCAAGAATGATAAAAGAGATCCAATCAAAGAGTATCTAATAACCCCAGCACGCCATTTCATACAACATTGCTGGAGCGCTGTAATGTTCCAAATTCAAAAAGCGCTCCTGCAATGGATTGGATTTTCTTTGACCGTAAATTCGATACTTCGCGTGTTCTTTTTTCGAAAATAATGACAATATTTCCATGCATGTTTGAGAAAATGTTTTTGGTGGTTCAGTACAGCCATTACTTGTTCAATACTTTTTTTTAGGGTTCCGTACCCAAAGGGTAAAACGGGACCTTCTGTCTTAATGCTAGGGGTACTAAGGTCCGTATTACAGAACGTCACTCAATACTCAAGTATTACTTAAAACTAGATTCTAGCCATTTGATTGGTTGAAACTAGTTTTAAGTAACGCTTGAGTATTGAGTGACGTTCTGTAATACGGGCCTAAGACTCCGCTGTCCATCCGTCTGTCTGTCGTCCGTTTGTCACCAGGCCAGGCCAGGTTTGTCTCATGAACCGTGATAGACAGTTGAAATTTTCAGGAAGTATCAGAAAGGTGTGGTCAAAATTGAGGTTGCGGTACAGCCCATCAAACTGAACAACTTTCTTCATGGGACCAACATTTTAATCGCGAAAAAATTATCAGTTGTCCCAAACAAACCTTAACTTTGTACTCGACTTTTTATGGGACGACTGATAATTTTTTCGCGATTACAATGTTGGTCCCATGAAGAAAGTTGTTCAGCTTGATGGACTGTACCACACCCTCAATTTTGACCGCACCTTTCTGAGTGACACCTTTTATTTTTTTAAATTTATTATCTGCATAGTTCTTTCCCAACTATGTTGGGGTCGGCTTCCAGTCTATACCGGATGAAGCTGAATACCGGTATTTTACATGGAGCGACTGCATATCTGACCTCCATATCCCAGTAACTGGGTAATACGATACCCCTTGGTAAGACTGGTTGTCAGACTTTCGGGCTTCTGACGACCCGTAACGACTGTCAAAGATCTACAAATGACAGCCGGGACCAACGGCTTAACGTGCTTTCCGAGGCACGGAGGAGTCTAGGTATTTAGAGATGGTCACCCATCCACGGACCAACCCCGGCAAGCGAGCTTAACCTGTGTAAAATTGAATTAGCTAGCGAAACTCAGCAGACGAGACGGGTTTCGATATCTAAACATGATGAAACTAGGTAATCAATTTGATTATCTTTTTTTTGGGTCATCAACCATCGCTAGTGCAAGTAGTCACTCAACAACCTCTTATGGAGTAATTGACTCATCCTTATGAACAACTTTTACTATGGGACCAAACCTGAAATCGCGAAAAAAAAATCCGCTGTTCAGTACATTTATCTACATCAAACTCGTCAAAATGTAGGAAGTAGCTGATTTTTTTTGTGATTTCAGGTTAAAAGTTGTTCACAATGATAAGTACAATGACCCGTTAAGAGGTTGTTGTTGTTGGTGTCGCCAGTTACAAATAAATCGGTGCAGCTGTTTCCGATGTTTGAATAGCAAAACATATTCACAACCTTTCACCTAAAAAACAGAAAGCATACTTTCCCGGACAAGCCCTTTCCAAGACTTAATGCTAAATATCGTAAATAAAAGAAGCTGACTGACCTAAATCTTTCATGGCGTCTGCAGCCATGACCGCGTTGATGGCGGCCATCTTCTCCGCCATTACTGTCTCCTTCTCGACTTTCTCACGAGCTTCCTCAGCTATCGCCTGAGTAACAAACAAGGTCATGGATTAACAATTTATGGCGCGGACTGACTTCGATTTTAAACGTCACACAACCGCGTAATCTATTGTCACCATTAGCTGGCTTGAAATAAGGTTGAAAATTTAAAATAATATTTGTGTTGCCGAGATGTGACTAAGCTGCTAATGTGCATTTATTTTCCGGGTTTTCTTTAAATTATTCAGAATAGACACAATAAATTAAATAATTGTCCGGTTAAAATTAAAAAAAAAATGCTAATTCTGTTAAATTCTTAAAAAAAAAGAATGTTGTTATCGCTGAAAATACAGAGATGTTCGACGCCTAAGTTTATTTTTGTGGAGCAATTTCCTAATTTTTTATTGGGAATATCAAACTATTTTTTAGTATTATATTCGATTAAAATTTTTCTTTAAACCCTTCTCTGTCCACTGTATTTTTTGCGTCGGATAGTTTCATTGCGTTACGTCATACTCGACCATCCAAAAATTAACCATTATGAGAGCAGTGGTGATATCATCAATACATCTCTCTAAGTTAGATTTCGTGCAGATTCGTTAGATTTCGTTCGTTAGACGAATCTGCACGAAATCTAACTGATGATTTTTATGGTTAAAATTATGTAAATACATGTTTTATTGTCGCGTATCATATTTTGATCAAGATACAACCTGACACGGATCTGCAAATTGCATAAAATCAAAAAAAAAATTGAATTTCGCGGACTACCACAGCGCATCTCCCTTAGTCGAATAATAACTAAATATTAATCATAGTTCTTACGTGCGACACTAGTAGTAACACTAGTACAACACTATAGTATAGTTAAAATCTCGCTGCAGACTCGGGTCATAAATCATTCGAGTGTTTCGCTCTCTTTCCCACTCACGGGCCTTATGGGCAGGCCAAGCCCACACGTAGTCCTGTGCATTACTGCAGTCGATGAGTGATATATATAAAATTAAAAAAAAAATAATTGATAATTAATTATTTTTTTCAGTTTTATATATTTATAAATGGTTGATAGAAATAAATACATTTTTTTTTATTACCAAATTTACTACAAAGCATATTAAATATATAAACAAAAGAACGTATATATAAAACTAAAAATAGAAAATTAAAATTCTTCGTCTGAGTCATCGTCATCATCATCCACATGAATGATGAACTCTTCGCATAAATGTGCTTTTCTTAAGTCTTCATCTTGCAGCAATTCTGCATGTTCCACACATTTCTGCCAATTTTCAATGGAGACATTGGAAATGGCTTCATCGACTAACTTCTCGACATCAGCTATCTTGAAGGTTTTGTTTTTCGTTGCAACTTCATTTTTTACTTGAGCCCACACCAACTCGATGGGATTGTACTGACAGTGTTATTACATTAGTACTCATTAGTTACCCTGCATACTTAATGAATGCAGTATGTTTACGTGATAACCTTAATAATTCTGTTATCGATAATGGCCTTGAGCGCGCGCAACTAGCGCACATCCCTACTCCGATTATGATTTATGACCAAGTCTGCAGCGAGATTTTAACTATAGTATAGTAGTAGTAGTGTGAAACACTAGTTTCATTTAGTATTCCCGGTAAAAGTAGTAATAGCACAGATTAATACAGACGGGACACTCCGCAAAATCAATTAAATAAAAAGCGACTCTTGCTACCACACAATACAGTGCAATTCAGGTCGCGCAACGCTTATAACATACATAAATATTCACCTACAAGTTGCCTCTCTTTCTATCGCGTAACTCTTATACCTTCTGACTCGTTAGGGTTGTCTTCTTTTACGACGCGGCGCGTGAGTGAGTATAGAACTAACGTGCGAGCCGGCCGGCGCGCGGCAGCCCGCACTGAATTGCCCCAGTGAGATGAGCCCGCCGCGTACTTGTAGCTTCATACCCAAACTGCGGAGTGTCCCATCTGTATTAATCTGTGGTAAAAATTTTAGTACTAACCGTGTCAGTGGCGATCTGCGCTATGACCTGCCTGGTCTCCTCCGCCGCCTTCTCCATCAGCGGCTTCAGTTCCGCCAGCTCGATCTGCAGTTCCTTCACTTCAATTTCTGTCTGGTTCAATTTATTTAACCCTGGAAAATCAAGAATACGGAGGATGTCCATTTTTTTTTGTCCTTCATATACATGAGAAACAGTAGGTAGTAATATTTTAAGGGGTCATTGTACTCATCATTATGAACAACTTTTACTATGGGACCAAATCTGAAATCGCGAAAAAAAAATCAGCTGTTCAGTACATTTATGTTCGCATAATTCGTCAAAATGTAGGGAACAGCTAGCGAAGTGAAGGGGGGTCTTAAAAATTCAAAGTTGGGCTACTAGGGCATGTGGGGTGTCATATGAAAGAGCGCTGTTTGCACATTCTCAAACATTTTTTAATTTTTTTTTAGGCCGCATATTATTCGACTTTTGATGAAAAATGTAAAAAAAATACCGTTCCCTTCCCTTATCTCCGAAGTTTGCACAGAGAAAAATCTGTAAGTTTATGTTATCGGAACGGAACCCTCGGTGCGACTCGCTCTTGACCGGTTTTTTTTTATTTGTAACTGACCTGTTTTGAGTGCATTGGACTCAGTGAGTATAGCCTTCTGCTGCTTGCGGAACATCTGTGCGTACGCGCCGAGCATCTCCATGTACGACATCGGAGTGACGTAGTTGATGCGGTTCAGTTGCTCCTTGAAACGGGCGCTCGCCTCCACCACCGACTGGTGCGCGAAGCAGCATACTGCCTGGTGATAACGATCATGTTTATTACTAGCTTCCACCTGCGGCTTCGCCCGCGTGGTATGTCGATAAAAAGTAGCCTATGTCCTTCCCCAGGGTTCAAAGTATCCCCGTACTAAATTTCATCAAAATCGGTCCAGCCGAAAAAGCCGCCGAAAATTAAAAGCGTCGGGTGCTTTTGAGTTACAGAGTTAGCGTAAGAATGTCGTCGTATGTAGGTATACAGATTTGTTTATTGAATTTATGAATAGTTTACGAAAACGAAGCGAACGCGATCAGTGGCCTTAGTGCGAGTTTTTATACTTACTCGATCGCGTTTACGTTAACGTTGACGTATGTCAATTCGTATGGAATAATTGTGTTTCCCATTATAGTCACCAGGCGGCGCTTATTCATTTTCAGTACAAACTGACGTTTACGTTAACGTGATCGAGTAAGTATAATAAATCGCACTAAGCCCATAGTTGCTTGATATTTTCGCGCGAACTGGATGCGGTGTCATCTTTTTTGAAGTGAAAACTTAGCTAGCATGGCGATTACAATGTCATCACACTAGAAAATTGTCAGTTGTCAATGTGATTTTGACAGTTTGGGATAGAAAACTTTCTTCCGAAATAGTCTACATAAAAAAGGACAAAGATCGTTAGAAAAGAAAGACATAATGACAGATTGTAAAAGGATTTCTACGGTGCCATGTCAAAAATGACAACGAAATGGGGGATTATATATTGGATACATAAGATACAATCAAGATACGATCTTGATTGTTAATTTTAATTTGATTTTATGTAATTTTAATTTTGACTTTATTTTATTTCAATTTCAATTTTGATTTGATTAAAAGAAAAATAAAAAAAAAAAGAAGAAAGAAGAAGAAGAAGAAAGAAGAGTTTTCTTTCTTTTTTTTTTTTTATTTCAATTTCAATTTTGATTTGATTTTATGTAATTTTAATTTTGCCTTTATTTGATTTTAATTTAGAATTTAGTCGATAAATTAAATTAGTTAGGCTCGGTGAGCTTAGGAACTCACCTAGGCGCCCAATATCTAATTAGTTAGGCTCGGTGAGCTTAGGAACTCACCTAGGCGCCCAATATCTAATAAGTAAATTAGTTAGGCTCGGTGAGCTTAGGAACTCACCTAGGCGCCCAATATCTAATAAGTAAATTAGTTAGGCTCGGTGAGCTTAGGAACTCACCTAGGCGCCCAATATCTAATAAGTAAATTAGTTAGGCTCGGTGAGCTTAGGAACTCACCTAGGCGCCCAATATCTAATAAGTAAATTAGTTAGGCTCGGTGAGCTTAGGAACTCACCTAGGCGCCCAATATCTAATAAGTAAATTAGTTAGGCTCGGTGAGCTTAGGAACTCACCTAGGCGCCCAATATCTAATAAGTAAATTAGTTAGGCTCGGTGAGCTTAGGAACTCACCTAGGCGCCCAATATCTAATAAGTAAATTAGTTAGGCTCGGTGAGCTTAGGAACTCACCTAGGCGCCCAATATCTAATAAGTAATGCATGTTGTGCTTACCTATAAGAAATTGGTACACTAGTTTATAAGTATATTGGATGTATCTCTTATCTTTGTATTAGTGTATTCAATTGTTGGTGAGCCGAATAAATAAAATAAAAAATACATAAGAACTTGTGTGTCTAATATATAATTCCTTGAACTAGCTTGAACTGTTTTGTATTTAATTATATTTAGTGTAGTATTAGTACAATATTTTGTAAATCAAACAATGGTGTTCAGTTTCTTGGATAGCTTGAACGTCGTAATGCAAATTACAAACCTGATGTTAATTTACTTAAGTTTCTCTTTAAGTGAACTGTTTTGTTCTTTGAGAAAATAAATGTCTTTAAACCGAAATGTCATTTTGTGAAAAAGCAGCCATACTAACCACCATAGCATCAAGGATTGCATCGGAAGTCGTGGTGAGCTCGCCCATGCACTCGAAGAAGTGGTGCGCGACGGACTCCAGCGCGGTCTGCGGCCACTCGCTGAACCAGTCGATGGTGCAGCAGTTCACCAGCGACGGGAACTGGCGCAGCCGCGCGCGGAATACCTGGGGACGAGCCACGACATTCTCAATTCTAAACATTTCATTTCACACTAGCTGACCCGACAGACGTTGTTCTGTCCCAATTTCAATCATTCAAAATTCCCATAGAAAATCCACTTTCATTTTTCCCGAATTTTGCAATTTTCCCGGCAACTTTTCCAATTTCTCTCACCGTTTAAACCTTCCCTGGACTACGTCAAACATTTCAAAACCAAAATCAGCTAAATCGGCCCAGCCGTTCTTGAGTTATAAAATTACAACGAAAAGTGGCATTGATTTTTTATAGATATAGATAGAAGAAGAAGATAGGAGATAAACTTATGAAATGTCAGAACCTATTATGCGCGCGGTTTCAATGGGTCCTTTCCTTTGGAGAAGAGCGGCAACAAACTGCACACTAAAATAATATTACATACTTCCTTTTCAACCGAGGAGCTCGTGGCTAAGTAATAACAGCCTCACGGGTCGATCCTTCAGGTTAAGCTGCACTTGCCGGGGTTGGTCCGTGGATGGACCATCTTTACATACCGAGACTCCTCCGTGCCTCGGAAAGCACGTTAAGCCGTTGGTCCCGGCTGCCATTCGTGGATCTTTGACAGTCGTTACGGGTCGTCAGAAGCCCGAAAGTCTGACAACCAGTCTTACCAAGGGATATCGTATTACCCAGTTACTGGGTTGTGGAGGTCAGATAGGTAAAATACTGGTATTCAGCTGCATCCGGTTAGACTGAAAGCCGACCCCAATATAGTTTGGAAAAGGCTGGGGAGATTGATTGACTTCCTTTTCAACCGAACTGAATATTTTTTTTGAAATTAGAAATAATACAGGCCATTATACGAGTATGTTGCCATAGATATTTTGTTGTTAACTTGCCAATAGTAAAATGCGTAAAGAGTAAAATAGTGTTTACTTATATAAAATTCAGTATTTTTCCAAAAATGTCAGTATTTTTCACGCCTTAATGGCTGAACAGATTTCGATGAACTTTGGCACACAGGGCCGATCTATTCTGTAAGAATTTCACCGTCTAACTCTATGAACACACGGTTCAATTTAGTAGCTCACCTCTCCGATAGGGCTCATGACGACCATAATGTGCAAGTTGCTCCGCACCCTGCGCTGGTAGCATGCGAACAAGTTCTTAGTAGCTCACCTCTCCGATAGGGCTCATGACGACCATAATGTGCAAGTTGCTCCGCACCCTGCGCTGGTAGCATGCGAACAAGTTCTTAGTAGCTCACCTCTCCGATAGGGCTCATGACGACCATAATGTGCAAGTTGCTCCGCACCCTGCGCTGGTAGCATGCGAACAAGTTCTTAGTAGCTCACCTCTCCGATAGGGCTCATGACGACCATAATGTGCAAGTTGCTCCGCACCCTGCGCTGGTAGCATGCGAACAAGTTCTTAGTAGCTCACCTCTCCGATAGGGCTCATGACGACCATAATGTGCAAGTTGCTCCGCACTCTCCGCTGGTAGCAAACAAGTTCTTAGTAGCTCACCTCTCCGATAGGGCTCATGACGACCATAATGTGCAAGTTGCTCCGCACCCTGCGCTGGTAGCATGCGAACAAGTTCTTAGTAGCTCACCTCTCCGATAGGGCTCATGACGACCATAATGTGCAAGTTGCTCCGCACCCTGCGCTGGTAGCATACAAGTTCTTAGTAGCTCACCTCTCCGATAGGGCTCATGACGACCATAATGTGCAAGTTGCTCCGCACCCTGCGCTGGTAGCATACAAGTTCTTAGTAGCTCACCTCTCCGATAGGGCTCATGACGACCATAATGTGCAAGTTGCTCCGCACCCTGCGCTGGTAGCATGCGAACAAGTTCTTAGTAGCTCACCTCTCCGATAGGGCTCATGACGACCATAATGTGCAAGTTGCTCCGCACCCTGCGCTGGTAGCAAACAAGTTCTTAGTAGCTCACCTCTCCGATAGGGCTCATGACGACCATAATGTGCAAGTTGCTCCGCACCCTGCGCTGGTAGCATGCGAACGAGTTCTTAGTAGCTCACCTCTCCGATAGGGCTCATGACGACCATAATGTGCAAGTTGCTCCGCACTCTCCGCTGGTAGCAAACAAGTTCTTAGTAGCTCACCTCTCCGATAGGGCTCATGACGACCATAATGTGCAAGTTGCTCCGCACCCTGCGCTGGTAGCATACAAGTTCTTAGTAGCTCACCTCTCCGATAGGGCTCATGACGACCATAATGTGCAAGTTGCTCCGCACCCTGCGCTGGTAGCATGCGAACAAGTTCTTAGTAGCTCACCTCTCCGATAGGGCTCATGACGACCATAATGTGCAAGTTGCTCCGCACCCTGCGCTGGTAGCATGCGAACAAGTTCTTAGTAGCTCACCTCTCCGATAGGGCTCATGACGACCATAATGTGCAAGTTGCTCCGCACCCTGCGCTGGTAGCATACAAGTTCTTAGTAGCTCACCTCTCCGATAGGGCTCATGACGACCATAATGTGCAAGTTGCTCCGCACCCTGCGCTGGTAGCATGCGAACAAGTTCTTAGTAGCTCACCTCTCCGATAGGGCTCATGACGACCATAATGTGCAAGTTGCTCCGCACCCTGCGCTGGTAGCATACAAGTTCTTAGTAGCTCACCTCTCCGATAGGGCTCATGACGACCATAATGTGCAAGTTGCTCCGCACCCTGCGCTGGTAGCATACAAGTTCTTAGTAGCTCACCTCTCCGATAGGGCTCATGACGACCATAATGTGCAAGTTGCTCCGCACCCTGCGCTGGTAGCATGCGAACAAGTTCGTCTTAGTGGCCTGGAGACTCATCTCCATCACAGCGTGACGCACCGCCTGGAAGATCTTGTCCATGTCTTCAGCTTCGTATATGTTCGGCACGTCGCCCGAACTCAGGATGTTATTCAGATCTTCGAGGAAGGATTCCATTTTTATCTGAGGAAAGAATAATTGAGAAAGTGTAGCAAACGCTTAGGAGCCGTCAACGGAGGCAACATTTATGCTTGTCTCATGTTCGCTCCCGATAAATGCAGTAGTGGGGCGCGTCATCCCAGAGTGGACAATGCTACACTTGAAGTCGGAATCAAGTCTGCGGGGTACAATAGCTACTTTAATTCGTATGTTTTATGTCACCTGCGCATCAGAAAACAAGAACACGACGCCCCTGTTGTCTGCGCCGGCCTTAAGCATGGTCTGCTTGAGGTCCTCGCGCCACTCCGTCATGCCGTACGCCTTCGTGATCTCGATCTGTACGCACGCCAGCTCCATCATGCTGCTCGCAAGACGGGTGAGGCACTGACGACCTGGAAACATTTGGCAAACAACTCCTTTACATACCAAGATCCCTACGTATTTCAGCAAGTAGGTATGTTAAGACTCCAGCGCGTCCCAGCTGTCATTCGTAATCTTTGACAGTTGTTACGGGTATTCAGAAGCCGGAAAGTCTGACAACTAGTCTTACCAAGGGGTATTGTATTACCACGCAGCAAATACAAAGAGGAGATGTTGTAATTAGATTTCCTTAAGAAACAACGCGTGACAATTTGCGGTGCGAGGGGGTGTTAGATCCCGCCCACTTCTTTATTTTCCATCTACCGGTAAATAGCCAAACTATTTGCTCGTTCCGTCATTTTACTTTGTAATTATGTAACTATCTCACACTAGATGTCACTAAATGCAGGATGCAACAGGGTCGTATTCAGAAAATGTTTACAAAATGATATAAAAACTACAAAAATAATATTTTGGCTATTAAAGGGTCTTTAGGAATGAGTGTTGAACAAATTTCAGTACATATGATTATTAAAATATGTTAGTGCTGAGATCTACGTGGCTAAATATTTTTAGTTCCAATGGCACCAAGTGTCGCCATCTAATGTCGGGTAGAATTATGTTTGGAAAATAGGAACTTTTACAAAGTTGTGCACAGGACGAACGCCAATAATACACTGACTAAGGCCACGCCTACATGATGACGTCAGGACCTATTTGAGAATCACAGTGCACAGTTGCTTAGGCCGTCTCCTCTTTGTATTTGCTCCGTGTGTATTACCCAGTTATTGGGTTGTGGAGGTCAGATATGCAGTCGCTCCATGTAAAATACTGGTATTCAGCTACATCCGGTATAGACCGGAAGCCGACCCCATCATAGTTGGGAAAAGGCAAGGCAGCGGGATAAAATAATTTTCATAAAAATGAAGTAGGTGTCTTCAATTCTTCAATGCACCTTACTTTTTCACTTCACGACTTCAGAAGCTGTTAAGTTTTTAACCGACTATATTTATGAAAGTTATTTTATAAATTTTTTGAAGTCAGTTTTTACTTTTTTTAAAGTAAATTTATTTAATTTTGTGTACAGTGGGCTGCATCAATTGGGTACCCCAGTTGTATTAAAATTTTAATACAACTGGGGTACCCAATTGATGCAGCTCACTGTACTGTTGTTTTTTTTTCCGCGTTTGTAATTTCGTGTTCGAGTCCCAATCAATACTTTTTCTTTCCTCCATGTGGTACTTACCGGAGCCCCCCATGCCCAACAGCAGCCCATTGGCCATGGGCTGCCTCATGATACGTGTCACTCGACACAGATGAGCCACCGCGTCCTCGAACAGTACCAGGTCTAGAGGAGCCGTCGTTGACAAGTTGTAATCTTCAAGGTAGTGGTTCAGCACTTCCTCCAGCTGATCAAACACAATGAAGGTAAGGGCGTGGACAAATACTTTAAGAAAAGATAAACGGTGAAGAAATAATACTATGACGTGAAAACAGATCATGGATCCATTATGATTCCAGTGTGAGAGAGAGAGACGGAGCTATACAGGGTGTTTCTTTTAAGGTGTCAAGCCAGTGCGAGCTGATAGCAGAGTACCATACCTATCGATTTAACCGCCATGTGTGTTCTACGATTTTTTGTAGTTTTCCAGTTATTTTGAATCCCTCATTTCATATCAATGGTAGTGGTTAAGTATTAGTAGTAGGTATAATATTTATGTTTTATTATCAACTCTGCTTAAACGTAGAGGAATAGTAAATATCAGGATTGACAAAAATATGCAACGATAATAATAAATTATAAAATATGAAAATCACAAAATTTCAGATAAGTACACCACTTTCAACGACCGATTTTAGCAAATAATGCCCTATTTAGTACATTCTTGTTCAAAGTTGACCCAAAAAAAAAGATATAATTTTTTAAAGCCATCATCTTGTTGAATCAGGAAAAATATCGAAAAAAAATTATATCTCGAAAACTACAAAAAATCGTTGAACATAAATGGGGTTAAATTGATAGGTATGGTACTCTGCTATCAGCTCGCACGGGCTTGACACCTTAAAAGAAACATCCTGTATCCGATCTATAGCACCATCCTTTTTTCTCACCGGACACATGATGGATCCATCTTTTTTCACGTCATAGTGAATTTATTTAATATGCCCGTGAAAAATTCCCATCTCGGCACCCTGTCATAAATCAGGTGTACACATCAAAATATGTAAACACAGTATCTAGCTATTGAGTAAATCAACTTGATTATTTACTAAATCAAAATAATAAATATTTTTCAAAAGGTACTGTTTATAGAATACTAGCTTTTGCCCGCGGCTTCGCCCGCACATGTATTATACTTAAAAACCTTCCTCTTAAATCACTATATCTATTAAAAAAAACCGCTTCAAAATCCGTTGCGTAGTTTAAAGTACTAATTTTTTGTGGACAAATAAAAAGATATTTTTATGGGACTTGCACAGACAGGCCTTTGAATCGACCTAATTAGAGGCTCCATTATCTCGGCAGTAACTTGGCAAATCTTAAAGCATAAGCGCGTTTTAAGGTGAGTGCGCAGTGGTAGCCGGCGAAATTAAAATTTTCTTACGTTTTTTGCAATTTGCAGTCAGTATCAGGTTTTATGTTGATTAAAATGATTCGCAAGCATAATGAATATGCATTTACATAATTATAATCATAAGAATCATCAGTTTTGTTCCAAAATGTCATGATTTCTGAAATCAAAGTCACAGATGAACAAAACTTATTTTATAAACAGTAGCTTTTGAAACATATTTATTTTTAATAAATAATCAAGTTGATTTACTCAATAGCTAGATACTGTGTTTCCATTCTTTAATAATAATAATAATAACCCCACCGCCGTATCTCTACGTTGACGTCGTGGTGGGGCTTGCGCGCTCCGAACTCTGGGCCTGTGGCAGTAGAGTTCACTTTGCCGAAACAGGTCTAGGGTGAGGAGCCATACCAAGAGAGATACAGAAACCCGCAGGGCAGCATGTGGCGAGCTGTTGGGCAGTAGCGACCCCACGGACCCTATCTCCCGGGAGTAGTCCTGTTCCTCATCTCTGGCTTGCCTTTATTGGTCGGCTGGAGTGAATACTGACGGGAACAGAGCTCCCACCTCATTCTTGCCTTTATTGGCTGGCTTGAGTGGAGATTCGCAAGAGCAAACGTGCTCGGAGGAAGGAAGTATTCCAGTAAGTGTTTGTAGGGATCTTGACCATCTTCCGGGCTCTGGGATTGTTCTGAGAACCGTGGGATACCTCTCCACTCCTCACAAGCACCTCAGGACATGTTGCCCCCTTGCCGCTACGACACTATGTGCTAGCGACCGTTTTCGGGGGCCCATTATTGAGTGTGCAAGTCACCCCCTGCCATTTTATCTGTGTATTGTATACAAAACATTAGTAAGGCAGGGGCCATAGTGTTTCCATAGTTTTAGGTAACCAGTCCACAACCACCCAAATCCATAGCCCAATAAGTTTTGTTTCCATGTTCTGCAATAGTCCTGCACTAACCGGGGGTTGTCCTTGGGTGCACATGCATAGTGCATACAGGGATAATTGTCGGTTGGTGCCTGCTCACAATTTAAAATTGTCTAAGGGGCCTCTGCGAGTTGGCTTCGGCCCCTCGTATGCCTTCCAAAGGTCCGGGACCCCAGGGTTCCGAGATATGTAGACATCTATAAAATAATAATAATAATAATATCCTCGGACATTTCACACAACGCCATCTAGTCCCAAGCTAAGCAACCTAATGCTTGTGTTATGGTAACGAGATGGCTGATAAACTACTTATATACATTTTTTTTTTGTAAATACATACATATTATAGATAGAAAAACACCCAGACTCGGAACAAATACTTGTAGGTCGTACAAATATTTGTTCCGTGCGGGAATCGAACCCGCGACATGCTGCGCAGTAGTCAATCCCTCAACCACTGCGCCAGCCGTGTCGTCATTCTTTGATGTGTACACCTAACTGATTTATGACAGGGTGCCGAGATGGGAATTTTTCATAGGCATGTTAAATAAATTCATGGGTGCGGTGATAGGAAGGAGCCGAGTTAAGACTATACGCGAGATAAAAATAGTATACGTACCTCATCCCAATTCTCAATCTCGATGTACTTCCTATCATCGGCTCCAATGTCCATGAAATCTCCGAACAACATCAGTCGGTCACGTAATAGCTCCTCCGGGTCCTTTTTAAATTCAGATCGAATCTTCTTATGCATCAAACTGAAACACGCAAAGGAACAAAATCAATGAAAAAGGAAACTTAGCTCAGAAACAGATCATTTATTACTTATTCCGTCTTATTACAAAACAAGGTTCATCTTCAAACCCAGATATAACTTTTTTGAATTTTGAACTTTATTCCGACACATTCAGTTGTCAGTTTTACAAAACTGACAACTTAGTACTGAACTAAATTGTCAGTTTTGTCTAAAGAACTGTATTTCTATCACAGCTAAGCTCTTATTACAAAAATTGGCTCGATAGTTTATACCATGACAGAAGAAAAACCTGGTTTTGTAATAAGGCCGATTGAGTTTAATTTATTAGATAACACAATAGAAACGTGTTTTTAATAATTACCTATTAAATTAATATTATTTATTAACAATACACTATATTTTTCAAAAAAGCATCTTCACAAGTAACATTCTTAAAAATTTGGTCCCGTGTGAGCGAGAGAGGTGATAAAATGTTACAGGCCTCTTAATGTAATCTATACTAATATTATAAAGCTGAAGAGTTTGTTTGTTTGGTTGAACGCGCTAATCTCAGGAACTTCTCGTTCGAATTGAAAAAATATTTTAGTGTTAGATAGCCAAATTATCGAGGAAGGCTATAGGCTATACAGCTACTACAGGGTGTAAGTGTAAACAGTGGCAATCTGTTAAGGGGTCATTGTACTCATCATTATGAACAACTTTTACTATGGGACCAAACCTGAAATCGCGGAAAAAAATCAGCTGTTCCCTACATTTTGACGAATTATGCGACCATAATGCACAGCTGATTTTAGATATAAAACCTGTAACGTACTCTGTAAACCACTGGCGATCCGTGTCGTTTACGAGCCGGTCTTGATACACTCGCTGATGCTCGTGGAACCACAGCCTGATGACTTCGTCTTCATCCTGAAGACAAGGCATGTAAAGGCCTATACAGGGTGTTTCTTTTTAAGGTGTCAAGCCAGTGCGAGCTGATAGCAGAGAACCATACCTATCGATTTAACCCCCATGTATGTTCTACGATTTTTTGTACTTTTCGAGTTATATTTTTTTTTCTATAATTTTCCTGATTCATCGAGATGGTGATGGTGATGATGGCTTTAAAAAATTATAAGTATCTTTTTTTGGGTCTACTTTGAACAAGAATGTACTAAATAGGGCATTATTTCCGGAAATCGGTTGTTTAAAGTGTATATAGTGTAATATGAAATCTTGTGATTTTCATATTTTATAATTTATTATTATCTTTGCATATTTTTGTCAATCCTGATATTACTATTCCTACGTTTAAGCAGAGGTCAGTTGATAATGAAAACATACATTTTATACATACTACTATCCTTAACCACTACCATTGATATGAAATGAGGGATCCAAAATAACTCGAAAACTACAAAAAATCGTAGAACACACATGGGTGTTAAATCGATAGGTATGGTACTCTGCTATCAGCTCGCACTGGCTTGACACCTTAAAAGAAACACCTTGTATGCACACAGCATTGTTATTAAGCGCAAATAACGCGCCTATTAAAAACATAGAGTGCTTAGGCCCTTAGTGTTAGTAACTATTGAACGTAGATGAACAATAAAAGACAGAATATTACACTATCTAATATAAACATAATCTAAAATATTCACAAAGAAAATGCTCTAATTTAGCATATATTTTTCCGAGATAAGATGGTCACCCATCCACTGACCAACCCCGGCAAGAGTAACTTAACCTGATGGATCTACCCGTGCGGTTGTTATTACTTAGCTGTGTGCATAAATAAAATAAAGCTCCAAACCTCAACGTTTTTGGCATCCATCATCAGTATCCCCTGGAACACCTTGCTGAGGTCCCTCAAATTGAAGGTGTAGTGCGACTTGGTGGGGGTAGGAAGCAGTTCCTTCAGCAAAGCTTCGAAGATCTCTATGGAAGCCTTGAGGAACGGTGGCTGGCGAATAAGCGGTGTCACCTTCGGGTTCATGTTGTCGCACCACGACTTGAGGATTGTGGAGAAAATGCCGTACTGGAAAGTGATATGGAGACAAGGTTGGGTTAGGCTTCTTTCAATGGACGCTTCGTGCTGCGGCGCCGCAGCGGTGCGGGTGTCGTACTGCGCACGGTCGATATAGTCGATACAATATATAAGTTTTTTCCATACAATTAATGCAGTTAGCAATTTGCGACGTTGCAATTTGCGGCACCGGCGCCGCACTGTTACTGCGCAGCCTTCTGCGCGAAGTTCGGACTTGCCAAGATAAATACTGTATAATGCGTTTCAAATAAGAATAGGATCGACTTAGCGCCATGTTGTGGCGTCATAGCTGTCAAATCGATTATATTTTTGGGTCACCAGGCCCGAGTCGACGGCGCGTTGTGTTCCATGAGCGCCTTAAAGAGATGTCAGCAATGATGAGGTCCAATAGGGCCGATGCTGCCGGGGTCGCAGGTTGTTCGAAAGAGATACCGTGGCCCTGGCACAGGCATCTGAAGGAACACGGGTGGGTTTTAGTCAGTAAAAGTCTGACACACCCTTGCGCTCCACCCAGAGCGGGAGAAGTCAATTGATTTCCCACCCACAACAAAAAAAAGGGTGAGCAAAACAAGACATTTTTTAAATAACATTTATTTACGAATCATGAGCGAAGAATTTTCGTATTTTGAACTCTAATTGTAGGTATTTAATTATTAATTTAAACATCAACAACTAACAAAACTTTACAGAATATACAAAAATCTAAAACTAAACTTGTAAATTACTCATCAATCTATGAAACCGCTACCAGTTGGCAACGTACCCAAAATGCTGGTAGCATTGCCAGGCTGGATGGCAATGCTTAATCTTTGTGCTAAATACAGGCCAGCATTTTGGTCACGTGTAGCTTCGACCAAACTTGCCGATAGAATTTTTAATTATTTCTGGTAAATTGCTGCCAACAATGAAAATATGAAAGAAAGTAGTATAATTTTTTTTAAAACTAATTATGACTAATTTTTTGATGTTTTTTTTTCACTTTGATTTAACTAAGACTCGGTTAAACAAAAAAAAAACGTTATTGATACGCAAATAAGTTTTCTTTGCAAACCGTACTTTTCAATCAACATTTGACGGAGGTCATTGACGTTCCTATTCTTATTTAAATCGCATTGTACCAGGGCATCAGGGGACTACTCCCTAAGTCCGTCCGTCTGTCCGCACGTCCGTTCGTCCGTCCGTCTGACATAACGATCCATCAAAACAAGTGAAAAATATTTTTTTTTCGGACGGGCAGAAACACATCGGGAGTAGGGACAACTGTCAAATCGTGTTGTCGTTCATACTTCGTTCGGGCAACGAACCATCGTCTGCCCGTATGTGATACGGAGTAGGAAACGCCCGTAACAGAGGCCGAAACTACGGACTTCGTGCTTAGGGAGTAGACACCCTGTTCCGAGTGAGCGGCAGTAACTCACGGACGGACGCGTATTTATCTACGGTTCGGCCGTAGTTAATTCAAGGTCACTGCTCAGTCAAACTACGGTAGCTCTATTACTCTGTGGCACTACACACCTTGCTGGCGTACTCCATCTCAGTGAAGGAGATGTAGTGGAAGTGCCGCATGAGGCGCATGGACACGGGGTTCCGTCCGCCGCCGGGCGGGCCCATGGCGCCCACGATGCTCACGTCCACCAGCGTCTTGAACTCGCCGATGTTGTCGCGGTCGTACCAACCTGCAGGCGAATCTAACTATTATAAGGGTAACCCTGAGTAGGAATGAAATTGTAAAAGCTGTGTACCGTGTCGTCCATCTTGCAAGAGAGGCAAAAGACTTTTAACATTATATTTTTAGTTATTGTGTTTGTGTATTTTATACAACGTGTAACGTTAAATGCGCAAAACCTCTTAAGGGGTCATTGTACTCATCATTATGAATAACTTTTACTATGGGACCAAACATGAAATCGCGAAAAAAAAAATCAGCTGTTCAGTACATTTTGACGAATTATGCGAACATAAATGTACTGAACAGCTGATTTTTTTTCCCGATTTCCTGTTTGGTCCCATAGTAAAAGTTGTTCATAATGATGAGTACAATGACTCCTTAAGAGGTTTTGCGCATTAAGCGTAACACGTTGTATTTTATACTCTATCTGTGTTATTATGTTTTAATGCTTATGGTATTTAAGAGTATGTGTCTAGTATGGTATGGGTTTAATAATTTTATTGCCTGAAATAAATTATATTTAATTTAATTTTAATTATGAAATAACTGTATTACCTATAGCACCTAACAGGAACTCATTATTAGGAAATATAATTATACTCTTTCCAACCATTTATTTTACTTTTGACTACTATGAAGTTCTTTATCAATTGGCAGGCAACCATATATAGACGAAAAAATGCAATACTTCATGGAACCTAAAGTAAAATAAATGGTTGGAAAGATAAGTACGTTAATTTTGTAATCATCATAGTACAGTTGTTTTATCTAACGAAAGCGGGTGAGCCATACTAGTAGATGTAATGCGTATAGACACGCGCACTTGTGTGCGTAGCTGCAGGTAGCGCGCTCCCGAGCTCACACACACAAAGACAATGTGCATGTAACATTTACACATACAAGTATGGCTCGCCCGCTTTCGTGAGATAAAACAACTATAATACACAACCCTGAATACATTACACTCCCTTTTGGGCAGTCGTGTAAAAATAGGCATGAACTTCCGTGATTGCAACAGCTTACAGCAGGCATTACTTAGATCTCACCATCGCACATTCGTATTTCCGAAGATGGACGATGATTCTCGAAGTTCATACTTTTTTTTGGAGAGCTGTATACTTATTTTTTTTTATTCGCTTTAAGGTCAAAAATATATTTAATAAGTTCTCTGCGTTGTTAGTAAGAAAAGGAATGTTTTTAAAAACCACCTATTTTGCTCGACACAGGCATATTAACATTGTATAGATGAAAAGAGTTGACCGACACTCATTTGCCAGCTGTGCACTGCGCGGCAGTACAAAACTTAGAAGCATTGCCTCTGTGGGGGTTACCCTGTGGCGCTGTTCGTGCTGGTTCGGAAATACGAAGATTACCGAAGCGCATACTGTTTACCTGTACAATGTCGTACCTGCAAAATCCATAAACTGTCTAAGCAGTTCTATGGGTGGTTGTGCCCCGTACACTTCGAGGGCGGGCATGTTGAGGTCGTCGATGAAGAAGACCTGGCGCCTGGTGGGCGGCGGACCGAACACGCCGCGGCGGCGCCGCTCTAACTTGTTGTCTATCACATCCTGAGACATGTAATAGCCAGATAATTTACCACTATATTGTCACTTAACCAACTATCTACTTTAGTATAGTATTTGTATCTCACGAGGCGACACGCGCTTTACTTGTGGTTACCACGTGCACAAACACATTTTTACAAAAATAAGTATAAGATAAGATAAGTATCTAAGATTTTGAATTTAAATAGCTATACGTGAGAAAATCCTGGAAGCGCCACAATATCGCTTTTACTTTCCAAGAAAGCTTATATAAAAAAAAAAAACAAAAAAAAAAATATTGGCTAGTTAGCAAGATGCTTTTCTATACAGGGTGAATTTTTCAAGTGGGCATGGATGGCCAAATCCTAAAAAAAAATCCTAAGAAAACTAGTCAAAGAATACTCAAAGGATTCTTGGAGCCGATTATGATGCCAATTTTTAAAACTGCACGAATAGATTTTTGTCAAATCATTGCCATGGTGTGCGGTTGGCAGTTAATAGGAAATATTGACGACTAGCCGTTGTCTGCGGCTTCGCCCGCGTGTATGTCGGAAATTATCCCACGGGAACCTTCTAACCGGGATGAAAAATATCCTATGTCTTAATCCAGGTTATAAACTATCTGTATACCAAATTTCATCCAAATCCGTTCAGCCGTTTTTGCGTGATTGAGTAACAAACATAAAAACATACAAACTTTCACATTTATAATATTAGTAGGATGACAATGAAGTTAATACCTGGGTCTGATTAGCCGAAGTCCTGGCAGAGAAGACGAGGAACTCGCAGATAAACTTCTTGTGTAGCCCTCTTGTCAGTTTGGACGTTATAGTGACTGTCTTGCCCGTGCCCGTCGGCCCCACGCACAGCACGTGGTTGTAGTTCACTACTTTGCACCCCAGGATTGCTGCACTGCGTACGTTGTCCATCGTCGGTACTTCGATGTCTGCATAATAGTAGTTTATGAAACTGTTGCATAATTACGGGTATTAAAACACGAATCAATCTGCCTAGCCTTTTCCCAACTGTGCCGCATTGGTCGATCCATCAGGTTAAGCTACGCTTGCCGGTGTTGGTCCGTGGACCATCTTTACATAACGAGACTCCTCCGGGCCACGTTAAGCCGTTGGTCCTGGCTGTCATTCGTGGATCTTTCACAGTCATTATGGGTCATCAGAAGCCCAAAAGTCTGACAACCAGTCTTACCAACCAACCAAGTTTGCCCGTATTCAATACAAAAAACGCTCAGCTCAGCTATACAATAGACTTAACAAAGAGATTTACGTATACGATAAGAAACAAAATGAATGTAAAAAAATTGTAACTAATTGGATAAAACCACTAACCTATGACGAAAAAGAGATGCTGCTGGAATAAAATATATATAACCCTACACATCAGTCTGATGCCTGCACCATCCATAACCTCACGCATACAATCTGATTCATTCTCATTTTTCACTAACACTCCTCACTCACACTTACATTCACATTCACACACTCACATTCACATTCACACACTCTCACTCTCACTCACACACTCGCATGCCTGCGTACGGGCTGCGTATTTTTTTGTGTTTTAGGTTTTTATTTATTTTAGATTTAATTTTAATTTTCTTTATATTACTATAGAAAACATGTAAATTAAACTAATTGATTTGGAAGAGCGGAGTCTCCTAATACAGGCTTATTTGCTTAAAAGGAGGCTCCAATCACTAGTTGTTAAGATATTACTTGTAAAACAAATAAACCATTTTCATTTTCATTTTTTTTTTTCATTTACCAAAGGGTATCGTATTACCCAGTTACTGGGTTGTGGAGGTCTGATAGGCAGTCGCTCCATGTAAAATACTGGTATTCAGCTGCATCCGGTTAGACTGGAAGCCGACCCCAACATAGTTGGGAACAGGCTAGGCAGATTGATTGATTTTTTTATTTTGTGGTGGGTAGTAAATGGTTTGACAGTGCCATCGTTGTGAAGATCTAGATTTGTGTAGATAAGTACTCACCCGCATACTTCCACTCAGGATCCACAACATAAGGCTCCAAGTTTGCCATCCAGTTGTACCAGAAAGCGTTCCCCGGCTCGCCGTCTTCAGTCGGGTCAGTGAACCCACCGTCGTTGAGTCTGATATGAATATTATGTTTATTCTAAAGGTGCTCCCTCACCAGGAGCACTCGCGTGTAATGTAACAATTACAGATTCCACTTTGAGCATTACATTACAATACTACCTCCCTGACTGACGAGCATTCGCGTGTAATGTAACATTTCAGATTCGACTTTGAGCATTACATTATGTTGGAAATCTAGGTTCTAACACTTCAATAAAACGAGTTACTGGCTTTTTAAAATGTATAGATTATTATTAGCCAATTATAAGTCACTAGGAAGGTTATACGTCCGTCTTTATCAAGGCTCAAACATGAAGTAAGGTAATAATAATGGTGGGTAGTATTTATATAATAAGTACCTACGATATATCGATTATTGCACAATCGACGAAAGATTGATTTTTGTAAGTAAGTAAATCAATTATATCAACACGCCCCCTCAAAAATTGATCTACCTAATTATACAAACAAAATAAATCAAAGTAATACCTAAATGACCGGAACATATTCACTTCCTAGTGTTTGCTGGGAAATACATCTCATGGTCCAACATTTGCTGCCAAGGATTAAGGAAAACCCAGAAAACCTTAATCAAACCATTTCATTAAATTATTCTTAGTAATCATTAAATTAATCATAAATCATATTATCATGTAGAATCACAAAACATTAAATCAGTATCTTATTCTAAGCCCATTTTACTTCTCATCTCTTGAAAAGTGATAGCGGGTCAGAACATTTGCCAACTGCTGAACTGTTGGAATGTAATTTTATTTTATTACAATTTTTTTTTTTTTTTAATCTGTTCCTTAGCTAGATGATACTTTATATCTATGTTTTGTGATTGGTTGGATTATTTGCAATGCGTATACAGCCATTGTTATCCTCATAGATTATGATAGGTTTACAATTAGTGCATATTAAATTTATTTAATACTGTTTTTGTGTATGCACTTTGATCTAATGTTATTTCATTACATGCTTGTAATTTTTATACCAAGAAACATTTTTTTTTTTTCTTTTAAATCTGTCTAAAAAAGTCATTTTGATTTTACTCATTAAATACCTGTTATTATTAATTGTTTCAATATCAGCATACTATTAGGTTAAAACACCTTTAAATAAAATGGCATAATTATATGCTTAGGTATGTATATCTCTATTGTCTAGCAAATATTTGAATGAAGAATTTTGAAAACCTTTTTCTTTAAGTGATCTCTCAAAGACTTCAAACCAACACCTAGCAAATTAAATAAAGCACTTTACGGGCTGAAACAGGCATGTTTCAGCCCGTAAAGTGCTTTATTTAATTTACACACATAATTATCTGGACCAGAGATACCCTCAGGGACTTTCATATAAATATCTTCCTTTAATTCGTCATTTAAGAAGGCAGTTTTGACATCCCTAAGATGAACTAGCAAATTAAACTGATTCACAAAAGCAAGATACATCTGAAACTGCTATCGCTACTCATGCTACTGGTGCCAAAGTTTTATTATGGTCCGTGAGGTATTCTTGACTGAAACCCCTTGCAACAAGTAGTGTTTTTTTTTTATCTTAAAGGTTTTCCAAATTCATCATGTTTTATAGGAAATATCCATTTACAAGAAATTGACAATGTTTTTATTTTCAGCTCTTGGTACTAAAGCCCATATTATTTAGAGAATTTAGTTCGTCCCTAATTGCACTTTCTCACTGAGATCTGTTTTGATCTCTGCTAATGAATTTGTTATTTTACATAGAATAGACTGAGCACACAAAATGGCAATCATCATCATCGTCTTCATTATAGGAAATACGCAGACGATTTTTGGCCTGTTGTTTTTTTTTTTTTTTTAACGTCAGGATTTTATTTGTGTTTTCTTTTGGTGAAGACGGGTTATCAAAAAGTATATCATTTATTTGCTCCGATTCAATTTTATATTATCATGGTTTAGTTTGCGAACTTTACTAGGACACTGGTGTTCATCAGATTTAGACCATAGACATATAATTATCTGATTTAGAACTGTCAGAGTTATGACACTTGACCGGCACTGACTTGGATATTACATCATCAGCTTTGCCGTGAGATTTTTTTTTTTTTTTTTAATATTCCCTTCAGTGCTCATCAGATTTAGACCATAGACGTATGATTATCTGATTTAGAACTGTCAGAGTTATGAGACTTGACCGGCACTGACTTGGATATTACATCATCAGCTTTGCCGTGAGAATTTTTTTAATATTCCCTTCAGACTTGAGGTCTGGCCTGGATTGAAGAAATCCAGTCTCATTAACAATAACATCCCTGACTACTATGTAATTTTTCGCACTCTGGGTTCCAAACTTTATAGCGTTTGGTTCATAACCCACAAGTATCCCTTTCCATGATTTTTGATCAAACTTGGTCTTACTGCTTTTATTATTGAACGTAAACAGTTGAACCTTCAATTTTTTTTTTTTTAATTTGAAGTCTTGTATCATGCCACATTTCGAATGGCGTTTTTGAAAGTTTCAAAGTTTTAGTTGGGGTGAAATTAATTAAATAATCAGTACTGCGTATCGCCCCAAAACACCCTTTTCAGTAATGATTCTGACCATACATTCAGAAACGCCATTCAACTGTGGTGTTCTCGGAACTATTAAATGATATGATATTTTTTTTTTCTGATATCCCTCTCTCTACACAATAAATAACCTTTCATTTCAGTCGATAAATGTTTGCCACCATTATCGTAGTACAAGTTGACTAATTTTAAATTAAACTTAGCCTCGCTTTTAGCCACGAAATCTTTAAAAACAGCAAACATGTCTGATTTTTATAGGTCAAATAGGTACGTAACAAAGTATTGCGTATACTCATCAACACAAATTACAAGGTAGTTTTTAGTTGGGGGTAGGTATAAACAGTAACAATAGTCCACAAACATCTGAGTGCACTATAAATAATAGCTGTTTAACATGACTTTTATTTTTGACCTGATATGAACGGAAGTCGACTTTGTTTCATATTTATACAGGCCTCACACAAATTATCATACAGGCTGGTATTACTGTTTTGATTTGGCTGGTGTCATCAACCATTACATTTTTTTTTTTTTTTTTTTTTAAATTTCGATGAATTAATTTTGTTCTTATTATGACCAAAGCCATAGTTTGTACATATTTTTATTACTGCATACTTGAGAAATAGATTGACACTTATTTACAGATGCCATTAAGTCTACAGCAATTAAATTATTTTTCAACATACCTTGCATGATAGTTTTATTAACCTTAAGTATTGTGCTCCTTGCTGGTCGAAAATGACTGCCAACCCAGCACGTTGCATTTTCGTTAAGAACCGCACCGCACCGCACCGGTGGTACCGCAGCATAGGAGAACACGTTCTCCAAAACTTCTTGAACGCCCATGTTGCTGGTCACATACACCGTTCCCTGAAATAAATTCACCATTTTAAGCAATAGAAATTTTAATGGCATTTGCAAGACGGTGTGACTAATGAAAAGATCTTCCCTGATTATAGTATGGTTCGATGCTCCAGGATACAACAGGAAAGTAACTTCCATCATGATCCGCTTGATAGTCTGCCATCATAAAAGCAAAGCCAGAAAAATAGCTCGACGTGGATGGTTCACTGATTTCAACTGCCTGGACCGTCCTTGTCCTCTCCGTATTTTCTGCTGCTGCTGTAATGTTTGAGCTCTTTTGAAGTAGAAGCAGTTGTTTTTCACATGCTTCTTGCGGCCACAGTGATAACACTTCATAAACTGAGACTTATTCTTCTGCTTGTTAACCTCCTAGTTGAAGTCGACGATAACACTTTTTGGATTTTTTTATACGTCCATTTCACTTAACAATGCCTGTATTTTTTATTTAAATTTTAACCACTTATATTGCAGTAAAAACGTAACCTGGTCCCATAACCTGTAGGAAATCTAGGTTCTAACACTTCAATAAAACGAGTTACTGGCTTTTTAAAATGTATAGATTATTATTAGCCAATTATAAGTCACTAGGAAGGTTATACGTCCGTCTTTATCAAGGCTCAAACATGAAGTAAGGTAATAATAATGGTGGGTAGTATTTATATAATAAGTACCTACGATATATCGATTATTGCACAATCGACGAAAGATTGATTTTTGTAAGTAAGTAAATCAATTATATCAACACATTACAATACTACCTCCCTGACTGACGAGCATTCGCGTGTAATGTAACATTTCAGATTCGACTTTGAGCATTACATTACAATACTACCTCCCTGACTGACGAGCATTCGCGTGTAATGTAACATTTCAGATTCGACTTTGAGCATTACATTACAATACTACCTCCCTGACTGACGAGCATTCGCGTGTAATGTAACATTTCAGATTCGACTTTGAGCATTACATTACAATACTACCTCCCTGACTGACGAGCATTCGCGTGTAATGTAACATTTCAGATTCGACTTTGAGCATTACATTACAATACTACCTCCCTGGCTGACGAGCATTCGCGTGTAATGTAACATTTCAGATTCGACTTTGAGCATTACATTACAATACTACCTCCCTGACTGACGAGCATTCGCATGTAATGTAACATTTAATTACAAGTGGAGCGCATTGATGTTACAAGTTGTGTCAAGGTATTACACATTGTATCATTACAAGGTGCGCATTGTAATGTTCGGTTCTCCTCCTTCACTGATGTAATACTCGTTTTGTATCATTACAAGGTGCGCGCTGTAATGCTCGATTTTCCTCCCTCACTGATGTAATGCTGGAATCTGTAACGTTACATTACACGCGAATGCTTCTGGTTAGGGAGCACCTTAAGACTAACTTTTACCTTAATATGAACATTTTTTTGAACTAAGGTCAGACTTGAATTTAATACTTGAATTGTGACGTAGCGAGCCCCCCACTCCCCAACTTTATCACGTTTTATCTACCTATGTATTTTTTATTTATCTGATAAAGCAAAAAAAATCTTGTCTAATATTTTTTTTATCTGATTGACGGACTAAATTTTATGTATTTATTAGCTATGCATGACTTACATCTAAACCAAACGGAATAAAAATAGTATGTGAGACTGCGAACCAATTAAAAGTTATCACTTCTAAAAACATATATGTATATATAATTTATAATACAGGGTGATTGGAAGATGGCGGCGATCTCTCGCGTCCGAGCCTGGTCCAGGCCATGGTGCGGAGCGAGAGTGCATGGGAGGCCGTCACCTCCTTCTGCGAAGCAGTGATGCTAGCGAAGGAGGAGGCGGAACGCGTGAGGGAGAGGCAGCCTCACGCCCTCAGTCGCCGCAGGAGACGCCCTGGGCGGCGGGAATCGCGGGGCGATTTCCGGCCACCGTAGGCGCGGGCCTGCGGACGGTGAGCAGCGGGTAGCTCGCCGTCCGGTAAGGACCAGGCCCGAGTCGACGGCGCGTTGTGTTCCACGCGCGCCTCAAAGAGATGTCAGCAAGTGACGGGGCCCAATAGGGCCGACGCCGCTGGGGTCGCGGGTTGTCTGAAAGGGTTACCGCGGCCCTGGCATAGGCAACTGAAGGAACACGGGTGGGTTTTAGTCAGTAAAAGTCTGACACGCCCTCCCGCTCCACCCAGAGCGGGAGAAGTTATTTGATGATTTCCCACCCTCAAAAAAAAAAAAAAAAAAAAAGGGTGATTGGAAGATGGGTACAAAGCTTTAAGGCTAAGATAGTACAGACAATTTAGAACCATTTAAGCCATGGTTGTCTTAGACGAAGTCTTACCATTTTTTTAACCTAATTTTTATGATTTGTATCGAAAATTCCCAAAATTTTAACTATGTAAAACAAAACAAATGTAAAAAAAACAGCAAAAAAAAAAACCAGCAATGGACGTTGAAATACTCTAACCAACGACGCGTGAAATCAGCTGTTCACTTTCTGTCTAGCTACAGACTTCATCGAACTCACCGCATACCTACTACCTACCCCTCCCAACCAGTAATAGACGCTCCGATTTGTGCACAAAAACACAAACAAATCAGGTTTATTGGATTCCCATAACGTTCCTGAATAAATTTCATTTACCGGTCATCTTAGTATGACATACTGAATTCACCCTATCAGTTTGTGGAGGGCTGTCCCTTACACCCTGTATATATTATTAACATATAATTTACATGAATAACTTCTTACATAATTTCTTTTTTTTACCCAGGCAACATCCCTATTGAATTATCAATACTTACGTGTAATCGTAGACTCTTCCTGCGGCCGGGAACAGCGGCTTCAATCCATTTTCGGTGGTGATTTTTCTGACGAAGTTGGAGAAGATCCCGCGACTATTGAAGTCGCACGTCGCGCCCACCGACCATATTATTGCCCACACCACCCATAGTGGGGCCAGGCGAGCTGGTACACAACATACACATAACATAGCATAATCAACCTATAATGTTCCCACTGCTGGGAGACATGTGGAGGCCACAACGTAAGTCACAACACAATACAAGTGTATTTTATTTACTTGCCCTATTTTGTAAACAAATATGGTATATCTATACCATATATCGCTATTATTGTATACGCATGGTGTTGTTTGTAAGTGTTTGATTGTTCAACCATTTTTGTTCAATAAATTCTTTAAGTATTATTATTTATTTTATCTACACCCATGCCATAAATCCTCTATAAAAGTCTCTGAAACAGTTAGCTTATTGCCAACATTAAAACAGCCAGTGTCATAGTAACCATGGTAACCATAATAGCATCCAAACGGGTGCTTTAATGTTGTACTGAATTTCATAATGCAACTCGTTTTCAAAAAAAGAACATTGTAATGCACGCGCGTTTCACTACAACAGCGCCGTAATAAAAAAAAAGAACTTATTCGAATTCACGTCGTATACTATGACGCCGGCCGCCATGTTCGATACGAGTATTAGTATTGCAAAAAACTGTTTCAGAACCTTTTATAGAGGACTGATAACATGGATGCAGATAAAGTCTTGTATGCAACTGTACGTAATTAGGTATTAAAACACTCATGTGATACTATTATCAACCCACATTCGTGTTTTAATACCCCTTACTATACGTCAGTTGCATAAATAACTATTACTAGCTTTTGCCCACGTTTATTTTACATATAAACCTTCCTCTTGAATCACTCTATGTATTAAAAAAACAACATCAAAATCCGTTGCGTAGTTTTAAAGATCTAAGCATACATAGGGACAGACAGACAGCGGGAAGCGACTTTTGTTTTGTCTTTTTTTGACTTTGTGTTTTTATTTTTTCCTTTCTTTGTTTCTTTATATACCTATTTTTACTCGTACGTTTATAATGTAAGGGAAGAACGGAGCCTTCAACTACAGCCATTTTATATGCCTAAATGGAGACTCCTCGAAATGCAATGTAAGCCAAATAAGATACCTAGATGAAATAAACTTCCTTTTTTTTTTCAAATATTTTTTTTTAAATCATTTATTTAATACCCGTGTGGGTTGCGAGACGAAATTCGCTCGCGCCGATTGTGTCAATAACTTGTATGGGCGTGTTCAATGTTGCGGGACTTCTTTGTCACTAGAACAATCGACGCGCGAATTCGCGTCCCGCGTCAATTTGACCAGCAATGCTATTCTGTAAGCATCTCACTGTGATGTAAGTGAAGTGAGCGTGGAGTGAGCTGTCAGTGTCATTCCACCTGATGCTAGGGATGGACCAAGCACATTTTACAGTCATAATCGAGATTTTAATAATATTTTTTTATCATTTTATATTATTCCAAAGGTAGTATTTAAGTGTCTAAACATTACTATTTAGGCGGTTTTTAAATAAAATTGTAAAATAGAAATTCAGTCACACACTCATTTTTTTTTTTTTTGCAAGACTAGTCCGTATGTACAGAGGCCAGCACATCAAGCTACCCCAATCTGTCAAATTTCTTTGATAGATTTTCAACTTTACCGTAAAGGAATAAGGTTCATATTCAATTGGGAAAATTTGACAGATTTTGGTAGCTTGATGTGCTGGCCTCTGTACTTATGCTGAGGTGTGAGCGCGTCACGCACGAACAATAAATAAAATTAGCATAAAAAATATAATTCCATTCTCGATTATGATTGTAATTTGGTCAATCCCTAGCATCCGTGGGATGACACTGACAGCTCACTCCACGCAAGTTTTCACGGTGAGATTTTTACAGAATCGACCAGCAGAGCTTAATTTCATGAACAAAACCTTAAAAATCGAATCGGTGGTGGTGGTGGTAATTCGTAGTACAATGGACCCCTTTCCTTGATACCTGTAAACAAAAATGAATGTTGTGCTTGATGGAAACTCACGCATTAAAGCCAAGAAGGCGGCTGATGGCGGAGGCCTATCGTCCTTCCCAGTGAGAGGCCTCAGGCGGTAGTCGATGAGCTCCAGAAACTTCAGTACCAGCGAGCAGTCGATGGACGCAACGATCTCCGTCATTTGTGAACGCAGTACATCCAGGGCAGGGTATAAGTATGTCGTTATTAATGTCGGCAGGATTTTGCGGATGGAATCCGCTATCTGCAATTGCAATAAAAATATACTCTATATGTGTCTAAACACACTACGCCGAAGTTACGCGACCGAAGTTCGGCATGATTACGCCTGCAATGCTATTTGAATTAGGCATCGTTCACACCAAACGTATTGTCCGCCGCCGACTGTGAGCGTCTAGTTCAAAATTTATGAAAAAACAACTTCGGCCACCGATTGGCTAGCCTTCACTGAAAAAAAGAAATAGCTGAACCAGTTTTGCTAGTTGGAAAATTCTCTAATAGGTACCAAAGTTTTGTTTCAATTAGCAGAACTAATGTAGCTGCAAGTCCCAAACTAGGTATGCTAATCGTTGTCTATTTATCAGTAGTCAAAATGTTAGCTAATGGTTATCAAAACGAACTAGTCAAACTGAGTTAGTTGCAAGAACAAACTATTTGATAGCCTGTAACCTGACACTTTGACTTGTATTCAATAGAATGTTTATTTAAAAAGTGTCAATCACTTATCTATATATATCGAAATAGAATACATTAATTTATAACTAAATCTATTTATTTGTTTGTAGCAATTTTTTTATCAAATATTAAATCTTAGTTTATTTATTACTAGATAAGTCAAATGTATAAAATATCAGTCAAACTTTGAGACTTATTACAAAACTGTTTAGCAATTTGTAGTCCAAATGTTGTTAATTATAACAATACGAATTTGTTTATTGATAATAAAGCTCATTGTCTGTTTTCCCGCGCTTCTCGTCAGTGTTGGCGTCGATTTGGTCGGTTCATGTTCAAACTTGTACGTTTCCGTTTCTCGCGGGCGGCGCGCGGCGGTCGCCATTCTGTGCGTTTTTATTAACAAAAATAGTTTGTTCTCGTCTCGAACTGTACCTACGTGTTGACATTATCATCTATTGTGTGCATGGATTACGTATATGTAAAAAAACTTTGTAAAAGTGTTATGGAAAACCTCGAAAACGAGGAAATTCCAGTGGACCCCATGGCCGACTACATGCGCTCGTGGGGCCTGGAAATGTACATAAACATGTTTAAAGGTATGTGATTGTTTGATTTTAATTTAGATAACCAGCTTTCTGTTAGTCTCATGAGTGGTCGAACACTCATCAAACGTTTGATGAGATCGGAGTAGGTACCTATCGCAGAGGGCTGCTGGTTCAGATGTCGCGAAGGCGAAGGGGAGCGGCAGCCCCCTGCCTCCGCCCGGACTGCCTGTTTACAAGAATCCAAATGTTTTCCAATTAAAATATAATCCACTTACTCTTTCTGTCAGGACCTAACCTCCCTTATTACGAAATTAGCCCAGATTATCCCCTAAGATGACCCACTGACCCATTGACCTTCTCTACCAGAAGCTCTTCTCAATTGGAATTTTGGTTAGATGCATCATACAAAATTCATAAGTATGGAATTGTGATCATTATTCCTATTACCTACTGGTGGTTGGTGGTGAAGGTATAATCCAATAGGAAATACCTATTGGATTTCAGTTATTCCAGTGTTGATGTCGACACCTGCAATTTAAAACATTGTAACTCATTTTTCACTACTTTTCAGGATAGTGATTTAAACATTCAACATATTCTCACTTTGTTAGTAAACAACATATTAGTCATACAGCAAAATAGTATAATAATACCTTTTTACTTATATTTACAAAATTTGAAGACGCTAGGACTTTATAGGAACAAAGTGAGAATATGTTGAATGTTTAAATCGCTATCCTGAAAAGTAGTGAAAAATGAGTTACAATGTTTTAAATTGCAGGTGTCGATGTTACTATTGGGCTTGCAGTAAATGGTGATTTTCATGACTGCATGACTTCCAATATCATATTTACACCATGCTTAGGTATTTTTAATTAACTTGAGATTGGTATTTCTTTGTTTTTTTTTTACACAGGCAGTGTCAAAGAACTGCTAAAGTAATTCGGTTTATATGTTACAAGAAATTAAACCTCCCTTTTATTCTTCTGCAGAACATTCTATTGATGCAGAAACACTGCAGATGTTGTCGGAGGATGACATTAAAGAATTAATTCCTCTGATAGGTCATCGAGCAAGGTTAATTACTCAATTGAAAACATTAAAAGATATAACATCATCAGAAACTGTAAGAAAGTTTTAATTTAAGTAGATTCTTTAATTAATTTATTATATTTATTTAATTTAAATTAATCATAATTTACTGGCTGTTTAAGTGGACAAAATGAAATGGACTAATATGGATAGCTTCCATGCTTGACTGGATGCTAAAGAAAAAAAAGAAGGTCCTATCAATATTGCATCACTTTTTCATCTAACAATATAACCCCCTAATCTTTGCTAAATGTGGCATCAAGATCTATTAAGGGTATTTCATGCTCTGTCTACCCCGTATTGGGATATTGGCATGACTTAATGTATGTACAATTTAAATTGGTTTACATTTCAGCATAGCATGCAAGAGTCAACTACGCATGATGTGCTATTGATGAACAGCCTGCCAATCCTCACAGATGCTAGCATAAATATTACTGAGGATCTACCAGAATCAAACAATGAGGAACAAGAAAATTCTAAAAATGAACCACCCAACTTGAATACAAATGTAAGCAATTTTGCTGTTTATTTCACATTTACTATTTACATTCATGGTTTCCAGGTCATGCATTGTATTTTTATTACGCAGAGTGTCAGAACCCCTTACTATCTTACACCTTTTAATCTATACATATAATAATATTATATGAAATATGATGACTCTCAACATCCATCAAATTTTAATCATATCATAATATTCATTCAATATTTATTTATTTTCCTTTTTTAGGGTTCCGTACCCAAAGGGTAAAAACGGAAATGTCGGTCGCCAGGCTGTATCTCATGAACTGTGATAGTTAGATAGGTGAAATTTTCACAGATGATGTATCTATTTCTATTGCCGCTATAACAGCAAATACTAAAAAATTTAATAAATTAAATATTTAAGGTGGCTCCCATACAACAAACGTGGTGATTTTGTCGTTTTTATAGATAATGGTACGGAACCCCTCGTGCGCGAGTCCGACTCGCACTTGACCGGTTTTTTATAATTTGTCTAATCATTGGATAACTCAGATGTTGTTTATTTTTCAGGAAGTGTACAACATTTTGAGCTCATGTAATGAAGGAAAAGGTCTACTACTCCGCTATCAAGAAAGTGGGTTGCTGAATAACGCGGCAAGAAGAAAACTATGTAACATAATCATATCCGATGAACTAAAAGACAACCCCAATAAAAAAGTCTCCAGTGCAAGATTTTATACGCTGGCATTTGAAATAAACCACGTCTTTAAAAAAGAAAGTTCTGCGGTGTATTTTACACCATTTAAATCCTTCAACCCACGTCAGAAAATTTCGGCTCAAGGTAAATTACTGGATTGTTATCGACAGAAGAGACGCGATTATTTAAAATCAGGTGTCATTGTTTCTGAGAAACTTGTCTCAGCATCAACATCATCCTCAAGTACTTCGGATTCACCCCGGCCCAATACAAACACACAAGAGGCTATTAACTTTTTGGAAAATAAGGGTGATGATATTCAAGAAAAAGTTTTATGGCTTAAAAACTGTATGGACCCATGGTCAACTGTGCAGTTGTATTGGGAAATCACAGCCAAGCAGAGACTGAGCCTCTTGACCGATACTGGCATTTCAATTGACAATTACTTTCAAGAATTCAAGGCTCTTAATCTACCAGGGGGTCTATATTTGGTATGTATATACTATTCTGTCTTTTAATGCATTTTTATCCAACTATGGTGAAGCAAAAAGGGTATTGATATTGAGTGGTTTATATGTATGTATGTTGTTTGTTTTTAATGTCTTTTTGCAAACTAATCTACATCATGTACACTAATATATAAGAGTAAATGAATGAATTAATTTAACTAATTTTCTTTTCTGTCATTTACCTACTATGTATTTTGTTTTTCAGTTACTGGATGACTTCAAAATTTTGTTCCCGGATACTGACAACAAATTAAACAATAATTGGAATTTAATCAAACCTAAAGTTATTGAATATGCACAGAAAAAGGGAGATAAGGCATTGAAGGACCTATTAAGTGACTGCAATGGTAATTTATTTATAACTAGCTGCCCGTCGCGACTTCGTTCGCGTGGTTCCCTACCGCTGCTTGATACCTACCATTACCCTACCCTTACCCCACCCCTACACTACCCCTACCCTACCCTACCCCACCCCTACCCCTACCCTACCCTACTCCACCCCTACCCTACCCTACCCTACCCCACCCCTACCCTACCCTACCCCACCCCTACCCTACCCTACCCCACCCCTACCCCACCCTACCCCACCCCTACCCCTACCCTAGGTTTAACTAGTGTAGGGCTATGAAAGTGGTTGTTTTTTTATTTTTATTATACTTAAGATATGACAAAAATAATACTTTCTATAATAAAAAGCATGATAACTTTTGTACTAAAATAATTAATGATTTTTTATTTTTTAGAGGACAATGAGGATTCAACTGACTTGCGGGCTTTTATGACCATACCTTTTCTAATGAACACAAATACGATTGTAAAATCAAAGAAAGGTAAAGGACATCAATGGCGGCCCTCTAAACAAGAAGTGCTTGATTCTTTCATCACCCATGTGAAAACTGCAGCCGAAATTGATGAATGTATCACAAGAAGGCGAGAAAAACTACAAAAAATAGGATTCAACTTGCAACCATTTATAATGGTCGTAGGAACATTGAAAGAAATTTGTGACAGATACATAATTCTCAACAATGTCAGGTATGAAGTTCCGACTGTACTACAAGCAGTTGATGCATGCTTCAAAATTATGTTTGTTTTGAATGCTGAATACCCGCCAGAATGCAAGCATGTGTGGCAATTCATACAAAAGGCGATGTTCAATCTCGATACCAAATATGACAAAGTGTATACAACTGTTAATACTTTAATAACGGATCTCAACATTCAAGATAAATAATTCTATTTTTTTGATAATGCCCAAGTGTTTTTTGTGTCTAAAAGAAGTTAATAGTCTTTTTAATCTTCTTAAGCACTTCACTTTAGCCCATGAAAGACATAGATTTTCTGTATATCATTGTATAGAAGGCGACTGTACGCGTTCCTTTCATTTGAGAAATACTTTTCGCAAACATTTTTTAAAAGAACACTCTAGCTTAGTGAATAACTCTTCTGCAAACAGTTCAGTGTCTTGTGAATTTACTCAGTCTAATAATTCTAATACATTATCGCCACGAATTGATGAAGCTGATTTAGTTCCTGTAAAGACTTCATTCTCAAATTCTTATATTTCAAATATTGCTAATACTACAACAGATTCTGTGTCATGTTACTCACTAGAAGTTTTTGTATCGTCTCTCTATGCAAATCCATTAATTCCAAGGAATGTAGTTCAAGATATTATAGTTGGGATGACACAATACCTAACTAAAACTTTAGCTCCCAATATAGATACAATTTTCGCAGATATTCTTCAGGCGGCACAAGAAGGCAAAGATATAACTTTTTATAAAGATCGAATTTTAAATAATATAAAGGCTCCGCTTCAGCAACATAACACTGAACATAAAAGACTACAATATTTTGAAACGAAAGGAACTTATATACCTCCAAAACAAATAATAATAGGCCAAAGAAATACTGTGGTAACGAAACGCGGTGTTACTAGGTCGATAACTGTAGAGTGTACACAGCAAATAATTCCACTTCGATTTGTATTACAGAAGTTCTTTTCACTTAATGATGTTATGAAAGAAACGTTAGACTATATTAACAGTTTGGCAAATTCAAGCAATTGCATAAATCATTTTATACAGGGAGCTTTCTGGGTTAATGAAAGTAAACGATTTGCAAAAGACAAGATAGTTTTTCCTTTGTATTTATTTTTTGATGACTACGAAAGTGGAAATGTGTTAGGGAGCCATTCGGGTATACATAAGTTAGGAGCAGTTTACGTATCCGTTGCGTGCCTTCCTCCATATCGAGCTTCTTCCTTAGAAAATATATTTTTAGCTTTACTCTTTCATTCTGCGGACCGAACAGCATTTGGAAACAACGTAATTTTTCAACCACTAATAGAGGAATTATCATTTTTATCAGAAACTGGAATCAATTTGGATGTACCTTCATTTCATGGAAAATTGTATTTTTCTCTAGCTTTGATAATTGGAGATAATCTTGGAATCCATTCAATTATAGGGTTTAATGAAAGTTTCTCATCCAATTACCCTTGTAGAATATGTACTATAAATAAAGAAGATTTAAAAAGAGCATATTTCGAAGATGAAAATTTGCTTAGAAATGTTGAAAATTACAATGAACAATTACTTCAAAACTGTCCAAATAGTACAGGCATAAAGGAAAAATGTGTTTGGCTTCAAGTTAAGGATTTTAGTTTATTTGACCAGGTGGGCGTGGATCTCATGCATGATATTTTAGAGGGAGTAGCTAAATATATTATGTGCTTCCTTATTGTTAAATTTACGCGACGCTTAAAATACTTTTCTATACAGGTTTTAAACGATAGAATAAATAACTTCAATTATGGTCCAGATACTAGTAGTAAACCTTGTCCTTTGAGCATGGAACATATTACAAATGGTGTCATTCGTCTTTCTTCTTCTGAAATGTTAACTTTTATTCGCTATTTTGGATTACTTATTGGCCATTTTGTACCAAACGAAGATCCATATTGGCGCATGTACATAACCTTACGGAAAATCTTAGACATACTAATTTCCCCGTCTGTCACAAAAGATAAGTGTGATGTGTTAAAATTTTTGGTATCTGAACTAAATGAACAATATGTTACATTAAGTAATGAAAAATTAAAACCCAAATTTCATTTTCTGGTTCACTATCACACGATGATGGCTAAATTTGGACCTCTTACTAATATTTGGGCTATGCGATATGAAGCCAAACACAGATTGTCTAAAATTGCTGCTCGAGCTTCATTCAACCGTCGAAACCTTACGTTGACGCTAGCCACTAAACATCAACTACAACTTAATGAAATGTTTGTTAAAGGTTTTTTAAATAATTCTGTGAAAGTTGGACCCACGAAAAGAATTTCTAAGTGTAAACGGGACGACATTATACGTTATTTAAACTTGGATTCAGACCAGTCTCTTACATGTGTTACATGGGCTAAAGTTAAAATGACACTGTATAAACCTGGAACAATTCTACTTTATGATGTACAAAATATAAACGAAGTTAGCTTTATTAAAGTCAAAAATATATTCGCATTTAACGAAGACCAAATTGTATTTGAATGTGTTCTGTTGTTAACAGAAGATTTTGATGAACACTATTATTGCTTTGAGGTAAAAGAACCAGAAAATGAAAAAATAATTTACATTTTGCAGGATAATTTAATTTCTTATATACCAAATCATATAAATATTTCTACTAATGGTAAGAGTTATGTAACACAAAGAGTGTCTTTATAATTAAATTACTTTAGGCTTATCATTTTCAAAGTGAGAATCTGTTTTCAAGTCTGTGTAGAATTCTCTTATGATATTTCGGTACGGGTTTTATAGGGATAGTTTTTCAGCTATCAATCGACACTAAGTCACCCCTTTAAGATAATGTCCTCCTTTTGCTTCTACACGGTAGTTTCTAAATAAACCACAGTAATTTAATTACTTACCAATTATTTTTGTTTATTTAGTTCATATTCCTATTTTGTTCATTTAACTATTATTCATAATATTACCGAGTGACCAGTTGGTTTGGTCAATGATCCTTTAATTTCCTTAAAATTACTTTGGATTATAAGCCAATGCTTGGAAAATTTCCTATCAAGGCGGTTGTAAATCAGAGGTGGAACCACTATCACAAAAAATGTACCAAATAATACAATTTAACTTCATAAAAAATTACGTTTACTGACAATAATATGTCTTATTTTATTTTTTAAATCTTTATATTACAATGACTTTTTCTTTTCTTTTTTTGTGAACGTGGCGCTACCTCCGCACTAAAACCCCTAATATTTGATTTATTATTTCTTTATTTTTTATGACTGCGATATCCCTTAAGCTATAATAATATCTTGCAACGTGATCTTAAGTTATATCTCCCGATATAACTTAAGATCACGTTGATGTTGTTTGTTTATTAGTTTAAGCTTCACTCCTACTGTGATTTTTTTTAAAATATTATTCAACTGAGAAAGCCGATTGCTTTTTTAGGTTAATTCCGTCTTTCATTTGTGAATTTAATATTGTATTGTAATGTAACATGTAAATCATGTTTCTACAATCTTCTAGTCTAGCTAGGGGAATCTATGATAATGGATAAAATACCATACGATGGATACAATACTCAAATAAATAAAGAAGTTTTTAAAATAAAAAAATTGTTTTTTATTAATTTTTGCATGTTCCTTGCCATCTTTGTTTTAGGGCAGCTGTTAAACCTGCAACCACGTGTCAGGGCGCCATTTTTCAAAAATATTATTGTGTTTGAATATATATATATTATTATATTTTTAATGGATTTAAACGATTCAATACAAAACAATAATATTTTTGAAAGGTGGCGATTCCGACCTGTGGTTCCGGGTCCTACAGCCGAGCTAGGACCAGCTACTGGTAGCTAAACTATATTAGCAATAAATAAATAAACAATGCAGTTACTTCCACGTAAAGCGATTATCTACTAGTAATCAAACAGTTTAGCAAGAGATAACAACACAATAACGTTATATATAAACGAACTATTCAATCATTTATTAATAAACCATAAGACGTACAGTTATTTAAACACTTCAGTTTTAATTAGCCAAACTAGTTTAGTAACAACGACACTAACTGTGTATCTATAAACTGTCAAACAGTTTTGTATAAATAACAAAACTAAGTTGTCTGCGGTTAGCTTTGAGGGGTTGGTAAATAATAACTCTACTTTTTTTACAAAACTCATTTTAGTTACCAATAGCCCTTAGTTTAGTCGTCACTCGATTTTGGTGGCATGCAGCTAAAATTTTAGCTATTAGCAACAATTCTTTTTTTTCAAATTTATTTTTCATATAATCTCACAGTCGGCGGCGGACAATACGTTTGGTGTGAACGATGCCTTACTGACGACACACTATGCCAAAATTACGTTGCGTTCTAGCGTACAGCCGAACTTTGGTCGGGCGTAAGTTCAGCGGCAATTCGGCGGCAACGTATTCTGTAGAGCACACATTATACGCGACCGAAGTTCGGTTCGACTGCCGAAGAAATTCAGAAAAAAAAAAAAAAAAAAAAAAAAAAAAAAAAAAAAAAAAAAAAAAAAAAAAAAAAGGGACGGGGGGTTCAAGACACTGAAGTTCCGCAACTGAATAATTATTACTTGGCTAAGAATTCTTAAGCTTTGACAGTAGCAATTACTAAAATATACAATGAAAATCATTACTTGAGCAATTACTTTTACTGAAGTAATTACTTTTACTTGACTATAAATACGAGTGTAAGTCATGCTATTGCTGGGCTTGCATGTGCAATTTTTTCTTTTTGATTTTTATTTTTGGATTTTTTTTTTATTTTGAACTGAAAAAGTACTCACGGAGTTGCAACCAAAACAATTGAAACTAAACCTTCTAGAGATACTAAATAATACTGGGAAGATACGCGCTGATGTTTCTCCACAATGAAAGCAAAACAAGAAGAAACCTTATAATATTCAATCTGCCTAGCCTTTTCCCAACTATGTTGGGGTCGGCTTCCAGTCTAACCGGATGCAGCTGAATACCAGTATTTTACATGGAGCGACTGCCTATCTGACCTCCACAACCCAGTTCCTGGGTAATACGATACCCCTTGGTAAGACTGGTTGTCAGACTTTCGGGCTTCTGACGACCCGTAACGACTGTCAAAGATCCACGAATAACAGCCGGGACCAACAGCTTAACGTGCTTTCCGAGGCACGGAGGAATCTCGGTATGTAAAGATGGTCACCCATCCACTGACCAACCCCGGCAAGCGTAGCTTAACCTGACGGATCGACCCGTGCGGCACTTATTACTTAGCCACGAGCTCCTCCTTACCTAAACCTTATAATATCAGGTCTCGAAAAAGATGAAAGAGACACTCTCTCACAAACCAAACAAGTATCTGTTTGGAGATAATCTCTTTGATATAATCAAAACAGCAAAATCTGTTGGTAAGACAGGTCGGGAGATACGGTTACAATCCAAACCACCTCTACCTCCTAAGAACACATTCAAAGGTACACAACCTTTAAACTCTGAAATCGCGAAATAAAAATCAGCTGTACGCATTACGCTGTGTGCATTCACGTTCGCACACTTCGTCAAAATGTACTGAACACACGCCCTTACTTTCAAGCGGCTTATTTTTACGTTTAAAAAATTCTAATAATGCCATTCTACCATATTAATTTCTTGCAGTGCAATCTTCACTTGAGGAGCGATCTAACGAATGGAATCCAACTCAAGAAGTATTCGCCTCTCCATCGAGACCATACACTCCACTACCACCACTTATCATAGAGGAAGTAGACTGCATTAATATAGATTTATTTCTGTCTAAGCTAAACTATTATGGTTTTGACCAAAACACTATACACTGGTTCCAAAGTTACCTCACCAACCGTCAGCAGCGTGTGGAAATACGATTAAGCAATGGCTCTTCCCTAGTTTCATCCCTTGCATCCGTTTATAGGGGAGTTCCGCAAGGCTCAATACTGGGCCCCATAATCTTCATTTTGTATTGTGCGGATATAATAAGTTCCCTAAAGCGATGTAAGTACCACATTTATGCTGATGACGTGCAGGTCTATATCTCTTTTAAGCCAAGTGACTATAACAGCGCGCTAAAAGACCTTAATGATGATCTTGACAGGATAGTATGTTGGGCTGAAAGCAACGGTTTGGTACTTAACCCCACTAAAACTAAGTATATACTATTTGGAACCAAGAACCAAATCAGTGCAGTGCCGGCAACACTCAACGTTACTCTGATGGGTGAGTCTGTCAGTCGAGTCAGCGAGGCACGTAATCTGGGTCTGAACATGGACGCTGGGTTGAGATACGAAACACACGTGTCAGAGTCAGTGCGCACTTGTTTTTACCGGCTTAAGGTCCTCTATAAAATAAGGCCTTATCTTTCAGAGGAGCTGCGGATCCAGCTGGCTGAGTCTCTCGTGCTATCGAATTTAAACTATGCGGACGTAGTTATTGGCCCTCGGTTACTGGCAAGAACTGATCGACTGATTCAGAGGGTGCAAAACGCCTGCGCTCGATTCTGCTTCTCAATCCCACCAAGAAGTCATGTAACGCCCTTTTTAAATAACCACTCAATCCTCAAGATGAAGTCACGTCGTAAGTTGCACTTGGCATGTCTACTTTTTGGAGTTATAAAGTACAAGCAGCCGTCCTACTTGTACAATAAACTGAGCTGGATCGCTAGTAGAAGAGAATGCGCAAGAAGACAGTGCTCACAACAACTCTCCACTCACTCGCACAAGACAGCGGCTTTCAGGGGAAGTTTTAGATACGCCGCATCTAAATGCTGGAATAATATACCCCCACCGATAAGGAACCTAAAATCTCTTGTAACCTTCAGAGTTCGACTGCGGCAGTTTCTTATCGCCTCTCAGAAAAAACTGGGGATGACTGTTTCAAACACGTCCATTATTTAACTGGTTATCATGTCCTTCCCGAGCCAGTCTGTCTATTTAGCGTATCTCTTGGTCAAAACCTGTGAACGAAGGGTATAGGCACTTGGTAATTTAATAATTCGTGGATCTTTTGTTGCATATTAATGATTAAATACATAATTATTGTAATAAATATACACATATTATTTACCTACATTTATTTATTGTGAACACACTAATTTCATTTTTAACTCATATTATTTTATTCGCACCTACGCCACTATTTATTTATTGTGATTATTAATTTATTTTATACATTATACTTTAAACTTTATATATAATATCTAATCAAGTCAAGTAATCTAAACGCAAAACGTTATTGATTAAATAATTACAACACCAACATAATCATGACTGCTCAGCGTCCGTACGTCACTGCAGGGATCCAGCAGAATATCAGCGTCAGGTATACTTGCCTGACACATGCTGAGCTGGACTCCCATTTGATGCAACCTTGAGACGCACACCGCACTGTGTAGGTACCTATAATCTTCACTTGAAGTTATGTATGTTATGTCCTTAGATTTTATCTATGTTTTTCTTTCTTTATTTTTTTTTGTATGTTGGCACCTTTTTTTTTTTTAATTTTTATATGTATTCATGTGAAGTGTAATAATTTAATTGTACTTTTGTGTGTTGTGCTGTGTCTTTTGTGTGCATCAAATAAATGTTTTATCTATCTATCTATCTATCTATCTATCTAAGTATCTACAGCTAACAAACATGACGAGCCAGAAGAATACTACGATAAACTATATAAAAAAATGAAAAGGATATACAAAAAGTGAACAGCTGATTTTATTTCGCGATTTCAGGTTTGGTCCCATAGTAAAAGTTGTTCATAATGGTGAGTACAGAAACCCTGTTCGATCTGATAACGGGTCATCCGTTATCAGACCGAACAGGGATTCTGTTACTGTCGCCTGCTAGCGTGTAGACCCAGAGAAAGTAATCGACCGTTGCCGGCAGGCAATAATCGGTGTAGTGTGTGGGCTATGCAGACCTTGGACAGCAGGCCGCCTGATAGAATCAGAGACTGCAGGCCAACTGTTACGCGATGTCCTGCGTGAGTGACGAATACGACGCGACGTAATGCGACGCGATGCTACACGCGACAAATGTCCTACGTGATTTTTGTAATTACTTCTCCAATGATGGAGAAGTACAGTACAAATGCTTAAAAGCTTATGTTTGTTGTCCCACAGCAATTTTTGCTCAAGCACTGCGGCGATCAAGGCTTCTGAATCAACCATTTCATAGTTCGTGGTGTCGCGTCTGGCCCTCAAGTCTGCTATTACAATAGTGTCAGAATGGTCTATCATTGATTTCACAATAATTATGAAATCAACACACCCGCACACCCCGCGGGTAGATGCACATACCCGCACTTTACGAAGACGTCGCTGAGCTGTCATCAGTCCTCCCGTGACCACGATCGCTGCAAGGCGGTCGAAACGTCGGGAAACAAGTAGGTACCTGTTTACCTCGATAAAAAGAATATCGCGATAAGACCCGTTTTCGATAGTGTTTTATAATTATGAAATCAATATTTATTGTTGATTTAAGTTTGGTAATCTATATAATGGCATCATAATGGCGTCATTATGACTTTCCAATGGTCAACCACTGACACTCCATTGTATGAAATTATGAATTTAGACGAACTTTTAGCAAAATATGAATGCAGTGACAATGGGATCGTGTTGGAATGTATAAAATAGCAGACTTGGGGCCCAGGTCGCCTTCAAAACAAGTACGCGTTACGTCTCGTCTCGCCGCAGACTGCCACATACGCCGCAAGCAGGGTATGCCGTCGAGTTGATCGCGTTCGTCGCGTTCGCAGTGTCGCGTCGTATTCGTCACTCACGCAGGACATCCCGTTAATGTGTGAGGCCCATAAAAGCAAACAAACAGTCTTCAACTCACCGGCGGCAAGTTACTCTTAATCCAGGCATTGACGAGCGGTGGTAGACCGACCACTTGGGAATCTAGGTACACCATACCGCACCGTGATACAGTGGCCGGAGACGCTACTGTCAGGTCTGCCACCTCGAAGATCATGCGCTGACGCTCAGTCAGCTTCATTATCTCGCCGCTTGATAGGCACAGTTTCTTGTTGTCGTCTAATACCTGAAATATTTGTGCAAAAGCATAACGTTAAGTAGTCTAAGTTGATTTATGAGTGAGCGTACGTCATAGGTTTTAAAAAAAATTAGTTGTAATGGAATTTGAAATTTACTATATCAGATTCTGATTTCAAATAATATAGTTTGTACCACATTTCAATCTGCCTAGCCTTTTCCCAACTATGTTGGAGTCGGCTTCCAGTCTAAGCGCATGCAGCTGAATACCAGTATTTTACATGGAGCAACTGCCTTACCCGTTGGTAAGACTGGTTGTCAGACTTTCGGGCTTCTGACGACCCGTAACGACTATCACAAGATCCACGAATGACAGCCGGGCCCAACTTATTCTGTGGCAATAGACTCATGTATTGAATGGCTGTTATAAAATTACTGCCGAAATACGCGTGTGAACTACACCACTGACCAACCCTTCGGGGAACCCAGCAGGTTTTTGTGTTTTAACTAAAAAGTAGTAATAAATCGACACCTGATAAGAACTGTTGTTAAATACCATATGTTCATCTAGTAATTACTAATGCCAACTTATGTATACTTTATATTATTATGTAAGGTGTAGGCTGTATGTCAATGACTATTGTATCCGTGTTAAAAAATAAAGTTCCTTCCTTCCGTCTTGGCAGTCGAGCACGTTCGTTTCATTTATAAAACCTCCTAAATTAAAATCAAATTATAACAAGAACTACATTGTAACTCATTAGATACAATGTTGTTCTTATCAGGTGTCGATATTATCTGTGCTAAAAATGTAACGTACAGTATTCATGTTCTCAATCCAGACAGCATCGACGGGCCCATCGAACACATACCAGCGCTTGTCCATGTCTTCAACCGCGATGCCGGCGCGGACCAAACTCGACAGAATGCCGTCGGTCCTAGTGTTAAATCAAATGGACAAAGCTATTACGAATAAGAATAAGAGTAAGAATTATTTATTGCGTAACTGTGTACAATCAGATCTTATAAATATAACATAACAGTTTTAGGATCAACAGTCTACCCCTGTCGGATATGCAATACTTAAAAAAGAAAAGCAAATTAATTAATTAGTTCTAAGTGTTAGTTACTTAGCTACTTAAGTACATACATCATTTATTGCCAAAAAACTCATGCATATTATAATAAACATTATTAAGTAACATTTTTTTATTTGGTTTTAAACATGTTTCCATTTAATTGCTTTAAAGCTGGTGGTAAATTATTGTACACACGAATAGCAGTTATGTAAGTACTTTTATAATACATCATACGCAAATGTTTAGGAAAATTGTTGTAATGGCAACACTAGTTGTAGTCTGCCAACACTAATAAGAGGCTGGCCTCACTGGCACTGCCCTTTCCGGAGAATCACGAATTAGACATAAGCAGAGACTATAATATCCTGATTAAAATATATGAAAGTGTTTATTAAACCAAACCCGGAATATCTCAAAGTATCTTTTATTTATACAATAGTACATGGCGCAGCCGGTTTAAGAACCAACGAAGAAATAAGAATAATTGAAGAAAAGAAAAAGTACTCTCGTGCACGACGCCGACGGGCACATGACAGAAGACAAAGACTCAGAACAAGAAGAAAAGAAACCTATAACGATCGCGAACATAGAATACAGGATGCCAGAACCGCTTGTACTAAATTCTGTAGAAGATTTACTGCCTAAATGGAAAAAATTCAAGCAACCATTTCAGGTATTTTTAGCAGCAGCTGGGTTCGAATGACTTTCCGAAACAAGGCCAAGAAGGACAAGATTTATATTACAACTTATTAAAAACGGATGAAGATTCCACAACAGTAAAATATGACACGGTCATCACAGCATTTGATAAATACTTCGAGCCGAAACAAAATGAAATGATAAACAATGTCAACTTCCATAGGAGACAACAGGCAGAACTGGAAACTTGACAGCTTTTATGCTGATATACGGAAGTTAAGCAAAAACTGCAACTTTTTGACCATGGAGGACCGAATACTCCGAGACAGGATCGTCATGGGGGTGTGATTTATACTTTTACAATGTTTGTAAATACAAAGTGTCGTTTTGCATCCTCGTCAAATTTCAGGGTGTGGTACAGAACATCAAACCGAATAACTTTCTCCATGGGACTACATTACCTATTGTGGTATAGTAATTTTATTCTAGGTGCATCGTCTTCACATATTTTGACCATGGAGGACCGAATACTCCGAGACAGGATCGTCATGGGGGTGTGATTTATACTTTTACAATGTTTGTAAAAATTGTAAATACAAAGTGTCGTTTTGCATCCTCGTTAAATTTCAGGATGTGGTACAGAACATCAAACCGAATAACTTTCTCCAATAAAATTACTATACCACAATAGGTAATGTAGTCCACATTACCTATTGTGGTATAGTAGTATATTTGTATGAAAATTTTAAAATATAAAACTTTTGGTAATTTTTTTATTTTAGCTAATCAAAGTACTGCCCAAATTATCTATAAAATTTTGCCATTTTGATGGCAGTTTGTTTATCCCTTTACTGTAGAAGCCTGCTGTACGGGAGGCGATGACGTCAGCGAAATCGTTTCGTACTGCCTCTCGGGTGTTGAATTTTAACCCACTTAAAAAAAATTCTAAATTTTGAAAAAAGTAGAAATCTGTTGAGTCAAGGTCCGGTGAGTACGGTGGGTGACGGAGAGCTTCCAGCTGTAACTCTTGTAGCTTTGCGATGGTCTGTCGCGAAGTGTGAGCTCTCGCGTTGTCGTGGAGAAGCAATGGGGAAGAAAGATTGACCAGTCTTGGTTGTCAACAACCAAGACTGGTCAATCGTTCTTCCCCTTCTTCTTGTTGAATTGCGAGTTCTCCATCATTGTTTGCAATTCTTGGCAATAGACATCTGCCGTCACTATTGTGCCATTCGGTAAGAAGCTGTGATGTACAAGTCCGGCACTGGTCCACCAGACAGTCACCATCATCTACCTATGAGTAATCTTTTTTTAGCGGTGATTAGGTGCTGTATCCGGGTCCACCCAATGGGACGAACGCTTACGGTTGTCGTACAGGATCCACTTTTCACCGCAGGTAACAATTCGATTTAAAATTCCCTCGTTTCTATGCCGATTCCGCAGTGCCATGCATGCTTCGACTCGCAAGTCTCGCTGTTGGTCGCTTAATTCGTGTGGCACCCACTTGTCTATCTTTTTTATCTTTCCGATTTGCCGCAAGTGTAATGTTGGCAGCAACGAATCAGAGAGCGCATTTTTGGCGTCTAAAGGTTGGCAGTGGAAAAAGTCTAGCAAGGCTGGCAAGACTGGTGAAACTTCAACTCAACCTGTCAAAGTCATAAAGTGTTATAAATGCAAACAAATCGGCCATTACAAAAATCAGTGTCCACAAAGAAACACAAACAAAGGAAAAATCAGTAAATGCGTTCAGTGCAGTATTTCTTAATGGCAGTTTTGATAAACACGGATGGTAGATTGATTCCGCAGCCAGCGCTCACATGATGATTAGCCAGGAAAACATAACAAATGTATCACATAACCTTAAAATGAAGGAGATTATAGTTGCTAACAAAACAACTATGCCTGTGTTGTGTTCTGGAGATACACAGAGTACGACTGTTGTAAATCGTGATATTGTTGTTAAAGATGTGCTACCTATGTGTTCCTCACAACAAACCTGTTGTCTATCAGCCAGCTGATGAAGCATGGTAACAAAGTTAATTTTAATAATAAACATTGTTACATTGAAAATCGGCAGAATGAGCTGATTGCCATAGCGGAGTTAGAGAATGGGGAGAATATCTCAGTTCCGGATATTGGATCATACGTTTCGCTAAGTGACATTTCTGTTTTAAACATAGCCGACATAAACTTGACTGAGGACCCAAATGCAACACAAATTACGGTAGCCGAAGTGCATGCTCCCCCGTCGCCATTGTCTCCAAAAAATTATCCATTTAAAAACCGTTTGAGATTTCCAATTAGTCAAACTGGAATTCTAAATACAAAGAAGAAGAATATTAATACATTTCCAAGTGCGATATCGTCAGAAGCTTTTAGAGATTTCCATAATTTGAAATAAAAAGAAAAGCAAAAAAAGATAGACGAAAAAAATAAAAGAAAAGTGGAAAAGGAACAAAAAAGATGTGAACCGAAACCAAAAAATCCGAAGATAGTTAATAAGAACAAAAAAACACTTAATATCCCAAAGAGTAATCAGACCGAAGACGAAAACGAGATTGCTAAAGAACAAAACACGGACAATAATATTAAAAATATTGATCAAGATATAGAAAACAATACTGAGATTACTAATATAGTTATAAATAAGACTGATATTGAAAAGAGTGATTTCGAAAATATTAAAGAAATTAATAAGGAAAATGAGATAAGAGTCTTTATTGAAGAAGAGGACGTTGATCACGAGTTAGACATTTTTCCGTAATCTCAATATTTTTTTATTGCAATTTTTATTTTCAGACCAATGTTGCTACTATTAATATTATTTTTATAACAAATAATTTAAAGATTTTAATTAAATCGTTAATTCATTAGTTTCTTTGCTTTTATTCCATTATAGAACCTACTGCAAATAGAGTTCATTTTTCATACAGTAGATTAGTGGCCGAAAACTAGCAAAATAGTGGCCGGAAACTGGCAGAGGTGGCCGAAAACAGGCGAAATGGCTATTTTCAGACATTTACTTTTTTTGTAATTTTACTAAGACGTTGACGAGTAAAAAATCTCAAAATATCAAATCTACTGAATCTTTTGAGTTCAAAAATATTTTTGAAACTGATCTGCGACTCTATTACTAAGAAGAAAAATCGCCACAAAGTCATACATCACTTAACTGGCCGAAAACCGGCTAAGTCACGCTATGTGCTCCTCACAACAAACCTGTTGTCTCTCAGCCAGCTGATGAAGCATGGTAACAAAGTTAGTTTTAATAATAAACATTGTTACATTGAAAATCGGCAGAATGAACTGATTGCCATAGCGGAGTTAGAGAATGGGGTCTACAAGTTAATCACGACGTCAGCAGTTTTGTTAGCGTCCACAGCAACAACGACTTCAGATGTGATTTGGCACAGAAGATTTGGTCATATTAACAGCAAAGCTTTAAATGTCATGAAGATGGGAGCAGTAGAAGGTCTTGTGTACAATAATAGAGCTGAGATCAGCAAATTTAATTGTACAGTGTGCTGCGAAGGTAAACAAGCCAGATTACCTTTTCCACATAGCAGTCACAGAAGTGAGAGAACTCTTGAGATTGTGCATGCTGATGTGTGTGGGCCCAATGGAGAACATGTCGATTGGTGTATCGAGATATTTCTTACTTTTCGTAGACGACTATAGCAGGATGTCATTTGTTTATTTTTTATAGAGCAAAAGTGAAGGTTTTATTTAGGTACTTTAAGGAATTCAAGCTCATGGTTGAAAACCAGAAGAGTACTTACAAGCATTAAAGTAATAAAAACAGATAATGATACAGATTAGAATTAAACTTTAGAATTAACATAACACAACAAATCAACAAACAAACCAAGTCAAAAAAATCAATATTGTTAATCAATGAAGGAACGAGGTTTATCCCATCACAAGTATCTTCGGATTACTTTCTGGGAAACCCCGGCAACTTAATTGTATAGATTTAAGATAATAAACACATTTTTTTTTTTTTTTTTAACATATTTTTTCATAGTTATCACGTGTACATAATACACAGCGTTCGTACAGTGTATAACTTCAGAGAAATAGCTGTTATTGTATCTACAAATGTTGATAACAGGTGGCGTGGCTACAGAGAATTTTCCGCAGCAACGCCACATTAATTTACTTTTATCTTTTAAATTAAAAGTCGTGCATTCACATACAATGCATGTACGTAATGACACAAACATAAAAATAGCTTATATCATACTAAAAAAATATACGGTGGCGTCGCTACAGAGCACAACACGAAAATCGTCTACTGCTGGACATAGGCCTCCCCCAAGCATCGCCACTTCGACCTTGCTTCTCACATCTGTCAGCTAAGAGATGAGCAGTCGCATCTGACGGCACCCGGTCACGAACATGACTGATTCTCTCCTCAACCAATAAAAACATCTTTTCTATCTGAAAATGTCAATAAAACATACCATTCATGCGTGAGCATGTCGAACTCCCCATACAGCTGCCCCATGGTGATAGACTTGGGGTTCACCACGAATGTATGCACGGGGGTGAAGGGGAACCCGTCGGGGGCTAGCTTGCCCTTGATCGCTGTCAGCGCATCACGGAGAGTTTCGTAACACTGAGGGCGAAAAGTCATAAAGCCTATCACCGATGATAAATAAAATAGCTTAGCATAATCAGCCGATAATGTTCCCACTGTTGGGACACAGGCCTCCTCTCGGTGAGAGGGAGTGGGCCGTAATCCACCACGCGGGCCCAGTACGGGTTGGTAGATGTCATATGTCTTCAAATGTTTGGTTCTAGGACATGCCGGTTTCCTCAAGATGTTTTCCTTCACCGTTTTGAGAGCAGTGGTGATGAAATAATTTACACAAAGTAAAGCGCCTGCTGGGGTTCAAATCTACAACCGCAACTCGCGGCCGTAATCACTGGGACAAAACTGCTCTAAAATAGCTTATTAGATTTTTTTTTATTACGAAATGGGCCTGTTCTTGACCTCGATGTCGCCCGATGGAAAGCGATGGAGAAGGTCTACGTTGGAACGAGTGTTCCCAGAAGATACTTACAGTCCGCGAGTGTAGGTGTGACGTCCGGCATAGAGCACGATTCGCCCTTTGCTTGGTTTAAAACCGGTTTATACTGCTACGTTATATTTTATATTATATTATATTTGGTTTATATTTTAGTACGAGAGGCCATGACCAAAACTATGTCGCATCGTTGTAAAACGTAAAACGATAAGACAAAAATTTTGGTCATGCGCTCTCGTACCATTTTGGTGATCACTCACACAAATGCAAAGCTCATCTTAGGCCTCGCGGGCTGTAGGTACCTAACTGTTCATTCATTTTTTTTTTTGACATTAGACTTAGGACTAGGAACAAAAACTGTTGAAGCTGCTTCTGTCAAATGCTCTAACCACAGTTTTTACGTAATTAGGCCCAGAAGTTTTTCGGCCTAATACTAGTGGATTTTTATTTGGGTTGGTCAAGAATTTATCAAGAGTATTTTAATGAATGCTGAACACAAGAAAAATTGTTTGGAAAATTTAATTGTAAAGAAAACATATTTGGAAGACGATAAGCTTTGAACTGCGAAAAAACAGGTTGAAAAAATGGGTTACCTTTGTTTTCCCAGCTCCAGCGGGCCCAACCAACATAAGTCCGTGTCTCACTACCGTCGTCTCATACAATTGTATCACTTTGAATATGAACGCTGCAAGAAAAATCGAGTTTTATTCCGAGTAGAATATGAAAGGCCGGGGGTCGTACTATGCCGCCGAGGTCGCGGGTTGTTCGAAAGAGATACCGTGGCCCTTACACAGGCAACTGAAGGAACACGGTTGGGTTTTAGTCAGTAAAAGTCTGACACGCGGACACGCCCTTCCACTCCGCCCAGAGCGGGCGATGTCATTTGATGATTTCCCATCCACAAAAAAAGGCGCAGTACTATGACGTGAAAAAAGATCATGGATCCAGTGTGAGAGAGACGGAGGTATATACGACCTATAGCACCATCCTTTTTAGGGTTCCGTACCTTAAAAGGAAAAAAACGGAACCCTTATAGGATCACTTGTTTGTCCGTCTGTCTGTCTGTCTGACAGACCGTTTTTCTCAGGAACGCGTGGAGGTATCAAGTTGCAATTAATATCAAATACGTAGGTCTACTTTTGGTCTCTTGAAGTCCTAAAAAACTCAAGCTCGTAGAAGCTTGAGTTTTTAGGACTTCAAGAGACCAAAAGTCAATGCAATAAAAACATACGACCATTTATGCGACATATTTTGATACTCGCAAGTAAATCAAAACCTATAGGGTACAGCCCGCGCCAAACTTTGTGGCCGCCCCGAAACTAGGCTCATTGCATTGCGCAGAACAAAAAATCAGGTATTAGCGGGACGCACAAGGGCTTGGGGGCAGGGCCACACCCCGCGCGCCCGCACCGCTCACCCGCGACGCGCGCTGGCACCCACGCGTTAGTGTGAGTGCTACGTCCGTACACGAATCACGCACTTGTTGAGCTCTGAGAGTACTGTCGCGACCAGAATTCGTTCGATTGTTTTGTTAATTTGTTGTTATAGTTTTTGTTATAGTTTTTAGTTATTGTTATTTGTTATTGTTACTCGTTGTTATTTGTTTATAAACATGCCTACCGGACGTTGTAATGTTTTACGACGCCAGGCTCGTAAAATGGTCTACGATGTTTATAAATTTATGAAGAAAGAAGCTGAAGAAGGCCTTAAATACGATTTGAAAGCAGTACATAATCGGACTGCAGCCGCTACAGGAGTATCAGTAAGAACTGTACGACGTATTATATCGGTTGCTAATGAACCAAGTTCCGATTTATTAGCAGTTTTTCGTACACCCGGAAAGAAGAGGCAAGGGGTAAAAAAGGTAACCGGAATCGACAATTTTGACCAAGGTGTCATCAAAAGATGTATCCACAATTTTCATCTAACACAGAAAGAGTTGCCGACAATTGCTCAACTTTTAAAAAAATTAAAAGAAGACATAAATTTTGAAGGATCCGCAACTAGTTTGAGGAGAATTATAAAAGAAATAGGATTTAAATGGAAAAAAACTGAAGACAATCGCAAATTATTAATTGAAAATACAAATATTCGCTGTAAGCGAATTGAATATTTGCGTGAAATAACGAAATATCGCGCAGAAGGAAGACCGATAGTTTACACTGACGAATCGTATGTCGATTCATCGCATATCACTTCGAAGGCATGGAGTGATAGTAGCACTAAAGGTTTAAAAAAAAAGATATCAAAAGGTCAACGTGTCGTCATTGTACATGCTGGATCCAAATCAGGATTTGTACCCAACGGCCTTTTGATGTTTAAGGCAGGTACGAAAACCGGAGATTACCATGATAACATGAACTACAATAATTATGAAAAATGGATACGCACACAACTTTTGCCGAATCTCCCACCGAGATCGGTTATGGTGATAGATAATGCACCCTATCATAACAAATTAGAGGATGCAGCGCCGACGTCAAATAGCAAAAAGGCAGAAATGGTGGCATGGCTTACGGCAAAAAATATCCCTTACAGTTCTGACATGCTGAAACCAGAATTGTATAAATTAATTTCTATACATAAAGAAAAATTTAAAAAATTTAATATTGATAAAATTTTAGAAGAACAGAATCACACAATATTACGGCTTCCACCTTACCATCCCGACTTAAACCCCATAGAAATGGCTTGGGCATCCATAAAAGGTTACGTGGCGAAAAAAAATGTCACAAATAATATAACCAATATTATGAAACTAGTGGAAGAAAAAGTAAATAGCATGGGTGAACAGGAGTGGACTGCACTATGCGACAAAGTTATAAATATTGAGGAAGAATATAAGAAAAGTGATGTCATCATAGATAACATAACTGAAAAAATAATAATTCACGTGAGCGATAATGAATCAGATGAAGAAGATTCGGAAGAAGAAGATACTTTTTGTAAAGAGAGTGATTCGGATGCGGGACCATCCACTAGTAAGGGAGATGTTTTTATGGAAGGTGTGGCCCCATTGTGAATATAGTTTTTATTTATATTAATGTTTTTTATTTACATTTATCCTATTATTACCTAACCTATATTATGTTTTACAAATAACACATACATTATTTAAATTAAATAAAATAACCTATGAAATAAACACGAACTTTATAATCACCAAATAAAAATAAATTGACATAATATAATAAGTATTAAAAATGTTAGAAAACGAAAATTGTTTGGTTGATTACGTACTGTCCACTCGACTGTACCATGCGCAAGTTCGGACTCGCGACTATATTCAAGGCGGTCACAAAGTTTGGCGCGGGCTGTACTTCCCGTTATTCTAGAATCATGAAATTATGTAAAAAGCAAGGTCATACAACACAAATAAAGGATAAAGTCCGAAAATTATTAATTTGTAATTCTATCACATAAAAAAAATGTTCTAAGTCTGTCATGACCCTTTTTCTCAAGGACGCGTGGAGATATCAAGTTGAAATTAATACTAAATACGTACCTTACCTTGTACCTTAGAGAGTTCTAAAAATTCAAGCGTCTAAGTCAATGCAATAAAAAAACCAAACACGACAACCGTCTGGTCGGAGGATCCTCCTTTTTCTATGGAGGATGAGTGAACTTTACACAATGTTCCTCATAACTATAGTCTTATAACTCGAACCAGTCTGTATTACTAGGTACTTCATTTTTTTTTTTGAAAAGTAAATGTTTAAATAAGGTACATAAAATATTAAGAAAGAAACTCACAATATAGATCGTCGTATCCTTTCTTAGTGAGCATATTCCGGATGGATGTCTCCATAATGCCGTAGTCCACGACGGGCACCTCCACACGTGGGAACAGGTCAGATATTATACCTGAATACGAAACAAAATGCTGTGGTTTTGCCGTGTATACCAGAAAATGTCCCACTGCTGGGAAAAAGCCCCTCGGCATTTAAAGAAGGAGGGAGTATATTGATCACCACCCTCGTTCAAAGAGAATTGGCGATTCCAGAGATAGGCCACATGCTTTACCATTTAAGCAGGCTTTTGACTATGGGATGTAATATAATATTATAGCACAGTGTGAACGGTCTCGTACAAAATGTATGACGAACGATAAAATATAATATCTCAAGATATAATATTTAATATATTATATCCCATAGTCAAAAGCCGGCTTTAGGCTAGAGGAACTTTCTTTGCGAGAGGAATAAAAACAATAAAGTGTGAGAACTTTTTAATATTCGACAGTGAATACGAGGAAAATCGTATACAGTTATTTAATACCACTGCAAACTTTTCAAAAGTTATCCAAATATTTCATGTCAACTTTTCACCATACATGCAATATATACCAGACAACAGGTTATGCCGATAATGTATGCATAATTAATAAATAAATCAAAAGAAACATACATTAGTATGTTAAAAGCTTTAAAAATTACACCCTTAGAGTCCAAAAACATTAATGATGGATTTCGAAAAGGCCTCAATTTCTTCTTTTGAAGTGAAGTTTCCCCAGACCAAGCAACATGCTTGTTCTGGGAAACCGGACCAAGTTGTCCGGGTCAAGTTTTCGGGGGGTTGAATTGTCACGAGGTCCAGTTGCCCGGGTCGAGTAGTCCGGGAGGAGTTATCACGGGTCTTCAATATACGTTGTTCTTGTTAGGGTTCCGTACCAAAATGGTAAAAAAGGAACCCTTATGGTGTGACTCAGTCTGTCTGTCTGTCTGTCTGTCTGTCACAGCTGGATATCTCAAGAACTACTAATGCTATCAACTTGAAATTTAGAATAGTTTTAGATGACGTTGACCTATCTTGCAAATAAGAAAGAAGTAAAAATATTTATATTTTGTTTGTAACAGGGACTGAAAGGGGGTCTTAAAAATTCAAAGCGGAGCTACTAGGGCATGTGGGGTATCATACGAAAGAGCGCTGTTTGCACATACTCAAACATTTTTTTATTTTTTTTTTATGCCACATAGTTTTTGACTTTTGATGAAAAATGTAAAAAAAATACCGTTCCCCCCCTTATCTCCGAAGTTTGCAGAGATAAAAATCTGAAATTATTCTATGTGATAGAAGTTTATGTAAAGATTACAGGAAAAATAAAACGATGTCTATAAATAGCACACTTTTCAGAAATCGGAACGGAACCCTCGGTGCGCGAGTCCGACTCGCTCTTGACCGGTTTTTTATTATAACTATTTTAATACAGTCCACTTATTTTATTATAAAGTCCCGATTGAGCTCATTCACTCAATTGGTATGCACACACTTCGCACTTACCATTAAACAGTAGCAGGTCATTGGCCAGGAATTTGGGCACATTAACATCTCTAAGTGACCGCAGTACTATCTGACGCTCATCGCCGTCTGGCATCTGCCGGATCAGGTTACCAGCGACCGTGATTACGGTCTTCACGGCACGCATGCCGAAGTCGTAATGGTCCTAAAGAAAGTATATTATTATACTTTATTTCATTATACAGGGTGTCCGGTAAAGAATGGATAACCTTGGAATAGCATATTACAGATATGATGGCCGTTCTTAAAAAATATAAAAAAAATATCCCCAGTAGTAGGTACTGTGAGGGCTCGAACCACACAGCGGGAGACTAACTACTTCATAATAAATGACAGTAGTGTACAGAAGAAATGGGGCTGAAGCCAGCTATATTAAAATAGAAATAAAATTATAATTCACTCCCTAGGTCCTACGCGGAGCCCTAGCTACCCGCTATCTCCCGCTGTGTGGTTCGAGCCCTCACAGTACCTACTACTGGGGATATTTTTTTTTGTATTTTTTTAAGAACGGCCATCATGTCTGTAATATGCTATTCCAAGGTTATCCATTCTTTACCGGACACCCTGTATATGTTACCGGCAATCTGTATAATCCAGTATTCTATACAATACCTAGGCAATATATAGAATACCTAAAACGTTTAGGTATTGCATGAAATATTATTTATTTTATACTTTGCCTAGGTATTATATACAGTACCGAATGAGCAGCCGGCAATGTGTGTAATATACTATGTGCTCGCAATATACTAGCTGTAGTCTTACAAAAACTTTCCTTATGTAAGTATGTATTTTACCGTATTTGTCTTTAAAATAATGAAAGTGACAAAGGAACAAAGTGGAGACACAGGGTTCCGATACATTTTAACATACTGGGCACATCTCCTGCTTTCTTATATCTATGGTGATGGTGACTATACACCATTGATATTATAATGATAAAAAAAATGTTCAAGATTGTTTTTTTTTACTGAATAATAAAAGGATTAACTGACCTGAGCAGACAGCTGTTCCGAGCTCAGCCTAAAGGTGGTTGTGATCTTGCCCGCCAAGACCCTGGCCTCAGAGAAGCCGAAGGAAAACAGAGAGATTTCAGCGATGAGCGCGTAGTCTGGCACCATCATAGCGATGGGACGGAACAACGCTTTGAGGTTGTCTGGCAGCTCCGTACGACCTGAGAGACAAAGTCTCAAACTCAAACTCAAAGCATTTATTTCAAATAAACCAATTACAGGTACTTTTGAATTGTCAAAGGGTCGGTCAGAAAAATGAAGCTAGTCGCCCATTCCAAAGCGTAGATCCTATGGAGAAGAACGGGCAAGAAACTCCACGGACACTCTTCTCTTTAAGTCTTATCTTTAACTTCCATACTAGAGTTTTGCCCGCTAGGCAAAACGAGTAAGCGGTGTTTTCTACTACGACAATAATTGTCTGGGACAAATAGATTGCAGATTTCATTATGAAGATCAGGATCATCAATAATCCTCCTAAGAATTTTAAAAATGACTCTTGAGAATAGGGAAAAAGGGGCAATGGGAGTCAGCGGGTAATGGTGGTCAGTGTAACCACACCCACGCGAAAGAAATTAAACAAGCGAATGTCGACTTAAACGACGCGTCACGTGACACCTAGCGGCCGCCCGATCGCCCGTTCAGTGCGCATCGGTCGTTTGCGGAGGCAGGCTGTTACACGTTTTGGCGCGCTTTCGATGTAATTTTACGAGTGCACAAAATAACCGGTGAGTACATTATTACGACAAATCTGAATATTTAATGTAGCATATTGAGTAACTGTAATCTTAAATTATATATTTTGAAATCGTTGAAGGTGTTCTAACGTCAGGTTATTTTTTTACGATTCGTTTTTTCGCAGTAGGTAAAATCGGGCAATGAGAGTCACTGCGATTCGGGTAATGAGAGTTGACTCCCATTGCCCGCAAATTTCATGATAGAGTCGATTACTTACGAATTGCATTTTTATTTCAGAGATGCCAAAAATACGACCCAGAAACACCAATAAGGCGCAATGGACGTCTGAAACTTTAGAAAAAGCCAAAGAACTGGTGAACCAAAACCAGTCTATTAGGTCTGCGGCTAAAGCCATGGGTATTCCTTTTCCCACCCTCCAAAAACGGCTAAAGCAACAAAATCAATCAGAACCACGTCTCGGAAGACTTCCTGTTTTTACACAGGATGCAGAAAAGATCTTGGCAGACCGCATTAAATACTTATCTTCAATTTTTTACGATGATTTAAATAAATGCCTCGTATGCGATGAATTTGGTCGCAATAACGAACTATGGTACAGGTGCACCTCTTGCGGATTGTGGGCACACCAAGACTGCACTGGGTGGGAATCACCACGTGGATATGTATGTGATAATTGTTAGGGGGTGGTCTGACTACCATTGTCCGCATAGTGACTATAATTACCCTCATGTGCGGACAATTGTGGTCAAAGCTGATTTTTAAAAAAAGTTTGATTGCTAGTAATTTATCATTCCAAAGGTAATGAAACTAATTGAGACTGATAGTTTAATAATAATGCTATCTTAAGTGTTGATTTTCATAAAGTTTATACAAAAATTTTGTGTTTTATTTAATTTCTTGCTTAAGTGACTCCCATTACCCCTTTTTCCCATACCACGCCGCGCCGGGCGACCGCGGGCGGTAGCTGCGGTCGCGCAGCGGGCCCTCGAGCAGCGGTCGTGCACCGGCCGGCTCACCATCTTCACTGCGTCATCGTCCGCGCTACTGAGCGACCTACATTTATTTCTCGCCAGTTGTCAATTTAATTCAGTTTGTTTGCTATCCTTGTAGAATTCATAATATTATTCATTTTTCATGACAAATTTGGTGCTTTCAAATCTTTCTTTCTACATTACAACAGTGTGTAACCTTCTTAGTCAATTTAAGCATTATTCGTATTTTATTTGAGTTATTTTTTTTAAATTATTTGTTCTTGTTATTTTTTCTCTCTCCATATTTCAAATGTTTTAAATTTTAGATTTTTTTAAAGTTATAATTAACGAGGCATTGTTTATTTTGTAAGTTGTGCACAGTTGTAATTGGACTTCAGGTTCACTCGCTGTTTACTAATAAGGCCATTTTTTGTATTTTTTTTTAAATCTGTTGTCTGTATCTGTACCTATTGAATAAAAATAAAATAAAATAAAATTACAGTCCATTATCAGAAGTCACCCTTATAATATCATTGGCTTTGTTCTTGTCGGTAAAAGAGTATCGTGACAAACTTGGTTATTATGTAAGATTTTCAATGACATTTCTTCCGATATAGTATCTTAAATCTCTTTGTTTAAAGTCAATAAATAAGTTGAAATGAGGAGAATCATTATCATCCATGACATATATGGTATGTTGGTATGGTATGGGTGGTGTATTAAAAACTTATATCCATGACAGTACCAGCGTATCCTGGGTTCATCGTGATGAAGACGGAGCAGGAGGGCTTGAGCGGTAGATCCACGCCTTCGAACATGAACCTGTCCAGTCTAGCGATCTGCGCTTTCTGGATCGTCACCACCTTTATCCAGAAAAAAATAATAATAATAAATATCACATTGTACTGGGACCGATCCATCATCACTGATAGGACTATTGTTGCCAATAAGCCAGATGTAGTACTGGTGGATTGAACAGAGCGGCGCGCAATGATTGTTGACATAACAGTCCCGCATGACGGGAACCTCGTGAAAGCCGAGAAAGATAAACAAATCATGTATATTGACTTGGCTCGCGAGGTTGTCGACATGTGGGATGTGGACTCAGCAATCATTGTGCCGATAGTCGTATCAGCCAATGGCTTAATTGCCAAAAGCCTCGACTAAAACCTAAGGAGGCTCTCGTTGGGCAGCTCGATCAAGGGCTTGATTCAGAAAGCGGTGCTTCTGGACACGGCCCGCATTGTTAGGAGGTTCCTTTCTCTGGAGCCCTGACCGCCGCACATTGGTTCAAGGGCGGAAAAAAGTCCTTTGTTTCAACCTTGTTTAAAATGTCTACAATTTGGTACACACATACTAGAATGTTAGTAGAAACAAGTCCTAAAATTAATACGGATAAATAATTATACAGTATTTAATTATATGATGCCAAAGTAGGGTGATCGAGAATTTACAAATTTCGTGCAAAAAATATTGTTATTTCAAGTATGAATAGAACCAAAATACTATAATTATCAACTTTCATTTTTAGTTTAGTCATAAGTTTATTGTGTGTATTAATAAAATAGTAAACATAATGTTATAATATAATGAATAATTACTTGCTATTACATTTTTAGTGAAGAAGGTCATTTGGAACCTTTTGTTTTCAATCATGAAATAATAACAAAATAAAAAAAAAAAAAAAAACAAAAAAAAAAAAATAATAAAAAAATAAAAAAAAAAAAAACATATAAACATCATAACTAATCTCCGTTATCGACCGATACGTAATAATATACTTTCGGAGATTAATTAGACCCTATAGATTAAGAATACATTAGTTTTGGCTGCGATAACCTGCGATCTTGGAAATACCAGGTCCTTAACTAATGACGCTCTGTAATTAAGAAAAAGTGCATTATATTAATAAGTGTTTCTAATGAGGGTAATTAACATTTTATCATATCGTGTAAGTATAAATAGCATTTAATGGTAGTTTTAACTTCACTTACAATTATTTTCTCTTACGATAACAGTGTTATTATAGTGATGGATAGCTTTACTATTGTCTATGCCGATTTAGTGGAAATCATAATATCAAGTAATCGTGAGATACATAAATGCCTCGAAAATTTAAAACTTATGTATCCACAGCTTACAGAAAGTGTTTGGAATCAAGTTTATGAAAAGTTAAGCCGTAATTTTCTACCCGTATTTACAAAAAAGTGGCAAACTGCAGCGAGAAATAAAAATGCTTTTATGGCAAAAAATGAACAGTGGCTGAAAAATATTTTTACCGTTGAGACATCTTCGGTGCAGACTGATGTGGTGAATTGTGACAGTAATGTTCCAGGGCCATCAAAACGCTCTCATAGAGGACGACCAGAAAAATCATTTGATGAATGTTGCGATCGAACAAAGCGATATAAAGTTAAAAGATTGTGTGAAAGCGTTCCTGAAGAAATGATTAAGAAAGCTGCCTCTAAGGTACTCGTACAAGAAGAATCATCGGATACTATCAAGTTTACTCCAGAAAAAGCGTTGGCATTATTACTTGATGCATCACTTTCGAAACATCAATATCAAGTACTGAGAAATGCAGCAAAAAGTATTGGTTGTGATATTTTTCCCGATTATCATAAAGTACTTGAAGTAAAAAGGCAATGCTACCCCACGGATATTGATGTAACGGAAAGCTACGCTTGTGTAAGTTTGCAGTCATTACTGGATCACACAACCAGAAGATTATTTGAAGTAATGTCTGAAGACGACCTTACACAGATTAGTGTAAATTCAACGTTTTTACACAAGTGGGGATGTGACGGATCATCAGGTCATGCTGAGTACAAACAGTCATTTATCGACGAAAATGTGTCAGATTCATATATGTTTTTGACATCATTAGTTCCACTGCGTCTGTATGAAAAGGAAAATAAATCTGTTGTGTATTGGACAAATGCAACTCCTTCTTCTACAAGGTGTTGTCGCCCGGTACAATTCCAATTTCAAAAAGAAACTACAGAATCTACGAAAAATGAAATTGCTAGAATGGAGTCTGAAATAGCAAACTTAAATGAAACTGTTATTAGTTTAAAGGAAAAGACTTACAAAGTCTACCATAAACTTGTGTTCACAATGATAGATGGCAAAATAGCGCAGACAGTTACGGACACATCATCATGTGCAGTGTGTTTTATATGCAAGTCAAAGCCATCAGAAATGAATAACCTTGACCAAGTGCGAAATACAACTGTGGATACGGAGGCTCTCAAGGTCGGTTTATCCCCGCTTCACGCACGGATTAAATTTATGGAATGCATATTACATATTGCGTACAATATGTCATTTACCAGTTGGAGAACGAACGCAACTACCAAACAACAAAAAGATGAAGAGAAGAAAAGAATCCAAAGTGAGCTGTTTCAACGTTTAGGTCTAAAAGTGGATTTTGTAAAGCAAGGAATGGGAACATCTAACGATGGAAATACGTCTAGAAGATTTTTCAATAATGCAGACATTGTAGCTGAAGTCACAAGAGTCGATAAAGAACTTATTCATCGGTTTGGTATAATATTGCAAACAATTAATTCTAGTGCATTAGTTGATTCGGATAAGTTTGGTAGTTATTGTTACGAGACTGCTGAACTATACGTAAGCCTGTACAGCTGGTATAATATGCCAAATACTGTGCATAAAATCTTGCTGCATGGCAAAGAAATAATAAGTGTTGCTGCCTTACCTATTGGGATGTTATCTGAGGAAGCTCAAGAAGCGCGAAATAAAGATTACCGCAATTATAGGTTAGGTCATTCAAGAGAATGTTCTCGTCTATCATGTAATGAAGATGTTATGAATATGCTCTTAGCTACCTCAGATCCCCTTATCAACAGTTTACGTGCAGTACCGAATAAAAAATACTATCCTCTTCACGATGATGCCAAAGCTTTATTAGTGGATAGCACCCATCTCTAAATCAATGTCTTCTCTATTTAATATTTAGTTTATTAATATTTATTTATTTAAAAATGCTGATTTAATTATATGAAATTCATGTGAAAAAATTTGATGAATATTTTCATGTTAATAAAAAAAAAATACGTGTTATATCTTTCTCTTTGTAAACTGGTACATCCATTATATCATTTTAATAAAGTATTATGAAGAAACGCAACGTCTTTTCATTTAAAAATAATATTTTCCGCATGCCCGTACTACCTGCACCACTGTGCGCCGGTAGCTTGGACCCGATACCGGTGGGCTACTATTTTTATATTTTTAAATGTTTTTATTATTCTTTTTATACTAATATTTAAAAATGTAACAAATGTGTGTTAAGTAAAATAAAAGAAATAATAATAATATTCATTTATTTAAGGCCCTGGTTCCAAGCTTGGTTTAGCTCGGTGTGTAAGTGAAATGGCGTTATGGCTGTCTAGTTTGACGCGCGAGATAGAAGATTCTCACGCGCACCGGAATTATGTCGTAAAAGTGCAAATAAAATCGTTTTAAATTAGATATTAACTATTTAATAAAAAGTAATCCATCACTGGATGCAGTTTAGAATTTGACATTTCATGGTATATTTTTAATTATAATTATAATTGCTAATGAAGTGATAAACAGCTTTTAAAGATTATTAGGAGGTATGTTTAAAGATTTTGTTGGTGCATTAAAGTATGTTTAATTATGTTTTGGCTTCCATCACTGTATGCGAAAAGGACTTGAAAATATCATATTTTTTTTACATGTCAAAATTATTTACGGCTTATGAGATACACAGCTTTAAAAAAACCACCTTTTTGATCGTTTTCAGGAAATCTGCGCCTTAAGAGGAGAGAGAGAGATTCATCAGGTTAAGCTATACTTGTCAGGGTTGGTCCGTGGATGGGTGACCATCTTTACATACCGAGATTCCTCCGTGCCTCGAAAAGCACGTTAAGCCGTTGGTCCCGGCTGTATTCGTGGATCTTTGACAGTCGTTACGGGTCGTCAGAAGCCCGAAAGTCTGACAACCAGTCTTACCAAAGGGTATCCTATTACTCGGTTTTGCGGGGCATAGTTACTAACCTAAGTATTTTTTTTGTAAAATTTTATAATCACACTAATATTATAAAGGCGAAAGTTTGTGTGTGTGTGTATTTGTATGTTTGTTACTTCTTCACGCTCAAACGGCTGGAGCGATTTGGATGAAATTTAGTATGGAGGTAGCCGACACCCTGGGTTAACACATAGGCTACCTTTCATCCCAGTTAACGCGGGTGAATCCGCGGGGCGCAGCTAGTTTTATAATAAAAAAATAGTACAAAAATAAAGATAAATTATGGTTTGGTTCATTTATGAACCACGATGAGGTAAAGGGTTCATAATAAATTGATTGATACCTGTTGGGCAACCACGGAAAGCACTTCAATGTCAATGCGATTGAACTCGTCGAAACACGCCCAAGCGCCGGACCTTGAACCAAAATATATCTATTTATAACATAACATCACACCTGTACAGTCCGCGAGGCGTAAGCTGAGCTTTACATTTGTGTGAGTGATCACCAAAATGGTACGAGAGCCCATGACCAAAATTTTTGTCTTATCGTTTTACGTAAGACAAAATCTTCAATCGTCTTATCGTGTTATGTTTTACAACTGGCTTATGGGACGCAAGTCTCAGCTAACTCTAGAAAACAAACTGCTATTGTATAAGTGTATCCTTAAGCCTATCTGGACTTATGGCTTGCAGCTGTGGGGCACAGCATCCACATCGAACATAGAAATTCTACAACGTTTCCAGTCAAAAACTTTACGTATGATAACTGAAGCACCATGGTACATGACCAATAATCGCATTCATCACGATCTAAAGATAAAAACTATAAGAGAAGAAATCAAAGACTCACTACTGACGTACACTGAACGAATCCATAAACATCCAAACCAACTAGCAAGAAACTTAATGGAAGAGCAACCAAAGAAAACGTTCAAGAGACTTAAAAGACAAGCCCCTCAAGATCTCCTTTAAAACAAGGAGTTTGAATTGACTGATAATATGGACGTATCACTGGATACTGTACCATGCACGACAAACCTCTAACTACATAACTCCAGCTTAATGTCGACAAGACAGCTCGCAGGAAAAAGAAGAGATAAAAAAAAAAAAATGTTTTACAACGATAATTATAACTCCACACACCGAATAATTATCTTCGTAGCAGAAAACATCGACTGCTAAGCGTGCCTTCGTGTCGGACTGCAGCCCGTGCTACGTCTCCCGTACCACGCGTGTTGACCGCACTAAATAAGCTCGTGGAAGCCAACCCCGACTGCGATCTGTTCGCTAATGAATTCACCAATTTAATGGTTATGTGCCTAAATCATTGTGAGCAGAATTGTATTTCATTTTTGTTATTTGTTTATGTTTTATGTTTAAACTGCTATACGTTGATTTATGTAATTGGTTTCGTAAGCCGTGTAAATCAAAATAAATAAACGATGCGACATGGTTTTGGTCATGGCCTCTCGTACTAAAAGAACAAAAATCGATTGTCAAAAAGCAGTATAAACTGGTTTTAAACCAAACAAAGAACGCGTCGCACTCTATGCCGGACGTCACACCTACACTATCTATGTGCACTCACACAAATGCAAAGCCTCAGCCTAAACCTCGCGGACTGTAATCCAAGAAGGGTTAGGCAAAAGTGTGCACCCACAATTTGCCAGTTATGTCATAGGGGGCGAGCCTACTAATTTTAGACCGAAAACACCAGCGAGTGGGGAGGGTTGGGGGTTAGTTGCGAACCCCATAGGTTCACAACTATTGATGATGATATGTTTTCCATCGGATGATGTTTTTATACGTTTATATATATGTGATCTAAGCTTATATACCTATTATGTAAAGTTTTATTCTTTTGCACAATTGGGGGTGCATTTGACATGCGGGGGGGAGTGGGGGTTAGCTGCGAACTCCATAGGTTCACAACTAATGATGATTATTGGTTTTCCATCGGATGATGTTTTTTTAAGTTTATATTATATGTGATATAAGCTTATATACTTACCTAAAAAAAAAGGGTTTTTCTTATGCACACATGGGGTGCATTCGACACTTGAGGGGTTTACTGGGCACAAGTCCGGACTCCGGGCTGCTATTAAGATATTCAAGATGGAAAAACCGAATCTACTTATATGACTTGTAATAATAAGTGTCAAATATTTTAGTAGGTATTCATGAATATACACGACGACAGACTTGTTAAAATCATTTTTGATAGAAAAGTGCTATTACACCCTTGAGGAGTTTCTGTGTTACACATATAGACTTTGATTTATTATTATACTATTTTTATTGAAATTGTATTTTTAGACATTGTTTAATGGATGACTGTTTTAAAATGATTTATATTGAAGTATGAAATTTTATAATTTAGTGTGAAATTTCGATACGATGTAAAAATTGTTACTGAAAGAACGTCGGCCAAATTTCTATAGAAGCTGGACCTGAGTTTTATTTTCAGTGTACAGAAGCAAATTATAGTGAGATTTGATTGTTTTATGTAGTAAACACCATCCCTTTCGAAAAAAATATCTAAATAGGCAAGATATTTCAATAATGCAAAAAATACTTTTGAGGTTATCGGTGTCCGGAAATCAAAAGCACAGAATAATCGTCACAAGCGGTACCTAGTTATCAGTCTGTAAAACAATGCCAAGGTCAAACAACAGAAGGAAATCCAAAACAGTACAGTACGTATCACAATATTCACACTAACAACAACAACAACACAACAATGCGAGATCGCCGGGTGCAAAGACTACACACTACAGTATATTACTGTCAAATTGACAACCGTTGTAATTGACAGTATTGACACTGTCAATCCATGGCGCGCGTCGATGACATATTATGACGTTCCGTTGTACACAATTGAACAAAATGCTGATACTTACTATGAACCCACATAATTATTTTTATGACAAGAATCCAATACAAAATAAAAACAGCACTAGTTGGTTTGATACACAATATAGAATTGAATTACATCTAATAACTATTCAGAAAAACGTGAATAATTATAATCTTTGAGTACTAAATCATTTCTTAAGCAAAATGAATCGTCAAAGGTGCGTTCTGAACATGTTATTCTAAATAATTTGAAAATTATGCTATTAAAAAAAATGTGTTTGTGCTTTTTTTTCTGGCGACTTAAATATCTATTTCTTATGTTTTTTAAGACCTTAAAAATACTAGATTTTTTCATATATATGGCATATCTGTACACCACCGCCTTGTGGTCAGGTACGATTTGGCCGTCCTTCTTTCATTTAGAAATGACATGGGAAAACACTCGGAAATATCGAAAAGAAAAACAGTTGTTTCATATTTTAATGGGATAGTTGTTGCATTATTGTGTTGAACAGCTGATGTATAATTTTAAATGGTCAGATTGTCCCAATATTTTTTTATGCTGACTGTACAAAGTATACTTACGCAGCTAGTCCCTTGAAGAACTTCCCCATAGCCCTATAGTCGAGCTGATCTGAACAATTGAATACCACGCACTGCACCGCCACCGCCTTTGCTAGATCCTGTAAAAAATAACGAAGGAATGTTTTTGTTTGTTTCGCATCTATTTGATTCTGGCTCTGATTCTGGAGTCGGTGACCTAAGAAGTACACCGTAGAAATTGACCTTGACCTCAAGGTTACTAGCCTTGAGGTCAAGGTCGGACATTAGGAGAATCACGGATCTTGATGTTTGGATTAAAGTCAATGCCCTTGAGGTGCCCCGTGGTGTTTCCTACTCCCACAATTCACCGAATTGAACCGAAACGGCTTGATTAGGCAATGGTTTTTGGTGATTTTTTCTAAGTCCTCGCTCTATAGCGCTGCAAAGGCTCCCGATCCGGTCTAAACTCCCGATGTCAGTCTGTAATTTATCGATATTTATCTGAGACTTGCTCCGGGTTACCTCTCTCATAAAGTCACCCTTCGCCACTGCTCGGTAGTCACTGCCTTTCTAGCCATATCATCTTCCATACAGTTCATCCATTCTTTCTTTGGTCTTCCCCTACTTCAGTATAAAGGACTTTATTGTTTACCTTTGTTGTCTCAGTCTTGCCGGTACCGGCTGGCCCGGCGGGGGCTCCACCGAACTTGAGATGCATCGCGCACATGAGCGTCAGGTAACAGCGATCCGTTAGTGGTGTTATCACCAAACGGCCGCTGGAATTGTAAAGTCAGACACATAATATAACTATAACTTCGAGCCGGTATTCCCCCCAAAGGCTTTCTACAGTAAAATTTTTAATTCGACAGAATTCTGACAGCTGTAATTACTTGACATTTCAGATATCATAAACCTTTTCTGTCTTGTCCTTTTTATGACTAGAATTTTTTTGACATAAAATAACAATACATATGAAAGAGAATGAGATCAAGTAAACTATATGACAATGTAAATAGTGTTTGTTCTGTGCATTCAATGTGCACTAACTAAAATATTAATTTTATATGACGAAATGGAAAAAAAGAGTAAAAGAACATATTTTTAAATATTTAATAATTATCACTAATATCATCATCGTTGTCTGTCTGCAGTTGCAAGAAGCGAAGATTTTACAAACAAAAATGTATTCCTAAAAAAGGTTTGTAACCTATGGATTAGTGGACAGGGATTCCTGTGAAAGAAAAATGATTACCTTAGTAATTATTGTAACTTCAATAATTTGATAAAAAATAAAGATTGCCATTTTAAAATTATCAGTCAATTTTTAAGTTTTAGTTTTATTAATTGTAACCTTAATTCAAGAAAGATTTTTTTTTAAATTTCACTTAAATGCGTTCCGTTTTTAGTAGGACCATTTTATTATTGGCAACACATCTGTAAAGTCAGAATTCCGTCGAATTAAAAATCAGACTCTGTGTGTATACCGACATTTTTCCAAGTATGTTTCAGTTCCATGTAATAAGGGGCGAGCATATTGACATCAATTTACCACAAATCCATTTATTTTGTACTAGCTTGTACTGAGAAATTACTAACGGGAAAAACCCAACACTTTGTCCGAGCCGTAGATCTAAAATGACGCTGTAAAATTAATGCGAACAAAAGTCCCTACCGCGATATACGAAGAGTTAAATACGACTTGCCGCTGCAATGACGACATTAATTTGACACGCGTATACGGTTCCACGTTTTCGTTTAATTTTATTAAACGTTATTATTTATAGATTTATTTACAACTTTCTAAAAACGCATCTTAGAGCAACCTGTAGTGCAGAGATGAAATTAAAACGAACGAGAACGAGAAAAAAAAGGCCACGGCACTCGAGTTTTGTTTTTGCAAAAAAATTATTCATGAAGCTACTTACAGCTGAGTCAGCAGAACAATAGACAAACGATGAACAAAAAAAAGGTGTGAAAAGGTGGTGGTGGTGGTGCCTTTCACCTGCTGCTGGCATAGAACAATAGCTTCATGAATGAGTCCTTTGCATAGAGTGATACTAATTTTGGTTATTATTTTATTATTTAGTTTGTTTTCGCACCGCATCTCTTTGTCATATTGAAATCGGATGCACCGCGGCACGATGACACAATTACACACCTGTTTCCCAGATATTCATTCTGGTACGTGATGACGGAGTTCAGAGCCTTAACATCGCAGGTGTTTAGGCTGAACTGGCGGTAGAACCTGCTCGTGTCCAGTGTGGTCTCGTCTTGGTAGATCTCCGGCGTCTCGTCGGGTTCTAGTGGCCACATCGGCTTCACAGCCTGATAGTACCTGCAATTATTTATTTTATGGTTGAAAGAAAGTGGATAAGTAATAACAGCTGCACGGGTCGATCCTTCAGGTTAAGCTACGAGGCTTGCCAGGGTGGGGCCGTGGATGGGTGACCATCTTTACATACCGAGACTCCTCCGTGCATGAAAGCACGTTAAGCCGTTGGTCCCGGCTGTAATTCGTGGATCTTTGACAGTCGTTACGGGTCGTCAGAAGCGCGACAGTCTGACAACCAGTCTTACCAATGGGTACCGTATTACCCAGTCACTGGGTTGTGGAGGTCAGATAGGCAGTCGCTCTATGTAAAATACTGGTATTCGGCTGCATCCGGTTAGACTGGAAGCCGACCCCAAACATAGTTGGGAAAAGGCTAGGCAGATTGATTTGGTTGAAAGAGAGAAAATTTTTTTTTGGTTGGTGCTTATATTATACAATACAATACAATATTATACAGTACTAGAGACCACCGCGGAGTGCGCACGTCGCACGTCATAACAATTTATACTTGTACCTACACATGTACGTTCTAGTTTTGAAATAATTTTGTAAACCAAGGAATACATCAGTTATTGTAGAAAAGTACCAATATTTCGTTTAATTGAAGAAGCACCCGTAAAGAAACCCAACATAAAATTTGGCAAACACGATAAAAAATAAACAAACAAAAAAAAATTGTGTTGTAATTTTTTTTTAAATTTAATTAGTTATTGAACTTCTTTTTTTTCGTTTCTTGTATAATTTTTAACTTTATTTTATTTATATTTGTTGTTATAGCGGCCATAGTAGCATACACTGAATTTCAAGTGTCTACCTATTACGGTTCAAAGATACAGCCCTGTGGCAGACGGACGGACAGCGGAGCCTTAGTAATAGGATCCCGTTGGCACCCTTTGGATACGGAACCCTAAAAACGAATACTATATTTTTATTAGGGGTCTTGTTCAGTAATATCTTTAAAATAAGTGTCAATTCATGTATACTTTTGATAGTAGTCAAATAAAACCCTATTAAAATATACGATTTGACTTTGACTGACCGCAGCTGACAGATCCACTGGAAGTCGGAGACGTTGCGTACATTTTCATCGACGAGCGAGTGCGTGACGTCACGCGCGTGCACCTCCACCACGATGAGCGCGCACAGCACCTCCCGCTGGAAGAACGTTAGGTCGCCCTTCACCAGCGCGCGCAGGCTGTCCAGCTGCCGAGCGACCGAGATATTACGTGACGATTTTTGATCCCGCACTGGGTTTTCAAGGATAAACGCAGGATAGATGAAATGGCGACAGGTTACAGGAACAACTTCAACGACAACATCCACGGATTTTTTTTTGACTTCTCCCGCTCTGGGTGCAGCGGAAGGGCGTGTGTTTATTGACTAAAACCCACACGTGTTCCTTCAGTTGCCTATGCCAAGCCTACGGTATCTCTTTCGAACAACCCGTGACCCCGGCGGCATCGGCTTTATTGAACCCCATCATTGCTGACATCTCTTTGAAGCGTACGTGGAACACAAAGCGCCGTCGACCCGGGCCTCGTACTTATCGGGTGGCGAGCTACCGGTGGCCGGGAATCGGCTCGCCACCCACGGATGCCCCTCAAGTTAAAGGGGAAAATTTACAAGTCCGTGATAAGGCCGTCCTACTTTATGGATCGGAATGCTGGGCAGTGAAGAAGACGGATGAAAAAATTTGCATGCAGCGGAGATGAGAATGTTGAGATGGATGTGTGGAGTGACAAGAATGGATAAAGTAAGAAATGAGTATATAAGAGGAAGTTTTGAAAGTGGCATCAGTGACAGAAAAGTTGAAAGAAAATCGTTTGGCTTGGTATGGGCATGTGATGAGGACCCAGCCAGCACAAACCTTTTGAGTAAGTTTTGTTTAACAGCAGTCATAGAAACTAATTGCTGAATAAGACTACTGTAATTAGCTGATTTGGCGCTTACTCAGACGTTATTCAAGCAATTTGGGCACAAAATTATACTGCTAATAGCTGTGTAATAGCAACGTAACAGATGAATAAGTTTTGAATAATTGTACGACAAGCCGAGTATCTTCTGCATAAAAGCATTGTGTTCTTTTGTACAAGTATTACAGCTCTGTTAGCCAGATGGTGAATGAATGATGAGTGAACTTATGGTTAAGTCCTTCAAAGCTCAGATATTTTATCAAGAAGTTAATCAAATTAAATTAAAATTGACAAATCCGAACACCCGCGGTACGCGTTTGTTGGTGAACTGTGACATTGAAATATAATATGGCCAATTACCTATCGTAAGTAAATTTTACCCTTATTTATGCTTAGAGATGGAAATTGTAGGTGCGCATGCAACTTTACTGTGTATTTATATATACATTTTGTATAAAATTTACACGCGCTACCTGATAAGCCGGGTTTTGGAGAAATAAACAACATTTCGTCTATTGGCTTGTTTTTACATGTGAAATATTTTTTAAGTTTTATGGAGATTAAGGGTTCAAAAATAACATTGTAATACTTTTATAAGAATATTATACCCATTTCGTTATTAAAATTGAGCATTTGAGTGTAAAATTCCACAACATTGTAATAGGTTATGTTATTCGACATGGCGACGCTCATTCTGAATAAAATCTGATTGCACAGCGGCTTATCGTGTTATGTCTGCTTAACAGACCTTACGAGTCCACTTATTAAGTTGTTCTCTGGTTAAAAGTGGTCTGCACTCAACATATTTTCGATAACTGTTCTATAATCACACACATTCGTACTGTAAATCAAACAATTAGGATTCAGTCTTATAGTAATAAAACCCACACTATAGGTATATTACCTATTTGTTCTTTTTAGCTCTTATCAAATTCAGATAATTATTTAATAATCAATATAACAAAGCTTTTTAACAAAAATACTTGATGAAGTCGTTAGGTATTTTTGTTAAAAAGCTTTATTTACAAAAAACAATAAAACGTTAAAAATAATGACTTTGGAGTTGTTACATAAATAGTATAGTTATACATTATATTATTAATGTTTTTATGCATTATTGCAGATTAAATCTGGAAACCCAAAGAAAAGAAGTCCAACCATACCAGCAAGTCCAACCATACCAGCAAATCCAATCACACAAGGAGGTCCAATCATACAAGCAGGTCCAATCATACAAGCAGGTCCAACAATACCAGCAAGTCCAACCATACCAGCAAGTCCAAACCTACCAGCAAATCCAATCACAGAAGCAGGTCCAATAATACAAGCAGGTCCAACAATACCAGCAAGTCCAAACCTTTCAGTAAATCCAATCACAGAAGCAGGTCCAATCATACAAGCAGGTCCAACAATACCAGCAAGTCCCACCATTCAAAGATTTTCAGAAACGTCAATTCTAACCAACCAGCAGCCCTATATTATTGATGATTCATTTTATACAATATGCCCTGGAGAGCAAGAAAATACGCCTCAAGAAGTACACTATTATACCAATGATGAAAATATGATAACCCAAATTAATAACATATACAATACGAGATACAAACTGCAATTTTAGACAACCAAAATAAAATAATGAAAAAGCTCGTGGGAATGTCGGTTCAGTTACAGGAAATACAAGAACAAAGTACAGAAAATATTACAGTAACAACTTTAGCTGAAGCTAAATGAGCAGAAACTAAAAGGATGCGTATGGATGTCGTCGGTAACGTCGAAAGCTTGGAGAAACTCGACAAGGATCTATCTTGTCCTAAAATACTTAAAACATACTTTGAAAATTATGCAATATTATGTTCTGCGGCACCAGGATCAGTCTCTAATTGCGCTTATAGACTTTTAGATTCAATATTCACCAAAGAATTCCTTTGCCGGTGCTCCTGGACTGGAGGAAGTCGTGGAGATGATCTTAAAATAGGCTTCAAAAAATACAAAAACATATTAAAGTTCTTTTTCGAAATGGTCTATTATTGGGACAACACGTACAGTGCAAGATAACGAAATTTTTTTTAAAAACATATTAAGAAATGCTCTAAAAAGAAACACATCCAAAAACATTCGTCAGTCGAGCAAGAAAAGAAGGAAATCACAACCCAAAAGAGTGCAACGCAAGCCTCAGAATCAAAGAAGTGCAGTTATTAATAATGACGATGAAGATAGCACTAATGGTGACGGTGAAAACAATACTAATAATGATGGTGAAGTTAATATAAATGATGATGATGGTAACCATAATCCAGATAACGATGGTGACGAAAATACAAATAATGAGTGCAATGATGACGAAAATAATCCAAGTAATGAAAACGAAGCTATAATTGAAGAGGATGAATAGATCTTGTTGATTTTTTAAAATATTTGTTAAAAATATTATTATTACATTAATATTTTTAAGGAAAGAAAATGTTTCTATATATGAAAGTATTGTTCCTATAATGTGTAACGCTATACGTTAAATTCTATTTTGTTGTTTTCTTTATTACGATTTTGATTTTTGTTGCTAGAATTTTAATAAATGTTCTGTCAAACAGAATCCCGAGTAAAACACTTGCGCTTACTCAATAATCAGATTTATAACTTGTTTTTTTTTCATACTTTGTTCAGTGTAATCGTTTGATAGGTAGTGATTTATTGGGCCATTATTCTCCAGTGATTTTTGAACTGAAAATAAAAGGAAGACTGATTGACTAACATAATTGTTTTATTAGAATTAACTTAAATACATATTATAATGTTTAGTCAAACAACCAACAGTTTTTGTAAATAGCATGAGATCAAGTTAAGTATTATTCTTATCATATACTTAATAGTTACTCATCAATCATCTCCTGCATTTACAGTTTGTATACAATACAAATAGAATATAAAATATATAACTATACTATTTATTTATTATACTATTTTTTATAAAATTATTGGAACTCGTATCACTATCTTCAGACGTTTGAATTGATTCATAATCTTCATACAATGTAGATTCATAATCATTTATTACGGAACACACAACCACATAAAGCGCAGTTATCCGCTTATGCTGACTAACGTTCCAGAATAGTTCTTTTAGCTTAAAAAATGTCTACTTTTCGTGAATACCCAGCAAACTTCTGCATAAAAATCTGTTACTATTGCTTTTACCACATTTAGCTGCACATGACGGTAATTTCGTACTTAAAGTGGCATAAAGCAGCTATAAAAGCTATCTTAATTTCTGTTAAGTTACTATATGCTTCATAACAGAAACAACGCCTATTTTATACAGCAGCTGAATAACTGTCAAAATGTGGTGTTTAATAGAACTAAAAGAGATCAGAATATAAATTATCCATGATACTGGATAATTTATATTCTGATCTCTTTTAGTTCTCCAGTATCATGCTTGATAATGGAATTTTATACCAACGTTATACAAAAGGTTACACAAACTCTTGAGTAACAGGTCTTTTTATGATGATTATTCAGTTTTAAGAAATAAAATCGGCAAATTACAAAACTATCTCGGCTAATAGCATTATAATAGCAAAAAAAATAATTAATACAGAACTTCGTAATACACACAGCTTCTATACAAATATAATAAAGCTTAACCCTGCCTAAGGTTACATTGTTGGCCAGTTATATGACTTGTGTGCTCCCTGGGGAGAGACGAATCCCATGTGACTAAAAGAGTGATAAATATTCATGTTCATGGATGGAGAGCCAGAGGAAGGCCAAAGAAAAGATGGATGGATTGTGTAAGGAATGATATGAAAGAGAAGGGAGTGAATGATAGCGTGACGGTTGACAGGGGAGAATGGAAGAAGAAAACGTGTTGCGCCGACCCCACAAGGGCAGGAAGATGATGACTGGGTTTTCAAGTTTCGAATCTCAGCCGAGCATTGAGAATCACACTACTACTTTATGCGAAAAGCTACTAATTGTACCAGAGTCCAGTGCCTTACCCCTTTACCCTTTGACCCTTTTAGCTTACTAATCTTTTGTTTTAATATCATTGATCACCTGCATCAAGTTTTCCTCAAAGAATGACTCTAAGCGGAACTCTTCGATCGCCTTCTCGACGCCGGCGGTCCACGCGGTCTGCGATCCCGCGATCACGACCTGTCCGGGCCAACGCAGCACCCACTCCGCGCGAGGTAACTCCCACAACTCTTTGAGGCCGTCGATCAGAGTCAGCCGAACTGGGGAAAAGAGCAACAATTTATACAGCAAGTAGCAGAATTTGAGAGAGGTTATGATATAAGTCGGTGAAAATAAAACACTTTTAACCGACTTAAAAAAAAGGAGGTTATCAATTCGACACGTATGGAAAGTGGGGTGGCTTCACACAAGGGGCACCTACATACACTGAATATAGGGTAAACTACCAGTTATTAGACGAAAAAACAAAAAAAAAAAAAAATTCGCAAATAAATATTTTCAAACTACTACAGCCATCTATCAAAACTTTGAAAACGGTGACGCAAAAAATAAAAAAAAACCAGGCAAGAGCGAGTCGGACTCGCGCACCGAGGGTTCCGTTCCGATTTCTGAAAAAGTGTGCTATTTAGAGACATCGTTTTATTTTTCCTGTAATCTTTACATAAACTTCTATCACATAGAATATTTTCAGATTTTTCTCTTTGCAAACTTCGGAGATAGGGGGGGGGGGGGGGAACGGTATTTTTTTTTACATTTTTCATCAAAAGTCGAACACTGTGCGGTCTAAAAAAAAAAAAAAAAATCTTTGAGAATGTGCAAACAGCGCTCTTTCATATGATACCCCACATGACCTAGTAGCTCCACTTTGAATTTTTAAGACCCCCTTTCACCCCATGTTGCAAAAAAAATACATATATTTTTATATCTTTCTTATTTGCAAAATAGTTGGGTAAACGTCATCTAAAACTGTTCCAAATTTCAAGTTGATAGCACTAGTAGTTCTTGAGATATCCAGCTGTGACAGACAGACAGACAGACAGACAGACAGACAGACTGAGTCACACCATAAGGGTTCCTTTTTTACCATTTTGGTACGGAACCCTAAAAATCGTAAGTTAACCGGCGTCGTTCGTAAGTCAGTGTTGGGAGAACAAATCTTTGGTGTTTATCTGATTGGTTGTAGGTAAGTTACAGTATTATCTATAGTAATTCATAAGTTTTAAACAAGTTGGATGTTATGTTGAGGTTATTTTTGCTTGTCCAATGACTATCATTATTAATCTCTAAAAAATGAGTTATTGAACAAGCGTTCAATAACTGAGATTTTGTTCCTTTATTACTTTAGCAATATTGTACTCCAATACTTAAAGTTAAAACATATTGGACTACATTTTGAGTGTTGGAAGTGTAGACGATTCTTACTAGTGTTTGGACAGGGTGTCCAATGACTTATAATAAAGTGTCCAATAATTCATTGTTGCAGTTTCGAGTAACTTTATGGTGGTTATGTATTTGTTTTACTATATATTTTGAATATATAGTAGATTGGTTCCTAATAAATAGTCTTTTGTTCTGTCTCAGAAAAAAAAATTGTTTAATTTATAGGTTATGGGCCTATAATTTTTTTATAGGTTAGGTTATGGGTCTCGGGGAGGTCTGGATTGCTTCAACGCGAATGTATACGTAAATCCGCAGTGGGGCGTTCTGGACCGCCAGGCACTTCTTCTCCTGCAACCGAGCGGTTGAGCAGGTTGCGGATAGCCCAACTTCGGGTGCGGGATCGACTGTTAAGGCCGAGTCCCGTGGCCGGAGCATCTTTCAAAGATCCCGGACAAGAGAAGTTCCCGAAGGCCAGATCCCAGGCTTAGGGTAACCCATGTACCCCCTTCATATGTTCCTATCTCCTTAACCAGGCCATCCCTCCTTATCCCCATATCCCATCGATCCCAAACCCCTAGGCCAAATCCCAGGCCTACGGTGACCCCAAACCTGTATCCTGTATCCAACAATGCCCTCCCTGCCATCCCTATATCCCATCGTTCCAAAATCCCTAGGCCAAATCCCAGGCCTAGGGTGACCCCAAACCTACATCCTTTATCCAATAAATGCTCTCCCTCCTATCCTTCTATCCCATCGTTCCCAAAATCCCTAGGCCAAATCCAGGCCTAGGGTGACCCCAAAACACACACCCTTCATCCAACAAAAGCCTTTCTTCCTATCCCTATATCCCATCGGTCCTAGAGGAGGGGCAAACTCGATCCCAAAAAAGCCCACCCCCCACACCAAAAATGAAGCAGAAAGATAAGGCAACTACCCAGGTGGGTCCCGGCCAAGCCGGGGAATCCCACACCACTTTGGCGGTCAGCCCTCATCGTAGTCTTTTGGGGGGCATCCGACTGCTCTTTGGTGCCGCGCTCTCCGCGGCAGGCTGCTAATTCAGCGCCTATTACGCAGGCTGCGCTGCGACTCACGGCTCGACTGCATGCCTCCCACGAACATCTGGCAACAGAGTATCGTGCGGAATAGCATCGGCTACCCTGACAGTGAACAAGACAGACGTAGCAAGACGGGGAAGGATGACGGACCTGGCAGCTCTACCACTCTCCCAGTTCATTTTAATCGAGTACGCAGCAAAAAGCGCGGAAAGATATTGGCCCGGGAGAAGAAAGTAGGCGACCGAGAGCCCGAAGCCTACGAAGGCACTAGCCAGCGTGAAGCGCGATCGGACGCTGAAGAGACGATACGCGACCGGCCGCAAGTACGCGAAGGGGAAACCCAGCGCGAAAAACAGCTGGACGCGGAACCATGCGAGCGGTGGCAAGTACGCAAAGGGGCAACCCAGCGCGAAAAGCTCCACAAGCAACTGAGTCTGCCGGGGACGCCAACCGACCCCAAGACATAGACAGAACACACGACGGGCCTCGACCTAAAAGGAATCGGGGTAACCGGGCTGGAGCCTCACGCCGGGCGTTGCCGGCAAATAACATCTTGCCTGGCACCTCCGAGCCGCAGCCTGGACCGAGTGGTACAGGGCCGGCGAAGAGGGAGCGCCCTGATGATAAGGCGTCACCTAGTACGGTTCAGGGGAACGCCAAACGGGTAAGGACCCACTCCGCTCAGGGGGGCCAGAGAACCTATGCGCGGGCCACGAAGGACATTCCTGCGCGGCTAGCTGTAGCTATCTGCTTCCCCGCCTCTTCCAAAGACCTGACTAAGGTAGAGGCCGACTTCGTAATGACAAGTCTGGAAGACCTACTACTGAATGTGGACACGGACTCGACGATACTACTCCCGGCCTTCCGCGGATACCCACAGGTAGCGGAAGGTACCGTGCAGATGTGGTGCGAGGACGACAATGCCCTGACCTGGTTGACCCAGAATGTACCCAGAATAAGACTCCCTAACACTGACCAGACCTTAACTGTACTGAAACAGTTCGACGTGCCCACCCGTGTCCGAGCCTCGCTCTTCGTCCCCCGATATATCGGTGACGTATCGAGGCTCCATAAGATTCTGACGCTTCAGAATCCTTGGTTTGACATCGCCAGGTGGTCACTTTACAGGGCAACTACCGTCGTTGGTGATAACTATGGGACGTATCTGACCATAGGTATGCCACCGGCGGGAGTTGAAAAGGTCTGGGGACGGGAGCGACGTATATCGTACCTGCTTGGGTCGATATACGTTCGCTTCTGGCCCACGACCCAACTCCCTGAGACCCAGACCGACTGCACTGACGGTACGACCCAGCCGACACCGACACAGACGACTGACTTGGATATTGCCAAGCTCGAGGGGGACATGGCCCGAGCGGCAATGGCCGACAACGACAACGACACCTTACCGCACTCATCACCTGCTTGGAACGAGAACCTACTGGTCTCGTCGCCGGGTGATATACACGAGGATCAACACGGAGTGGAGGTGGGGGAAAGACCATCCGATGGATCAATCTCCGACTAGCCCCACTCCGCCACCGTCATCACCCCTAAACATCATCCAGGCCAACCTGCAACATAGCCAGACTGCCACGGCTAGCCTACGCAGGGCACTGGAGGGAAAACCCCGAACAATCGCACTAATCCAGGAGTCGTGGATCAGGAACAATAGAATATGCGGCCTTGGTAACATCGGAGGTAAGCTAATTCTTAACACACATGGCGCGGACAAACCAAGAACCTGCGCCTACATACCCAAAGAAATTCCCATCACACCACTCACTCAATTCTGTTCCAGAGATCTGACAGCTGTCAGGCTCCAGACTGAAGTTAACGTTCCGGATGTTGTGCTAGCTTCGGTGGACATGCCCGGCGAGGATGCAGACTGCCCGCCGAAGGAGATGGCCGACCTAGTGCAATACTGTGAGCGCGCCAGTCTGGACCTGATCATCTGCACTGACTCGAACGCCCACCACCCGCTCTGAGGCAGCGACGCGCCGAACCCTAGAGGAGAGGTACTATCCACTTATTTATTCACTACTAACCTTAACATTGTTAACCACGGTTCAGAACCCACTTGGGTAACAGTCCGGGGTCAAACGATCATAGACCTAACACTTGCTACAGAAAATGCGACTAACCTTATCATAAACTGGCACGTGTCAGATGAGCCTTCTTCCTCTGACCTTGGAAGAATCCGCTTCACACTAGCTACAAACACAAAGAAACCCACACCGAGGCGAAACCCGCGGCGCACCAATGTCCCTGGGTGTAAACGCCTCCTAGCTTCACTACGAGCTAGGCACCTTTCAATGGTAACCTTAAGAGATCAGGCAAAACTAGAATATACCGTGAATAAATTATCAGAATACCTAATCGAAGCATACCATGCATGCTGCAAGCTAAGGGCGCCACAAACCAAGAGGGATAGGAACCCCTGGTGGAATGCCGAACTTAGTAAACTCAGAGATGCACTACGTAAGCAATCTTACGTAGTGCATCAAAAGTTTACTCTCTGTTAAATGCAATCGACTTTTGCCGGGATAATGGTATTGTTTGCCTCTCTTTCCTACCACATACGACTCATCGACTTCAGCCGTTAGATGTTGGTATATTCGGCCCATTAAAATCAAAATTGAAAATATCATTCAATGATTGGCATGCTTCCAACCCAGGGAAGACGATAAATCAAACTCAAACTCAAAGCATTTATTTCCAATTACTGCCACTTTTGAATTGTCAAAGAGTCGGTCAGTTAGTCAGATAGTTGAAGCTAGTTGCCTATTCCAAAACGTAGATCTATGGAGAAGAAAAAATATTTACAATATACCAAAACTTGTATAAATCCCAGGGCTTTAGTACTTCAGAGCTTTTGAGAATACCGGAATATGGCCGTTTAATAAATTGACTTTTAATGATGATGATTTTGGTCCTATTCCAGTATATAATTCGAATACAGCCACAGTGTCGAGTGAAAGTACAGGTGCTGATGAGCTTGTTGAAATTTTGAATCTAGCCACAACGTCGAATACATACACCGTCGAATACACAGGTGCTGGTCATTTGCTTGTTGAATTTTCTTCAATGTCTCCACCAACTTTTTCGAGAGAAATGTCACCTCTATTACTTTCACAGCAACTTACAACAGTGTCGATTGTTAATGATGATTGTTTACCTTCAACTTTCAAAGCATCAAAGACACCAGAAATGATAAGGCCTCTGCCAAAAATTCAAAGAACTACATAAATCAGAAAAGGTCGATCCCTTGGAAAATCCAGAACTTATACGCATACACCAGAAAAAGATAGAATCAAAGAACTAGATAAAAACAGAGAGGAAAAAATTATCTTGGGAAAAGGCAGAAGATGCGTCTCTTTCTGTAGGTCGTCTATTTTCATCTGGGTACGGTTCGCGGACGGACTGTGCGTAAGATGAGCTTTGCATTTGTGTGAGTTCACTTAAATAGTGTGGGTGTGACATCCGGCCAGTGGCGTGCACTCCATACATGCAAATAAGCCCTGCATACCCTGTAGTCCCATACATACATGCCTCTCTAAATGATAAATAACTATTTAAATTTTTCAAAAAACATGGTAGGTATTACCTAAATGAATCTAATTTAAAATCTGTCATTTGATTTCCCGTGTTTATAATGCGATTCCGCGCCATCTATTACTTTTTATGGAACTAACTCTCACGCCCACAGGCAGCGCTCCCCGCTCCCGTGAGCAAAAGCAGTATTACGACTTGCTTATTTTTCATACAACGCATGTTAGCGCATCTCGTGTAGTACACAGCAAAATTGTGACTGTGTGCGTGAAAATGTGTGCGCGTGTTGGAGTTTTAGAAGCACAGCCAGGCCTCTTGCACTGGTACATTCCGCTCGAGATAAGTACCTACAGCGCGCGGCAACTAAGGGTTGCTAGTCAGTCGGGGTCTATACGCACTCAACGAGTCACGTACGACGCAATCACGCCACGCACCGCTGCCCGCGCCGCGCCTCTGAGGCTCTGACCGAACCCGTCGTATTTATTATTATTTTATTTTTGTTTTTTGTGCACTCTTCGATAAGACTACTTATGACATCAAAATTAAAACGTAATACTATCAGTTGTTGTGTGGACGGATGTTCTAGTAAACAGAAGAACTCAAAGTTTAATTTATTAAAATTATTTGTTAGATTTAGGATTTTTGCTACATTAAAATTTAATAATACTTAGGAACTTCAGCGAATGGAAAAAAAATATAAGACATTACATCAAAGTGAAACAACTCTAAATACAGTCTATCTAGAGTTGTTTCACTTTGATGTAATGTCTTATCTGATACAACTCATATACAAGGTGTAACATAAATAACCCACAACCTCTTAAGGGGTCATTGTACTCCTCATTATGAACAACTTTTACTATGGGACCAAACCTGGAATCGCGAAAAAAAAATCTGCTGCTCCCTACATTTTGACGAGTTTGATGTAGATAAATGTACTGGTCAGCTGATTTTTTTTCGCGATTTCAGGTTTGGTCCCATAGTAAAAGTTGTTCATAATGATGAGTACAATGACCCCTTAAGAGGTTGTGGGTTATTTATGTTACACCTTGTATACCGGATGACTTTTTTTACCGTCTCGAAAAAAATTGGGTGTATTAGGTGAACAGAGCTGCCGTCCGATTACTAAAAGGCCGTTAAGTGACATTTTGTCAAATTTGAGTTATATATACTACATAAAAGAGCAACTTTTGCTCTATCAATCAGTCTGGGTCATATTTTTCTATCTTTATTCACGCCAAAGATCTGGAGAGTACTCACACGGCTAACTACATCGTTTTTGAGATCGTCCAACACTTAAATGCGGTTATGTCACTTTATATCACTATAATACGGCTAACGGCTGGTAACCGTCTATTGAAAATTGATATTAATCCACTATGCAATCGTAGAAAACGGTTACATGAAACTACAATAGTATAAGACCGTTACATCACTTTACATGCATTTTAATGATTTATAGTCATACAAGGCGCATTGGCATTTACGACATCTAAAAGACAGTTTTCTTCAATTACCACTCTACAAAACCGTTACTCACACTTAGCTGGCTAGTCGTTGGTAAGCCAACGTGACTTTGGAGCATATACAATTCTAAAAGACAGTGACCGTTATTTAGTTTTGATTTTTTCAAATAATATGTACACAAATACAATACAAAAAACGGTTAAGTGACATTCCAACGCTAAAAAACGTTTAAGTGCACTCCCGGTGTGCCCGCCCCGCACCTCGCACACTCCAGTTATCCGTAACTCCGCGGAAGAGTAAGACGTGTCTGTGAGCGATTGCGTGAATTCCCGCCAAAAATGGACAAGAACGGGAGGTAAGGTTTCTGTTTGCATTATTTTTAAGATGAATAAATTGCTATGTCATTTATTATCCGTTAGTAATGTAAAACGTAGTAATCTTAACTTGGTTACATTCTTTTTAAGACTAATAAATTTCGAAATTATTTATTTAGTCCGTAATAATATCGCGCAGTAACGTTTACACGGTGTATTGGATGTTAAAGCAATAAATTCGGTAACCGAGTACTGAATGCTGATTATTCTTATTGCTTCCATTGTTTTTGCATTTTGCATGGCCTTGATGTATACAGGTGAGTTTTTTTTTATGGATCTCTAATGGCAGCTTGCTAACCGTTAGAAATAGGAAGATTTGTTCTTGGAAATCTATCTAGAGTGTTTGAAACGCATTAGAACTAAATTTAAGGATTTTTTTAAATTGTTTTTTCGGTCTGAAATCGGGGAAACCGTGTCTATACAACTTTTTGTTCGTTATAAAAAGTAGGTACGATTTTCGTAAAATAAATATATTTTCCGTCTTCGGGCCACAAACCCTATTTTCAAAAAAACTTTAAAAGCAGTTTTAATGTTTCAAAAACTAGATGGATTTCTAAGAACTAGTCTTCATATCTTTAACTGTCACCACGTGTTGAGACCACTTCTCAACATCGCCGCGCGCTGGCGGCAGTGAACGAGGGTTGCCGGACAGCGGCGTGTCAGGCGGCCGAACGGTCGCAGCGCGGACCCCCGCGCCACACACCAGTCAGCTGTTCAAAGCCTCCATGTACGGCTGCATAACGCGTTTCCTTAGTGTATATTACTATCTTGTTTACCTTTAGTCGACACCGTTGTGCTTATTTTAATCATTATTCATGTTATACAGTCTGCTCAATTTCATTGAACTCCACCACGACGATGATCACAGTCAGTATTATATAGCTGCCATAGAGATTCCTAAAAAAACATCCTGTACAGGTAGGTACTCAATTAATGCGTACCTTTATTTTTTTGGGCAGGTGTTATGTAGGTCATTTGATTACTAAAAATAATTAATTCGCGCAAATAAAATTGCGAAATACATTTTCGCTTAAAACTAACATTTTTGGCTTATTCTTGTTACGATTTTATTTCTAGATTTAAGAACTCAAGAGTCAAAGCAATGATGGAAAAATGCAATGATGGATGCCAACCAAACCTGGTTAAAAGTAAAGAAAACCAGCCACCGCGTCCTAAACGTCGTCAAACCTCCACCAGGGTATGCAAGACCTCCACCAGGGTATGCCAGAAAACTTCGATAGGCAGGAAAAAATATATTGAAAAATATATACCGCTAAAACTACAAAAAATGGTAAACTCATTATATGCAGCTGATTACTCAATGACGTCAAGCATTTTTCATAAATTGAATGAAACGAAAACTTCCCTCGATTTGGGTCTAGATTTCTCCGAACTGGTTTCTACTCTTAATGCAGATCGACTACGTAACTTAAGCAAAGAAATGTCTTTAACTCGTAACGAAATAATGCCACCTACGTCGTCGTCACCGTTGCCTTCACGTATTTCTTCGGAATTGTGCGACACAACTTACGTTACTGATAACCGTACCGAAACATTGTCGCCAACACGGTCAAATCACTCACCATCAGTTAGTGCAGATCGACTACCTAACTTAAGCAAAGAAATATCTATAACTTGTAACGAAATTATGCCACCTATGTCGTCGTCACCGTTGCATTCACGTATCTCTTCGGAAGTGTGTGATCCAACTTACGTAAATGATAGCCGTACCGAAATATTGTCGCCAACACGGTCAAATCACTCACCATCAGTTAGTGCAGATCGATTACCTAACTTAAGCAAAGAAATGTCTATAACTTGTAACGAAATTATGCCACCTATGTCGTCGTCACCGTTGCCTTCACGTATTTCTTTGGAAGTGTGTGATCCAACTTACATAAATGATAGCCGTACCGAAATATACAACAAGCTGAAACTGGTAAGTTTTTTTTTCTTGTGCATACCCTGTCTTAAATCTCTGTGCACGCCACTGCATCCGGCATAGAGCGCGACGCGTTCTTAGTTTGGTTTAAAACCGGTTTATTCTGCTTTTTGGCAATCGGCTTTTGTTCTTTTACTACAGTCAGCCACAGCATTAGCTGACCCACCTTTGCATAAATGGTTGAGATTTTCTAGAATACGAATCGATAGAATTTTATAATTCTTTTATATTTTATTTAAATACCTATAATAATAATAAATAAAATATAAAAGAATTATAAGCTTTATCGATTCGTATTCTAAAAAAATCTCAACCATTTATGCAAGGGTGGGTCAGCTAATGCTGTGCTGACTGTACGTATCATTGTAAAACGTAAAACGATAAGACCATTGACGATTTTGTCTTACGTAAAACGATAAGACAACAATTTTGGTTATGGACTCTCGTACCATTTTGGTGATCACACACACAAATGCAAAGCTCATCGCCTCGCGGACTGTACTGTAGATGCTTACTTGTATGCCTCATGGTGTCTTCAAGCAAAAGCAGCCACTGTTCCACATTGGAGGAGGGAAAGAACTTGTACTTGAGCTGAACGATCTCGCCCTCGCTGGAGTGCATGTGAGTGATCAGCAAGTCCGGTTGGAAGGTCACCTGGAACCACAACATCCTTGTCATCGAACATTCCAATGTATCCTTATTACAATGACGTAAGAGCCACAATACACAGTAATGAATATGAGACCAGTTTGCGAGAAGCAGCTTCCTTTAATTAATAGTACGTTCATGTACAGAGAGTATTCGTAATACGGGCTTTACACGAGTCAATTTTTATAGCGGTTTCTAGCCGCATAATAAAATTTTCCGCGTGAATATAAAATCGGTTCTATCTATACAGAGTGCAAGTGTAAGCAGTGGCAATATTTTAAGGGGTCATTGTACTCATCATTATGAACTACTTTTACTATGGGACCAAACCTGAAAACGCGAAAAAAATCTGCTGGGCCAACTGTTTCCAACATTTATGTTAGCATAACTCGTCAAAATGTAGGGAACAGCAGATTGATTTCATGTTTGATTCCAGAGTAAAAGTTGTTCATAATGATGAGTAAAATGATCCCTTAAAGTGGTCGTGCGTTAATTCCGGGACATGTTGTATCTTATAGTCAACATAAAGTCGAGATAAAAACGCTAACGTAGACTGCTTTTCTATTTTTCATCGTTCGGCCGCGGACCGAGGAATGGGGTGAGGTGACTAAACTCGACCGTGAACATTGTGTCGCCTTTATGCGATGAGAGGACGCCTGTGTCTAAAAATGTTCAAATACAATGTGTATGAATAGATTTCCCTATGAAACAACGCGTGAAAATTTGCGGGGAGAGGCGGTGTTAGATCCCGCCCACTTATTTATTTTCCATCTACCGGTCAATAGCCAAACTATTAGATCCCGCCCACTTCTTTATTTTCCATCTACCGGTCAATAGCCAACCTATTTGCTCGTTCTATCAATTTTACTTTGTAGTAACGTAACTATCTCACGCTAGATGTCAGTAAGTACAGGATGCAACAGGGTCGTATTCATAATATGTTTACATAATGATATAAAAACTACACAAATAATATTTTAGCCAGGGTCTTTATGAATGAATGTTGAACAAATTTCAGTACATATGATTATTAAAATAATGTTAGTACGTAGTAGTAGCTCTACGTGCCTAAATATTTTTAGTTCCCATGGCACCAAGTGTCGCCATCTAATGTCGGGTAGAATTATGTTTGGAAAATAGGAACGTTTACAAAGTTGTGCACAGGACGAACTCCTACAATACACTGGCTGAGGCCACGCCTACATGATGACGTCAGGGCCTAGTTGAGAATCACAGTGCACAGTTGCTTAAGCCGTCTCCTCTTTGTATTTGCTCCGTGATTAAAACATTTATTCGTCAACTTTATTTCCACTGAGGCAATATCCATAATCACACTGGACCCGCGTGGTGGATTACGGCCCACTTTCACAGAATGGAGGCCTGTGTCCCAGCAGTGGGAACATTATAGGCTGACTATGCTAATGTCCACAATCGTTTGTCAGACTCACCTTGGCAATATTCTCGAAGCACTTTCTCAAATGAGGCTGCACGGCTCTAGGATTGCGGGACTGTGACAGAATCTCCAAGAGCTCATCGTCACTTAGGAAGAAGAACCTCGGGAACCGCAGCCGTTTCAGTTCCATGTACTCGTTGAGACCGCGGGAAACCACGGCCAGCAGGTGGATGGCTTCCTGAAGACTGTCCAGTAAACGACTGTCTGGACATATTACCATTATCTGCAAATTAAGAAATAAAAGGTTTTTTGGTGCTCATTGTGGCAACACTTGTGATATGAGGGAATATTAAAATAAAAATAGTAGAATAGAATAATGAAGTGAAATGAAGGTATAGAAGACTAATATGGACTAAGATGATTATGAAGACGACGACGACGACGACGTTAATATGGACGTGCGTGGTTCGTTCAGAATAATCAAATAAAAATCAGAATTGAGGGCTCATCGCCGGGATCGAATAGAAACATTGTGAATAAAACAGGCAAAACAGCCAAAATTATCGAAGTAAAAGACAATACAATTCCTCAGTCGACAGACCTTGGGACAGGCGACTGCATTGGACATGACGCGTCTCCAGATCCTCTCCATGGTACCATATTTCTTGGTTTCCATGGGCAGCTGACGGGCTATGTCTTCCGAAGCGAAGATCGGCTCCAGGTACATCCATTCTCTGTAAGAACGGCACAAGTTTTTAATCCTTAAGAATTGAACAGAATATTAGGTATGTCGAATCCTGATACAAAAGATTCTGATCAGAAATACATAGTGTCGGTCGTGGGCGCAGAATTGGGATACGGATAAACGAGAGAAATGTTTCCTTTAACTTCCACACACTTTATTGTTACAGAGTCAATTACTAACACTAAGGCCGTGCGCTGCGTTAGGCGTGCGCACGGCGCCGGCGCCCGCGTGGCGTGCTGTTTTCATGTAATCTCATGTGTGCTGCGCTGCGCTGATCTATGAGATTACATGAAAATAGCACGCCACGCGGGCGCCCGCGCCGTGCGCACGCCTAACGCAGCGCACGGCCTAATGTGTACTAATTAATAATCTGAACTTAAAGGTGCTCCCTTACCAGGAGCATTCGCGTGTAATGTAACATTATAGATTCGAATTTGAGCATTACATTACAATACTACCTTCCTGACTGATGAGCATTCGCGTGTACATTACAGATTCGACTTTGAGCATTACATTACAATACTACTTCCCTGACTGACGAGCATTTGCGTGTAATGTATTACAGATTCGAATTTGAGCATTACATTACAATACTACCTTCCTGACTGATGAGCATTCGCGTGTACATTACAGATTCGACTTTGAGCATTACATTACAATACTACTTCCCTGACTGACGAGCATTTGCGTGTAATGTATTACAGATTCGACTTTGAGCATTACATTACAATACTACCTCCCTGACTGATGAGCATTCGCGTGTAATGTAACATTACAGATTCGACTTTGAGCATTACATTACAATACTACCTCCCTGACTGACGAGCATTCGCGTGTAATGTAACATTACAGATTCGACTTTGAGCATTACATTACAATACTACCTCCCTGACTAACGAGCATTCGCGTGTAATGTAACATTACAGATTCGACTTTGAGCATTACATTACAATACTACCTTCCTGACTGACGAGCATTTGCGTGTAATGTAACATTTAATTACAAGTGGAGCGCATTGATGTTACAAGTTGTATCGCTGTAATGCTCGATTTTCCTCCCTCACTGATGTAATGCTCAAATCTGTAACGTTACTTTACACGCGAATGCTCCTAGTGAGGGAGCACCTTAACAGGAAACAAACACTATCAGTTCCTAAGCTAGTGTCTTAACCACGTCTTAAAAATAACTGACTCCACCGTCCACATACGACACCATACCGCCTAGAATCTAGGCGCTTATGTTTTGATTATAAAGTGCATACGTCATCACAGAGGATCCGACAAGTATAACAAAGATTCAGCCAACTTTTTTTGTCGTCGCGCTGGTTCATACGTGGCCAACGAATGAATAGTGTCAACAGATAAACAACAGTTAAAAATGTTATCATCTGCTTTAATAGACTTTTAGCAAAGGGTCGGCATCACTTTTTATTTCCTTTTTATATAATACTAGCTTTTGCCCGCGGCTTCGCTCGCGTGGATGTCGGAAAATATCCCAAGGGAACGTTCATGGGGAAAACATAGGGCCGTCCAATATAACTGTGCAAACTCAAATCGCTACGATATAATTATCGTTACCGTGTATAGTAGGCATTTTTAAATTTTTTATTTTTTAACTTTAGCTACCAGTCGGCATGTTTTTTTCCGACATCTTCAACAGTCGTCGTCATATTTCAGCCAATTTACACAAAACCATAATGAATTACACTGAATCACTCCGTTCATTGGAGAAAACCGTATGAAAATCCGTTCGGTACTTTTTGACATTATCGCATTCAGACAGACTTACGCGGCGGGGGGACTTTATTAATTACTTAAAATTTATCACGCCAGTCACGCTCTAATAACAAATAACTTTTGTCCGACTGTCCACTCGTTCAAATAATTTCCTCGTAAAAACGTCGAATGAAATAAAGACTAAATGTTACCTCAAGATTCGAACTATGACTACACTTCCAATCCCTTAAATCTCTTAAAAAAACTTTTTTACAAAAACAAAAACCGACTTCCAAAAAAAAACACTACAAAGTGAAAAATAACTTTAATTTCGGAAGTCGGTGTCTTTGGATCTGTATTTTAGTTTTTTGCCACCGACTTTAAAGTCATTTTTCACTTTGTAGTGTTTTTTTTTGGAAGTCGGTTTTTGTTTTTGTAAAAAAGTTTTTATTTTTCACTTTTTAGTGGTTCAGTTTGTAATTTATCTAAGTTACAATAACCCAATGTCAACTGCTCATCACGTTTTACAAAATGTTGCTTTTCCCGATGCAGGGACGTTAATTGTTGAGGAGTTCTCCTAGTAAGAACCAGGAGAAATGGAGCTCATGGTGAAGTCACCATTACCATTATTTTGACGAGCATAAACCATATTAAAGTAATCGAATCGCAACCTGTTATATACTTAGATATAATTGAGTATTTCCGATGGTCCTCTGTGGTCTTCATCATCAGTTCCAGTTCACCGAATGGTACTTTCCGAGAGTAAATGCACGAGTTACTATAAAAAATACCGAAATCGATATAGGTGTGCCCATAAAATTTGAGGGTTTCCCTCGATTTCCATGGGATCCCATCATCAGATCCTGATTTGATGATCATGGGACCACTTGGGAAGTATACCCTTTCGAACAAAAAAAGAAAAATCCAAATCGGTCTAGCCATTTTCGAGTAATCGGGGAACATACATAAAAAAAAAAATAAAAAAAAAAAATATTCCGACGAATTGAGAACCTCCTCCTTTTGGAAGTCGGTTAAAAAGAGGTAGGTACACAAACATTTGTCAACCCCTATTGTACCCCTTATGGGACGATTTTTAAAAAACGCTGTACTATAATATTTCTTTATTTCCTACCAAAAGCATAAATTTGAATTTTCATATCCCTAACTTAAGAAATGCTGGGTTTCCCATACAAACTTTCATACCTTATTTATCACCCCTTGTAGGATTATGTTTTAAGACAAAAAGTAGCCTATGTCCTTCCCCAAGATGCTATATATAAAGCCTTGCCAAATTTTGTAGAAATCCGTGCAGTTTTGTAAATTTTAAAATTAACCCCTATTTTACACCATAAGGGGATGATTTTTCAAAAACGCTGAACCGCATATTTCTTAATTTCCTACCAATAGCATAAATTTGTTATCCCTAGCTTAAGAAATACTGGGTTTCCCTTACAAACTTTCATCCCCTATATCACCCCCTGTAGTATTGTTTTTGAAAGTATCTTATGTCCTTTTCCAGGATGCTATATAAAGCCTTGCTAAATTTTGTCGAAATCCGTGCAGTTTTGTAAATTTTAAAATCAATCCCTATTTTACCCCCCCAGGGGATGATTTTTCAAAAACGCTGAACCACATATTTCTTTTTTCCTATCAAAAGCATACATTTTAATTTTCACATCCCTAACTTTAAGAAATACTGAGTTTCCCATACAAACTTTCATCCCCTATATCACCCCCTGTAGTATTATTTTTGAAAAAATAGTATCCTATCTCCTTCCCCAGGATGCTATATGAAGCCTTGCCAAATTTTGTAGAAATCCGTCCAGTTTTGTAAATTTTAAAATCAACCCCTATTTTACCCCTTAGGGGATGATTTTTCAAAAACGCTGAACCGCATATTTCTTAATTTCCTACCAATAGCATAAATTTGTTATCCCTAACTTAAGAAATACTGGGTTTCCCTTCCAAACTTTCATCCCCTATATCACCCCCTGTAGTATTATTTTTGAAAAAATAGTATCCTATCTCCTTCCCCAGGATGCTATACAGGGTGGCCGGAACATTGACGTCCAAAAATAAAATTTCGGTCCCTCGTATCGTGGGGTATTCGAATCACCCCCATGTATGTTCCGCGACTTTTCATAGTTTTCGAGTTATGAATTTTTTTCTGAATGTTTGAAAATTTTCGACCTGACCAACCTAAAAAAATTCTAAAAAAAAAAGTAGAGGGTTTTATCGAGTTTCTTTTTTTGCAACTGAATTTTCATAAGTAGTACTTTTATGCATAAAATAATCAGCTTCGTAACTGTGATGAAAGTTATGAAAATGTTGATCTAAAGTGAAAAATTTACGTTCGGTAAATTATGACTCAAATTTTCAACTTTAAATTAAAAATCTTAACAGGTGACTTCATAATTCCTAAGTAGGCTTCAAGAATGCGCCAGACTCTCAGCTTTCATAATCATAAAAAAAATGAAGTACTTAATAGGGCTACTTTGTTTAAAATCGGCCTTCAAAGACAGCGAGGTGGAAAAATTCTTAAAATTACCCATCTCAGTAATTATTTTTTTTTGGCTATTTTCTCGTTCCTAAGGTTAATTAATGATAAGAATACTGAAAACTAACCAACAAATAGTTTCAGAGTTGGGTAAGAAAAGTTTTACGTAAAAAGTGGTTTTGAATAAAACTAATAATAATGTGAAAAAAGTACTTAGTTAATTTATTTTTAACATTTACAAAAGGTTTTCAAAGTGGCCACCACCAGCAGCAATACACATTCTACACCTACGTAAGAAATTGTCTGGCAATCGTCTAAAAGCGTCTCTGTTCTCTCTCACAACACGTTCAGCTTCTGCAATCAACTGCCTCAGCTCTTGTTCACTTGAACAGTCTCGGGCGTATGCTATTTCCTTGTAATAGCCCCAAATAAAGAAATCGATGGGGTTGAGATCAGGTGAGCGTGGAGGCCACCTAATTGGTCCGCTGCGTCCGATCCATCTGTTGGGGTATGTTTCATCTAAGTAATTTCGGACCTGGGTTGCATAGTGACACGGGCGCCGTCATTTTGCAACACCATGGTTCGTCTGAGTTCGAGATTCACATCTGCCAGCAACAATGGAAGTTCATTTTCCAAAAAGTTTTTGTATGTTTCTCCATCAAGTCTGGACGGCAGTTCAAACGGACCAATTAGTTCGCCATTGAGGATACCAGACCACAAGTTAACGCTGAAGCGATGTTGAAATGTCGAAGCTCTCACTTCGAGTGGATTTTCATTCGCCCACGTGTGGTAATTATGAATATTGAATATAATGTGGTTAGTTTTCAGTATTCTTATCATTAATTAACCTTAGGAACGAGAAAATAGCCAAAAAAAAATAATTACTCAGATGGGTAATTTTAAGAATTTTTCCACCTCGCTGTCTTTGAAGGCCGATTTTAAACAAAGTAGCCCTATTAAGTACTTCATTTTTTTTATGATTATGAAAGCTGAGAGTCTGGCGCATTCTTGAAGCCTACTTAGGAATTATGAAGTCACCTGTTAAGATTTTTAATTTAAAGTTGAAAATTTGAGTCATAATTTACCGAACGTAAATTTTTCACTTTAGATCAACATTTTCATAACTTTCATCACAGTTACGAAGCTGATTATTTTATGCATAAAAGTACTACTTATGAAAATTCAGTTGCAAAAAAAGAAACTCGAGAAAACCCTCTACTTTTTTTTTAGATTTTTTTTAGGTTGGTCAGGTCGAAAATTTTCAAACATTCAGAAAAAAATTCATAACTCGAAAACTATGAAAAGTCGCGGAACATACATGGGGGTGATTCGAATACCCCACGATACGAGGGACCGAAATTTTATTTTTGGACGTCAATGTTCCGGCCACCCTGTATGAAGCCTTGCCAAATTTTGTAGAAATCCGTCCAGTTTTGTAAATTTTAAAATCAACCCCTATTTTACCCCCTTAGGGGATGATTTTTCAAAAACGCTGAACCGCATATTTCTTTATTTCGTATCAAAAGCATACATTTTAATTTTCACATCCCTAACTTAAGAAATACTGAGTTTTCCATACAAACTTTCATCCCCTATATCACCCCCTGTAGGATTATTTTTGAAAAAAAAAGTATCCTATGTCCGTCCCCAGGATACCATCTATAGCCTTGCCAAATTTTATCGAAATCCGTTCAGTGGTTTAGGCGTGAAAAGGTAACAGACAGACAGACAGACAGACAGACAGACAGACAGACAGACAGACAGACAGACCGACAGACAGACAGACAGAGTTACTTTCGAATTTATAATATTAGTATGGACTAGCTGCGCCCCGCGGTTTCACCAGCGTTGACCGGGATAAAAAGTGGCCTGTGTGTTCCAAACCAAACCAAATTCCATCCAAATCGGTCCAGCCGTTTGAGCGTGAAGTAACAAACATACAAACACACACACTCACAAACTTTCGCCTTTATAATATTGGTGTGATAGTTTTTTACATTTTTATGATTGTGTTTAGTTTGTGATTTTCCTGTGCGAGTCACAATAAAATAAAAATAAAAAATGAAGTATCTTTTTCTTTGAAATGTAACTTTGCTGTGTTTAATGTATTTTTTTTTTTATTATTCTCTTCAGTTGTTTCTGTTTCATTCTAACGCTGTTTGTACCGTTTTGTAAATTTTATACATAACTTTATATAAGTGGAAACTTGTAAGCGACTGCCTAGCTGATCTCTACAACTAGTATTTCCCATTTATCCTAATTAAATGATAAAACACACATTCTTATTTATTACTACAAATCATTCGAAGATTTTCACTTACTTCTGGCACTCGATCCATTCGTCTACTACTTTCTGCGTAAGGCGGAGCTTATCATCCCACTCCTGGATACGAAACTCGAACGCCGCCTTAAAGGGACTGAAGCCTAACTGCTGAGTCCCTAGCAGATGTTCATCTAGTAGCTGCAAGGTTTCGTCTGCAATCTTCATGATATGGGTACCTGAGAGAACACATAGTTATATTGAGGCATTTCACGGCTTTTGTCATAGCAATAGGCTCGCCCCCTATTACATGGGACCACGGAGCAAATACAAAGAGCAGGCGTTGTTGTCAAACAACGCGTGACACTTTGCGGGGTGTTCAAGTCCACATGAACATATATTGTTTAAAAAGTTAGTTTACAATTTTATACTTAGTTCAATTTAGTAACCATAGCCAATATTAACTGGCAACACATGTTTAGTGTCATTAATTGGCAACATTTTTAGAATTTCCTTCCTCTTAGAAAATTTGTCTGGGCAAGGCACATTGTGTCTTTTCATATTATTGAAAATAAAAAGTTATTAACTTTATAATTAACGCATTTCATTTTGAACATGCGTAGTGGTCCATCGAGTAAGTTTTTAAAGTAAATTCAGTGCCTTTGGAGGTGTTTTTGTCGTCTTGCACCGTGTGCGTGACGAGTTGGTTCGGGTACTGTTGCCCCGGCGGAGCCTCACCCTGCCCATAGTTTGGGTGATAATCCCGACTTTGCAACAATTCCAGCCTTACATCAACGTGAGATCGCTAATTTTGAGCGATTTTCATCATCAAGGTGGTAAAATTTATCTATTTTTTCCAACTTCTACTTCTACCTACTCAACGAAAAAGTTTGACATCCCGCGGTGGGATTCCCGCCAACGACTGTCAGAATTGTCAGATAGACATTGTCAATTTGACGTAAACAAGTTCCAGTCGGAGAAGTTTCCTAACAACAAAAACAAACGAAAAATTGTGGTCAATAATGCAACAAGTGCATTAAAAGTGGTACCTAGTGTTAAAATAAACAGTGAATAATAAATATAGTGTTGCGTTACAATGGCCGACCTAAAGAAATTAAAAATTACGCGTGCACAGTACAAAGGTACATTAACACGTATGGAAAACTTTACCAGTGATCCAAAGTATATAAGTTCAGCAACAATTGATATACGAGAAGCCCGCAAGGATAAATTAATTACTGTTTTTAATCAATACGAAAGTACAATTAGATATTTTGTGCTTGGATGAAGAAGACTCTGAAGATGTTGGTGCATTTGAGGAAAAGTTTTATAAAAGTCTTGCCATTCTAAATGAAAATATAAAAGCACGTTCCAAATCAGAATCAGAGCCCTCCCAGAATGTCACTTCCTCAAAATTACCTGATATTGACATTCCTACTTTTGATGGGAAAGATTACACTAAATTTAAACCATTTTATGAGCTGTTCATTGCTGTCATTGATAACAATACAACCAACTTTGTCGGATGTTCAGAAGCTATTTTATTTAAAAAAATATTTATTGGATGTGGCTTTGTCGGTAATTGTGAACCTGCCTCTCACAAATAAGTCCTACACGGAGGCTTTAGAATTATTAAATAAACGGTATGATAATAAGTCAAGGTTGATTTGTAATCACATAAACCTGCTTCTGGACATCCCATCAATGCCTAAGGGCACAGCTGCATCTATAAGGACATTTGTTTCGTACATTCAGCAACAGTTGCACGCATTAAAAAATTTAAATGAACCAGTAGATGAGTGGGATAGACTTTTGATTTGTGTGCTTTGTAGAAAGATGGATTTATATACATATCGCGCTTTTCAACTTGATCGCAATCCAGATACATTACCAACAATGACAGAGTTTCTGTCTTTTCTGGAAAAACGTGCTACAGCATTGGAGGAAAGTAACCCTCATAAAGTAAATGATAATAAAGGTAAGTCTGTGACACGTGTATCTAATTTATCTGTCCCTTCAGGTTTAGTGTGCTCTTTTTGTGATAAAAAAGAACATGCAATTTTTAATTGCCCACAATTCAAAATGCTCCCTATAGATGCTCGGCTGTCTTTTGTTAAAGATAAAAAACTATGTTCTCTCTGTTTGAAAAGTCATGCTGACAAAGTTTGTAAATATAAATTTAAATGTAGACTTTGTAAAAAAGTGCACAATACACTCTTACATAGTGAAGATCAGCAGGAGACTCCAGTCTCACTTTTTTCAAATTCTCAAGTTACAACCGTTAATATTATGCTGCCTACTGTAATAGTGAAAATTATTGACAAATATGGTCGTGATTTTAAAGTTAGAGCATTGCTTGACAGTGGCAGTCAGGGTTCCTTTGTAACTAAATCACTTGTTGAAAAGTTAAATATGAGTTGTACTCAGCAGGTTACCAATATTATTGGGATTGGCAATCATTCTTCAAAAATTAATCAAACTGTTAATTTTAACATAAATTCATGTCAAATAAATGATGTTAAATTCAATGTAACTTGTTATGTTGTTGATTCTATCACTACACCTTTGCCTCAACAATTTGTTGATGTTTCTAAATTAAAGATTCCTAAAAATATTCAATTGTCAGACAGTGATTTCAATATTCCTTCAGAAATCTCAATTTTGCTGGGTGCTGATATATATTTTAACTCATTGTTAAATGGTTGTATAAAAATTCCAAATGGTCCTGTACTCCAAAACACTGTATTTGGATATGTTATTGCTGGCACAATTGGGGAATGCAACAAACAAATGGTATGTAATAACCTTGTATCAAACTTTGTAATATCTGATAATGTAAAATTGGAAGAGGTGATGGAAAATTTTTGGCTTACTGAGAAGCTACCTGAACCTGTCGCTAAGTGCACAGATGAGTGTCAAAAATCAGAAACTATCTTTCAGCAGTCTGTGCGTCTTGAAAATAATACATTTCATGTTGACATTCCACTCATCTGTTCCAAGGAAAGATTACAGCTTGGAAACTCTTTCTCTATTGCCCTTCAAAGATTTTTGTATTTAGAAAGTAAATTTAAACAAAATCCTATGTTATTAGAGGAATATAAAGAGTTTATAGATCAGTATGTTGCGATGGGACATGCCATTGAAATCGATATAAGTTTATATGATATTGACTGTGGCTCTGTTTATTTTTTAGCCCATCATGCTGTCTTCAATGAGGAGAGCAAGACCACTAAGTTGCGAGTGGTTTTTGACGGAAGTATGAAGACTAAGAACAATACTTAGTAGTACAGGGTGAGCTTTTCGATATACTTCTTCTATTCCGAACATATTTGTTCACTTTGATTTGTTATATAGAGAAGATGTTCAGGTGTGTTCTTACTAATGAACACTATACCAGCCTTCAAAATATTCTCTGGAGGGATCATCCCAGCAGACCCATCAGGTGCTTGCAGTTGCAGACCATTACATATGGGCTGAAGTCATCTACCTTTTTGGCCACTCGGTGCTTATTAGAGCTTGCCAATAGATATAAGGAACAATACCCTCTAGCTGCTAATGTTATTATTTCTAACACTTATGTAGACGATGTCATTTCTGGTTGTGATACTGTAGAAGAACTGCACTTGCTAAAAAGTCAATTGATAGAATTGCTTAAATTAGGCAATTTCAATTTACATAAATGGTGTTCAAACTATTCTTCAGTTCTCAAAGACATTCCAGTTCAACGTCAATACTTTGATGAAGTTAATCTTAATACAGACAAGGTTATTAAAACACTTGGTCTAAAATATGATGTCCTTTTGGATAATTTTACTTTTCAATACCCACAGTGTGAAGAAGAAACTTTAAATACTAAGAGAAAAGTGCTTAGTTACATTGGCAAAATTTTTGACCCTTTGGGTCTTATTGGGCCTATTATAGTAGTGGCCAAGTTAATAATGCAGGAATTATGGCTTTTAAAGATAGAGTGGGACTCTACTTTGCCTCCTAAACAACTATTACTATGGAGAAAGTTTCTTTCCAATTTAAAACTTATGGACAAAATTTCAGTCCCCAGATCTATCAAAAGTCATAATTTTGCATCGGTTCAGTTAGTAGGTTATGCTGACGCTTCAGAGAAAGCCTTTGGCTGCTGTGTTTATTTGCGAGTTTTATATGAAAATGGAAAAGTTGAGACTAATTTACTATGCTCAAAACCGCGCGTTGCTCCCGCAGCTAAAAAATTAACAATACCTCAATTGGAACTAAATAGTGCATTATTGCTATCGCAGTTAGCAAGTAGAGTTGGTAGAGTACTTACATCTAGATTGAATCTCTCAGTATATCTGTACAGTGATTCCCAAATTGTATTAGCCTGGATACAGGCCGAAAAAATAAAATGTAATATTTATGTTCAAAACAAAGTACGACAAATTGTCGAGCTCACACAAAAAGCTTCTTGGTTTCATGTAAGGTCTTCTGATAATCCAGCTGACATAATATCAAGGGGGATGGATCCGCAAAAATTGCAAGATCACACTCTATGGTGGCATGGTCCACAATATTTGTCAAAGGCAGACTTCTGTCACGACAAGCCAATATTAAATAATTTATATGGTACAGAGATTGTTGAAGAGGAAATTACTTGTTTTTTACAAAAGGTAGAGCAGTCCTCCATTTTGCATATTTTTGAAAAATTTTCTGATGTAAATAAAATTATAAATATTGTCTCATACATATACAGATTTTATAATAATACTTTGAAAAATAAAAAAGAGGCTATTGACTCAAATCTATCACCGAAAGAATTGCAAGATGCTCTTCTAGTTATCATTCGTTGTGTACAGAAACAGCACTTTGCTGAAGAATTTAAACCAGATAAGAAAACAACTCTTGCAAATTTACACCCTTTCATAGATGCACATGGCTTGCTTCGCGTGGGTGGCAGGTTGCTGAATGCAGGCATACCGCATGATAAAATACACCCCCTAATTCTTCCAAAAAATTGCCATATAACTTCTTTATTAATTAAAAGAGAACATCTCAGATTATTACATGCTGGTCCCAGACTAGTCTTTAGTTCCCTCACACAGAAGTATTGGATCATCAGTGGCATGAGAGAGGTCAAAAAGGTATTGCATAGATGTTTAATATGTGCGCGTTTAAAGGCTGAGACTGCAAAGCAGCTTATGGGTTCATTACCAGCTGAGAAAATTACCGCTACTAGACCCTTTCAGCATGTGGGTATTGATTTTTGCGGCCCTTTTAATACAAAGGTTGGTAGAATCCGTAAACCACTCGTAATGAAGGGGTATATTGCTCTCTTTGTTTGTTTTGCCACTAAGGCAATCCATGTCGAGGTGGTATCAGACCTCTCTACTGAGAATTTTTTGGCATGTTTCAATCGTTTTATCTCCAAAAGAGGCATGCCTACAAAGGTGTTTTGTGTTAAATGTCTTTGCATTGGCAAAGACATTTAAGGGTGCACAAAATCAACTTAAAGATTTATATGAGTTACAAAACTCAAAGTCTCATAGAGACTCAGTGCATAATTTTTGTATAAATAATTATATTAATTTTGTATTTATTCCTAGTTATTCACCGCAGTTTGGTGGATTGTGGGAAGCGGGGGTGAAGAGTGTAAAACACCACCTTAAAAGAGTAGTAGGTAACTTAACTTTGACCTATGAAGAATTTAACACAGTTGCGGTGCAAATAGAAGGTGTTTTAAATTCTCGACCTCTGCTCTCACTGAATCCAAATGAGGGCAAGTATTTGACTCCTGGTCATTTTGTGATTGGCACGGCTTTGAGCAGCTATCCTGAGGTTGATTTAACAGAAGTCCCTACAAATCGTTTACGATTTTGGAACGTGGTAACCAAGCTTAAGCAAGACTTCTGGAAAACCTGGTCAAATGACTACTTGACTCAGCTGCAAAGCCGTCCCAAGTGGAAACATGAATCACCAAATTTGAAAGAAGGAGATATTGTTCTGGTAAAGCATTTGAATACATCACCATTAGTGTGGCCTATTGCTAGAATAATAAAAGTTTATCCAGGAAATGATAAATGTGTGAGAGTGGCTGATGTAAAATTTAATGATAAGGTTTATAGAAGGAGTGTGTCAAAGTTGTGTCCGCTACCTATTAATTAAAAATGTAATATTCTATCAATAAGTAAAGTAAATTTGATTAATTTTAAATATTTTGTATACCGTAGTTCTGCTTCTTGGCCTGGCCCAACTATGTTCAAGTCCACATGAACATATATTGTTTAAAAAGTTAGTTTACAATTTTATACTTAGTTCAATTTAGTAACCATAGCCAATATTAACTGGCAACACATGTTTAGTGTCATTAATTGGCAACATTTTTAGAATTTCCTTCCTCTTAGAAAATTTGTCTGGGCAAGGCACATTGTGTCTTTTCATATTATTGAAAATAAAAAGTTATTAATTTTATAATTAACGCATTTCATTTTGAACACGGGGTGTAAGCAAAATAAGGAAGTGGGCGGGATCTAACACCAGGGGGTGTTAGATCCCGCCCACTTCCTTAATAGGATGTTGTTATTTACTGTTTTTATGTACTGGTTTTGATTATATTTTACATTTTCTACACAATGTATATTGTTAAGAAATAAATTACTTATGACTTATGACTTATTTTCCATCTACCGGTCAATAGCCAAACTATTTGCTCGTTCCGTCATTTTACTTTGTAATTATGTAACTATCTCACACTAGATGTCACTAAGTGCAGGGTCCTATTCAGAAAATGTTTACAAATGATATAAAAACTACCTAACCTTTTTTTCCTATGTGGGTAGGCTTGACATATAAACCTAAATTTCCATCAATCTGCCTAGCCTTTTCCCAACTATGTTGGGGTCGGCTTCCAGTCTAACCGGACGCAGCTGAATACCAGTATTTTACATGGAGCGACTGCCTATCTGACCTCCACAACCCAGTTACTGGGTAATATGATACCCCTTGGTAAGACTGGTTGTCAGACTTTCGGGCTTCTGACGACCCGTAACGACTGTCAAAGATCCACGAATAACAGCCGGGACCAACGGCTTAACGTGCTTTCCGAGGCACGGAGGAATCTCGGTATGTACAGATGGTCACCCATCCACTGACCAACCCCGGCAAGCGTAGCTTAACCTGACGGATCGACCCGTGCGGCTGTTATTACTTAGCCACGAGCTCCTCTATATAAACCTAAATTTGTAGCTTCCTAATTTAATATTCATTTTAAAATAGTTAATTCTTCTTTTTCATTACATTTATGTCCTAATTAACTAATAAACCCACCTTCGCTTGGAACTTTCCTTTCAACTTCACTTTTTATCAATCACAACACATAATTATTCTAACAAACCATGGACAGCAAACTTGTGCTCAGTATGGAGGAACTGGAAAAGCTGTTTGGCTCCCGAATGCGTGAGTACGAAGATAAGCTGCAGAGAGCTACAGCTGGAACTGACCCTGCTCACATAGATCTTGCTGCGCTGTCCCAGGACTTCTCCGAGTTTAAGTCTTTTGTCTGCAAAACATTATCTCACTTCAAAACTCAGATTGAACTCCTGTCTCTGAGTCTAGACAGACATGAGACTGCAATGAGACGAAAGATCTTGCTGTTCCACGGTATTCATGAGAAGCCTAATGAAAGGCTGTGCGACTCGATTCTCCTTCTCATTTCTAAACAACTGTTGATTGACAGCATTAAAATGGAACATCTAGATGTATGCCACAGACTTGGAGCCCCCCAGGGTAAAACCAGACCTGTGTTGGTGCGATTCAACGACATGGAGCATCGTCGGTTGGTTTGGGACAGTAAAACTACACTCAAGGGCAGCGGTATCACCATTTCAGAGTTTCTGACTAAGACACGGCACCAGGTATTTATAGCTGCTCGTAAGCACTTTAGCATCAATAACTGCTGGTCTGCAGAGGGAAAGGTTGTTGTCTTGACGCCTGACAAGTCACGCCGGAAGATAGCGTCTATGGATGAGCTTGATGCATTAATCGCGCTATTCCCCGCTCCCGCACCCAATCTCCCCGTGCCTGCAGCTTCGTCAGCATCTACATCGTCTGTAACAGCAACTCCTAAAGGGAAGCTTGTGAGGAAGGCTCGTCGCTGAGTTTTCTAAATTTCCCCGTGCATGTTTTACTTTGGCCGCGTAGTAATGCATTCGTGTGGTGTCGGTTCACTGAAAAATGTATGTTTCTTTTTGTTAATCTACCCATGGCATTCACTAGGCGGTTATTTTTTCTCACAATGATTTGCTTGCCGGTAGATGTGATTATTTTTATTTTTATTTCTGACGTGACAGCCGTGTGTCAATGTCATTTCTGTGAATGTTTAGTTTTTTGACGTTACGTTTCGTTGCACACTGTGTTTGTTATCCGGACGTTGTGGCTGACATTCTCGGTCGTTAACTTTTAATTATTTTTTATTTTTGTGTCTTGTGATATCTTACTGTTTTACTTCCATACTTTGTTTATAATTGTTGTGTTAAAATCTCTTCCAACAACAGCGATTAGGTGCTTTTATTAGTTGAGCGTATTTACTTACTATTATTATTTTGTTTGTTTGTAGTTTACATAAGTAGTTTTGATATTATTATTATTATTTTTTGGTATATATTTTTTATTTTTTTTTTTATTTTTTTAGTCATATATAAGTATTCAAGTAAGTCATATATAATATTTTTGCAAACTATGATCGATGTAGACCTTGATGATGATTTTTTCTCTTGTTCTTCCTCTTCTAGCAGTTTCCTTAGTGCGGCGAGTGGTTCTTCCTCTCCTATTACTCTTGGGGATCAAATTTCTACTTTGCTTTCCCACCTCCCCAACAATCTTAACATAGCACACATCAATGCCCAGAGTGTCCCTTGCCATTACTCTGATCTTCTGGCTTCCATTAACTGTGCTCATATAGATGCTTTGCTGATCTCAGAGTCCTTCCTCAAACCCTCTCTTTTATCAGTTAATTACGCCCTTCCTGGCTTTGTTCTTATCCGTAATGATAGAACTGGGAAGGGCGGTGGTGGTGTTGCCATTTACTTGCGTAGTGATATTCCCTACAAGATTATCAGCACATCACCATCTTGCTACTCGGGGTCAGCGGAGCATCTGTTTCTCGAAATTTCCTTGCATCACGTTAAAATGCTTCTTGGGGTGATGTACAGTCCTAACCTCACTATTGATTACTTTGACTTTTTTGATTCGCTATTAAATGATTTTTGTCCTCTTATGACCACGTAGTCTTGATGGGCGATTTTAATACTTGCCTTCTTAAAAATGACAGTCGTACTCACAAACTTCAATCTCTCTTATCTTCTTTTAACCTTAGTATTCTGCCTCTTTCTGCTACTCATAATTTTCCTAACTGCACCCCTTCTCTTTTGGACCTGATGATTGTTTCTAATCCTATTAATGTATCTGTGCACGGACAGCTCACCGCTTGTTTTTCTTACCATGACTTAATCTTTATGTCTTATAGGATTCGAACTCCTAAGCGCAAGCCGCGTTATATTTTCCTTAGGAACTATAAGGGCATAGACCTTTTTTTTTTTTTTTTTTTTTTTGAGGGTGGGAAATCATCAAATAACTTCTCCCGCTCTGGGTGGAGCGGGAGGGCGTGTCAGACTTTTACTGACTAAAACCCACCCGTGTTCCTTCAGTTGCCTATGCCAGGGCCGCGGTAACCCTTTCAGACAACCCGCGACCCCAGCGGCGTCGGCCCTATTGGGCCCCGTCACTTGCTGACATCTCTTTGAGGCGCGCGTGGAACACAACGCGCCGTCGACTCGGGCCTGGTCCTTACCGGACGGCGAGCTACCCGCTGCTCACCGTCCGCAGGCCCGCGCCTACGGTGGCCGGAAATCGCCCCGCGATTCCCGCCGCCCAGGGCGTCTCCTGCGGCGACTGAGGGCGTGAGGCTGCCTCTCCCTCACGCGTTCCGCCTCCTCCTTCGCTAGCATCACTGCTTCGCAGAAGGAGGTGACGGCCTCCCATGCACTCTCGCTCCGCACCATGGCCTGGACCAGGCTCGGACGCGAGAGATCGCCGCCGATCGCCTCCGTGAGCATAGACCTGGAGGCATTGCTGCGTGATGCTGGTAGCATCGACTGGACTGACGTTTTGGAGAGCTCTTGTATCAACGATATGGTTCACATTTTCAACAGCACAATACTCAGCTGATATGTACGTGAACTTTTTCAAAATATAAAAATATCCATGTATCCATGAATGAAAAGCAATTGCATGCTCCTGAGATGAGAATGTTAAGAGGGATGTGTGGTGTTACACGTATGGATAGAATAAGAAATGAGTACATAAGAGGAAGTTTGAAAATGGCACCGGTAACTGAAAAGTTCTGCGGTAATCGGTTGTCATGGTATGAGCATGTGATGCGGAGGAATGAGGATAATGTCGTGGGGAAAGTTTTGAATATGAATCTTGATGGCTATAAGAGTAGGGGAAGACCAAAGAAACGATGGATAGACTGTGTGAAAAATTACATGGCTAGAAAGGGGGTGACTACCGAGATGACGACTAATAGAGAAGTATGGAACAAAAAGACATGTTGCGCCGACACCAAATAAATTGGGATAAAAGCTGGAAAATGATGATGGTTATTGACTACGTTTTTAAATACTAATAAAAATAACATTCAAAGCCGACAAACAATTATTTTTGCTGTGTACTTCGACAGATAATGATAGTGACTGTGGCGGCATCTACATTAGGAAAGTTATTGAATTTTAAATCTAAGACAATGTCATGGCTATAAAGCAGTTATGTCACTTAACAATTTTTTAGTTAAGTATTTCTGATCAAAATTTAACAAACATTATGAGGCTAATAAATTACTTCATTAAGAAGCCGTTACGGTATGGTTAACGGCCTTTTAGTACAGTAATAAGATGCGATAATTAGGTTACATGCTTAACAAAAGAAGAAAAATTAATTTTAAAACTAATTAATATGAGTTTCTGGAAATAACAAAATCTTTACGATAAATAGAAAGAAATATCAATTGATGTGTCCAACAATCATTAACCCAAGTATCACCGTTTTTATGAAACAACGATTCCCGCGTTTTTTGCAATTTACTCGGAAACAACTTTTTGAGCTTTTGGGCTTTCTAGTTAAAGGACGGCGGAGCTATTGATTCGACAAAAGTATTTAAGCGAATTCCTTTGCTAGGCTCGGTTTTTTGAGGCCCTCAGATAAATCCTCGATAGTAATTCACTCGACTTTTAAGCTTTAACGAAGTGTTCAGAAAAACGATACTGAAACAATAATCAGTATCGAATGGATAAACTTCGTTTAAAAAACCTCAGAAACCAGCAACGAATTAAGAATGATAATTCGTTGGAAACCAGGCATAAAAGGATAAAATACGTAATATTGAAGCTAACTGAAAAAGTACGGAGAAATTGGTGAAGAAAAAAAACTCGGTAAGTTTTATTTTCTGAAATCGGTTACACTATTAAAAAAATATTATACGTGTCACATCAGTCGCTTACCGGTGCTCTTGTAGGGAGTCAATTCCAGCACCTTGTTGGCCCATTCTCCCTGCATCTTGTCCAGAGACTGCTCGATGACGTACTCCTTGCTGGCGAGCTCGCCGATCTCCGCGATCAGCTCCCCGTGTGCGGCCACTCCTTGCTTTATACACATTTGGAAGGTCTGCTTTTCGTTCATTGTTACGGTTATACCTGAGGACAAGTGGGCGTGTTACGGTTGTTATAAAGTCCTTTTCTCCTTCGTAACTTATTTCCAATCTTTTGCTTGCCCCGTCTGCCCTGAAAACTGGTCCAGATCCACTATCAACGCCCCCATCGACCTCGACGCCGACATCCATGCTGTTGAATTGCTGCCTATTTATTACATGGGGTGGCTTATAACTGGTAAAATATAGGTGTTCCATATGTCTTGCCTACCCTACCCCTACAGGTATTACAGGTGTAATAAGATGTGTTATTTATTTATTTATTGGTCTATCTACAATTGTTACACTGTTCGACCAACTAACACAAGCCATAATACAATCCCAGTGCACAATATTAATCGATAGACACCGCATGCAAAAACAATATTAAAATTAAAAAATATATTAACAATAAAAAAGTACAGAAATGACACAATTTTGTTTTTTTCACAATTTTAACAGTAATATTTGACAATGGAATGGCAATCGTGCGTTACATTTTAAATAATGGTTATCTATTTTGGACTTGGCGCTTGAATTTTTGAAGTGAAGTGCAACAAATATCAATTCCTTCATCACAATCATTCAGAAGCCTGCAAAGTCTAGGGACTGGAGATTTTGCGGAATGGGGGACGCAAAAGCTTGATAGGTTGACGCGGATATTTATAGGGTAGGTTGAAATTAAACTTGCTTAGCAACTGGGGGCAGTCTATTTTACTGTGAAGAATTTTGAACAGAAAGATTAAATCATTATTATCTCTACGTTTTTCAAGTGAAGTCATGCCAAACCTACCCCTACAGGTATTACAGGTGTAATAAGATGTGTTATATTACCAGATTTTTCCATGAACTCGTTCCAGTGCCGCTCCTTCATGCCAGGATTCCTCACTGCTTGTATGATAGGTATCAGTGGTCTAAATTCATCGATATCATCCTGTAAATACATACTTTTAACTCAATACCTTTTTAGGAGTAAAGATATTAGAAAGAAAGAAAGAAAAATATTTATTGTGACTCGCACAGAACTAAAACTAAAACACAAAATAAAAGTTGAAAACAAACAAAATATATAAAAAAAATAAAAATAAGTAAGTAAAAAACAAAAAAGTCCTGTACGAGGCCAAAAGGTCCCTATCTCAGCATGATGCTGCGGCACTTAACATGAGTGTCGCAGCGCTGGTATTCTGATAGGGCCCGCTGTGATGTCACGGGCAGACATACTAAAATACATAAATAATTATAAATAGATAAAATGTAAAACGTTACAAACACAAATAATAAATATAAAAAAACAACTTAATGCAGTCCGCGTGTGAGCGCCCCACGTTACCACATTACTTGTCTACCCACAAAGTATCTGTATTGTATTGTAGTATTACATCACTGTCTGAGTTCATAAGTGCATCTATGATTGATGTTCAGCCTAAATACAAATACACGAACTCTAATCGACCTAGGCACAATAACAAAGCATTTCATTTTACAGTCGACAACACTATGGATTAGACATCTCGAATCGTATGATTTACGACACAAAATAAAATAAAGGATAATGATTTTCCTCTTAATGATTTTAGAGGAATCAAAATCATAAGAAAAATGATCCCGATGCCTAAAATAAAATCTCACTACGTACGAGCTTCTCCAACAAAGAAATATAAGGCAGCAAAACTATTAAAGATTTATACAACGATTTTAAAGAAAACCAACAAGAAAATAATAAAGACGCAGGTATACATACATAACATATTATAAAATATTTACACCTGAATTTAATCTCTCTTTTTTCCAACCCAAAAAGGATCAATGTGATCTTTGCGACTCATACTATAATTCTAATGCTGATCAAAAGAAAGACCTAGAAGAAAAATATAACACTCATTTGGAAGACAAGAATTGTAGTAGGGTCGAGAAGATGAATGATCGCATGAAAGTCAATAAAAACTTCAGATTGCTGTGTATGATTTGGAGGCAGTACAGTGCCCAAAAGGCGATACTTCCTCTTTTTTACCCGACTGCGGCGAAGCCCAAGAGGGTTATGTGTTTGACCTGTATGTATGTATGTATGTATGTATGTATGTCCGTTTCTTTGTTCCCTCGTAACTCCTAAACGAATAAACGGATTTGGATAAATTATACGTCTTTAGATTTGTCTTGGTAGCGCGAGTGTCACTGGCTACATTAAAATAAGAAACAAAGTAAAATGGCGGATTTAGTGTGCCATATTGTGGAGTTCCAGTTTTTTTTCTTCAAATACCATCGAGTGAGATATCAAAATAAAAGGTTTTAAAAGGTGATTACAAAAATATATACAACTTATATTGTTAAAAGTACCTCGAAGTGACAAATCGTAAAAAAAGCTGGAAATAAAAAAAGTAATTAAAAAAACTAAAAAACCCGACTGCGGTGTTAAAAAAAAACTGAAAAGCTAAAAACAAGCCCATTTTAAATTACTCGTAAATAAAAGTTGGAAGTATTAGATAAATCAGAAGTTAGGCTTCAACTAGATATTTATTGCATCGATCTGTTTAATGTATAACTATAAGTCTGAAGGAATAAAGTAAATAAAACGTATTGTAGGTAGGTTAATGTTCAAATCACACGTTTATTAACAAAGGATTTCTTATAACCTTTTCACTTATTTACACATACTACTTAGTCTTTGTGGAATATAAAACATTGTATATACTTGCTACATTAATTGCACAACTAGCAATAGTTAAACAATAGAATCAAACATTTAGAAAAAAATAACGGCCACAGTTTATAATTTAGCATGATATTTAAAGAATAGTTATTAAATCAGACTGACTTACAGTAGGTCCTTTACTTAATACCTGTGCTTGATAGTAACTCAAAGAGTATAATAATCGACTTGTTCTCTCGATGGCCCGTGCTCGAATGCCCGGAGCCCCGATGTTCTCAACCTCTTGTGAGCGTTGAATCCACAGACAAAAAATACAAACGATCGTTGTCACGTGAGAGGCACAGGAAATATAGTCAAACAGCCAATATGATTTTAACAAACCTAAACAACGTAAGTTACATGGTATTCTCTCACAGAAGCAGGCGGGACCCATTCCATTTTTATATTTTCAAACTCAAATGGGTCCCACCTGCTTCCAACTTTTATTTAATTTAAAATGGGCTTGTTTTTTGCTTTTCAGTTTTTTTTAACACCGCAGTCGGGTTTTTTAGTTTTTTTTAATTACTTTTTTAAATATAAGTCTAAACTTAATTGTTATAATTTAACCGTGACGGAGCTAACTGGAAAGGACTGTAATGTAGCATATAAAAATGTGCATTTTTATTTCTGGTCGGAGAGTGATGCAAAACGTGGCGCCATTGAGATCGGCTCATGTGTATATATTTGAAAGCTTTAAGCGATGAAGATGATGACGAAAAGGAAGTTATATTTTATTCCGACAACTGCTGCGGACAGAACAAAACTAAATATATTGCTTCACTGTATTTATATGCAGTTCAAACATTAAACATACATTTCTAATACGGTGTCACACACAAAACGAGGCTGATAGCGTCCACATCGAGAGGGAGATGATTGCACGTGGGTGTCTTACCAATGACTACGTTGTCCGTCACCTAGGACTAGACCATATAACAGAAATGAAATTCTACGTCGAAACCTGACTATACCAAGATATTTATTTGGAAATGATGAAAATACGAAAGTAATCTTAATATGCGACGGAACTTATGTCTATATACATGAAAGCGCTAACTTCTTATTCCAACGACAGTCATACACAAGTTTGAAAATCTTTTAAAACCATTCCTTACAGTCACCACAAATGGCTACATAATTGATGTCAGAGGGCCATATGCTGCTACGAAAACAGATGCAAACAGTGACATTATGAATAATGGTGAATATCCAATTCATTGTCTCCTTGAAAGTAACGATGTATTTATTTTGGATCGAGGGCTTAGGGACAGCTTGGGCGATATAGAAGGTTGTGGTTACGAATACTATGTCCCACCTTCAAACTATAGACATGAATCGCAACTTACCACTGATCAGGTCAACCAATCTCGACTGGTCACTATTTGCCGCTGGGTAGTGGAGGTGGTTAACGGCAGGTTCAAGCGCGATTTTAAGCTGTTTCGCCAAAGATATTTCAACAATGCGTTACCACATATGTTTTCCAACTTCAGAATCGCTGCCGCTATCACAAACTTCTTTCATACACCCATCGAAGATAATCAATACGCAGAAGCGTTTATTAACGAAATAAGGCAGAAGTTAAATACACCTAATATTTTATACGAATACGTGGAAAGGAATCGATTAAACAGTAAAAAGGCTGATTTTACAAGATAAGAAGCAATTGATTTGGATTTTCCGAGATTCAGTGAAGAACAAATCATTTTATTATCTTTGGGAACCTATCAATTGAAATTGGCAAAGTCTTACTGCAGCGAACATTTACACAATGGAATGTATAGAATATAAATAAAGTATCCTTTTTTATATATCTTTCTTTTACTTACCTAATAATAATATGTTTTGCATGCCCATGTGACGGTAGAACATGAAGGACTCCTATTATAAAACATCTATGTAAATTACCCATGTTTGCAAACGAATAAATGATTTGATTTGATTTACGACTCTGATGATAACGATAGATAGGTAGATAATCATCTGCCTAGCCGTTTCTCAATGATGCTGGGATCGGCTTCCAGTATAACTGGATGCTTGTATTTTACAACTGCCCATCTGCCCTCTACAACCCAGTTAGGCACTGGCTCATGCGCCTTGGTAAGCTTAGCTGTCAGATTTTCGGGCTTCTGACGACCCGTAACGACTGTCAAGATCCACGAATGACAGCCGGGACCAACGGCTTAGCGTACTTTCCGAAGCTGAAAAAGATGGTCACCAATCCACGGACCAACCGCGGCAAGCGTAGCTTAACCTGATCGATCGACCAAGATCCGTACATCGATATAGGTAGATAATACCTGTATTAATTCAAAAAGTGCATTACATTATGGAAACGCATTATTTTTGGCTACTGTTAAACTGACATGTTTAATAATGCATAACTCTGAGCGGACTAAGATTTGGAACTTGGTGCCATAGTAAATTTTGTTCAGCACAAAAATACCAATCCAACGATTGTATCACACGTAGCTATTGGAGGTTGGGACCAGAGTTCATACAAATCCTGGCATCGTTCTTTTATTTGTGAATTTAAATTAACGTAGAAACAATAAGAAATGTTTTTCTGACAGTTAATGCTTCTTAGTTTAACAATGCACTAAATCGAAACACATAGATGGTTGTAAAACGATTAAAGACCTACACAAAGATGTTTGTAGAATACAAGCAGAAAATGCTAAAAATACAAGTAATTATGTAACCACTCAAGACACACATAACCACACCACACCACAGAACCACACCACACAATACCACACCACCACCATCACCACCATCTTTACCACAGAATATAATTTAAGTTTCTTCCGCCCCAAAAAGGATCAGTGTGATCTATGTGTCAGCTATGAAAACTCTAACGGTGACCAAAAGTTGATCATAGAAGATAAATATAGAGTGCATTTAAAAGAAAAAGGGCTAAGTAGGGAAGAAAAGTTAAAAGATAGAATTAAGGCAGATAAAATGAATAAAGTCGTAATTTACGATTTGGAAGCCGTTTTGCAATGTCCCAGAGTGGAAACGTCGGCTTTCTATTATAAATCTAAACTAAACAGTTACAATCTGACGTTGACAGAACTTAAAAATAAAGACAACAAAAATGCATACGATAATGTTTACTGCTATTTTTGGATAGAGCTGGACGCAAAACGTGGGGCAGTAGAAATCGGATCTTGTGTGTTATATATTCACAATATTTGAAGAAAATCAGTGGTGAAGAAGATGTTTCTGTAGAACAGCAAAAAAAGCAATCAAACTTATCTACTTTATCCGATTTAATCCGATGAACAACTAGAAGATTTTTCAGCGGGAAGCTCTGATTTATGATTCGACTCTGAAAACTCAGGTGATTCGAGCGTATATAAAAATGGAAAGAATACGTAAAATATTAAGAAAAGAAGGAATGTCGTACGAAACAAGAGAAGATAGTGTTAAAAAAGAGAAAAAAATTAAGGAAAATTCTTGCACTGAAGGCTAATTAATGTATCAAAAAATTTTATAAAATTACGGAAGAAAAACGAACTTCTTTATTTAATAATTTTTAGCGTTTGTACACTCTGCGCAGACGTGACTGGATACTCAGAATGATGTTCCCGTTATATTTCAGTAAAAAGAAACAGGACATAGGCACCGGAAAGTCGAAGAAATGCTACTTATGAATATTTAATTAATGACGGAGAGGTCAATTCAATTCAATTCTGAATTCTTTATTGCATTCCATAATGTAAAACAGTTACTTAAAATGAATGACACAGTGATAGACCCTTTCGGGCACAGCATAGTAGGAGAGAGGAGGAAGAGCGCTTATTTTGTGTTTATTATTATTTACTAGCTGACTCGACAGACGTTGTCCTGTCTTAGCTATGAATATGCTAATGTAAACTTTCTTTCGACATTGTCGAAAGAATCATCATCTCAATAGAAGTAGAGTAGAGTATGTAAATTCTAATAACAATTTAGCTGATTTATTGACTGTGTAAAGAAAAGTTTGTAAACTTTGTTAACCAATTTATGAGTTAATTTTTATTTTATTAAGAGCCTTTACCTAAAGGTGACTTTAGAGTACAGGAGTCCCTAAGTTTAATTTTTTATTTTAAGATATAAATCTTTACAAAATGTTGTGTCAAATAAAGAACTAAATAGTACCTACTTTGTTGTAACTTAAGTTTATATTTCTTGTAAATGTCATCAACTACCCAAAAACTTAACATTGATATTTCATGTTAGTAATGCCCAAATAAAAAAAATAATAATAGTCATGATTAGAGATGGGCAAATGCCTGGGCATTTTTGGCAAATTGGTATTATTCCTAATAATAAGTGCCCATACATTTCTGTCTTTGGGCATTTATCTGGGCATATATTTTTTGTTCCAAAATTAATTTAAGAAATTGATGTTATCTTTGGAAACTGGTCTAACTTGTTGAGTTTAGTTATGGTTAATTCTTTAAAGATGTATATTTTTATATTTGCACATTCTAATTAAATTTATGTTTTACAAAGCCATGTTTACGAATATACATGTTACGAATTACCGCGGCGGCGGCGTACAAATACTTGAAAATTAATTGTATGAATGAAAATGAATTCTCACTCGGGTAAGTTAGGAGTAGGTTTCTGCTTGAATAAAGTAAGAAAATTGACAGCACTCTGCACATCTGCAACCACCGAAAGATCACTTCGCACTCAGGGATATTTATACACAGTGCAAAAAAAACCGTCTCACATCAGAAAGAGCGGCAAAAATAACTTTTTTATCTTATAAATTGGAATTTATTAAATAAATATGAAAGCGCACATAGTCTTTTCAATGAAGATACTGCTCCTGAAAGTTCTGACATGGAAGACACTGTGGCGGCATCTACATCGCCACATACGAACTACGCATCAATGACATGACGTCACGCAATCCTGCATCGCGCAATTAGAGTTTACCACGCGACTAGCATATATACAACGACCCGACACCAACTGTTGGGCAGTAGCCCACCAGACACAACACCCGTCTGGTCGGAGGATCCTCCCTTTTCTATGGAGGATGAGTGAACTTTACACCCTGTTCCTCATGCCTCTAAACTGGTGACCCCGAGCATGAACGTCAGTGCAGCCTTCGTGCAACTACATCAGCGTGACGTCATCAGCATCACTTCCTCAAGCTTTCGAGCGGCGAGTCATACAGCCAGCCAGCATCCACGGCTTCAACAGGTATCCTGACCACAGCATGCAGCGGACGCGCATTCCTGGTCATCACCTTCAGCCTCAACCTCAACCCAGCGCTGTACACTCCGACTCACTGGAGCATAACTCAGGGATTGACAGAGAAAACAGTTGAAATTGAATTTTGCTCTGAAAATATAAGTTTTTTTTAAACTTTTTCATATGTTTTATCAGTAATAAGTACCGTGTACAATAAGTACCGAGTGGACGTACCGAGCGGACGTCTTGTGTGTTCGTTACCGAAAAATAATTATTTTCGAGAATGTCGCTGAATTGTAGTGGTTGTGGTGTGGACGTAACTGGCATGCCATTTATTGAGTGTTCCAAAAAGTCTTGCAATAAAGTGTATGAATTAAAGTGCCTTGGAATTACTACGGACTTTGCAACGTACTCTCAGGAATATAAGGATCAATGGGTATGTCCTGAGTGTGTCTGTTCACAACGCAAGCCAAATCGCAGTGCTGATACACCAGTTGGTAGAGTATCTGACCAAGTAAGCACTTTTTCAATAAGCAGTAATGTGAACACTCAGCGCGGCAGTCGCATAAAGTACACAGAATCGCCGGCGACGGAACGTAAGTCCAACTTGCTAGAAGAGATTAAGGATTTTCGATTGGAGGTAATGTCACGCTTAGATAGCCAGACTAGTATTATGGAAAATATGCAGGAAATATTTAATTGCACGAAAAATGAGTTGCAAGAATTACGTTTATACGTGAAGGTACTCGAACAAAAAGTCGACCAAGTTTTCGCTCTAGAAAATCAAATGAAGGAACTAAGTACACGCAACCAATATTTAGAACACCAAATAAATATCTCCAAAATATCACAAGCATCAGAGGAGACCGTGAAATGTACTAATACAGCAGAAATAATTGTTTCATATGTTTTTAGCACCGCAATCTCAAATAGAAGAAGAACCTCCAGAACCGAGAACCATTGAATTATTCCAAAACGATTTGTAAACAACCCGCAAACCCGCAACTAGCAAAGTTCGTGAGTAACAAACTCGCCGCCGGCGCATCAGCTGTTACATCATGTGTGGCCATGAAAACAGTGGAACAAACAATGGCGGGTGAAGTTTCGCAAGAGAAGGAACAGCATTTGCCATCAACAGAGGATGAGATGAACAGCAAGGCAGATAGTAATGAAGGGTGGAATGTAGTCCGTAAGAATAAAAGGAAAATCCAGAGTAAAGAAGTAAAAAGAGGGCAAAACTCGAACCTTATGGAAATTCAAGCAATGGAGCGTAAGAAACATCTTCACGTTTGGCGCCTTCATCCGGAAACTACTGTCGAGAACTTAACCACTCATGTAAAACAGGTGTGTGGATCTGAAGTGAATGTTAAAATTGAGAAAATTAAGCATAAGACAGAGAGAGACTACTCTTCTTTTATTGTTGGAATCTCGGAGGGATTATACCAAAAATTATGTCAACCAGATGTATGGCCTCTGAATGCAGAATTTTCGGAATGGATTTGGTTTCGGAGACCAACAAATAAGCCAAATGACGGAAAATAGAAATATTGATTTTTTTTATCAAAACGTAAGAGGTCTGCGTACAAAGTTGGGTGTGTTTTGCAATAATGTAGAAACTGTAGGAGCTGATTTAATTGCAATAACAGAAACTGGCTGCAATGAGTCAATAAAAGATGCCGAAATTATACCGCAAGGGTATCAAATCTTACGATGCGACCGAACGGACGGACGAAAACAAGGAGGCGTGTTTCTCGTGGCCACACACGGGTTCGAGCTACGTAAAGTGACAGTACCCGGTGACGTAAATGTAGGTAGCTGTGCTTTTGAACTGATTTGTGCTACCGTACATACCCGTAATAGATATTTGTTTTTGTGCTGTGTTGTTTATATTCCTCCAAGTAGTTGCGAAAATGATTATATGATTTTGTTTAGAATTATTGAGCAGTTAAGTGTTAAATATAAGGACGTTGTTGTGTTAGGAGATTTTAATTTATATTCTTGTAATAATAATGTGATAAATTGTTATGAATATTTTCTTTCGTTTTGTGAATTCATACAGACAAATCACGTACCTATCGTATTACGTTGGACTGCACGTCTACGGACGTATGTTGGACGTCCGCCGTCAGTGCGGAGGAACTCTGACCGTAGACGAGTCAGATTTCGTTACACAATTGGAGGTTGGAAGTTATTCCATAACAAAATTAATTGAACAATATCTCGCTGGGTTTGGTAATACCAGCATTCCAAGTTCCTCCGAATGTGACTTCATTTTTGACAAACCGGCTCTTCAAGCTGGGGAGAATTTATTAGGATTTTTCGGGCCTATAGCCGAGAATCCAATTGATTATGCCACCTATGTTTGTCCCGGAGTGGTGGCCCAAAGAATCGTTGAAGACATGGCACGTACAGCCGTTCCAGCTGCGGAGGATCCAGGCGACGACTGGCAGTTAGAAATCGATCACGTACCTAATTGCAGTAGCCGTCAGTTGGATTTAGTATTGTGTTCATTGGGTGTGGGTGAGGTGCGCGTGAGTGCTGCGGACGAAGCGCTAGTGCCAGTGGACCCCTACCATCCGCCGCTCGTAATAAGCGTGCCCAGAGGTAAGTGCGAGCGTTCGGACAGTAAATCCACTGAACACACGCCTGCAGACCATGCAGTGACAGAATCGAGTGAATTGTGGCCACAGTGGAGTTTTGCCAAAGCGGATTACGATTCATTATACTCATCGCTATTATCAAACGATTGGGGTCCGATGTATGATATACATGACCCCGAGGCGGCGCACACAAGGCCGGATTACTTATTTACGATGCCAAAAATATAATTTTACAATGTGCACAAACTTAACAAAAATAGTTGGTTTAGCTTCTCCAATAAACGAACAATAGATTTACAAAACAATAAAGCCCACGGAAGCAACACAAAAGGCTGTGCGAGCGCCCTTTGTATCCCTTTTTTCAAACGGTACAAATGTGAGTCAGTTGCGTCCGAAACCGTGATAAGTAACCACGCTTGTGTCGCGCTGCAGTGCGTATTAATTTTGTGTTTTAAATTGGAGAGTGAAGCATCAGGTATGTTCCTTTAGTTCTTATTGTTTAATTGTCAATTACTTTAAGTATTGAGCAGTAATATAATTTTGCATCAAACACTAATTTTATTCAAAAATATTTAGATTTACATGAGTTTGCATTAATTTGAAAAAAGTTCCGCATAGTTCCATAACATTTTGTTATTTCTCATAAACTATGACCCATGAAGATGTAAAAAAAGCAAAAATGCCGTCCCCTTATTTGTCCCTTTGTTAAATCTGACTCTTTGTTTTCAGGTAGTCGTGTTGAGCCCGTTTCACAGCAGAGGAAGATCTATAGAAATGAACTATTTATATTGTTAAGAGATGAACGTTTTTTTGGTTTTTCGTCATTCAAGTGTAATGAACGATTATTACAATACATAATGGACAAGTGTAACATACACTCCTTTGCAAAAAAAACGGGCGGTTTGGATTTTTGTACATTATTGGTAATCATTTAGTTCTAAAGAGGTTTTAATACCAAAACTATGTTACTGGCACTTAATAAAGATTCTGGGTATGAAAAAAAAGTTAATTTCAAATTCGAAACTGGTGTTTTTAAAAATAATAATTCTTTTTTCAGTTTATGACTTTTTACTTACTATTCGTGGGTTTGCGGTTAAAAGGTTATCAGGCAACTAAAACTAATTTCTCGTTATTTTTATTAGAATATTTTATGTTTATCGCATTATCCTGCCTTATTGTGACTTAAAACAGATATCTTTGTGTCGATTGTAATGGCAGAAAAAGCAATAAGAGCTAGTAAAATTATAGCGCTGCTGGAAGTGGGGTGTAGCCAATGTTACGGCTCACAGCGGTTAAGCGTGAGTCGTTCAACCGTCCAAAGAACCTGGACTCGATACCAAGAGACAGGTTCCGTTCAAAGAAGGCAAGTTTCTGGGAGAAAAAGTTGCACACAACCACGAGACGACCGCTTTTTAGTGGCTCAGGCGCTGAGGAACCGCAGATGCAGTTACATAGACCTCAAAAGAAACCTTGAAGAGGTACGAGGAGCACAGATTAGCCTATGGACAGTGAGGAGGAGGCTTTTAGCCGTTGATCTACGCAGTCGACGACCAGCGCGGGCCCCCAATTTACTCCGTGAGCACCGGATTGTTCGACTGAGGTTCACTAGAAATTGTCTATCTTGGACACTAGGTAACTGGAGTAGCGTACTCTTCTCCGATGAGGCTCGAATTTGTTTAAATGGTGAGGACCGACGTCGGCAAGTGTTACGAAGACCAGGGGAACGCTATGCCGACGTGTGTTTTGAAGTAATCACCCCTTATGGTGGAAGGTTCGTTATGTTTTGGGCGGGCGTAACTTCCAGCTATCGTACCGAGATAGTGTTAATTTAAAATGGCTCACTAAATGCGCAAAGGTACATAACAGGAATAATTTGTCAACATGCACAGCCCGCACTGACTGTAATTGGTGAAGATGCCATTTACATGAACGATAATGCTCGAACCACCGTTCTGGCGACGTAGATGCTTATATGCAAGAGGTCGGTATTCGTCGTCTGGATTGGCTAGCGCGGAGCCCCCACCTTAACCGCATTGAGCATGTCTGGGACCTTCTAAAAAGGCGAGTACGATCTGTAAAACCCCTTCCACAAAACATCAGGGAGCTTAAATATGTGATTTCGGCTGAGTGGGAACACATTCCACAAGACACCATCAAAAGCCTGGTGGAAAGCATGCCAAGACGATTACATGCCGTAATCGCTGCAAGGGGAAGTCATACTCGTTATTAATTTTAATTTTTTAATGTCTTTTTTTATTAAAATACCATAAAAATACTCGTAGTCTTAATTTAATTATACCCTAAAAATTGTCATTTTAACACGACTCTCTGTTTACATTGTTTAAAACATCGATTCCAGGATTTAAGGGTTAAAAACTATATTCTCAATAATAATAAGAAATTTCTAGTCATTTATGCTAATGACATACTAAAAATATTAATATTATCAATAGAAAAGCTAATGATTGTAAGGTGCCCGTTTTTTTTGCAAAGGAGTTTAGTTGATCCGTCTGAAACTTTGGTAAAACAATTAAAAGATGTCGTAAAAGTGTTTGTGACAAAACTTTTAGGCAAATGGCGTGAATGTAAATATATGTTTGACCGTTTTAACAACAACCACGCCAGTTGGCTCAGTGAAGAGTTCAAACTCCCGAAGATGGAATCAAGACCACAACCTACTTCTTCAGAGAAGAGGAGAGGTAGGCCCAAAAAATTGTTTGCAGACTGCGCTGATCGCAGCAAAAAAAGAAAACTTAAGCCTCTCGTCTCACGATTTACGACTGAAAAACTAGGTTTAGCGACTGAAGCCAGTCTGGTAAGAGCAGGTAAAAGAAATTAGTATTAAGAACAAAAAATAATGATTTTGCACTGACTTTTTTATTATTATTATCATCTCAAAACTATACTTACCTATAACTATATAGTTTTATAATAACTATGATACGTTCTAATAGTTATTATAAAACATAATTACCAAGTTAGATCGTAAAAAAGTTTATTTTTGGCATCGTAAATTGGTAATCTGGCCTTGTGTGCGGCGGTTCAATATTTTTATACCACCGTAAATAACAAAATTAATAATTGCGTTCCAAGGAAGAGGAAAGTATGTGTAAATTCTAGGTTTAGGTACCCGGAGTGGTATACTGGTGAAATTATTCATTATATTAGAAAAAAGGCGATATTGCATAAGAGGTTTAAAGAAAGTTGGGTAAGCAGTGACTACGAAATGTTTGCTCGGTGTAGGGCGGCGGTAAAGACGATGATAGTGCGTGCCCATAACCAGCACCAGGAGTGGGTTCAGCAACATTTTGCAAAAGATCCTAGATCTTTTTGGGACTATGTGAGGTCTAAAAAAGCAACAGGGAACCCTAAAAATATCATAAAGGACGGCAACATTTTATCTGATTCGGAGTGTGCTAAAGAGTTCGCGCAGTATTTTTATTCTGTCTACAACAGTCAGCAGCCGCGTCTCGACGTAAATGCAGCGGTAGCTTCAAGCGGCGGTCACAGCTCGCGTGTTCACATAGCTCGCCTAGCATTGACTCAAGTAACGGATGCACTTACTCGACTTAAACCAAAACGGTCAGCGGGGCCGGACGGAATTCCAGCTTTTGTTATCAGGGATTGCCGCGCTGTATTAGCGAAGCCACTCTTACACCTTTATAATCTGTGCTTGGAGACCTCGTATTTTCCTGAGTGTTGGAAAATCACGCGCGTGATTCCAATACCTAAGGGTGGAATGGATTCAGACGTGAGTGGATATAGGCCGGTGGCAATTCTGTCAGCTCCAGCAAAAGTTTTTGAGTCGACCATACACAAGTGCATGTTAGACCAAGTGTCCAGTTTGCTATCGGACGCCCAGCACGGTTTTCGACCGGCGTGTAGCACAACCAGCAATTTACTGAACTTTATGACGTACGTGGTTCCAAATGTTGATGCTGGAGTGCAAGTCGATGCTGCCTACTTTGACTTTAAAAAACTTTTTTACAAAAACAAAAACCGACTTCCAAAAAAAACACTACAAATTGAAAAATAACTTTAATTTCGGAAGTCGGTGTCTTTGGATCTGTATTTTAGTTTTTTGCCACCGACTTCCGAAATTAAAGTTATTTTTCAATTTGTAGTGTTTTTTTTGGAAGTCGGTTTTTGTTTTTGTAAAAAAGTTTTTATTTTTCACTTTTTAGTGGTTCAGTTTGTAATTTATCTAAGTTACAATAACCCAATGTCAGCTGCTCATCACGTTTTACAAAATGTTGCTTTTCCCGATGCAGGGCCGTTAATTTTTGAGGAGTTCTCCTAGTAAGAACCAGGAGAAATTGAGCTCATGGTGAAGTCACCATTACCATTATTTTGACGAGCATAAACCATATTAAAGTAATCGAATCGCAACCTGTTATATACTTAGATATAATTGAGTATTTCCTATGGCCCTCTGTGGTCTTCATCATCAGTTCCAGCTCACCGAATGGTCCGAGAGCAAATGCACGAGTTACTATAAAAAATACCGAAATCGATATAGGTGTGCCCATAAAATTTGAGGGTTTCCCTCGATTTCCATGGGATCCCATCATCAGATCCTGACTAGATGATCATGGGACCACTTGGGACGTATACCCTTTCGAACAAAAAAAGAAAAATCCAAATCGGTCGAGCCATTTTCGAGTAATCGGGGAACATACATAAAAAAAAAAAAAAAAAAAAAAAAAAAAAAAAAAAAAAAAAAAAAAAAAAAAAAAAAAAAAAAAAGGTTCCGACGAATTGAGAACCTCCTCCTTTTGGAAGTCGGTTAAAAAGCATTCGATTTCGGAACTGAAGCAACTGAAGCAATGCAGGAGTCGGATGTACTCCTGCATTGCTTCAGTTATTTGCTAACTACATGAGAGGTCGACGGCAGTTCGTAGAGTATGCCGGTTGTAGATCTGAGCCTTATTATACAAGATCAGGAGTAAACCAGGGCAGTAATGTGGGTCCGCTAAGCTTTATTATTATGATAAATGACCTGCCTGAAGCTCAGAAGTCAGGGTTGCCACTTGTCTATTATTCGCGGATGATCTTAAATTGCTCATGGCCATTAAAGAAAAAAGTGACTGTGCACGATTGCAGCAAGATATAGACTCTGTAGCCGAGTGGAGTAGAAAAAATAAACTGCAGTTTAACTTAAAAAAATGCTCAGTCATAACTTTTAGCAGAATGAGAGAACCACGTCATCACGAGTACAAGATTGAGGGCACATCAATTGAGCGGGTAGAAAAGGTACGCGACCTGGGTGTGCACCTGAGCACTGAGTTAACATTTCGAGACCACATTGTGAATGTTTGTAAGAAATCATACAGAAGTCTGGGTTTCGTTCTACGGCGGGCATCGGGTTATACAAATATAAAAGCAGTTGCGGCATTGTATAATGCCCTTATTAGAACTCAGCTAGAGTATAATGCTGTCATATGGGCTCCGCATGAGACTAAATATAGTCTCATGTTGGAGCGCATACAAAACAAATTTACCAGATTTCTGTACATGAAGCTATACGGTGTCTATCCCTTCTATCCGTTGATGTACCCAACCTTATTCGTTATCGGTATGGTCGGGTACAACAAACTCGAGACAAGAAGGGACTTAGCTATCACCACATATTTATTTAAACTGTTACGTGGTAAGCTCTATAATTCCGGTGTTTTGAAGGAGATTTGTCTGAGTGTGCCTGACAATTACGTGTCGCGGCGTCGGAAGCCACGGTTACTAGCAGTGCCACATGCACGAACCAACTTGCTCAGCAAAGCGCCTCTGACGCGCGCCTTGCACGCACTGAATGACACGGCTGACAGGGTTGATTTGTTTTCATGTTCTGTAAATGAATTCACAAAAGTCATGTTGTATGTGTTATGTTATTTAAGATAGTTATATAAGATAGTTTAGTTAAGGACCACGCTACCGCATTAGGAATTTCCTGTAATGGTAGCAGTGTTTGTGATAAATAAATAAATAAATAAATAACGCAGCGCCACCCCGTCTCACTGGGGTATCACCGCAGACAGTTCCGACTCACCGTGAACTATGCGGCACCCGTTTCCGACTCACTGGAACCACAACTGGCACTGGCAAGCATCGCAAGATACACGACTCAGACCACTATCGACCTCCGGTCTCCGGAGTGGAGTGATGTGGCGGCATCTACATCGCCACATACGAACTACGCATCAATGACATGACGTCACGCAATCCTGCATCGCGCAATTAGAGTTTACCACGCGACTAGCATATATACAACGACCCGACACCAACTGTTGGGCAGTAGCCCACCAGACACAACAAAACAACAAAACAATCAAATGGTTACTAAATCGAAGCTACGCTGAAACTGAAAAAGTCCTAGGTATAATAAAATAACAGGTATATGTCGTTATTATCGTTTATTTTATTAATTATAGTATAATTGTATTCTTGGGCCTTGTTTCACAGTGTCGGAGTGGATTCTACTTACGGGAATCAATTCGGAGATGGTGAGACAGGTGCCTGGTAGTTTTCTATGTATAATATTATATTTTTATATGTAGTTTTCTATGCTCATGTAATTAATTACAATTTAATATGTACATATATTATATACCTATATATATTTATGAAATATCGTATGTACAATAATAGTAAGCAAACACACACTCAAACACACCCTCACACATACAACCTCACACATTCACGCACACCTTCACACACATACACATTCACACACATCCATACACACACCATTAATCACTCGCAATTGTATCACGATGACAACGTTTACTGTGAGATATAATGGGGGATCCTGGAGTTCTAAAATACAGGCCTAGGCTTAGTTTAGACTCCAGATCTTCCACAAATTACAAATTGTCTAAATACCTGTCAAAGTGTCAACTTATTATGTCTTTAGTATTTTTTAAGAAATAAGAATGTAATTTGTGGGGATAAATAAACATAATTTTATTATTTTTTGTGTGTGTTTGATTCTTCATCACGCTCAAACGGCTGGACCGATTACGATGTAATTTGGTATGTAGATAGCTTATACCCTGGATTAACACATTTAAGCTACTTTTTATCCAAACCAAAGAGTGAAACCACGGGGCGCAGCTAGTTTATTAAATAACCTACTGTTCCTGAAATCAGAACTTTGAAGACACAGATAACGATATTATATGCAACGATGATGCCACGGAAGGTCACATGCGGGAGGATATGGAATCTTTATTTTTCGAGGACAGATGGGAATATATGGAACCAGTAGCTTCAACTTCACGACAAACAAACGATATTCAATTCATAAATATAAGCGAACAGTTATACGATACCGATAGTGATTAGGGTGATTGGCCCTACAATACAATAAAAATGTTAGTTTGATTATTATATTATTCATTATACTAGCGGACCCGACAGACGTTGTCCTGTCTGCACGATCCTAGAACCCGATTTCAGCGCCACCTACCGGGTCCAATTGTATTTTCAAACCATCCAGGAACCCATTGAAATATAGACACAAAATTCCATCTAAATCGGTCCAGCCGTTTACGAGGAGTTAGGTGACAAACACACGTGCAGAAGAATTATTTATATTATTAAGTTTATTATCATTGACATTCTTTTATTTCTTTAATAAGTACTATTTTACATGAAGAACTATATTAAATCACGTTTAACGACCCCATATTTTATGCCCTGCGATTGGGCATATGTCAGGCATTAATAAATTTATGCCCAAAATGCCGGAATTTTACCAAATTTTCCTGCCAGTCAGAAACACATTGCCCAGCTCTAGGCACGATAATGACCCAGCTGTACAGCCGTGCTGTCCTTACCCGTATTTTAACGGCAACGTGCTGCACTTTGGGCATGTCCTGGAAGGTGCGCACGCACTTGACGATGGTCTTGTAGTACTCGTTGACGAGCTGTTCAATGGTGTCCGCGTCCACGTACATCAGCGGGTTATCCAGCCAGACCTCGCGGGACTTTAGGAAATCTGCAACACAACAATATTTTTAAGAGGGGAGGTGGCCTACGAGGAGTTTGAAAAAATAAGTATTTTATGAAACTATTGCCGTCGCGCTGTGCCCGAACAGTGATAAGAGAGTGCGATAGCGACAGCTGCAGCTCAGACCGATTATATCATAAAAATTTTGACGAAATCCACGTTTCGTATTCCCCTTTTTTCTCCTCGAAAACTGAGCCGATTCAATTATTTTTTTCATTAAAATTTTAAGAAAGAGTGTGTCTAGGTTTCTATCGTTTTCTTTTATGTAAAAAACTTTTAGAATTTGTCTGGTAGTCCTCTAATCACGGCGGTAAAAATTGGACATTTTTTGTAATTTTTGGAGGCTCATATTTTCTTTACTAATTAGTTCCTGAAAAAAAGGAAATGACAGGGACAGCAAACTTAGATTTTATGAAAAAAAAAATGATTGCTCTAGTCTAGAGGCATTATTCAGGAAGAAAAACGGCGAATACCTTTGTATGGAGAGGCCACCTACCCTCTTAAGAAATATTGTAATTTTATCACAAAAAAAATTGTTTTGGGATTACGTTGTTAACTTTGTTTTTGGGATAAATTCTTTTCAACTACGGAACCCATCATTGTGTGTGGTCCGACACGCACTTACCCGGTTTTTTTGTGTTAGTGTTATTTCTTTGCATCATGTTTACCGCAAATAAACGTATGTAGTGGCGTGGGTTAAGGTCCAGTGAAAACACGATTGATGCCACGAAAACAATTTAATAAAACACAACAACTTGTAAAACAATTACTATGGCTTAACTAAATTACAAATATGGCGGGAGCGAACGAGAGCCGTGGACGAATGAAAACGCTACGTGCGCTTGTCGGGCGGGCGCGCGACTAAACCGGAGCGCGGGAGGGACGCCGCAGGCGGCGCGCGGATAGCGCGCATGCGCGACGCTCGGCCGATGCCTAACTAACCGTGCGGCTGCGCGCCGTACAGCGTTTCAACCCGAAAATCCGTGTTATACGTATTTTATTTCTTACTTCTACTATTAAAAGTATTTTGTAATACAAAAAACCGGTCAAGAGCGAGTCGGACTCGCGCACCGAAGGTTCCGTCCCAATTTCTGAAAAAGTGTGCTAGTTTGAGACATCGTTTTATTTTTCCTGTAATCTTTACATAAACTTCTATCACATAGAATAATTTCAGATTTTTATCTTTGCAAACTTCGGAGTTAAGGGGGGAACGGTCTTTTTTTTACATTTTTCATCAAAAGTCGAAAACTATGGGGCCTAAAAAAAAATAAAAAAATGCTTGAGAATGTGCAAACAGCGCCCTTTCATATGATACCCCACATGCCCTAGTAGCCCCACTTTGAATTTTGAAGACCCCCCTTTCAGTCCCTGTTACAAAAAAAATATAAATATTTTTACTTCTTTCTTACTTGCAAAATTGTTGGGTAAACATCATCTAAAATTATTCCAAATTTCAAGTTGATAGCATTAGTAGTTCTTGAGATATCCAGCTGTGACAGACAGACAGACAGACAGACTGAGTCACACCATAAGGGTTCCTTTTTTACCATTTTGGTACGGAACCCTAAAAACAACGATTACATCTTTGCAACATCGGCAATACCAGTTTGTAAGGCAAGAGTTTTGCTAAAGCGTCGTTGACCAACTGCCAAGTGGCCAGCCAGCTAGCATTGCTATCAAAAGAAAATGTGTGTACCTGACGCAGTGACCCATAGGTTCCTATAGGGCTCGAACTCCTTTACGAGCTTGTTGAGGTCCGAGAATGGTACAACGGGCTGTCCGAATAGTTTCTGACGCTGGTTGAGAATTCGGCCCCAATCCTGTGCGTCCTTCATTGCTTTCCATGCCTTCTTTATATCGTTTGCTATCTCGTGTACCTGGGAGAAAATAAAATTATTTTGCTATTAATTTTAATACAATGTCATAACAGTAATGCAACATATTTTAGTAAATCCTCGACTGCCAGGTAACTCTCTGCAACTGACTCGTTAGTCTAATATTCATTAGGAAATAAAATTATTTTGCTATTAATTTTAATACAATGTCATAACAGTAATGCAACATATTTTAGTAAATCCTCGACTGCCAGGTAACTCTGCAACTGACTCGTTAGTCTAATATTCATTAGGAAATAAAATTATTTTGCTATTAATTTTAATACAATGTCATAACAGTAATGCAACATATTTTAGTAAATCCTCGACTGCCAGGTAACTCTCTGCAACTGACTCGTTAGTCTAATATTCATTAGGAAATAAAATTATTTTGCTATTAATTTGAATACAATGTCATAACAGTAATGCAACATATTTTAGTAAATCCTCGACTGCCAGGTAACTCTCTGCAACTGACTCGTTAGTCTAATATTCATTAGGAAATAAAATTATTTTGCTATTAATTTGAATACAATGTCATAACAGTAATGCAACATATTTTAGTAAATCCTCGACTGCCAGGTAACTCTCTGCAACTGACTCGTTAGTCTAATATTCATTAGGAAATAAAATCATTTTGCTATTAATTTTAATACAATGTCATAACAGTAATGCAACATATTTTAGTAAATCCTCGACTGCCAGGTAACTCTGCAACTGACTCGTTAGTCTAATATTCATTAGGAAATAAAATTATTTTGCTATTAATTTTAATACAATGTCATAACAGTAATGCAACATATTTTAGTAAATCCTCGACTGCCAGGTAACTCTCTGCAACTGACTCGTTAGTCTAATATTCATTAGGAAATAAAATTATTTTGCTATTAATTTGAATACAATGTCATAACAGTAATGCAACATATTTTAGTAAATCCTCGACTGCCAGGTAACTCTCTGCAACTGACTCGTTAGTCTAATATTCATTAGGAAATAAAATTATTTTGCTATTAATTTTAATACAATGTCATAACAGTAATGCAACATATTTTAGTAAATCCTCGACTGCCAGGTAACTCTGCAACTGACTCGTTAGTCTAATATTCATTAGGAAATAAAATTATTTTGCTATTAATTTGAATACAATGTCATAACAGTAATGCAACATATTTTAGTAAATCCTCGACTGCCAGGTAACTCTGCAACTGACTCGTTAGTCTAATATTCATTAGGAAATAAAATTATTTTGCTATTAATTTTAATACAATGTCATAACAGTAATGCAACATATTTTAGTAAATCCTCGACAGCCAGGTAACTCTGCAACTGACTCGTTAGTCTAATATTCATTAGGAAATAAAATTATTTTGCTATTAATTTGAATACAATGTCATAACAGTAATGCAACATATTTTAGTAAATCCTCGACTGCCAGGTAACTCTGCAACTGACTCGTTAGTCTAATATTCATTAGGAAATAAAATTATTTTGCTATTAATTTTAATACAATGTCATAACAGTAATGCAACATATTTTAGTAAATCCTCGACTGCCAGGTAACTCTGCAACTGACTCGTTAGTCTAATATTCATTAGGAAATAAAATTATTTTGCTATTAATTTTAATACAATGTCATAACAGTAATGCAACATATTTTAGTAAATCCTCGACTGCCAGGTAACTCTGCAACTGACTCGTTAGTCTAATATTCATTAGGAAATAAAATTATTTTGCTATTAATTTGAATACAATGTCATAACAGTAATGCAACATATTTTAGTAAATCCTCGACTGCCAGGTAACTCTGCAACTGACTCGTTAGTCTAATATTCATTAGGAAATAAAATTATTTTGCTATTAATTTTAATACAATGTCATAACAGTAATGCAACATATTTTAGTAAATCCTCGACTGCCAGGTAACTCTGCAACTGACTCGTTAGTCTAATATTCATTAGGAAATAAAATTATTTTGCTATTAATTTGAATACAATGTCATAACAGTAATGCAACATATTTTAGTAAATCCTCGACTGCCAGGTAACTCTGCAACTGACTCGTTAGTCTAATATTCATTAGGAAATAAAATTATTTTGCTATTAATTTTAATACAATGTCATAACAGTAATGCAACATATTTTAGTAAATCCTCGACTGCCAGGTAACTCTGCAACTGACTCGTTAGTCTAATATTCATTAGGAAATAAAATTATTTTGCTATTAATTTTAATACAATGTCATAACAGTAATGCAACATATTTTAGTAAATCCTCGACTGCCAGGTAACTCTGCAACTGACTCGTTAGTCTAATATTCATTAGGAAATAAAATTATTTTGCTATTAATTTGAATACAATGTCATAACAGTAATGCAACATATTTTAGTAAATCCTCGACTGACAGGTAACTCTCGTCAACGGGCTCGGTTAAAGGCAACCTGCCTCCTTTTGCTAAAAACAGGCGAAATGTTATAATAATTATGACGATCTAGGACCCTTTACCTTATAGAAATCATATTGCAGCGTGAGAGTCATGCACTGCGCGGTGAACATATCGATCTTATCGTATAACGTCTGTTCGTCTTGTTGGTGCAGCTTCCAGAACTTTTCCTGTTCTTCCTCCAAGAAGAGAATCGTCTCTGTCACCTATGACAGAATATGCAAGTCAATAATTATATTCTCCAAGATAGTATGGTTGGATATTTCCGCTTACTCAATATACATCAACAGAACAACACACAACACAACACAACACAACACAATATACATCAATGACCTTCCGAAAATAATTAACGTTTCAAGTGTGTTATTTGCTGACAATGTATCTTTAGGTACTATTCAATACCAATACATTGATGAAAAAACACTCACCTTTTTTGGACTCAAAGCAATGACTAGAGATTATTTCCTGCAATTCGTTATCCATGAACGTAAACAGTTGGACTTAAGGTGGATGCACAAAGTAGCAAAAAAACGTAAGAAATTTTGAATTTTGTGGGCTAACAAAATTCAAAATTTCTTACGTTTTTTTGCTATTTGCAGATCAGGGGGCCTAGACAAAATCCCGTTTCTGTAAGCGTTAACGCCAACGGAAAGATCATACTGTATGTAGTTGACAGCTGCAGTCACGTGACATCTCTGAAGCTAATGTCAACTGCATACTATTTGATCTTTCCGTTGGCGTTAACGCTTACAGAAAAGGGATTTTGTGTCTAGGGGGGCTGGTGTGGTAGTGTGTTGATAAAAATATGATTATTACATAACTCATTACCAGAGGTAGGAATAGATTAAGTCCCGGGATTTAAAGCGAGTAGTGCTGCCAACTAGCGCTGCCATTGAGAAAAAATCATAATTCCGGAGATATGGAACATTTTTAAATTTCCTGTGCTCACATTTTTAGTCATGAATTTAATTAGGGAAAAAAATCAACACTAAACCTCTTAGGTTCGAATCCGTAGCAGTTAACGCTAAAAACGACAGTTTTTGGCAATAGTTTAAGGCAGAAAGTAGTTTAACAGAACACCACCTGCTACGATCCTTACATATTCCTTTTGCTTCGTTAACAGAAAAAGTACGGACATATAAATAATAAATATCCTTGGACATTTCACACAACGCCATCTAGTCCCAAGCTAAGCAACTAATAATAATAATGCTTGTGTTATGGTAACGAGATGGCTGATAAACTACTTATACAGGGTGACCTGAAATTAGTGGCGGACCCGTTAAGGGATGATAGTAGGCATCAATTCCAGTCGATATCACTCTTACAGCGAGCGCGCACTGCTGTGCGTTTCCGTTAGTTCTGCCGCACGGGGCGGGGCCTACAGTAACAAAACGCATGACCGCAGTGCGCGCACTTCAAAGACATTCCATACTTCACAGATTATGCGGTAGAAAAACGCACCGCAATACGCGCTCGCCCTTAGACCTACTGTCCTAAAGTTAACCCATTTCAAGATATTCCTACTTAAAGAATTTTACAAAAAAATCCTACTTTAAATCTTTTTAAACGATTTTCGCGTAAGATACCGACATTTACGAACATATCGCTATTAATAATTCCTTACTTAGAATAACTTTGATGCAAAACAAAAAAAAATGCAGAAAGACCAATTTTTAGGATTTACAGCTATTTTAAGATTTAAAGTAGGGTATTTTTTGTAAAATTCTTTAAGTAGGAAGAATATCCTGAAATGGGTTAACTTTAGGACAGTAGGTCTAAGAGTGATATCGACTGGAATTGATCCCTACTATCACCCCTTAACGGGTCCGCCACTAATTTCAGGTCACCCTGTATACATTTTTTTTTTTTTTTGTAAATACATACATATTATAGATAGAAAAACACCCATATACATGTAAAGTATGTAAGTAAGTACATGTACAAAACATACCTGATTAGTTATTTGCAGAGGCCAACCAATAGACTCCCACAGGGCTCTAAAGTCATCGTTTTCTAACGGCATGTAGAATGCATCCAGAACTTCGTAATCCTGTCATAAATAATCTTTTACTTTACCATGTAGATTGACGCTATTCGTACACTATTTTGACTACTCCCAAAACGTTGGATCCGAAAACAGAAAAAACAGGTGGTCGAATTTGATCAGTAAGAGGTGGTAAGAGGTGAACTTGTCATATTTGGGGGTATCCGTTCTGCTAGTGGAAATACACTACTACCCACGTTTACTTCGTATTTTTTTCATGCATTATAATGACTATTTTCTAGTAGGAACACCTGGAGGAAGCATCGAATCAGCGCGCAGTGTTACAAATACACGTGGATGAATAATTGGGAAATATTCGATTCAGTTTTAAGACATTCTTATCTAGAGGCTATGCTCGATAAACAAACACTGATCACGTGGATCAATAATTGGGAAATATTCGATTCAGTGTTAAGACATTCTTATCTAGAGGCTACGCTCGATAAAAAAAACACTGATCACGTGGATGAATAATTGGGAAATATTCGATTCAGTTTTAAGACATTCTTATCTAGAGGCTATGCTCGATAAACAAACACTGATCACGTGGATGAATAATTGAGAAATATTCGATTCAGTTTTAAGACATTCTTATCTAGAGGACAATCACGAAAGTCACATCAACTTGGAGGCAATGGAATAGTTTATTTATCTTTTCCTAATCATACATCAGCCCATCGTCTGCAGCTATATGATGTAAGCTTTTTCGCGAACCATTTAAATCAAAATTTATAACACCCTTAAATAACTATAAACGTCATCGGGTCCCGTCATCTTGACGTTCAAAAATAACTGACCCCTACGTAATTTAAACAGCCCTTACCGTGTGAACTTTTCTCATGATATCATCCTGCGTCTTAAGCGCAAAAGGTATCGACTCCATCCACTCCCTGATCTCGAACACATGTTCTATAGTATTAGGCTTCTCCCCTAACTTTCGCATGATGTTCTTGTAGGCCGTTATGACGTCATCCACCACGAGACGTACCTCCTCCGCCCACATTATAAGTAACGCTTTGATTATGTCCGACCGCTTGTTAACAAGCAGTTGCTGAAATAAAAGCATTGATTTTTGTATTATAGCTGTTTTCACCTCTGGTCTGGGTCGCCTTTCGGTTAGGATCTGGCCGCTAGTCTTAGCAGATAGGATATTGACACATTGATTATGTGAAATGAGAAACTTAACATTATTTCTACACGAAATGTTATAATAATATACCATTTTAAAGTGCATCTTCGGCGCAGCTGAAGTTACATTCCTAAGGTTCAGAATTTCCGTTTTCGGAAAACACTTTTATAATGATGTGTTTTAAGGAAGCTGTTACATTTTTCTACAAATAAGTGCTTTTCATGTACCATTTTAACGTATAAGCAATCAAAAATGTGAAGATATCATGGTCTTAATTTAAAGATAATATATTCATCTCCAGATTGGCATCAGAAAAATTGCATGACGTCATACAAAATTTTCGCACAAATACGTTTATCGCATCACAATAATCGCAGAAAATTAAAAAAGTAGGGTTTGAATAGGTACCATTTTAGGCAAATTTACAGCATATTTTATCTTCAAATTATAAGTTGCAGTACAATATAGTCCTTTATAGGTTCAGCTAATGGGGAAGAAATCGCAAAGCTATGAACAGGTGGCGCTACCATAGCTCGGCTCATAACATCGCACTTTCATTGTTAGCTCTCAATGTTTTTCGGGTTTCCAAAATAATTATAATTGGAACTAAGCGTGTTTTTTGTCATTTTAACGAAAGATGTATTCAACGTGGACTGTAGCCCAGTTAAAAGCTGAACTGAGGAACAGAGGAGGTTCATTAGGAGGCCGAAAAGCGGATCTGGTTAGCAGGTATTTACAGCCTATTTTCTAGTTAATAATATAAGCAAATAACCCAATTTTATAAATAGTAACATGTCGTTCATAAATTAACGTAGTAACAAAGGTATTCGATGTTTCATGAGCTACGAATATAACCTAGTAATAAATCTGTTACAGAATCGAATCATTCGATCGGAATTCGAACTTTGGGATACCTCAGCGGCATGAAACTGATGATACCAAGATGGACCTTCCACCTCCAGAAAGTTACCACGACATTAATAGCAGCACAAAGCTTCCTCCTCTAACGAAGCAACATATTCATTTGTATTACAATTACAATGAGTAAGTATATACTTAATTATGATGAGATTAATAAACGTGCATCCTTCATAATGTACCTATTAATATTTAATTTAAAGCATTTTTTAAATTTTATCTCTGTTATACTTACAGGTTTGATAAAAAGCCAGATGATGGTCTACAATTATATGAATCAAGATTTTTAGTGGTGATTAGGGCTGCGTCAATTAATGAAGATACATATATCAAGGGTCTTTGCAAAGCCTCTATGAAAAGACTGCAGTATGAAATAAATATAAAATTACATGCGAGCGGCCAAATTGAAGAGGCTGCATGTGAATGTGTGGCTGGCAGTGGAATACATGCCCACTGTAAACATGTGGCCATGGTGCTTTATGCTGTCGACCATATGGTACGAGAAAAAATTATAATTAAATACCAAGGGCCCACAGAAAGACTGCAACAATTTCATGTGCCCAAAAAGGTGTTCAGTTCAACGCCTTTAAAAGCTTCAAACCTACCAATGAAGAGAAATATAGACAATATTATATTTAACCCATGTACATCAAAAATAGATACAATACAATACAATAATAGGTTCAGGAGTTTGGTAACTAACTATGTACCTTCAAGCATGCCCATCAAGCAGTTATATGAACCGGCAAACCCTTATGCAGTTGAATGGGACCACTGCTACAGCACTGTTAGCACTGAAAAGAAGTTATTGGAAAGCTTAAATCTTTTGTCAATAACCCCAGAGCAAGCCGCTGCCATTGAGCTTGAAACTCGAGGTCAGGCAAATAATCCCAAGTGGATTAGTCATCGCGAGGTGAGGATTACTGCTAGCAAACTTCACACAGTATGTCACCTCAGAAGCACAAATCAAGAAAATTTTGCTAGCCAAATACTGAATCCACGCAAGTTTTCTACGAGAGCTACCACTCATGGAATTATTAATGAAAAAGTTGCTCTTCAAAAATACATGGAAGATATGGAATTGCAGGTGAATGAATGTGGACTGTTTGTTTCAATTGCACGTCCATACCTTGGTGCATCACCCGATGGCCTCCTTGGTGATGAAACAATAATCGAAATTAAGTGTCCATACAGCAGTAGATATCAAAAAATAACTCCTGTAACTGTGTCATATTTAGTGCAAGATGATAATAATGGCTTAAAATTAAAAAAAGGGTCCCCATGCTACTATATTGCACGGGCAGAAATTATTGCAATTTAATCATATTTACTTTTATAGACATGAAAGTAATTTTTGTGGTAAGAGATAATGATTTCATTAATGAAATGTTAAGAACCATAGATGATTTTTATATTCGGTTTTTTAAGAAAGCTATTTTAAATAAATATGTTTACAAAAACTATGAACAAGTAATAAAGAAAACAACTTAAGATTTATTTTTTTATTTAACAATTCCTTCTTTAAAATTACATAGCATTACACATATGAAAAATATTCTGGATAGCAATGGCACATAGTAAGCATTCACATCAGATTTTAATATTCTGAAGGTTTTTGTTAATCCAATGAGCCGTTCAATATGAATGCGATTTTTAGCTAATTGGCGATCATGCTTTAATTTTACTCCAGGCAGTTGAGTCAAACCTTTCAAAAATGTTGGTGTGTAAATTGATATATTTTTGTGTTCAAATAAATCTTGAACATTGAAGCCTCGATCTGCCATTATTGCATCTTTCTCATCACATAGGGTCAGAAGTGAACTGCGTTCTGTTATTTGACGATCACTTGTCGAACCAGCATATCCCTCTGAGCAAAAGGATATAAGGCCTCCAGGTGTAGCACCCACTAGGAACTTTATGGTGTTGTGAATTTGTGATGCTTATAACTACTAAATGTAGCTTGCTGAGAGATTGGATTATTGGGTTTTGCAATAAATATCTCTGTGCCATCAACAATTACTCTTGTATTTGGATGATGCTGTTTAAATGATTTTGGCATGTAGTAATCTACGAGATCCCGGCTAGGCCATATATTTACTTGAGACCATAACTCGTACACAAAATTTACCCATGTTATAAAAATATTACCAACTTCAGTGGTGCTAATGCCAAACATTTTAGAAAGTTCAAAATCTTGTTTGTTTCTTCTTAATTTAATTAACATTAAAAGTAACTGGTCTTCAACAGTTACATTAATAACTTGACTGCCTCTAAAATTTAAATGATTTGCCATAGGTAATAGTGTAGATAATATTAAGTTAAATTTGTTAATGTTTTCTAATCCTGTGTAAAATAATACTGATCTAGCATCAGACAACATGTCCTCAAATGAAAATAGTCTGAGTATGTGAGATGTTTGTGTTGAGGTTGTATTTTGAGCTGAAGTTGGTGCATTATGATCAGCAGTTGTTACTTCCATTTCATGCTGAAAATCGGGCACTTCAGGTAAATGTTCTGCTTCTTCAGGTATAACTTGAATGGCATCATCAAAAGATAGTTGTTGTGAAGTAGATGGGAACAATTCTTTTCTAGAAGAACGTTGCAAATACCGCTGCGCTCTAGCAGCTGCAGTAGAACTAGTTGCTTTGTTCCAAGCGAAAACTGAAGGAATCGCTGTCTTTTTTAAATATCGGTGTACTTGAGGCAGTCCTAAAAGTAAAAAGATTACAGTAGGTAGTTATTATAGACTGGATTATTTACGATACACGACTCCCTTTCAAATACTTACATTTTAAAAACATAACTTCACGCCTTGTATTCCCCGTATGGTTCAACAGATTCAACAGAGGTGTACACCCACATTTTGTCCGCGTTAGTTTAAGTCCATTCCCATGTAATGAGGGGCGGGTCAGTGGGTCGTCTTAGGGGGGCGAGCCTATTGCCATTAATCAGGTACAAATCCAGACTCTGGCTGGGCTGCTACTGAGAAATTCCTAATGGAAAAACCCAATAGCACTTTTCCCGACCAGTCGTGCTTGCTACCACTAGACCAAAAAGGCAGTATTATTTCTATTATTAACCTGTATAATGACTTATTCCTTGATAGTCTGTTTCTTTGCAATGGTTCGAACATAACCTCGAATTTTCGGGAGCTTTAAAATTGCGTATCTTTGTCGCTCGTTCCCATAGTTTTTTTAATCGCAAGTCTTTGGGAAATGAATGACTTCCATTGTTATTACAACCGATTACAACACAACGCGGCATTTTTTTGCCAGATGCCGTCCAAAGTTTTTTGTAAACAAGTTTTGTATGTAATTTGACAGCTAATGTAATTTTCTGTGAGCCGAGCGCTACTAGCGACACCCTCGGGAAAAGTTGTCAGTTTTCTTCCCCATTATTTTGTATCTAAATCAATATATTTTCCAATTTTTAGCTAAAATAAAAACACTTGCCGACTTCTTCATACATTTTGCACTCGCGGTTCATCATTCCGTGATTCCGCGCTCAGAAGCGCTCGTGGAAGGACGGGTGTATAGCTCTCTCGCAAAAAATAAATACGAAAAAGTAATAGGATACAAAAACAAAAACCGACTTCCAAAAAAAACACTACAAAGTGAATCACTTTAATTTCGGAAGTCGGTGTCTTTGGATCTGTATTTTAGTTTTTTGCCACCGACTTCCGAAATTAAAGTTATTTTTCACTTTGTAGTGTTTTTTTTGGAAGTAGGTTTTTGTTTTTGTAAAAAAGTTTTTATTTTTCACTTTTTAGTGGTTCAGTTTGTAATTTATCTAAGTTACAATAACCCAATGTCAACTGCTCATCACGTTTTACAAAATGTTGCTTTTTCCGATGCAGGGACGTTAATTGTTGAGGAGTTCTCCTAGTAAGAACCAGGAGAAATGGAGCTCATGGTGAAGTCACCATTACCATTATTTTGACGAGCATAAACCACATTAAAGTAATCGAATCGCAACCTAACCTGTTATATACTTAGATATAATTGAGTATTTCCGATGGCCCTCTGTGGTCTTCATCATCAGTTCCAGTTCACCGAATGGTACTTTCCGAGAGCAAATGCACGAGTTACTATAAAAAATACCGAAATCGATATAGGTGTGCCCATAAAATTTGAGGGTTTCCCTCGATTTCCATGGGATCCCATCATCAGATCCTGACTTGATGATCATGGGACCACTTGGGACGTATACCCTTTCGAACAAAAAAAGAAAAATCCAAATCGGTCTAGCCAATCAATCTGCCTAGCCTTTTCCCAACTATGTTGGGGTCGGCTTCCAGTCTAACCGGATGCAGCTGAATACCAGTATTTTACATGGAGCGACTGCCTGTCTGACCTCCACAACCCAGTAACTGGGTAATACGATACCCCTTGGTAAGACTGGTTGTCAGACTTTCGGGCTTCTGACGACCCGTAACGACTGTCAAAGATCCACGAATAACAGCCGGGACCAACGGCTTAACGTGCTTTCCGAGGCACGGAGGAATCTCGATATGTAAAGATGGTCACCCATCCACTGACCAACCGGTCTAGCCATTTCGAAATCAAATCGGTCTAGCCATTTTCGAGTAATCGGGGAACATACATAAATAAAAAAAAAATTAAAAAAAAAAAAAAAAAATAAAGGTTCCGACGAATTGAGAACCTCCTCCTTTTGGAAGTCGGTTAAAAAGATTGTAGTGTGCACGCGTGTGAGTACCGTCGTCACTGTTATCGTGATCGGAAGGACTTGATACTTTTGGAGTGAAATAAAAGTAAGTACGAGTTTCATACTTCTATTATTAGAATATGTTTTAGAAATTTAATTATGTTGGGTAAGATCGGGATTTGGATGGGTGGGGTTAAGCAGCTGTTGACAAGGTTGAGAAATAGATGGGTTTAAGCAGCTGTTAGCAAGGTTAGGATTTGGATGGGTAAGGTCAAGCTGTCGGCGGTGAGGTTTGGAAGAGGATGGGCGGGAAGAGGGTTATGGTTTTAACCGGTTTGTATCTATGTATGTGTGTGATGAATGTGGGGTCAAAACCAGAACCATGACGAAAAGTTGTAATTTTCATGGTTTTAGGGGTTGCTAATATAGAATATGGGGTCAAAACCAAAATCCAAGAAGGCGCCGACGAAAATTTGACATCTTTTCGTCAAGGGTGTCATTTTCATGGTTTTTGGGGTAGCTAATATCGAATACGGGGTCAAAACCAAAATCCAAGATGGCGCCGATAAAATTTTTACAAGTTTTTGTCACAGGTCTCATTTTATGGTTTTTGGGGCCGCTAATAACGGATAGAGAAACAAAACCAAAAGCCAAGATGGCGCAGACGAAAATTTGACATCTTATCGTCATTGTATCATTTTCATGGTTTTTGAGGTAGGTAATAACGAATATGGGGTCAAAACCAAAATCCAAGATGACGCCGACGAAATTATGACATCTTTCCGTCATGGGTGTCATTTTCATAGTTTTTGGGGTAGCTATGAATATGGGGTCAAAATTAAAATCCAAGATGGCGCCGACGAAAATTTGGTCACTTTTCGTCATGGGTGTCAATTTCATGGTTTTTGGGGTAGCTAATATCGAAACCGGGGTCAAACACAAAATCCAAGATGGCGCCGATAAAATTTTTACAAGTTTTTGTCATGGGTCTCATTTTTATGGTTTTTGGGGCCGCTGATAACGGATAAAGAAACAAAACCAAAATCCAAGATGATGCAGACGAAAATTTGACATCTTATCGTCATGGGTATCATTTTCATAGTTCTTGGGGTAGCTAATAACGAATATGGGGTCAAAATTAAAATCCAAGATAGCGCCGACAAAAATTTGGTCACTTTTCGTCATGGGTGTCAATTTCATAAATATGGCATGGTAGATGTAGTGTTTCACAAATAAAACAGACCTTGGCAGCGGAACCTTATAGTTTGTACTTTGTGAGCTCCTCCACCAAGTTTAGCATTGAGTTTTAATATACATTGTTTTGTTAAAAATTTTATCTTTATTTTTTTAGATGCCCCGTATTCGGAAATTTGGATATAAACCAAAAAAATCTACAAAGGTAGCAATAAATAAGAGTAATGAGACTATGTAAATATTTTCACTTTGTAGTTCATTATTTAATTGAAGTAATAGTTTAGGATATCTTTTTTTTTATTTTGTTGTTAAATATCAATCCTATCACGTCTGCTGAGTTTCACTAGGCAACAAATATGACCCTGTATTATGTTTTTTGTTAACAGGGAGAGCAGCTTAGATGTCTCGTTAGACCACGATGAGCAATATGAAATTTCATTTGTAAGTTTTATCAAAGTCTGTTTAAAGTTTTATCAAAGTGTGTTTGTTTGACTTTTTTTTATCGTACGCTCTTTTAGTCCCGTTTTATTTTCAGGAACAAGAATGTGCAGTACAATTCAAGCCAAAAGGCAAGAGAATAGTTGAATTTGGTTACCTATTTGAGCAGATAATCCAAATAGGAAGCCACACTTCTCCTTTCGATTGCAGTGTGAAGCATCTAACGATAAATAAAGGAAAAACACATGGCCTGCATTCTAAATTTGAACTAGTCTGCAAAATGTGTGGTGAAAAGTTTGAACTTCAAACAGTGCGGCAAGACGTTCTTAAAATGGACATTAATCAGGATGTTGTATCCGGAATTATATCTACTGGTGCTGGATACACCCAGCTTAATACAATCCTTGCCCATGTCGACATCCCACCGATGTCTCTGCGTTTATACCAGGAAACGCATGATCAACTTTCTCAATGGTGGGAACAAACGGCGGATCATTGTATGTCTGAGGCAGGAAAAGAAGAGGTCGAACATGCAAAACTAATCGGCAATATGTCATCTCATGGAACACCAATGATAGCTGTTATTGCGGATGCGTGTTGGAGTAAGCGTTCATACGGCACAAATTACGATGCTTCTTCAGGCGCCGCGGCAATTGTTGGCCAGCACAGCAGTTCTTTATTGTAGAGTGAAAAATAAATATTGTGTGACATGTTCCCGATCAATAAACAAAAGAATTGAGGCACCTGCACATATATGTTTTAAGAACTTCAGCGGCTCTTCAACTGCAATGGAAGCTGCAATTATTACAGAAGTGTTTAAAGGTCTTTATCTGACCATGGACTTATTTATTCTCATTTAATTGCTGCTGGAGATGCTAATACCTATGCATCCATTAGAAATGCCCGACCCTATGCAAATTTAACTGTTGGTAAAATAGAGTGCAAGAACCACCTTTTGCGAAATTATTAAAAAGCATTGCTGACAGTATCAACTAAGTCATCGTATCACATCAAAGCAAGGAAGCTTGTCAAAGAAAAGTATTTGAGGTTGCGTTGGGGAGCTCTTCTATAAAATACTGGTCTAAGCAAAACATTCCCTTTGCAGAAAAGGCCAATAATATAACAAAAAGATATCCAAAATGGACCCCACCACATATTCGGTGATCACAGCCATTGTGCACCATACTTTTGCAGTAAAACACACTCGGAAAACTTTGTCCCAGAATTGGTAGCTTTTGGGGTGTTCCAAAAACTAACCGATTTGGCGTATAGGCTTTCCCAACAAGCGTACAGTTTCGCGTATAACGAAACTAACAATTTAGTCGAAAGATTTAATCCCAGAATTGCCAAATACGTCGGAGGAAAAAGAGTAAATTACTCCTGAAAAGGGTCATACAGCGGAAGATGTGCTGCTGCAGTCGTATCTTTCAATACCGGCGGCAAACTGCAATTCTAAGTGCATAAATTTATTTTTGAGACCGATGCAAACGAACAAATAATTCGGCTAGAAAATATGCGCAAAAACAATAATTTTAGGAGAAAGAACATTACAAAGAAAAAGACCCTTAAACATGTTCCTACGAAAGACGCCCATTATGGTGTAAATTGTCAGAAACCTGACATGGATGAATTGACATACCGTGAAAGAAAACAATACTTTGTAAAACGCTTAGAACTCTCTAAGGAAGAGAGAAATAATTTAGAAATAAGCACCGTCTTGCAAAGTGCAAGCTCCAAGTAGCTAGAGACTAGGCGCAAACTCTTAACTGCTTCCTGGTTTGCTAGAGTTTGCAAGCGGCGTGCAAATACTAATTGTGTTTCTCTGGTTCAACAGATATTGTATGGCAACGATCTGAGCAATGTCCCGTGAAACATAGCAGAAATAACGAGCACACAGCGCTCCAAGAATTAAAAAGCGCACTAAATTTAGATATCCAAGAATGTGGACTATTCATTGTTGATGAATTTTCATTTCTGGGTGCTACTCCAGATGGCAAATGCGAACTTGGTATTGTGGAAGTAAAGTGTCCATCGTCTGCATATACTTTAAAGCTAGATCCTGAAGAAGCAATAAAACAAAAGAAAATTGACTTTTGGGTGTACAGATCTGACGCTTTCATCGTCAATAAAAAAAGTAAATGGTACTACCAAGTACAAGGCCAGTTACGAGTAACTGGTCAAGACGTGTATATTCGCAGTGTGGACAGGCGTCGGAAAACTTAAATACGAATTTGTGAAAAGAGACCACCAATTCTGGAAATAAAATATGGAAGGACACTACTATGGTACTTCCAGAACTGGTTGACCCTCGATACCCGAGGTCTATGGATCTAAGGGACCATAGCTCACACATACGCAAAAACGCATTAAGTGTAAAAAATAATGCATAAAAAAAAAGCTCAGTTTGTAAATAGCACTACTGTCGGTGTACTTTTGTAACATGCCTTTATTAAATATATTGTAGATTTTTACTACATCCGTGTGTTTCAACTTTCATCGAAAATGCTGAACCTACACCACAGTTTCAAAGAAGATCATTCGGGAGTCGAGATTTATTTTACCAAAAATTTTAACTAAACTCCCAGGCTAGCATGTCATCAGCTCATTATTTTAATGCTATAAAATTTTAGATAATAATATTTTCTAGGTTCCATATAATAGCAAAATGTTCAGAGGGCTTAGTGCGAGTTTTTTATACTTACTCGATCGCGTTTACGTTAACGTTGACGTATGTCAATTCGTATGGAATAATTGTGTTTCGCATTATAGTCACCAGGCGGCGCTTATTTATTCTCAGTACAAACTGACGTTTACGTGAACGTTATCGAGTAAGTTAATAAACTCGCACTAAGGCCTCAGGTCATTTTTTAGGGTTGCGTTCCTCAAAAGGAAAAAACGGAACCCTTATAGCATCACTTCGTTATCTGTCTGTCAGTCTGTCAAGACCTTTTTTCTCAGGAACGCGTAGAGGGATCAACTTGAAATTAATATCAAATACGTAAAGCTCCGTTTACACGGTGCAAGTTTCTGGAACGTTCAAGAGCAATAATTGCATGTCATAATGCTTATGGCCGGAAATTATTTCATTTCACCTACTTATTTAACGTAGTGTTTTTTTTTAAACTACTTACTAGAAAGTACTACAAAATGAAAATTAATTTTCTTTTCAGAAGTCGGTGTCGGTAGAATAGAACGTTCCTTCCTCATGGTCAAACTGAATGGTCAAACTAATTTGATCACGAGGAATTCTGTTCCCAATAGTCAAACTTTATTAGTTTCACGAAAAATATCCACCCTTTGTTTACTTGTGCAGTCATTAACAAAAGTACTTTCCTTCCTCGTGGTCAAAGTTAATGGTGGCTATTTAAACTTTTTATCAAGTGTTTACATAAATAAATAGAAATATTATTAAAAAAAAAAAAAAAATAATAATAATGATAACAATAAGTTGTAGGATTGAAGAATTGGTTGGTTTAGCAGAAATAAAAGGCGGTAGTAAAGATGAAAGTGTGCAAAAATAAAAGCTGATTTATTTAAATTAGAAGGTGTTTATTTCTGCTAAACCAACCAATTCTTCCATTTCTCGAAAATGACCATGTCACGTTGTACTGGGATCGGTCTATCATTACTGACGGGACTATTATCACCACTATATTGGGCTTATTAAGCCCAATATAGTGGTGATAGATCGATTAGCGCGCCGCGCAATGATTGTCGATGTTACCATTCCACATGACCAAAACCTCGTGAAAGCTGCAAAAAAAAAAACAAATAAAATATCTCGACTTACCTCACGAGGTTGTTGACGTGTGGAGTGTGAGCTCGGCTGTCATTGTGCCGATTGTAGTAACGGCCAACGGCATGATAGCCAAAAGCCTCGACCAACATCTTTCGCGGCTCTCGTTAGGCGGTTGGATCAAGGGCCAGATTCAGAAGGCAGTCCTCCTCGATACGGCTCGTATTGTGAAGAGGTGCCTATCTCTGCAGCCCTAACTGCCGGTAGCTTGGACTCCACTCCCGACACTGGCGGACCGCTATTTTTTTATATTTTAAACTGTTTTTTTAATATGCTTTTTTAATAAATATTTAAAAATTTTAATAGAATAAGAAAGAAAATTAATAAATAACAATAAATTATTCCGAAAACAATGGTCTGTTTATGGCCAGAGACATCGCACAAACAATATGGTCCAAAGTTGGAACGGCCAACTAAACAAATCCATGAAATGTCAGAATCCAATTACAGTTGCTTGTTTACGTGAAACTACAAAAAGAAAAATGTTCTAATGAAAAAGTATCTCTTTTAAAAGGATTTCATAATGAAGTGTCAGCTGCAATTAATGCATGGCGGTATAAGTGCTGGGTACTTTTTAAATAAACTAAGATAATTATTTTTGTTAATGACTGTACAAGTATATTTACGAACTATAACAAAGGGTGTACATTTTTCATCAAACTAAGTAGTTCGACTATCCGGAACAGAATTCCTCGTGGTTAAATCAGTTTGACCAGTAAGTTTGACCACGAGGAAGGAATAGAATAACCCAAAACCTACCTATACCTATTGTTTATCGTTTTTCGACACAGGACAGTTTTTTCTTTTTAGTTTTAGCTGGTACCCCATATTGGGTCCATCTGTTGGTTATCTATTTGCTGTTTGTTATTGAAGAGTTCCATTGTCTATCTCCGAAGATCACAGATTCTAATATATTATTATTACAATAAAACCTTCCCTGAAAACACATTTATCACCGAACACCCGATCAATATCGGATCAGTAGTTTTTGAGAAAATCGCGAATACATACGGGTGGGTTGTCGGTTGAAAATACTAACCTACTTTTCACGACGAGAACACTGAACACTGTTACCAAATGCATTTTCAAAGTTCCAAGTAATCTTCCGGAATCAATTTTAATTTCAATTTTTTATTTTTTTTTAATAATATCAAGGATCAAGATTAAATAAGTGATGTATAAAATCGAGCGCTCCGTGCACCTCAATGTGTGCGTACGCGTGATGTTGCTGTGTGCGGCTCCAGATACCTAAATTTGAGTTCGTCGAAAATGTAACACTGCTTGTATAGTCATGATAAGTATGTGTTTTTCTTACTACAACTAACTTGAAAAAAATTAACTATAACGGAACTCCAACTTAGAAACTTACCGCAAAAACCCGAAATAAATACAGGGTGTCCCGTAAATAATGGATAATCTCTTAAGGGGTCATCGTACTCATCATTATGAACAACTTTTACTATGGGACCAAACCTGGAATCGCGAAAAAAAAATCAGCTGCTCCCTACATTTTGACGAGTTTGATGTAGATAAATGTACTGGTCAGCTAATTTTTTTTCGCGATTTCAGGTTTGGTCCCATAGTAAAAGTTGTTCATAATGATGAGTACAATGACCCCTTAAGAGATTATCCATTATTTACGGGACACCCTGTATAAATGTTCATGAAAAATGCAATTTATAACACAAATCGTGACAAACCTTTAAGGAGTCAACGTTGATGGCAAAGGGTCCAATGTTGATGTATTGAGGTAGCCTCCATATGAGGTCCTGTTTCTCATCATAGTGTATCTGAACCTCATCTTTGGTCTCTGAAGCGGAATGTTTCTCGCTACGGAAGTTCCTACAACAGTTAAAAGGAGATAATACTAGCTGAGCCATGCTGTTCTACTCACATACTCCTTTAGAAACTGTTCATTTTTCTGGCATTAAACGTCACCTGACTTATACCGTCTTATAACAAAACAAGGTTCATCTTCAAACCCGGGTTTAAACCATGGACTCTTTTTTGAATTTCGAACTTTATTCCGACACATTGAGATGTCAGTTTGGACTAAGTTGTCATTTTGTATAAAGAACTGTATTTCTATCACAGCTAGGTTCTTATTACAAAAACCGATCAAGAGCGAGTTGGACTCGCGCACCGAGGGTTCCGTTTCTGAAAAAGTGTATTTAGAGACATCGTTTTATTTTTCCTGTAATCTTTACATAAACTTCTGTCATAGAATAATTTCAGATTTTTCGCTTTGCAAACTTCGGAGATAAGGGGGGGGACCGTATTTTTTTTTATATTTTTCATTAAAAGTCGAAAACTATGCGGCCTAAAAAAAAGAAAAAAAATGTTTGAGAATGTGCAAACAGCGCTCTTTCATATGATACCCCACATGCCGCCCCACTTTTAATTTTTAAGACACCCTTTCAGTCCCTGTTGCAAAAAAGAATTAAATATTTTTATTTCTTTCTTATTTCAAAAATAGTTGGGTAAACGTCGTCTAAAACTGTTCTAAATTTCAAGTTGATAGCACTAGTAGTTCTTGAGATATCCAGCTGTGACAGACAGGCAGACAGACTGAGTCACACCATAAGGGTTCCTTTTTTACCATTTTGGTACGGAACCCTAAAAACTAGCTCGATGGTTTAATTAAACCATGACAGAAGAAAAACCTCGTTTTGTAATAAGACCGACAGTGTGTGTGGGGGCTAGAGGGTTCAGTTTAGTCAGTTCGCATAAGGTGGAACGACTATTTATTCTATTTTGTATTTTTATAACAGCGTGTCGGCGGCGCCCGCGCAGCTATAGTGATAACATTCTTACCATCCATTTAACCTATTACCTATTTAGATGTTTAATTTAGATTGTTCATAATACCAAATGTTTTTCTTTTAAGACTAGTGCTAATCCTGCCGACAAACTGTCACGCAGTTTGGCAGGTTTATAAAATGTATAGAAGTGTTTGGTCCAAAATAGTTTTTGTGTTAAAACGCTGCTTTCTATCAGTAGAGCTTTAGCAGTTATGATCAGATGGGCCACCTGCATGTTTGCCAGTTAACTTTTCTTCTGTCAGTACTTACTCTACATACTCCTCAATGTTCAGACAGTATATGCTCTTGTAACAGTCATACTGCCTCATGTAAGCTTTCAACGGGATGATGGCTTTCCTGAATGCTTTTAGTAGCCTCTCCCGGTAATCCACCACGTTTGGCTCCATCAGGCCTGAAGATAACATTAAATTTGAAACAAATGTTGTTCTATTCTAAATATTGTTGGTGTAATAAAAAACTTTTAACAAAAAAAAAACCGACTTCCAAAAATCACTACAAAGTGAAAAATAATCTTTGATTTCGGAAGTCGGTGTCTTTCGTTTTTTATTTACTTTCTTTTTTTTTGCCACCGACTTCCGAAATCAAAGTTATTTTTCACTTAGCAGTGATTTTTGGAAGTCGGTTTTTTTTTTTGTTAAAAAGTTTTTATTTCTCGCTTTTTAGTGGGTCTGTTTATAATTTGTATAAATTACAATAGTCTAATGTCAATTGCTCATCACAAGTTACAAAATATTGCTTTTCCCGATGCTGGGACGTAAATTGTTGAGGAGTTCTGCTGGTAAGAACCAGGAGAACTCCTCAACAACCACTCACCACACGCATTGTGTGACGAGCGGAAATTGCTTAGCAAAAATATTAAAGTAATCGAATCGCAACCCGTGAAATATTTATCATTGAGTAGTTCCGGTAGCCATCTGTGGTCTTCATCATCAGTTCTACTTCACCAAGTGGTGCTTTCCGAGAGCAAATGCACGAGCTACTATAAAAAATACCCAAATCGCTATAGGTGTGCCTATAATATTTGAAGAGTTCCTTCGCTTTCTCCAGAATCCCATCATCAGAACTGGATTTTGACAAAAATGGGACCATTTGGGAAGTATACCCTTTCCGACAAAAAAATAATTTTAAATCGGTTGGCAAGTGACGGAGTTATGCGCGAACAAACATAAAAAAAAGTACAAACATCCGAATTGAGAACCTCCTCCTTTTTTAGAAGTCGGTTAAAAACAATGTATCTTAAAGTGGATGCGCTTAGGCAGCCCGCGAAATCCACATTAGTGGCTCATCCACTAACGTTCATTCTTGCCGGAATCTACAATTGAATGAATGAATGAATAATACTTCTAATAGCCTAATATGTATTAGTTTATTGTTATTAAAAGTATGTAGGTTATAACTTTAGTAGAATACATGATACAGTAACATAAATATCGTTAAATGTTTATTTTTGTAGATTCAAAATTCTTAGAAAAACTCGCCGAGGGCTGGACCGTTCCAACGCTTATGTATACGTACATCAGCGGTGGGACGATCCAGTCTGCCAGGCACTTCTTCTCCTGCAACCGAGCGGCTGGGCAGGTTGCGGATAGCCCATCTCTGGCTGCAGGATCAACGGTCAAGTGGATCCAGCGGCCGAAGCATCTCGAAAGAGATACCGGACAAGAGAAGTTCCCGAAGGCCAAATCCCAGGCTTAGGGTAACCTATAAACCTTTTTTCCATGTTCCATGTATGTACACGGCTGCATATCAGGCTGCACGGCTCCGTTATGGGCTGAACTCACATGGTACAGGTTTTTTCTGTTTATTGGGGGGTCGGTCTGTGTTGGGGGGTGTGTAGCTTGACGTGTAGCCGTAGGTACTCATAATCCAAATAAGTCCATTCATTCCTATCCTTATTTACCCATCGATCCTAAATCCCAGGTCTACTCCCAGGCCTGGGTAACCTAACAACCCCTAACCTCCTTATCCTTAAATTGTCCCTCCCTCCCATCCCTGTATTCCGTCGGTCCCCGAGGTGGGGTGACCTCTTTTCCAAAAGCCCAGCCCCACAACCATGAAGCATCAGGACAAGGCAACTACCCAGGTGGGTCCTGGCCAAGCCGGGGAATCCCACACGGCGGGCAGCCCCCAACGAAGCCGGGGGGGGGCACCCCACTGCAAATTAGTGCTGTGCTCTTGAAGCGCGGCCGGCTGCTGAACAAGCGCCAACAACCCAGGCAGCGGTAAACGCGCCAACAACCCTGACCGCGACTCACGCACCTACGCCGCCGTCCACAAGCCGCCTCTGGCAACAGAGCATCGTGAGAAAGAGCCTGCTGAACAAGCGCCAACAACCCAGGCAGCGATAAACGCGCCAACAACCCTGACCGCGACTCACGCACCTACGCCGCCGTCCACAAGCCGCCTCTGGCAACAGAGCATCGTGAGAAAGAGCCTCACTTATAACCCAGATAACGACCAAGATAAAGTACCCATCACAAACCTAGACAGCGAACTTCGCACGTTGGAGTGCCAACGTGAGTGGATCGAAGTCAGGCTAGACGACTTGACACACGCACAGAGAGGGACGGGGAAGGAGAACGAGCCTGTCAGCTCTACCACTCTACCGGTTGATGAAGTACGCCTGCTGCGGCAAAAGCGCGGCAAAATCATGGCCCGGGAGAAGGAATTAGGCGATCGAAAGCGCAAAATTCGCGTAGACACCAGCCGGCGCGAACCGCAATCGGACGCCGAAGGGGAGGTACGCGACCAGCCGCAAGTATGCGAGGGGGAAACCCAGCCCGAAAAGCAGCGGACGCGGAACCAAGTGGGCGGGGCGAGTCCGCGTAGGGGAAACCCGGCGCGAAAAGTCACCGAACACGACAGTCTGCTAGGGCCGCCAGCCGACCCGAGTTTACTGACAGGACCCATGACAAAACTCGACCCAGACACAGGAGGAAAAAGCGGGCTGGAGCCTCGCACAGGATGATGTTAGCAGCCAATACCCTGCCAAGCAGTTACCCAGCCACAGCCTGGAACAAGCGGTCCAGGGCCGGCAAAGCGGGAGCGATGACACGGCCTCTCCGCGTACGATCCAAGGGGACACAAAACATGCGAGGGTCCACTCCGCTTAGGAGGAACGGAAAACCTATGCGCGGGCCACGAAGGAATGTCCTTCGTGGCCCGCGCATAGGTCATCGCGGCTGGCCGTAGCTATCTGTTTCCCTCCGCCCTCCACAGACCTGACAAAAGATGAGGCAGACTTTATAAAGAAAAGCCTTGAGGACATGCTAATGGACACGGACTCTACAGCACTACTCCCGGTCTTCCGCGGATACGCACGGGTAGCGGAGGTCACGGTACAGATGTGGTGGAGCGAGAGTATCGTAACTACTCGGGTCGATATACCCACCCCCCTACACTCCCACCCTCTCTCCCTCTCTCTCTCGTGGGCTTCTGGCCCACAACCCAACCACCTGGCGACAACCCGGACGCAGGAACGACACAGACGACAACACAGACAGACGACGCGGACATGACACAGTTGGAGGAGGTCATGGTTCGGGCAGCAATGGCCGATGATGAACCAATTCCACCTGCATCACCCGGCTGGTAGGAGGTAGATCATCCGATTGATCCATCTCCGACTATCTCCACCCTGCCACCGCCAACGACCCTCAACGTCATCCAAACTAACCTCCAGCATAGCCAGACTGCCACGGCTACTTTACGCAGGGCGCTGGAGGTAAAGCCCCTATAATATGCGGCCTCGGTAACATCTGAGGTAAGCTAATTCTCTACACACTCGGCTCAGATAAACCAAGAACCTGCGCTTGTATACCCAAAGATATTCCTATCACACCAATTACTCAATTTTGTTCCAGAGACCTGACAGCTATCAGGCTCAATACCGTAGGCGACATACCAGATGTAGTGCTGTGGCCTCGGTTTACATGCCGGGGGAGGACGCAGACTGTCCTCCGAAGGAGATGGCTGACCTGGTGCAGCACTGCGAGCACGCTAAACTAGACCTCATCATTTGCACCGATTCGAATGCCCACCACCCGCTCTGGGGCAGCGACGCATCGAACCCTACAGGAGAGGTACTATCCACTTATTTATTCTCTACTAACCTTAACATTGTAAACTGCGGCTCAGAACCCACTTGGGTCACAGTCCGTGGTCCTTTATTGCAAACTGGTACGTGTCGGACGAGCCTTCTTGCTCAGATCATAGAAGGATCCGCTTTACTCTAAAAACCAACCCAAGGAAAACCGCACCGAGGCGTAATCCGCGGCACACAGATGTTTCAAGATTTAAACAGCTCCTAGCCTCATCACTAGTTAGGCACCTATTACAAGTAACCATACGAGATCAGGCACAATTGGAATATTTCGAGATTGCAATCATATACGTGATCAGGATTGATTTCCCATTGGTTGTTTATTCCACCTTGGTCAAAATGTGTGGAGGCAACTCCAACGATCTGGGTTAGCTTCGCGCTATGGCAGTGACAGTGACATCTCACTGAAATTAAGATACTTAATTGCTCTAACCTATCTTCCGCCTGAAGAAATTCCTGACGCATTCAAAACTCTTAAAGAAAGTGTACTACCAGAAGAAGCGAGAAGCATTACAGAGTGGTTTGAAACGTACTATGTTTTGGGAAAACTTATGTGCCGAGCCAGTAATAGTACTTCGTTCCCCTGAGATTTTTTCCGACTTCCATGCGGGCGAAGCCGCGGGCGGAAGCTAGTCATTTACAGCTAGAAAAAAAAACAGACGAACTTTGCAATGATCTACAATCTTTATTTAAACACTGATATTCCTGACAGGTGGCGCTCTCTGCTTTTAAAGAAATGTTTAAAAAAACCAGCCAAGTGCGTGTCGGACTGCGCACAATGAAGGGTTCCGTAGTTAGGATGAAATTATCCCAAGAACAAACTTTTAATTATAATTGTTCTTACTGACCGAAGTGGAAAACATACCAATCTTGATATAAATAATTTCAAAACGCTCTTAAATAAATCTTCATATTTAAACATGCAAAACTAATAAGACAAAAACAACAAATTTCTAACACCAATCTGTATCATGTAATTGTTGGCTAGAAATAGATATTTTATGTAAATAATTGTTTTGTACTAGTCTACTGCTAGTGCTAGTTAATTGGATTCTCATTAAAAAATCTGTTGATGGTTCATTAAAGCAATCGGAAGAAAAGTTAATCAATATGCTTAAAATGTTTCAGTACCAGGAGACTACACAGGTGCAGATGGATCTGGAAGTTACGGCCAGTACTTCTCTGTGTTCTACATCCATAGAACAATCAAATGAATATAATCTTCAGAGCCCAGATTTGACTAAGGTAATTCAATTAGTAATAATACTTATGGGTAGATTAATATTTTCTTTCAATAGGCCATTTGTATTTGTGTGCCAAATTTTATCCAAATTGGTTCAGCCGTTTTAGCGTGAACCGTGGCTGTCTTATTTATTGTGCGTTATGGCATTATATTATGGGTTAATTCTGTAGAACTAAACAGAGTGCTGCCGAGAGATAGCCCGCATGTATTTGACCAGTACAGTATTTTCAATTTATCTCAAAAGAAGGTTGTTACTTATTGCTCGAATTTCCAAGCATGTTTAAAAAAAACAATTAATAAGCAACAAGATATAAACATACCATAAATAAATAAAGTTAATCAATATGCTTAAAATGTTTCAGTACCAGAAGACTACACAGGTGCAGATGGATCTGGAAGTTACGGCCAGTACTTCTCTGTGTTCTACATCCATAGAACAATCAAATGAATATAATCTTCAGAGCCCAGATTTGACTAAGGTAATTCAATAATACTTATGGGTAGATTAATATTTTCTTTGAATAGGCCATTTGTATTTGTTGCATTACAAGTCTTACTATACAAGATTGAAACAACAATACAACAGTAAATAAAACTGCTGAACTAACATAATTAAATCCAGATTAAATTCGATGGAATAACCACACTAGAAGTTTTGCAGGAGGCCCGAGTGTGATCTACGAATATGTTGAGTAACTGTAAAGTATGTCTTAAACTTAAACCCATTGACAGCTCTGACATGGTTATTATATTTTTTTACAGGAATCATCGAAAAGCAAAGGCATATTACAGGACCTGGATGTAAAAAAAATCACCGAATTATCACCCAGAAAACAAAAACTATATAAAAGATGCAGAAAAAATTTAACCGAAATTATGAGACTTCGAAGAAAATTTAAACAAGTTAAAAAGTGCAACAGGGATGTTTTGGGTTCTTTGCACTATGATCATGCAGTGAACAACATCATGAAAAGCAATCTAAGCAGTTCATTTTATTTGTTGTTACAAAGCCAATTAAAAAATATGCCGAGAAAGTTAACTGGTCGGAGATGGACACTATCGACAAAGTTTTAGCCTTAAGCATGTACAAAAAGTCTAGCTCATGCTATAGGCTATTATGTCGATTATTTTGTTTGCCTAGTGTGAGTTCACTAAAAGTGTTATTGAATAAAATACCCATGATGTGCGGAATAAACCGTCAAGTGATTGAAACAATTAAGGAAATCACTAAACAAAGGACAAGTTTTGAGTCATTCTGTTGCAGGAGGATTATTTGCCAAAATAGCACGTAGTAAGTTTCAACTTAACTAATATGTCTAAGAGTATGTACAGTGCAACAGGACATATGTTCAAGCCAAGGCCCATAAGGAGAGTAACGCCTGTTTATTCGTGGACGCACGGCTACAGATCAAGCTATACATTTACAGTATAAGCTGATTTCGCATTGTATAGGATTTCCTTATAATGAGAGGGCAGTGTAAACTGGAAATGTATAGCTTGATGTGTAGCCGTGTGTACTACCAATATTAACGTTTTGTTGTTGAAAATTACAAGAATGCAAGATGGCAGCACTATTCCTCGTACACACGGCTACACATCAAGCTATACATTTCCAGTTTACACTGAACTCTCACTGTAAGGAAATCTTATACAATGCGAGGTCAGCTTATACTGGAAATGTATAGCTTGATCTGTAGCCGTGCGTACCCGTTGAATTATCATGAGTAATGTTAGATGCAGAAATTCCTTTTAATGATGTTTTTTGATGTTTACTTTCAGACGAATTACCACAAGATGCCGTGGGGACGGCGACGCTCGTTTCAAACATGGACAAATTATTTGATGCCATGAATGGTGACACGCCAGACAGAAAAAGAGGCAAAAAATATCTTACCAACATGTCCTCAACCAGCCCTCATTTAGAATTGTTTAATAAAATGAGAGTTTTCTTCACGGACATGAAGTTTTTAGGGGCAAGAAGTAAGCCCCCATCACAAGATGGCTGGTTGAGGACGATGAACGCAATTGAGCGGATATTTAAAAATTTTAAAAATGTGATAAGTGTCCGAAGGCTCAATCAAGATCCTCTCGAAAACTGTTTCGGGTGCATTCGAAGCAATTGTGGTTGTAATCCGAACCCCACTTCAGTTCAATTTATTGCAGCATTATGAAAACTAGCATAATAACAAATTTAATTAATAATAATAAAAACAGAAACTGCCTTGATGATGACAATGATATTATGAATAATTTAAAGTGTTTCTTCGTAAAGGTTGTGAAGGAACAATAAATGATGCTAACTTTTCTGCACCTTTTCCAGCTCAAAGAAGGACGGTCAAATCGTACCTGACTACGAGGCGGTGGTGTACAGATATGCCATATATATGTAAAAATCTAGTATTTTTTAAGGTCTTAAAAAACATAAGAAATAGATATTTAAGTCGCCAGAAAAAAAAGCACAAACACATTTTTTTTTAATAGCATAATTTGCAAATTATTTAGAATAACATGTTCAGAACGCACCTTTGACGATTCATTTTGCTTAAGAAATGATTTAGTACTCAAAGATTATAATTATTCACGTTATTAGATGTAATTCAATTCTATATACTTGTGTATCAAACCAACTAGTGCTGTTTTTATTATGTATTGGATTCTTGTCATAAAAATAATTATGTGGGTTCATAGTAAGTATCAGCATTTTGTTCAATTGTGTACAACGGAACGTCATAATATGTCATCGACGCGCGCCATGGATTGACAGTGTCAATACTGTCAATTACAACGGGTGTCAATTTGACACTAATATACAGAGGGCTTAGTGCGAGTTTTCATACTTACTCGATCACGTTAACGTAAACGTTGACATATGTCAATTCGTATGTAATAATTGTATTTCCCATTATAGTCACCACGCGGCGCTTATTCATTTTCAGTACAAACTGACGTTTACGTTAACGTGATCGAGTAAGTATAAAAACTCGCACTAAGCCCTCTGTAGTGTGTAGTCTTTGCACCCGGCGATCTCGCATTGTTGTTGTGTTGTTGTTGTTAGTGTGAATATTGTGATAAGTACTGTGCTGTTTTGGATTTCCTTCTGTTGTTTGACCTTGGCATTGTTTTACAGACTGATAACTAGGTACCGCTTGTGACGATTATTCTGTGCTTTTGATTTCCGGACACCGATAACCTCAAAAGTATTTTTTGCATTATTGAAATATCTTGGCTATTTAGATATTATTTTCGAAAGGGATGGTGTTTACTACATAAAACAATCAAATCTCACTATAATTTGCTTCTGTACACTGAAAATAAAACTCAGGTCCAGCTTCTATAGAAATATGACCGATGTTCTTTGTATTGTAGGTGCAGAAGAGTTAGACATACCCCAGTGTTCTGCAGAAATGCAAGCATGTGCATATGTGTGCGGCTTTATCGCAAAAAATATGTCTATAAATTGCGAGCAATGTAAAAAAATTATGCTTGCTGATCCGAACACTGAGGTATGTCATTTATTTACACCATTTAAGGAATACGACAACGTAAGATGCAGTTTAAAATACATCAAGCCCAGTTTCTGTAAAATGTTGGAAAATGCTGCAACTATAATAAACACATATTTAAAAGAAAATTCGCATTGTAAAAAACTAAAATATAATTTAGTAAAAATATGTGATAATTTAAATAAAGATTGGCTGAAGGGGTGCGAAGAACACTGTGAGATGAATTTTAAAAAAATAATTCACAGTACAGTCGAAATATGCCTGAAACGGTTTTGTACTGTTACAAATCGACGATTTGTTGAGGAAGCCTCAAAAAATCTTTATCACGCAAAATAAATATTTTGAAACATGTCTAATAAGCTTGTATTATTTGGCATCACTTAGAAATTCCCTACACGAAGAATTTTCGTTTGATGTTATTATTTTATTTTTTATAAATGTGCAGAAACAGAAAACGAATATTCTTGATACCGGAATTTCAATAGGCGTAAGTGACAATTAATTAAAGTACCTTTTAATTGATTGTCCCTTACGCCTATTGAAATTCCGGTATCAAAATTTAAAAATAAAAAGGAGATTGAAAACACTATTCAAATCTCCCGCGCTATCAAAAGTTACTTCTGGACCCCACGGCAGCGCTAGTGTGCTTCTATGTAAGCATTTGTAAAGTATGAACTTGACGTTCTTCCCGTAGGGTATATATGTTCTGTGCGTAAGTGTCATAACAAAGTAAATATAAAGAAAACGAATCGGTTTAGACCGATTTACAAAATATAATAATAATGAACGCAAAGTGTAAGTAAATGTAGTAAGTGATGTAGTGTAATAAATAGATACTATAACTTGGCAGAAGTTGCGAACGTTCACAAGGTGCAGGTGAAATATCCTATTATACAGTGCAAGTGGTCTGATGACCAACATCAGCGTGGAAAATGTCACGTTGAATATTATAACCTACAACAGTACAACTTTGCCAAAATGACAATTACTTTAGCTTTCACATCAGCTTAATGACCAGCAAAATTTAGAGGCAAAAGTAACAATAAAAGCAATAGCTAAAATTGTGAAGAAACAAATGTAGCCGTCACTTTGACTTTGTGACTTTACTTTGGCTGGTACTTTGATGAAGAAACTGGCCGTTAATTTGTCGACCGTGTTTAAAGTTGACGCTGTGCTGTTGTTTCTGATATATGCTGTATAAATAAAACCCGCGCGATTCTCACCGTGTCTAAACGCACAATTAGAGATGACTCACCAATGGATGTGAGGAACAGCTCCTTATCGAAGACCAGGCCAGTCATGATCATGGGGTGCACTTGAGCAATGAAGTGGCAGCGGTACAACATCTCGCGGAACAGGCGCTGAATCACTATCTGAAATCCACGAGCTTGGTTTTAAACAGGTTAAACACTTTGTACTCTATATTATAAAGTTCTACTCGCCTTACTGTCTTTTTACAGAAAGTCACGATCATTACATATTCTACTTTTTTTTTATGTTATCCATTAAAGACCTCGAATTTACTGTGGGTCTATGAAAACCACTATACTCTACTATAAATACTATACTATGCCAACAGCGACGTAAAAAAACAGGCCTCATTCAATTTATAAACACAAGTCCTTAAGTGGTCAACTCTTGCCGAAACCACAGATTAATACAGATGGGACACTCCGCAGTTTAGGTATGAAGCTACAAGTACGCGGCGGGCTCATCTCACTTGGTCAATTCAGTGTGGGCTGCCACGCACCGGCCGGCTCGCACGTCAGTTCGATACTCACTCACGCGCCGCGTCGTAACAGAAGACAACCCTAACGAGTCAGAAGGTGAGTTACGCGATAGAAAGAGAGGCAACTTGTAGGTAACAAGCGTTATGCGACCTGAATTGCAGTTTATTGTGTCGTAGCAAGAGTCGCTTTTTATTTAAATGATTTTGCGGATTGTCCCATCTGTATTAATCTGTGCCGAAACCCAAAAATTACACAAAAGCCTACCTCAAACTGCGCCGTGTCCGTGGTGTAGTAAGGACCGTCCTCTGACATCATAAGACTGAAGTAGAACAGGGTGACCGAGGGGGAGCGGAACGGGGAGTTGATCAGGTCTGAAGCGTCCCACTCCCAGTTGTCTTCGCACCAGTACGTGCACAAGCATGGCGTCTCGCACATGTACACGAACATAGCCATCGACTGCTCTATGCAGTAGCGGAGAGCGTACTGACATGCAAATTATAAAGGCGTTAAAATAACGTCGAGATTTTTAATGAGACGACGCTCTACTTTGCTGAACTTTTTCGGAGCTCGATGTGCCCTATTAACGGCCGCGCACTGTAATAACAGTGGAATCTAAATAATTTTATCGGGGCGGACTCGCATTACAAAACTTTGCACGAGGGCTTTGTTATGTACTGAGATAAACACTTCTATTAATTAAAGTTGTATTTATTTTCCACACAAGATAGTACACACGTTTTTACAAGATGGTTGCAGTAGCGAGAGAGCGAGACAGCAAAACCAAAGAACAGTTCAGACATATGTTACGTTCCGATATCACAGGCTTCAGGCCTCAGCTCACGCTAGCGGACTGAATACTAAATACTGCGCGTTTGACCAAGGAACTGGGTGTGCGTGCGGGGGGGTTTCCTGTCCACGCACCCCCCGGGTGCCCGTGGGCTGGAGTTCCCTTACGGGCACGTCTGGGGGGGGGAAGGCCAGTCTCCGGGACGGTGCACCCTGGGGTGCGGGCAATTGCGGGCGTTGCCTGTATGCCAATATCCTGTCGGAGGTACTCTCCGTATGTCCTCTTTGCTCTAAGCAGAGACACACAGCGGCGGAGTAAGAGCGGGGTCGGTGTGCACTAACTCCTTCTGCCACCGGTAGTCTCGTAGCCCCGAAGAGTGTCAAGGTCGGCACTGTGTGCCTTAGGGATCTCGTTGCCTGTATGCCAATATCCTGTCGGAGGTACGCTCCGTATGTCCCTCTGCTCTAAGCAGAGACACACAGCGGCGGAGTAAGAGCGGGGTCGGTGTGCACTAACCCTGCCGAGGGGCAGGCAGGAGAAACTATCTCCTTCTGCCAACGGTAGTCTCGTAGCCCCGAAGAGTGTCAAGGTCATGTCTCTGACTTTTCACGGTGGTCGAGGGTCTTGGCTTAGCCGCCCGTACCAAGAGAAAACCTCTATAAAAAATCACCCCAAACCTCCAAGCGGCGGCGCACTGTGTGGGAGGTTGTTAGCTTGACTAACGGGTAGCAAAATTAGTCGCTAGTGCGAACCACAGTTTTTTGAGCAAGTACACAAAGTTTTTACTCGTTGGAATAGAAATGGAATCACCTATAAAAAACAAAAGACGAGAAGAAGAATTAGTCGCTACTGCGAACCACAGTTTTTTGACCAAGTACACAAAGTTTTTACTAGTGTTTTTTTTCGGTTTTAGTTTTTGGTTTTAGTTTTTTTTTTTTTTTTTGTTTTAAGTTTTATGCTGACCACTCCCTGGCGGAATTGGAGCGCATGGCTTAGGAGGATAAGGAGTAGGTCCTGGAGGTCGCCTCAAAGTCCTCCAACTAGAAAAAGGGGACCTTCCAGAAAACCACCAAATGCCGAGCCGCCAGCATGCACGGCATTGTTATGGAGCTGGTGAAGCGAACGGCCACGGACGAGACGCGGCAGCTGCAGGCGAAGGTGGATCGCCTGCAGGCGGAGGTCAGCCAGGTACACCAGAAGCTGGCTGAGGTCAGGCTGACGACCCAGCCTGCCCAATCTGCCCCAGGTCCGGTGGTAGGAGGCTCTTTCTCCCCTGTCGGCCTTGAGGCAATAATCCGCGGGGTTGTCATGGAGGGCCTTCATCAGAGGCTGTCTCGCAGGCATCGAGGACCGGCTTTTGCCGGAAAGTCGGCTCCGCCCGCCGCTAGCGGCGGATAAGATTCCTCCGCCGACGGAGCCAGAACCTGCGCCTCTGGGAGTCCTGGCATCGGGTCCGCAGCCCCAAGCCTCGAAGCCTTCCAAGGGCAAAGGCAAGGGCAAGAGGACCACGGTGGGCTCTCAAACGCCCACCACGAGCGCGGATGCAACGTCTGGGTCGTCTGCCACTCCAACAGCCTCCCGGAACTCGCAGGGGGAAGACGCCCTTCTTCCCTCCACCACCCCGTCCAACCAGTCGTGGACAGAAGTGGTCAAGGGCGAAAAGGGAAAAAGTCGACCTCCAAGCCCGCTGCGACTGATCCTGCAGCCAAAAAGGCGGGAGGAAGATGGTTCCTCCCAAAACCGCGGCCGTCGTGGTGACAATAAGTTGGTATGGGAAATATCTAACTGATCCTCTAAAGACTTTAGTACGGTAGTGGTGGGTGGACTATAGATACATCTCTGCCTAACCCTTCGGGGATTAAAGGCGTGATGTTATATGTTAATTATAAAGACATACATACACCATAATGATTATTTAAAAGGTCAGCCTAACTTGCTAGCTGATGAAAGATTACCTGCATTCGAAACCTGACGAGCTGCATGAATCGCGAGAGCTTACTCACACCATAGAACTCCCAATTTTTCTCGTATATATTGAACCATCTGTTAAATGAAAACATTGATATGACAGATGTACACATCGTAACCATTGCAGAACAATTGAAAATACAGTACTATGCAAGCCAAATTAAGAATAGTACTGTCAAGACGCCATTTTGTTTCGCAATACTCGCGAACTACATTACCAAAGCGTACTAATTTGACAGCTATCGTGTGTTTGACAGCTATCGGCAGTACTAATTTGACAGCTATCGTGTGAAGTTGACAGCAAGCGCGATCCTATGCTTAGTTGGCTCGCATAGTATGTATGTATACCCTTTTCCGACGTCTCGAAGTGACATCCTTATAGCGTGAGCAGTTTGATTCAGCCAAGAAATATTTAGATATTTTAACATCTGGAATAAAACCATAAATATGGCTAAGTAAATCCCTTTTTTTAAGTTATTACTGTGTACGGTCAGCAACAGAAGTCGGTTAACAATGCTATTTTTTGACATCATCTAAATTGACACAAAATTATACGACAGCCTGCTTTTCAGCATTTCATTTATTAAGTAAGAGTTAATTTTAAGAGGTATTTTTCTTAATAATTAAGATATAAAAAACTCAAGTGATAATCGACGTTTGTTGCTGACTGTACATGTCTTCTATTCAGAACTTAGTATGTTTAGGTATCAGTCTAAAGAACCTAGCTTCGCATGGGGTAAAGTATAGTACATACAGTTTCAAGGTGGCCTACGTAAATGGACAGACTGATTTTTAGTCAGGTTTTCTGTTTAGTACCAAAAGAGCTCTAGAATCAATGATTTAGGAAACAAACTCATAGACTATAACTTTGTTTCTTACTTTACTACTACTGTTATTCTAGAACTTTTTATATTTCAATAATCGTACCATAGACGTAAAATGTTGTTGCGCAGCGTCGAATTCTGCCAAACTAGCGTTCCTTCCATAGTTAGCAGTGAAGAATAACATCGACTCTACCTGGATTGAACAATACTCAATCATTCCAAGTCCGCGTACAGGCAGAACTCGTTTCTAATCCGTGCGAGCAGAAGTTTTAATAAACTGTCTGGTGAACATGATTTGGATATATTCAATACCAGTGTTTCTCGGCTTAGGCATTTGTTGGTGAAGAGCTTCTTTACGACAGAGTAATTGTTTGTGTATAAATGTTTTTAAGTTTGTGTTTGTTGATCGTGTACTATTTGTTTCCTAATTTATGTTACAAGTAGGTATTTTGTACCCATGTTTTTTGTTTCAATTTAAATTTTAATATCAGTGGAAACTTGTAAATGGCCTTCAGATTCATATTGTATAAGGATATTGTCTACTTTAGCTGTAAGTTTCCCGAATATAATAAAATAAAATAAATAAATAAAATTTATTGTATTCCACAATGTATATTCTTAGGTTGTAAGTAAACATTTGTTGTAACAATCGTGGACCCTGTTGGGCACAGCAAAATAAAAGTTTGAAGGAAGAGGACTTATTTATACATGCAAAAATAACTTATTCTAAGTAAAAGCTATGGTAACATTTTATTAATTATTCATTTAACCTAAAGATTGTATTATCAATTTATATTATTATGTCAGTTCTATGGATTTGTCAATTACATATTCATTTTTAAATTTTAATATTTTTAATACAAAATTAATCATTTTATCAAATGCTCAAAATGAGTCCCTTCCTGTTGAATACAAAGTCGCACTCTTTTGATTATTTCGCTACCTGTCGATTTTTTGATCTTGTATTAAAAATGTTAAAATTCATGGTCTTCCTTTTATTTGTGACACTATGTTATTTAGCAAAAAATAATCCTTATGATGAAGCCTTTCGATCGGTATGATAAAGCTACATTGTGATTATTTTTCTCATGTAACGGGTTCGATTTCCGGTTCAACCATGTAATTATTTAAATATCTATGAATGCATCATATCATCATATCAATATATCTATCTATAATGTGGGTATACGTGTGGTAATACGTTTTTTCGACTGTATAATAACTACTTTGTTAATGCAGTAATGTAAAGGGTCTTTCAACAAGGACGGGTCGATGCTGAAATTAAATAAAACAAGCTGTATGTAAGATATTAAAGAAATTATTTTTTTATTTTAAGTTCCCATTTATGCCATTATTTATGAAATATGACATCGTTTAAATGTCCACCGCGGCTTCGAACTTTCGCACGGATCCGAGAGGTCCAACTTTCAATTACTCTACTGCATAGATCCGGCTGAATCTGAGCGATGGCCTACGTAATGTTGACTTTCAGGGCATCGGTTGATTGCGGATTATTGGCTTAGACCTGCGACTTGAGAAAACCCCACAAGAAAATGTATAGCGGGGTCAAATCGCACGATCTTTGTGACCAATTCACGTCACCAATAAATTGTTATTCATTGATCTTTAGCGCTCGCCGTTGACAGTAATGGCCTCGCCGTCATCGTTTTTGAAAAAGTGCGGACCAATGACGCCGCCTGTCATATTTCATAAATAATGGCATAAATGAGCCTTTCAAATAAAAAAATAATTTCTTTAATATCTCACATACAGCTTGTTTTATTTAAATTCAACATCGACCAGTCCTTGTTGAAAGACCCTTTATAATTGTTTTTGTCCCAAATAAATAAAATAAAACAAGTGTTACTACAGACATGCGGTGGACCATATATGTGAAAAAAATTGCACATAAAGCTTGACTTACTTTAAGGCACTCATCGACGACGAGATGTAAGCAGGCAACTGATTCTGTGAGCACGTAAAGCGAGTACCATTGATTGTACACGAGGCGCCCTTGGAAATCCTCCATGTCGCACGGATATCTACCTGCAATAGTCCAACCCTCAAACCTTCAGTGTCAAAAGAATTTCTGCGCCATAAATCCTTTCGACAATGAAACACAGTCGACTTTTCGTGAATTAGTAAAATTTTGAATAATTTAAAACGTACGGTGGTGACTACAGGAATTGATCTGAACATCTTGTTGCTCAAAAAAAATGTGGAGACTTTACTTGTCTTGATCTAAAAGGAAAAGATACTGCTCATCCTGTAATAGTACATTATGATATAAGTGCGGTAAGTAGAAAATTACAACCGAGGCGATATTGCTAGCCCGAGCCGTAGGCGAGGGCTACAAGAAAGCAGAGGCTGTAATTATCAAAGCGCACGTATGTCATACGACGTTTTATAACATATTTGCGAGGAAATAAATAAAACTCGGACTTTCAAACGAATAAATCTTTAAAAACACTCTTTCTGAAAATGAATTTGGATCTTTGCTTGTTTTCCTTAAGATAAAATTTTGATACGCTTGTAAGTATCTATCGGTCGATTTTTCAGCCAAAGAGGCTTAGAGTAGCCTTTTTCGCTGCCTCTGAGACTTCTGGCGGTGTCGAATGAATAAATTCATCATTACTTAATGACATTTTCAAATAAAAACAATACAGCGAAAAGAAAAAGCGCGCGGAATAATTTTTACTTGTTCACAAATTAGCAATGCGCGCTGCAGCGCTTTTTTTTTTAAAGCAAAGACACAAAAACAGCCAGTATTCTAATAAAGTAAATTAATATTTTTTTGTTTTTGTTGAAATTCGTGAAATAAGAGACCCTTTACGAGCAAATGTGTTATAAAATATTATATTACTTAAGTATTATACCAAATTTTGGCACCGGAGCTATGTAGTCTGGTGTAGGCACATCGATAAAATTATACAAATCTTTGTATTTTTGTATAGTGTAAATTATTTTCATCTTCCCTTCCATCTTTTTGTAGAGAAGCTCCGCCTGAAATATAATTTGATTTCTCTGATTCACATACCTCATTCATTCATTTTATCGAACGAATGAGATGATAATAAACTTTGTAATATTCTAACTGGGTTGTGGAGGTCAGATAGGCAGTCGCTCCATGTAAAATACTGGTATTCAGCTGCATCCGGTTAGACTGGAAGCCGACCCCAACATAGTTAGGAAAAGGCTAAGCAGATTGAATCGATTACAATAATGAAATAGATGACTAAAACAATGAATGATAAAAATATTTACCTCATATTTAAGCGACTTCATGTGGTCCTCGTCATACTTCTTTGCTTGCTGGTGAATGAGCACCATTTTTATAATTTTCGGCATAAAGTTCAAAGGCATGTCCGGTAATCCTTCCAGTAATAAGCAGTCCAAGTACAAATAAAATCTAGGTTGGAAATGAAATATTGGTCGCACCAAACTCTGCACGGATTTTTTGTGATTTTGACTCTTCTACATACAGTTGTTTTATCTCACGAAAGCGGGTGAGCCATATTTGTAAATGTAATGCGTATAGACACGCGCTCTTGTGTGCGTACCCGCAGGTATCGCGCTCCCGAGCTGACGCACACAAAGACAATGTGCATGTAACATTTACACATACAAGTATGGCCCGCCCGCTATCGTGAGATAAAACAACTGTACCTACTGATTTAACTGAATTAAAACTGAACTTTGGTCTGAATGGTTTTGAGTCTTATAAAAACAAAATACATAAAATAAATGGCACAATACGCCAAATAGCAGGTTCGAGTTAGGGCCTGCAGCTACTGGATGACGTCACGGCACGACAGGGGATCCAAATAATGGGTAGAATATGTGGCTTTCGGCTTCGGCAAGTGTCTTTTTACAACCGGTAGATAAAATTTTGAAAATTATACAGGGTGTAAGGGACAGCCCTCCGCAAACTAACAGGGTGCATTCAGCTCCTCATTTTGAATCATATTCCACCGGAAATTTTCTCAGGAAAATTTTCATTTTGTAAATTTTTTTGTTCAGTTACATTTTCATTATTTCAATGTAAAATTGCAATGTGTGTTCGCAGCACTCCATTTATGTAAAAAAAAAACTGCAAAAAAAAAACCAGCAATGGATGTTGAAATGGCTCTATCTCAGAATACCAGATTCTCAAAATACCAGATTCTCAATATAACAGATTCTCAAAATACCAGATTCGCAATATACCAGAAGTACAGTTAAACACAAAATTTGTTTCAGGCAATTATGTACATCACATAGGTACTAAAAATAAAGAAAAAAACATCAAATTATGTGTAGCTGTATTTATTTTACACAATAAATCGTGAAAAACAGTAAGTTAAGATGTCATTTGATTCAAAACAAATAGTGGTCAACCAACAAAAAAAATAACGATGCGTTCTGGCAAGCTCAAGTCCTTTGAATTTGCACACGAGATGTTCGCAATAAAAGTATTTCGTCGACCCTAGGTTCAATTGAGGTAAGGGACAAAATACGATTTTTCAGGAGAGGCCGACAAAGTTTTTTTTCGGACTAAATCGCCTATAACTTTTTTTCTTATTAACCTTTTTCGGGTCTGATTTCACACATAATATTGTATTTTAGTGCTCTATCTACACGTGTAACATTTATTTAAATAAATTAGCTATTTAAGAAAATAGATGTTCCTTACAACAACGTATTTTGTTAGTAATGTCCTACTACAAGATACTTGGTCAGTATCTTGTAGTCTCGTCCCTTACATTAAATTGACCTCTGCGTTGGATTCAATTTATTTGGTAATTCGTTGATTGGGAAAACCCTTACCTTATTTCAAGTGGATTTTCGGCAATAGTTACATCATTTCAAGTTCCTATATTGCATAGTTTTTCAGATACATTGTTATTATGGGGCTGATTCGAAATTTGGATCCAAAAATCATTAGGGTAAGGGACATTTTTCTTAAGCTAGAATTTTTTCATATACACCATTCGATAGAGCGAAAAATTCTGAACAAAACTGTATACTTAACTCATTTTGGGTATTTTGTCCCTTACCTCAATTGAACCTACGGTCGACGATTTGTTTCATGCCTCGTCCATGCAGCCACAGTAAAGATGCAGGCGTCTATTACAACTAGAATACTATCAGGTTTACATATGTGTATGACTGGCACCCCTTAATATTTTGTTACTAGCTTTTGCCCGCGGCTTCGCCCGCGTGGAAGTCGGAAAATATCCCATGGGAACGTACATGTGGAAAACATAGGGCCGTCCGATATAACTGTGCAAACTCAAATCGCTACGATATATCGTTACCGTGTATAGTAGGCATAAAGCTACCAGTCGGCATGATTTTTTCCGACATCTTCAACAGTCGTCGTCATATTTCAGCCAATTTACACAAAACCATAATGAATTACACCGAATCACTCCGTTCATTGGAGAAAACCGTATGAAAATCCGTTCGGTACTTTTTGACATTATCGCATTCAAACAGACACACTTACGCGGCGGGGGGACTTTGTTAATTACTTAAAATTTACTATGCCAGTGACGCTCTAATAACAAATAACTTTTGTCCGAGTGACCACTCGTTCAAATAATTTCCTCGTAAAAACTTCGAATGAAATAAAGACTAAATGGTACCTCAAGATTCGAACTATGACTACATTTCCAATCCCTTAAATCTCTTAAAAAGAGGTAGTTACACAAACATTTGTCAACCCCTATTGTACCCCCTCAAAAACGCTGTACCACATATTTTTTATTTCCTACCAAAAGCATAAATTTGAATTTTCATATCCCTACCTTAAGAAATGCTGGGTTTCCCATCTTTCATCCCTTATATCACCCCTTGTAGTATTGCTTTTGAAAGTTTCCTGTGTCCTTTCCCAAGATGCTATATAAAGCCTTGCCAAATTTTGTCGAAATCCGTGCAGTTTTGTAAATTTTAAAATCAACCCCTATTTTACCCCCTTAGGGGATGATTTTTCAAAAACGCTGAACCGCATATTTCTTTGTTTCCTATCAAAAGCATACATTTTAATTTTCACATCCCTAACTTAAGAAATACTGAGTTTCCATACAAACTTTCATCCCCTATATCACCCCCTGTAGGATTATTTTTAAGACAAAAAGTAGTTCATGTCCTTCCCCAGGATGCTATATAAAGCCTTGCCAAATTTTATCGACGTCCGTGCAGTTTTGTAAATTTTAAAATCAACACCTATTTTACCCCCTTAGGGTATAATATTTCAAAAACGCTGAACCGCATATTTCTTAATTTCCTACCAAAAGCATACATTTTAATTTTCACATCCCTAACTTAAGACATACTGATTTTCCCATACAAACTTTCATCCCCTATATCACCCCCTGTAAGATTATTTTTGAAAAAAAAAGTAGCCTATGTCCGTCCCCAGGATACCATCTATAGCCTTGCCAAATTTTATCGAAATCCGTTCAGTGGTTTAGGCGTGAAAAGGTAACAGACAGACAGACAGACAGACAGACAGACAGACAGACAGACAGACAGACAGACAGACAGACAGACAGAGTTACTTTCGAATTTATAATATTAGTATGGATTCGCATCCAAAAGGATCGCATTCCTTTTGTCTGAAACAACGTTAATTCGTAACGGGAATAATACTGATAGATTATAAACTAACGGTTCTCACAAAAGTTTTTGATTTAATAATAACTAGCTTTTGCCCTCAGCTTCGCTCGCGTGGATATCGGAAAATATCCCACGGGAACGAACTACCGGGAAATCCTTTCTTATTATATTAAAAAGGGAACCTCTGTGCAAAATTTCAGCTTTCTAGGTTGAAGAGTTTGGGCTGAGCGTTGATGAGTCAGTCAGTCAGGACTTCTCTTTTTATTTATATAGATAGATATACTATTGCTATATCTCTACGTTGACTTCGTGGTGGGGCTTGCGCGCTTTGAACTATGGGTCTGTGCCGGCAAAGTTTATTTTGCCAGAATTGGTCTAGGATAAGGATTCAGACTAAGAGATACAGAAACCCGCAGGACAGCATATGGCGATCTGTTGGGCAGTAGTGACCCCACGGACCCTATCTCCCGGGAGAAGTCTTGTTCCTCACTTCTGGCCTGCCTTTATTGGCCGGCTGGAGTGAACATTGACGAGGAATAGTGCTCCTACCGCTTTTTTGCCTATAATGGCTGGCTTGAGTGGAGATTTGCAAAAGCAAAAGTGGTCGGAGGAAGTTAGTATTCCAGTAATATGCTGGTAAGGATCTTGACAATCACTTAATTCCGGAATTGTCCTGATAGCTCAAACTGAAACTCAATTAAATAATTCAATTTATATCAATTAAAACAATTACACGCACTTTGAACTGTCAAAGAGTCGGTCAGCTAGTCAGAAAGTTGAAGCTAGTTGCCCATTCCAAAACGTAGATCTCTATGGAGAAGAATGGACAAGAAACTCCACGGACAGTCTTTTAAATCAAGATAAAGTAATACAACATCCTGGGTACATTATTTTTGTTGCTTCTACATGTGAGAACAATGTAAAAAAAATAAATAAAAATACTTAAAAACAAGTCAAAATATAAAATTAAGTAAAAATAAGCCCTGGCAGAAAAGAGACGACCAGCCGCCAAATCCCTCTCTACTCCTCATAAGCACCTCGGGACATGTTGCCCTCTTGTCACGAAACTGTGCTAGCGACCGTTTGCGGGGGCCCATTATTGAGTGTGCAAGTCACTCCCTGTCATTTTGTCTGTGTATTGTATATGTCGTAGGATAATTTGATACTTCGAATCTTCGCGGAAATGCTAGGGGTTTTGCGAAAACGCGGATAATTAGACATAGGCGAAAAATTATCAAATCTTACTGGACAAAGTCAGGATTTTTGCGAAAATACTCGTTATTATAGCAATATTGCGAAACGAAACGCTGGCTGTTATGAAATAAGAACGCTGATTGGTCGGTCAGCGCGTTCAATAAGAGATCGTCTCTGATTGGTTGACGTCTTAAATGTCAATTATTTGTTGCCGCACGTTATTTGTTTACGTTTGTGTCTGAGTTAAATTGCAGAAGTGTTTTGTTTTTTATCGTAAATAGTGTACCTACTTGGACTTAAATAAAGTGGTAAATAAGAGTGCTACACGGATGTACATAGTGTCATATATCATAAAAGTCTTAGTCAACCACTCAACAACAACAATGCTTTCGAGATTGGTTTAGCGGTGTTTTGTTTGTCATTGTGTTAAAAGTGGACTATAAAATTGGACTTGAACTAAGAAACGGTGTGAATAGGAGGTTTGGTTTTCATATAATTATGACAGATTCGACAGAGAATGATGTTCAACCTTCAGCAGAATCGGAGAATTTGGAGGTTATCTCCGATAAAGACAAATTTTACATAGAGTTAAGAAAGTTTTACTATAATAGAGTTGACGGTACAACTAAACCAGAATGGACTAAAGAACGCGTAAATGCTGTAATAAATTCAATTGAACAATTTAAAACTGCGAGTGTACTTAAGCAACCAAAAACACAACAACAGTATAGAAATGCAAAAAAATACGACGTGATGAGTGTAGGTGAAGAAAAACTTCTGATACTGAGAAGAAAGGATCTTAACTCTCCTGTTGTACAAGTACCTTCAACAGATATGTACTATGATATTCTTCTGCAGGCGCACATATCAACTGGGCATGGAGGACGCGACAAACTGATATATAACCTAAAGCAACAATATGTGATACCGGTACCGATTATGATATTGTTCCTCAACTTGTGTAAGATCTGTCTGAATAAAAAAAGTTGCCCAAAAACAGGAATTGTTGTACGCCCCATAATTTCTCAAGACTTTAACAAACGTGGGCAGGTAGATTTAATTGATCTCCAGTCAACTCCTAGCCACAATTACAAATGGATTTTAAACTATCAAGACCACCTCACTAAGTTCTGCTTTCTCAGACCTTTAACCAGTAAAAAGCAACTGAAGTAGCCATGGCTCTTTTAAAAATATTCTTAGAAGTGGGTGCGCCAATGATTTTACAGAGTGATAATGGCAAGGAATTTACTGCCAGCATAATAAAAGAGCTAATCACATTGTGGCCTGCATGCAAGATAGTGAATGGACGTCCCCGACATCCTCAAAGTCAAGGTTTGTTTGCAAGTTTTGCACTATCCCGCTTACCGCTATGCATTTTTCTTTCACCCAAAGGTTGCCTGGTAGAGATTGCTACCTTAGCAATAAGGCCACCTATGTTGTACTGTCTTTTGTTGTTATCTGTTGTTTTGTATTTTTTTTTATGTGCAATAAAGTATTTTTCTCTTTTTTAGGTTCGGTAGAAAGGTGCAATCAGGATGTTGAGAACATGTTGCGTTCCTGGATGTCCGACAATAACTCAACTGAATGGTCACTGGGATGCTATTTCGTCCAGTTCCAGAAAAATTCTTCGCATCATCGCACAATAGGACGTTCACCATACAAAGCCTTGTTTGGTCACGATCCTGTAATTGGCCTGTCTTCAACTTATTTGCCTAGAGATACATTGTCAAAATTAGAAAATGAAGAAGACTTACAACAGGTTTTAATTAATGATAATCCTCTTCGCACTGAAGATATTCAAGACGAGCGTAATGCAGGTTGTAGAAATGAATCCAAAGTTGAAAATGCAATCCTTTTCTATGAGCAGCTTTCTAACGAAACCACAAATCAGTATGTTTCCACTGATCAAAAAATGACTATCCGAACACAAACTTCAACACAATCTACCCCTCTTTCATCTATGACACAATATAAAAAAAAATCTGCAAATAACATTACAATTGTAGAAGATGTAATAATTGTCCCAGCAAGTACAACAAAAACGATCTGTCTTGATAACAATATCGCTATAAATGACACAAATTCCCACACAAATGTACAACAACAACATTCCAATAATATTGTTGCTACTGAAGTTAAATGTTGTATTTGCCAAATTACCCCATCCGATTCACTGAAATGTTCAAAATGCCAACAAGTGATTCACGGCGCATGTGGAGTGTCTGAAGTTAGAGAAGGTAGTAGTTCTTCTAATGTTAAATGTAACTTATGCTGGCAAGAAGATTCTATTAAGAAAGAAAGAACAAGTTCGCATGAAAATTTAAAAAGAGCAGCTGCGACTATGTGTACTACATCCAACAAAAAATTTAAAGAAATAGATGTAGGTGCTACAATTTTGGTTGATGTTCCGAAGTACGATCGTGCACCCTTAGATAACAAAAACATTACAGGACGAGTAATTGATAAGAAGAATGGTTTGTTTCAAGTTGGTACCTCCGTTGGTATAATTAAAGATTGGCTACCAAGAAACGCACTTCAAATATCTCCAGGAGCTCAATTTACCGGCCGCGTTCCCGAGGTAGTATTACCTATTCGTGGTATTTCCTCACAACTATCACCATTCGGCGGACAAGGGTTTAAGCAATGTCATTGCAAGAAATCAAGCAAACAATGTTCCTCAAATAAGTGTGCTTGTAAAAAGCACGGTTTGCTTTGTAATTCCAAATGTCATAAATCTTTGAATTGTTGTAACAAGTAAAGTCTTACTAATAATTTCATATTACTATTTACTAAACGCAGCTGTGCTTGCATTGCAACTCCAATGTTACAGGTCCATGCAACTCAGCGTAAGTTTCACATTAGTGACGTATTTAATTATCTTTTGTTCTGTGATTATTCGCTTTTCAATTTTTTTTCTAGTTATCTTTTAATTTCTTTGAATAAGTCTATTTTTTCCTATTTTTGCTAATTCAATAATAATTTGTTGTAGTTATTTTGTTCACTATAAGTGAACCAGAATGTGATAATAATTTTGCCTCAATATATCTTAAGTTTAGCTGTATAAGAGAAGAGAAGGCTGATGAATGAGTGATTTTATCTCAAGACTTTAACTTTTTTTTCACAAGACTGATCAATTCCATTGTTGCACTATTACAACTAATTGTTTACCTAACCAGTTTCATCCAATTTATGGATTACACCCTAAAATTGGATCATTTTTTTTTACTACGACTGAGATCTCCTATTGTCTGTAGAAAACAACATACATACTAAAATTTTCAATAAAAAGTTTATAAAAATCAATTTAGTGATTTTCCTTTCTCACCTATTCTAAACCTTCATAACTCTATGATACAATACTTGAAGTTAATCATCGGCAAACTAGGAACCAATTAGAAGTCAGCCAGCAAAATTGTAGCCAATCAGTGTTGAGCACATCAAATCTTACTATAGTAACGAGTATTTTCGCAAAAATCCTGACTTTGTCCAGTAAGATTTGATAATTTTTCGCCTATGTCTAATTATCCGCGTTTTCGCAAAACCCCTAGGATTTCCGCGAAGATTCGAAGTATCAAATTATCCTACGACATATATAAAACATTGGTCAGGCAGGGGCTACAGTCTTTCCATAGTTCTAGGGTAACCAATTTTGTTTCCATGTTCTGCAATAGTCCTCACCAAGCGGGGGTTGTCCTTGGGTGCGCTTTCATAGTGCATACAGGGAAAATCGTCGGTTGGTGTCTCCTCCTAATAAATAAATTTAAAACTGTCTAAGGGGCATCTGCGAGTTGGCTTCGGTCCCTCGTACGGCTGCCAAAGGTCCAGTACCCCAGGACCAGGGGTACTTACTTATTAAGATTAATATTTTGATTTCGACTGTACGAAATCTGATATATTGCGAATCTGGTATTTTGAGAATCTGTTATATTGAGAATCTGGTATTTTGAGAATCTGGTATTCTGAGATTGAGCCGTTGAAATACTCTAACCAGCGACGCGTGAAATCAGCTGTTCACTTTCTGTCTAGCTACAGAGTTCATCGAACTCACCGCATACCCATTACCTACCCCTCCCAACCAGTAATAGACGCTCCGATTTGTGCACAAAAACACAAACAAATCAGGTTTATTGGATTCCCTTAACGTTCCCGAAAAAATTTCATGTACCGGTCATCTTAGTATGACATACTGAATTCACCCTTTCAGTTTGCGGAGGGCTGTCCCTTACACCCTGTATTTAAAACAAACCTAAGATTATTTTCTACTTCTTTTCGAAGATCGACAGCGAATTTGACGCGTTGCGCGAATGTGTCGGGGTCGTCCGCTTTGAACATCAAACGTATGCGAGGTACGCTGCGGAAAAAAATCTAGTTATAAATGTAGCAGATGACAAATTCGATTAAAATGTTCTAATTGTGTTTGTGCTATTTGTGCCTACAGTTTTTTCAACAGAGATTGTCCAAAAAAAGAAAGAAAAAAACCGGTCAAAAGCGAGTCGGACTCGCGCACCGAGGGTTCCGTTCCGATTTCTGAAAAAGTGTGCTATTTAGAGTCATCGTTTTATTTTTCCTGTAATCTTTACATAAACCAACCAACTTCTATGACATACAATAATTTCAGATGTTTCTCTATGCAAACTTCGGAGAGGGGGGGCGGTATTTTTTTTTACATTTTTCATCAAAAGTCGAAAACTATCCGTCCTAAAAAAAAGAAAAAAAATGTTTGAGAATGTGCAAACAGCGTTCTTTCATATGATACCCCACATGCCCTGGTAGCCCCACTTTGAATTTTTAAGACCCCCTTTCAGTCTCTGTTGCAAAAAAAATATAAATATTTTTATTTCGTTCTTATTTGCAAAATAGTTGGGCAAACGTCATCTCAAACTGTTCCAAATTTCAAGTTGATTGCATTAGTAGTTCTTGAGATCCAGCTGTGACAGACAGACAGACAGAGTCGCACCATAAGGGTTCCTTTTTACCATTTTGGTACGGAACCCTAAAAATTCAGAAAGAACTCTAAGCGAAAACGAAGTAATAGGTGGTAATAGCGCGGGCGAGCGATGGGACGCGACGCACTGGGTCAGGATAGAAGTCGCGGGGTAAAGCTAGTTTATACATGTACCAGAATTTATTATGGCACGGCGGCATGTAACCTGGCTCTTACATTGTGTGCGCAAATCTACTGGAAAACGGTATATTTTCAGTTTAAAGGAAAATTTACTTACGAGTACAGTCTTTTAGTACCATCGAGAGCCATGATTTCCCATTTATCGGTATTTGTATCGTAATTTAAAGCTGCTACGTTTGTCCACTGCAAATACAAGACTTTAATCAATAAATGCTACATTTGTCCACTGCAAATTGCATTGCAATTTGTGACTGTCAAACTCAAACTCAAAGCATTTATTTCAATTAAACCAATTATAGGCACTTTTGAATTGTCAAAGAGTCGGTCAGTAGGTAAGTCATGTCTCTCAAGATACAGGGTTACCTAGTTTGAGAGGCAGGGTTTCCCATTTTGTGTTCAGATGTAGCTTATTTAAATTGTCTTTCTATATGTAAACATGTTCATCTGTATGTCTTATGAAATAAACTTTTTATTTATTTATTTTTATTTTTTAAAGCTCGGAGGAGCTCGTGGCTAAGTAATAACAGCCGCACGGGTCGATCCGTCAGGTTAAGCTACGCTTGCCGGGGTTGGTCAGTGGATGGGTGACCATCTTTACACACCGAGATTCCTCCGTGCCTCGGAAAGCACGTTAAGCCGTTGGTCCCGGCTGTTATTCGTGGATCTTTGACAGTCGTTACGGGTCGTCAGAAGCCCGAAAGTCTGACAACCAGTCTTACCAAGGGGTATCGTATTACCCAGTTACTGGGTTGTGGAGGTCAGATAGGCAGTCGCTCCATGTAAAATACTGGTATTCAGCTGCATCCGGTTAGACTGGAGGCCGACCCCAACATAGTTGGGAAAAGGCTAGGCAGATTGATTGATTTTTATTTTTTAAATACAAGACTTCAATCAGTAAGTCGACGTTCGCACGGACGTAAAAACACACTGGATTTTCACCTCTCGTTGTTGATCCGAGCATTGAGAATCCAACCTAACAACAACAGAGCGCACAAGACCAAGAGGCTAGTTTTTCAAAGCTAGGATTGCAAGCTAGAACCTCGGTTTGCTGTCCTGGCTTGGCACATGCTAGTGCTCTTTACATGATGCCAGATTATATTTTGTAAGCCAGAACAACACACGTGGTTGCCATCAGGAAAACAAAACGCGTAGTCACTGCACACTAGCCAATCGAATACTACCTTCATCGGCCATATTAAGAGTACACAAGCCAGTATAGTAAAATCTCTAGTGGGGGTGCTACTAGCTAAAAAAAACCGACCAAGTGCGTGTCGGACCACGCACAATGAAGGGTTCCGTAGTTGAAAAGAATTTATCCCAAAAACAAAAACACTCTTAACTTTTTTTTTAAGTCATAAAATTACAAATTCTCAATTTTTGGACTTTTTCCTTTACTTGTGCTGGGAGACCTTGCTTCTTGCCAAATTTCATTATTCTAGGTCAACGGGAAGTACCCTATAGGTTTTGATTTACTTGCGACAGTTGCGAGTATCAAAATGTGACGCAAAATGGCCGTATTTTTTTATTGCGTTGACTTAGAAGCTTGAGTTTTGTAGGATTCAAGATACCATAGACCTACGTATTTGATATTAATTTCAACTTGATACCTTCATGCGTTCCTGAGAAAAAGGGTCTTAACAGACTGACAACTTTGAAAATATTTTTTTATGTGATAGAATTACAAATTAACAATTTTCGGACTTTTTCCTTTATTTGTGTTGTGAGACCTTACTTCTTGCCAAATTTCATGATTCTAGGACGACGGGAAGTACCCTATAGGTTTTGATTTACTTGCAAGTATCAAAAAAATGTCGCATAAATGGCCGTATATTTTTATTGCGTTGACTTAGAAGTTTGATCTTTTTAGGACTTCAAGAGACCATAGACATACGTATTTGATATTAATTTCAGCTTGATACCTTCACGCGTTCCTGACAAAACGGTCTTGACAGACTGACAGACAGACAGACGGACAAACAAGTGATCCTATAAGGGTTCCGTTTTTTCCTTTTGAGGTCCGGAACCCTAAAAAGTATATTCCTGATGTCCACCACTTGTTTGAACACCACCGGGGGACAGCGATACCATTTTTAAAAATAATTCCCCCTGTCCACCACTTCATAGTTAAAATAGGTCGAATCTGTTCCAAAACCGAATCGGGGCACCCCGACTTTACGTAGTCGTGGAAGTGTGGCTGCCTCCCCTAGAGTATATAAAAACCGGAGGCGCGAAGGGAGAGCAACCTCCGTCTGCTGTAACAAAGCATAGACGGCTGTGCGAGCCGTACCGGCTGAGGCTGGTCGCCTGTTGGTCGCCTCGGCCGAAACTGCGGAGGTGAGCATATCCTATGTTACGTAGGAGCGAGGATGTTGCACTTCCCGCAGCGCCGGAGATAATGCAGAAACAACTTAAAGTGTTTTGAGGTAAGGTCTGACACACAGTGGTGGACAACGAGAATAATTTTTAAAAGTTGTTTCGCTGTCCCCCAGTGGTGGCCAAACAATTTAATTTGCAATACGTCGATTTGCTGCGGATTCCACATGGGCGTTACTCTACACCACTCCTTCGAAATCGGCTTATTCCCTAAAACTGCCACCTTAGGGTGACCCAAGATATCTATACTCGACTTCATGTAGCTTATTCTTTTTTTTTAATATGACGTGTTAAGGACTGATCATACCAGATACGTGGCGTGACGTGACGCGTGCACGCACCAGTTGTAATCTATGAAACTGTAAGAAAGATGCCAGACCTGATGCGTGACGTATGCACGCGCCTTTCATACATTATAATAACTGTGCGTGCGCACATCACGCCACGCCACGCGTCTGGTCTGCCCCGGCCTTTAAAGTGATTCCGATATCCTATTGGCAGATTTAGGGTGGCCAAACAAAAGAAATCGCGTCGCGTTTTCAGAAAATACACCACAAGAAGCACCCACCTCATACAAACCGTTTAATGTTTGAATGATATCACCATTGTGCTTGGTGGGCTTTGAATCATCCTTGGGGATGTAGGCCAACCCGGGACAAGGGTACTGCTCACCCTCTATCATGCCCAAAGACATCCATTCGTCGGGAACACTGAAATTACAAAGTTATATGTAGATTTCTTTACTTTTTGTGATGATTTTTATGGTCAAAATTATGTAAATACATATTCTTATTGTCGCGAATTATATTTTTATCAAGATACAACTACTGACATTGACCTGCAAATTGCAAAAAAACGCAAGAAAATTTTAATTTCGCGGGCTACCACTGCGGATCCACCTTAAAGCAGCCATCCGTATCATGAACTCACCGGCAGTCAAAATCAGTGTTGTCAAAAATCTCCAAATCTAGTTTAGGGAAGGGGCTGTAGAGATCATAGTGCTGCATGTCAGTCAGTTTCAACTCCTCCACAGGCAACAGCCAGAAAGGCTGTATGCCGAGCTCACGGAGCATCTTCTGCAACACGCAAGAAACACTATTCATTATTAAATAAATTAGATTGAGGAGCTCGTGGCTAACTAATAACAGCCGCACGGGTCGATCCATCAGGTTAAGCTACGCTTGCCGGGGTTGGTCCGTGGATGGGTGACCATCTTTACATACCGAGACTCCTCCGTGCCTCGGAAAGCACGTTAAGCCGTTGGTCCCGGCTGCCATTCGTGGATCTTTGACAGTCGTTACGGGTCGTCGGAAGCCCGAAAGTCTGACAACCAGTCTTACCAAGGGGTATCGTATTACCCAGTTACTGGGTTGTGAAGGTCAGATAGGCAGTCGCTCCATGTAAAATACTGGTATTCAGCTGCATCCGGTTAGACTGGAAGCCAACCCCAACATATTTGGGAAAAGTCTAGGCAGATTGATATTACTTAAATAAATTAGATTTTATTTCAATTAATGTTCTTTCGAAAGAATGCTGATTTATTATGTAGGTTTCTAGAAGTTGACTGGACTTTTTTGAGTGATTGAGATCGGACTGTTCACAGTTTCAATTCTCACAATTTTGTTTTTAGTCGTTTGTATAGTAATACAAACGACTAAAAACATAAGAAATTACAGTATAATTTTAATGGAATAAAGAGTTACGGCCTTATCTCACTGACGATTTGCGAGCGTGTTTGCAGCTAAGCGATTTGTGAACGTTTTCGCCGCGTTTTCATAATAATTGCACACCCGCTTGTCTCGCTCTCTCTTGTAAAATTTGCGTCAAGTGATCTCGTTACGCACTCGTGGGGAGCTCACCACGCCCTTGTGCGAACTCGCAGCGAGACCTCTGCGCTTTCGCCTCGTTAGCAAATCGGCAGTGTGCTAACGCTCATTTTGTGTACCTTCATATTTGCAGCAAGGAATTTCCTTCGCAGCCTCTCAATCTTCACCAATCGAGGCAGTTCCTTAGGCAACACAATGCTAAGAAACTGCAGTTTGGGCACAAAGGTCTCGAATGGAAATTGCTAGAAATAAGAAAAGTAAATAACTGTGTTTAATCTCAGTTAGGGCTTCATTTAATCGACAATGCAACATATTCTAACTGTCGTCATTCACCTTTCGGTTTTATTAAATGGACTCCGATTGTAGGTTAATCGAAGAGGATACTAATTGTCTATTAATTAATATGAAAGGTTATGCCCACACGACGAATTGCGATCTCCGCCGTGTGGGTCTACATTCGCTTTATTCGCGAAAGCAATCCAACTTCATAGTGGCTACAAGAACCTTTCAAAAGAGTGTGTACAGACGCCAACACATGAAGCTACTACAATCTGTTAAATTTCTTCAATAGATTTTCATCTTTATCGCTAAAACTTTAGGTTCAAGGTTGATTGGGAAAATTTTACAGTTTCGGGTGGCTTGGCCTGCTGGCGTCTGTACACAACTGCATCATCGAATCGACTCTTCTTCGGACATTATGTATGTATTTAAAAATCGTCATCGTGCGCAAACTGGAAAAAGCAAACTGATTGATCGAGTTCTTCTAGATGTCTTGCAGCAAACTGATTGATCGAGTTCTTCTAGATGTCTTGCACATGACTGTCGGATAACATGTCTTAGTCGACGTTCGCACGGACATAAAAATATTGCGGCGATTTTGTTTCGCGGACTGGATTTTCAACGCTCTACTTATCGCCGAAAGTTGAAAATCCAACAGTGTGTTTTTTCGATGCGCTAGAATAAACTCTGTTGTTGTTAGGTTGGATTCTCAATGTTCGGCTCAACAACGAGAATTGAAAATCCAGTGCGCGATAAAATCCTGCCGCGATATTTTTACGTCGTGCGAACGTCGGCTTATTTATTATCATGTTCCGCAATTCCAATAAAATGTAACATTGGCTACACTTACAATGCTTTCATCTTCTCTGTAAGTAGTCCACCGGCCAGGTGGTAGAAGAAGCTTTGGTTTCTGAGGTTTGGGCAAAGAAACCAACATTGGAGCCAGCCTGTCGGTTTTAGCCTAAAAATTGAACCTTGCTATAAATATGTAATGACATATACCAAGGGTTTTTGGACCAGGCCAGGTTTGAACAGGAATAGATGCGCGCAGTGAATTCGAACACTTTATCGAAGGGTATAGGTATATGTCGCAGGTTTATGACAAGATCAGGTTTTTGCTCAAAAACCTAGACTTTTGATCAAGAACCAGGTGACGGAGCCCCGCTGCGCGGGTCTTCTACAGGGTTTAAAGGAACCTAACCTAACCGAACCTCGGGGTGCCCCTGACGTCGACAGTCTTCTTACGGTTCTTGACCAAAAGCCTAAGTTTTTGATCAAAAACCTGATTTTGTCATAAACCTGCGACATATACACTGGCCTGCATAAACACTTTTAAAATTTCAATTTTGTCTAAAATATAGAAGTTAGAGATTTAAAATAAAAAACATTTTATAGTAACATTTTTAAGTCTAAAAAAAGATAAAACAATAAAAATAGCCATTTTTAGCTTAGTGTTGCGGCGGCATCTACATCGCCACATATGAACTACGCATCAATGACATGACGTCACGCAAACCTGCATCGCGCAATTAGTTTACCACGCGATTAGCATATATACAACGTCCCGACATCAAACGTCGGGTAGTAGCCCACCAGACACAACACCCGTCTGGTCGGAGGATCCTCCCTTTTCAATAGAGGATGAGTGAACTTTACACCCTGTTCCTCATTACGTTAGTACTATTATTTATTCTGTGCTCATGCCTCTAAACTGGTGACCCCGACGTGAAAACTCAATTAACATTTACAAGTATGTTTTACATGTTATTTATTTTTTAATAACTGGTATTGCCTCCTCGGGCTCTGTTTACAGCTTCGAGTCGATTTGGCATACTGAGCACGAGGTTTTGGAGCCGATGTTGGGGAATATTCTCCCATTCTTCTATCAGGGCCCGTTTTAGTGCCCTGAGGGAGGTAGGTGGTGGTCTGTGGCTTCTGACTAGCCTCCCTACTCATCCCAGGCGTGCCAGTTTTTATGTACAAAATTAATAGTACATTATTGCAAAGGCCGTGAAATAGGCAATTGCAGGTCGAGTATGAGTTTGAAGGCCGAGCCGTAGGCGAGGACTTCACTAATACGAGACAGGCAATTGCCATTTCCGCCGAGGCATATATAGTGCTTTTCTCAAAAGAATGCAGGGAAATAAAATTTCCATAACTTTTCAAGTTAATGACGTTTTTAACATGAACTGTACATTTCACCATGAAATAAATTGCCCATAATGTAGATGACTTTTTAGTTTTAGCAATCTTATTAAAATACGGCAAAAATACTGTTTCGGAGAAAATGATTTTCTAAATCATAAAATTTTTTCTCGTTTTTCTAAATCATAAAATTTTCAGATACTTTCATGTAAGTATTTTTCTTTTGACTTCGCTGGAGCAGGTTTTCCATTGCCAATTTGGCTTCTTAAATCCAGTGGAGTACAATCAATCTCCATTTCACTCTCTGAACCGTTAGAACTCATTTTAATTATTAAATTTATATTTAAGTAATAAGTAGGTATAAATAACAAATCAAGACGAATTTTCAGCTTTGCCGCCAATTTTCTATTTATCATCTGTGCATCATTTAGCCACGTGAACGCAATTTATACTAAGCAAAGAGACTTATGGTATGCCAAGAATGATAAAAGAGATCCAATCAAAGAGTATTTAATAACCCCAGCACGCCTTTTCATACAACATTGCTGGAGCAGTGTAATGTTCCAAATTCAAAAAACGCTCCTGCAATGGATTTGATTTTCTTTGACCGTAAATTCGATACTTCGCGTGTTCTTTTTTCGAAAATAATGACAATATTTCCACGCATGTTTGAGAAAACTATTTTTCGTGTCCTTTTTGTTTCGGAAGTATATCTTGTGTTGTGTACTTAAAAAGTTGTTGCAATTTTAAAAGTGTGATACTTATTTTTGCGGGCCATGTAGATAGATATATGACACGCTATATTATTTAAATCCTACTTTAAGTGCATACGTCCACCTAACAGTTTAGTGTTAAACAATTTATAATTCGACCCACGCGATTGATACTTAGTTTTCTCACAAATCTCAGACACTGTAAAATTCGCTGCAGGCCCCAGGATAATGCTTCGAATAAATATAACAGTCTCCGATAGTATGACAGCCATAGAAATGTATTTTGTCAACGGAAGAATAGACAAAAATGACGATTCCGTGTGGACAGAAAGGCAGGAAAACATATGTGTAAGCAACACAAATGATTTTAATGAAAAACTGACATCAGACAAACAAATTATCTCTTCAAAAGGTGATTCTAATGTTATAATTTCTCAAAATATATATTGATGACTGTGTTTAACAAGGAAAGCATATTTATTATTCAAGGTTCTGAAAAGACACAAATTGAAGAAAAACGAGTGGATTCTTTAAATATCAAGGCTATTGCCTCAACATCACAATCTGTAACAGTAACTCAGTTAAGCCCACTTCCAAAAATGACTGATAAAAAAAAACTAGAGTTTGCTTGAAATCCGAAATTATAACTTCAAGCCCTCACAAGGGTGTGCGTCTATCTGACAGGCCCCAACGAGATTCATCAACAGGTGATAGCTTGTCATAAAGACATTATTTTGTACCTAAAGAAAATAAATAAGATATATTTTGTACCTCGACAGTTTTTGAATAAATGACGTTTTTATGAAGTGTCTTGCTAGCGGGCCCTTTATGGTTATTTTTATTGTTATTATACTTACAGATCGCACAAGTGTTAGGAGCTTGATACTATTATGTACCTTACAAATCCAAAATCTCGACTTTCTGTGAAGATACTCAGAAGATATTCGTTATTTAAACAAGCGTCCAGCCAGCGGGCCCCTTTTTAAATACAAGTATTTTATATCATACAATAGTGATAGGAGCTTGATACTATTATGTACCTTACAAATCCAAAATTTCGACTTTCTGCGAGCTATACTTAAGAAGATATTCGTTAATTAATTGTGATTTTTTATTTGCTTTAGCTCGTCAGTTATTATTGTTACAGTATCTGTTCGACCGGGCTCTGCTCGGGTGAAAATAGAGAAAACGATTTTTTATTTTTATTTTCCCAAGTATGAGACCTAGCTAGATCAATTTTTTGCACCCGTAAACCCCTATATTGCAAGTTTCATCGAAATCGTTAGAGCCGTCTTCGTGAACGTGAGTACAAATATTACTCGTTTAATAGTATAGGGATGTTGTATAAGGTTTTTGATGTTCTCATGGGCGTACCCAGGGGGGGGCAGGGGAGGGCAGCTGCCCCCCCCTGGATCTTGTATGCCTAAGTAATGTTGTCGAAAAAGAAGAAGAAGAAGAAGTTATTTTAGAGCCACGTCACGTTGTCGTCGTCGTTGTCGTGTACTTACTTTACAATTAAGTACGATATGAAGCATTAATTTTAGAAAAAACCGCGCTGCGCGGCCATAAACCTGCCTTTATTCGTCTATGAATTAAGCGACTGCATGCTAAGGGCACCCCCTGTGGGGTACGTACTTCGGCTTAGGGCTTCACTGGGGGGAGTACAGCAAGGAGGAACAGGCTGGATAATTATTATGTGCTTGCTACAGGCTCAGCTACGCCACCAGCTGGCACTCCTTCACCGGTCAAGGGTCGGGGGAATTACGTGGCGGTCGTCATCGCAAGGGACCTCGGCGGCGAGGTCGGAATGAATTTTTGTGTTTGTAAACTGTACTGGTGGCCCTATTTTCCCCTCCTGGAAGAGGGTTTAGGGGTCATCGGGGTCGGTGAGAACATGCCTTGGACGGCGGATTTTACTGATTTTAGAGGGGATATAACTATCGGATACGACCAGAGGGGTGCGATGTTTCGCGGGGGTATCGAAGAAACGCTTGGAATTGCGTTTCAAGAATTGATTGATAGTTGGGATTTTAAGGTCTAGTTGGAGGATTTCATTCCGAACGATCCAAGGGGATCCCGTAGCCGTTCGGAGGAAACGATTTTGTATGGTCTGCATCATATGGATGTTTCGGGACTTTGCGGTTGGAAATACTGAACCCGCATAGGTCATGATTGGGAGAATGTACACGCTGTATAGATGCGCAACTTGCACTTAAGTGACAATTTGCTACGTGCATTCAGAACGAGACTTCATTATGTGCTTAGAGGTCTCATCAAGGTCACATTTGGATATTTGATTTTTTTGGATTGGATCGCTTCTCAGAAGGGATCGGCTTGCTAAACATGGTGATTGGTCGGTGGGGGGAGATCGATTGAGACGCGGTTTCAAAAAGAGAACCGCTTGACTTTTGTCGGGATTGACTTCGATTCTCCACTTTCGAAACCACGCGCCGAGTTTATCGACTGCGGTTTGGAGAGTGCGAGCGACAGCGCTCCTTGGATATGATAGCGAAAAGTGCGGCAAGACAAAAAGTTTCGTAAGATGAGCACGAGAAGGTCTGGCACACCGAGTTTGTAAAGCTTATTATAATAAACCGTTGTTCTAGACTTTGTCAAACGCATTCGCTTTATCGAAGAAAACAGCACCCGTCATCGAACCACGTTAGAAACCAACGCTTATGTGGTGGACTTGGTACGCAAGAGTGTTGGGTTCGACAGCCAAACTGCTCGCTAGGAATTAGGCCTCGGCATAATCTTTGAGGCGTTTATAAATAAGTCTCTCAAAGATTTTACCGCGGACAGCAGACTGATGAGGCGAAAAAAAAAAACATGTGGGGGACCCGGCTTAAGAAATTTCTGGTTTGCCCCCCCCTGGGCCTAAAGCTGGGTACGCCCATGGATGTTCTTTAACCTTTTCGCCGCCAACGTACACAAAACGCAATGCCTCGCCGAGCGCTAAGCTATAAATGTATAACTAAATATACTGTAAACAGTAGTGATGGGGATATCGTCATATCGATGAATAAGATTTGTACGCGTAAAGTTAAGATTTAAAGTTGATTTTACGAATATAAATAAAAACTGATTAAATATTTCCAGATTTGTTTTATTTCACAGTATCCTTAATAAGAAAAAACAGTATAATTTATGAGTATCAAAGAAACTAATACATAACTCAATTAGAACTATAAGGAATGGGGTACATCTCTATTTGTTTCATGATCTCATTCTTTAACTTCATATCAAGTTATTGGCACTGAGGGCACGTTGAATTCGATTCTGATCAGGGATGGGGTCTATGGTCTTTCTTTCTTCTATTTTTGTTTATTCCTGTGTTTTTTAATAACTTCAGTCAACGTTTTTTACCGTAGGTATCTAAATGGCAGAATTTTGAATTGTTTTTAAAGTGTTTTTGAAATGGAAAGTAAGTATATATTTAAATTCTATTCAATTAGGTCTCCTTTTTTTTCTTTGAAAAGAATTTCTAAAAAAGTTAAAATTACAGTGCTTTCATACACTGTATTTACAATAATAGTGTATAGAGTACAAAAACAGTACCTAAATCTACTGTAATTACAGTGCATCTGGAGATACTGGGTTCACCGAACATTTTACATACTTATTGAATTCCTACTCTTTGATGAATAAACATTATTATTATCATCCAGTTAGACATACCTCAGAATTATCTTCTGGTTCAATATTCTCCACAAAATACTCCGAGTCCGATTCCACACCTTGCAAAATTTTCAGAAGTTCGTCCGAATCAAGTTCTTCACTCATTTTTCTATTTGCAAGTGAAAGAAAGAAAGATGCGTGCGCGCGAATCCGATTTTGTGCTGCACTATGCCAAAGTGACCTTGACAGCCGCACGCCTATGACGTCACTGACCAACTTCTATAGTAGTTCGTGGCACTCGGTGGCGCACAGGGGCATAGACGACCAATTGTTTTGTAGAGATGGGAAAATAACTATCGACAAGAATTAGTAACAACTTTATAATTACGTATCGGCATCTACCTGAAGGTCGAAATTCATCTACTATCCTTTGTAATGAAGTAGATAACTAAGTTCATATTTTATTGACCTCAAAATGTTTTCGATATTCGTAACTTTCTGTATTTATAAATATTTCAATGGTGAAATCAACCTTTCACGGCACATCACTGGCCAACTTGATATGAAGTGATTGGCGGTCTGAGGAAAGTAACAAAATTCGGAGTTTCTGTTTTTGCCGATTTTAGGACCAACTAGGGCTTATTTTGTGTAGAAAAATAAAAAACAGGGTAGTAGACAGTGCTATCTTAAATAATACAGTAAATTTATTTTAATAAGATAGTTAAAATGAACAACTTCTATAGAAGTTGTGGCGCTGGTGGCACGAAAATCCCGAACTTCTATAGAAGTGCTTGGCGGTGGAAAGGTTAAATTTCTAAGTTCTAAATTGACATGTGGTACGCGTTGTCTGAAATTTTAAAATTATTTAAAATTATTGTCGACATGTTTAGACATCTTTTGTTCCTAACAATTTAAACAGATTAAAGATTATAATTACTATTACATTTTCTCTTTTAATTTACATCGTCACCATTAGCGTCGTACTTAACTCTCGTACTCCTTTTTTTAATCCCAGTTTTGGTGTTATAGCCCTATTGGATTATGAACGTAGGTATAATGTTTGAAAAGGGGTTTGCTAGCTAGACGATCGTTTAATTAACGAATATCTTCTGAAGTATAGCTCGACAAAGTCGAAATTTTTTGTAAGGTACATAATAGTATCAAGCTCCTAACACTATTGTATGATATAAAATAGTTGTATTTAAAAGGGCCCCGCTGGCTGGACGCTTGTTTAAATAACGAATATCTTCTGAAGTATAGCTCACAGAAAATCAAAACTTTGGATTTGTAAGGTACATAAAAGTATCAAGCTCCTATCACTATTGTATGATATAAAATAGTTGAATTTAAAAAGGGGCCCGCTGGCTGGACGCTTGTTTAAATAACGAATATCTTCTTAAGTATAGCTCACAGAAAGTCGAAATTTTGGATTTGTAAGGTACATAATAGTATCAAGCTCCTAACACTATTGTATGATATAAAATAGTAGTATTTAAAAAGGGGCCCGCTGGCTGGACGCTTGTTTAAATAACGAATATCTTCTGAAGTATAGCTCACAGAAAGTCGAGATTTTGGATTTCTAAGGTACATAATAGTATCAAGCTCCTAACACTATTGTGCGATCTGTAAGTATAATAACAATAACAATAACCATAAAGGGCCCGCTAGCAAGACACTTCATAAAAACGTCATTTAATCAAAAACTGTCGAGGTACAAAATATATCTTATTTATTTTCTTTAGGTACAAAATAATGTCTTTATGAAAAGCTATACGCACACCTCACAAGGCACAGTGGTTTGGTATCAGAATGACTGGATCGCAAATTGACCACGTCGCTCTTAGTCCAAATCTCAAAATGTCTAAATCTCAAAATATCTAAGTCGCAAAATGACTACATCGCTTTCAGTCCACATCTCATGATGTCTAAATCTCAAAATACCTAAATCGCAAAATGACTACATCTCAAAAAGTCCGAACAGTTGTGTAGGCACCTATACATTAATCTCTTTGGTTCTTAATGTGACTTTTTTTCTTACTTTCCTTAAACTATGTGCTTCCCAAAAATTCACTCTTTACACCAAACTTGACCAAATCGGTCCATTTTGATGCTTGAACAAACAGACAAACCTACAAACAGACAAAAATGTTAAAATCACCTATTTTGGGTAATGTAATCTAATTGTGTCGATACATATCAAACGTGCCTAAGTCCACTATAGTAACGACTAACGAATGAATGTTTTTGATTGGCCGGATTCTTTGTACAAAAAATTAAATATTATCACAGTCACAGTCAGTCCGTCAGTCAGTGTCAGTTGGACAGTCGTCCAACGAAGACGTCTAGACAGGGCAATCGTGCGGGGTGTGAGGGGCGAGACGCGGGTAAGCCGATCCCGAACTGCGAACAAAACGATGTTAGTAGTTCGGGATATGTTATTAGGGCTAACGCGTGTTTATTTTTTATTTGTTTATTTAAAATGGTGCATACGACGTGTGTTGTGAGTGATTGCAAGTCTTCATCTCACATAAATAAAGATCTGCGGTTTCATCAGCTTCCAAATTTATGAACACTTTTAATGAAAACTGTAGGAGTAATATGGTAACAACTCGAAAAAATAGACCGAAATAGACCTGGATTTAGATTTTTTTCCTTAGTTCTACAAACTAAAATAGATTTCAGGACACATGAAATCACTTCTTATGTATTGTACTTGATTACTGTGTATTTTTTCCAATCAGAAAGATGCTGTAGTTACTGTAAAAGATGGTTACAAAAGCTACTTAGTTTCGCCTTCCACCGTGTTAGTAGCTCGGGACATGATTTTCAGGGCTATCGTATTGATTTTATTTATTATTATTATTTAAATTATGTACACAGACAAATACAAAGATACGACATAGTAACATTTGAGTGCCTGCTTGCTTGTTTCTTAAGTTTTTTTTTTCTAATTATTTTATTATTTTTCTTTTCAGTTTATTTTTATTTGTTTTTCGACATGGGACATCTTTTCTTGGTTTTTAGGTCGCTGATAAAGGGGTTAAAATCAAAATTCAAGATGGCCTAAAAACCACATCCATGTCGAAAAAAAAATAAACTAAAGAGAAAAATAATAAAATAATTAGAAAAAAAAACTTAAGAAATAAGCAGGCACTCAAATGTCGTTTAAAATAATAATAATGTTGATGACGATGTTGATCTCAAATAAACAAATTAATTAATTAATATCGTTTACTTGGGACAACCCTTGCTGTTGCGACAATGTCTAGACGTTGTCGGCATTTTCCACGAGATCAAAGGCGTCGTCCTACTGTATGTTTTTATACTGTGATATTATTTTGGATTAAACCAGCTTAAGTCCTCTGTAACTGGTATTTTAAATAAGGGTCAAAATATTCGTTTTGTTTTCATACAAACCTAAGTCACAACGTCATTTTAAATCAAACTCGCCTAAGTCCGATTCGACCAATGACAGACAGCCCTGCATAGTGTCATGGCCGCAGTTGTTGGCTTTGTGTCGTGGTGTTTGTTTCGTGCGCTTGCGTTTTTATCGAATTATGGAAGAAGAAATAAATGTTGTGAGGCCTGAATTAGCTAAAAAGAAGTTAAAACTCCAGACAAATGAAAAACAAAAGAAGAAACAACGAGATTTGTAAGTAATACGTTTAGACCGAGAGGTGACAGGATTTTTCATAACGATCATGGATACGGTTAGATTTACTTCGATGGGTTGTGGAGTAGTCCCCTAATGCAAATGACGTCGGTCTGCCTGCTCTGAGTGGTTGCAACTTCGAGTTATAGCGCTTACAAGAGGCGTCATTGTTGCGAAAAAAAAACGATCAGAGAAATGGTCAGTTTTGGTACACATTGAAAGTATGGCGTCTCCGCAGATGAAACAAGTTGGTCTGCCGGCTCTGAGTGGTTGCATTTCAGAGCTATGATGCGCGCAACATTGTTGGAAAAAAAAAACGATAAGAGAAATGGTCAGTTTTAGTACCCATTCGAAGTATGGTGTTTCCACAGGTGAAACGAGTTGGTCTGCCGGCTCTCAGTGGTTGTATTTCAGAGCAATCTTTGTGTATGCAAGACGCTTATTTGTGGAGAAAGCCTAAAAAATACATCGAAAAAGGGGACAATAGGCGAATTTTTCAAGTGCACGCCGGCCGGTGTCGTACCCCCACCCTACACCTGCCCCGAGCAACACCCGCTGCGCGACCGGCCCCCCTGTAAAGGAATAGGGAAAAAGCTAGAGGTGTCAAGAGGTGTCAATAAGAGAAATGGTCAGTTTTAGTTCCTATTCAAAGTATGGTGTCTCCACAGGTGAAACGAGTTGGTCTGCCGGCTCTTAGTCGTTGTATTTCAGAGTATTATATTATACGCAAAGCGCTTAGTTATAGAAAAAATCAACTTAACGGTAATCAATAAAATAAAGAATGTAATCGAACAAATCCAATATTTAATAATTCAACTTATTAGTGTGGGTAAATCACAGATTAATAATTTTGTAGATTATAGCTAAGACTTAGAGTTAAATATTTACTTATTTCTAACATTCTATATTTTTTGAGTTGTTTCATTAGCTATATTCTACAAAATTATTAATCTGTGATTTACCCAAAGTAATAAGTGGAATTGTTAAAAATTGGATTTGTTCGATTTCATTCTTTATTTTATTGATTACCGTTAAGTTGAATTTTGCTATAACTAAGCGCTTTGCGTATAACAATGCTCTGAAATACAACGACTAAGAGCCGGCAGACCAACTCGTTTCACCTGTGGAAACACCACACTTCGAATAGGTACTAAAACTGACTATTTCTCTTATTGACACCTCTAGCTTTTTCCCTATTCCTTTACAGGGGGGACGGTCGCGAAGCGGGTGGTTCTCGGCGCAGGTGTAGCGTGGGGGTACGACACCGGCCGGCGTGCACTTGAAAAATTCGCCTATTGTCCCCTTTTTCGATGTATTTTTTAGGCTTTCTCCACAAATAAGCGTCTTGCATATACAACGATTGCTCTGAAATACAACCACTGAGAGCCGGCAGACCAACTCGTTTCACCTGTGGAGACACCATACTTCGAATGGGTCCTAAAACTGGCCATTTCTCTTATCGTTTTTTTTTCGCAACAATGTTGCGCGCATCATAGCTCTGAAATGCAACCACTCAGAGCCGGCAGACCAACTTGTTTCATCTGCGGAGACGCCATACTTTCAATGTGTACCAAAACTGACCATTTCTCTGATCGTTTTTTTTTCGCAATAATGACGCCTCTTGTAAGCGCTATAACTCGAAGTTGCAACCACTCAGAGCAGGCAGACCGACGTCATTCGCATTAGGGGACTACTCTACAACCCATCGAAGTAAATCTAACCGTATCCATGATCGTTATGAAAAATCCTGTGACCTCTTAGTCTAGTTGTAATTTCACTTTGTTTTCGGTAGGGCGATGTGATATTAAATTTTGCATGTCCATGAACAGGGTCGGACTCGCAATAGGATCGGCCATCCATGTCATTGTTGTGTGTTTTACCTGACTGCCAAAAAAGGGTGATGTTTTTATTACAATGCAAGTAGGCTGGTTAATACTTAAATAACTTAATAGTACGGGTTTTGCACTCGGTATTTAATACCTATATTGATTGGTACCTATATCGGTGTTTTTCTCTAAGATAAGGTAGACAATGTTTTAGCAAATTTTAAGTTTGTACCAACATCACTTTTTTTGGGTTTGTGTTTGAATGAGTGTATACCACGAGATGTCACGTAATAGGTTGAACGTTGTACGCCTCTGTAAGAGATAGCGATACAATGTAAATTTGTTTACGACGTAGAAAGTTACACATTTAATTTTATACCTTCATTTCATTTTATTTCCAGGTACTCTGCAAAAACCTTGCCAGAAAAACCAAAGTGGAATCACAACAGAAAGAGTGTATACAAATGTGCAACGTTGACTTCTAATGATGTTTTTTTTTCCTTCCACAAAAAGTTTTACCGTAATCCTAACAAGATAAGTCAAGATAATTATATTTTACAAAATATGCTATTGGCTCCTGTTAAAAGAAAACGCCCTAGAAATAACAGTCGAAATGGACGCGCTTTCTCAAAGCAGTATTTCATTACTAAGCACAGTAGTAAAGAAAAAGTTCCTGTCTGCCTCGCTGCGTTTTGTGGCATTTTAAAAATCAAACAAGGCCGTGTTAAAGGCGTTTCCAATCGATACGCAGCTACAGGAGAAACAGCTTTCGACAAGCGTGGAGGGGACCGTAAATATCATGCTTTTCGGTCTAAGAGAGAAGCTGTACAGAATTTCATAAAGAAATTTCGGCCATTAGATAGTCACTATTGCAGAGGCAAAGTTAAACAAAGAATATTATCTGGATCCCAGTCTAAATATAAGTAAACTATACAGGATGTATGAAGATGAATCGATGCCGGGATATTCAGTGACTAAAAGTTTCTTCAGGAAGGTATTCAATACCTCTTTTAATATTGGATTTGGGTCTCCGCGCCAAGACGTCTGTAGTAAAAGTTAGAAATAACTCAAAACGAAAGTGAAAAACAGAGTTTGCGAACCCAATATAGAATACACAAAATAAGAACAAAATGCTTCTTTGAGAAATTAAAGGAACATGATCCAGAACTGCTCATTTTGTCCTTCGACTGCCAAAAAAATTTACCCCTACCAAAAGTACCCGACCAGTCGGCGTATTATTCGCGACAACTATATATTTATAATTTTACAATTGTCGAGGGAAATTCTCACGCAAGCCTGACTAAAGATAATGTTTTTTCGTATATATGGACTGAAGACGTGGCAGCCAAGGGTTCTAATGAAATATCGTCTTGCTTATACCACTGCCTGAACCGAGTAAACCTTGATGGCAAAAAGAAGATAAGGCTTGGATAAGTATCTGTATTTATGTATGTATATATATGGTACACCATAGACTACCTACAGTATTCTCTCCTTTCTCCCCATAATCCATCCAAAGGTTGTCCGTAAAAGATCGCTCTTAGCGATAAGACCGCCCATTGTGTCACCCTATGTAAAATTTCAACATTTATATCTGTAATTTTTATGGTGTGCATAATAAAGAGTATTCTATTTATCTATCTATTCTATCTTGTTGCTGACGGTTGCGGCGGCCAAAATAAGAATTCGATATTGCTGGGAATGGTTGCTAAATGGCTGCATGAAACAACACAAAACATAGTAGACGTAGAAATAGTATTTCCTGTCACTGGACATAGTTTTATCCCACCCGATCGGGTATTTGCTTTTGTGGAAAAACAAATAAAACGACTAGAAACTATATCTAACCCTCAGACATATATTGATATCATGGGGTCTCATGCGACTATCCGTCGTTTAGTCATTGAGGTGCCAATTTTTGATTGGAAAACAGCATGCAAAGATGTATTGAAAAACACTCAAACGTTACACTTTCAAATAAGTAAAACGAAGCGGATTATCTTAAATATAACAGATCGTCGGAAAATCTTAGTTCGAGGAGAAATGTCATACAGAAATGATATGTGCAATCCACTAAGCATAACTAAACGTGGGAAACATATATCCGGAATTCAACCAAACATAATAGAAGTACGATTTAATGTTAAAGCTGAAAAACTAACAGATGTTAAAAAAAACTACTCGAAAAACATTATGGTGAAGCTTGGAGTGACTTGCCTGATTTACAATACTACAAAACTGTACTGGCTCATAATGCAAACTTGCCGGAACAACAAGAAGATGAAGATGATCCTGAGTATTTGCCAGAAGAAATTTTGGATAATGTTTAACGTATTAATCGTTATCATTTACTGGATCAGGGTTTACTGAATTTTCGCCTTCTGATTATAATAAATGTATCTATCTATTATATAATTTGATATTGATATGATTGTAAGACTTTACAATGTTAGTACCTAACTACGTACGAAGGAATATAATGTACTCTTATAAGTAAAGAATTCTTGTGGCATTTTTATTGTTGAACCTTTCTTTACCAATAGCCGATAAGCATACAATCATAATGACAATACCTATTTAAATCGGTTTAAGACTTTGAACCGAAATAAATAATAAATATGCGTGTTTCTTTTATTCCTAATATTCAAAACCTAAATACGTCCCTTTACTACTCAATTACATCAAACCGGCCTACGTCACGTTGTATTTTTTTAAATTCGCTTAAGTCCAATAACAGTTGCTTTCAAACAAGCTTAAATCCACATCGTTTCCATCAAAAGTGCTTAAGTCCAAAATAAAAACCGGTTTAATTTAAAATCTGACGGTTGTTTCACCCGTTTTTTTGACAATGTTGCCAGTAGACATTATTATGAGAGTGTTGGTAGTATTGCTCTTTATTCAAGTGTCATGGATAAAGCAAACAGAAACAAACGCGTTTTCCCAGAAGTTGTTTATGCGTGACTTAGGTGCGTTTGATATGTATCGACACATATACTCCTGATTAGGATTAGATATCGCAAGGATCGAAAATACTTCATAAAATAGTGTAACGCTTCAAGTTGTCACTATCATGATTTACTCTTCCATACAAAATCTTTTTGTCTCAATGGGTACCAACGACTTTGCCGCTTCAAAAAATACTACTTGACGTATGTCTAACGTTCTAATTTTCTGTAATTAGCACCTTCGTATAATCAGGTTTAAGGTTCAAAGTTGCTTGTATCCTGCTTTCTTTAAAATAATTACGTTTCACGCAATAAACAAAATGTCTCGCCTTTTTTACTTTTTAGTCACGTACTCTTTAGTCACGCCGTTTCTCAGTAATTTCTTTAATTTCCGAACGAATCTGTAGTATTTTGTACTGGCAACACTAAAAGCGTTCCTATTGGGCGATGGTAAATGTCAACGCCATATTTTTTCTCTGTCAAAAATTAGATTCTCTTAGTGCGCCGGCTGCTTTACTATTTCGATACGAAAGAAAAATATTACTTTTTTCGGGGTAAGTACTTCTGAATTGTATATCAAGTTAATAAAAATGTATGTTAGGATAATTGTTTAAGTGAATTACATTCATCGAATTCATTTTGGACAACAAATCTACTTCATAAATAGGTTATGGGTTATAATTCCTTTTACTGTTTCGTTGTTTTTCGTCACGTAACGAAATAGTATGTTATAAAGCTGGGTGTAGACTGGTTTTTTACTTATTTACAGGGGTTAATTTTCTGAACTGACATCAGTTTGCCTTCAAGTTAAAGAAAACATTAAAAAGAAAAAGATGTCATTAACTGAAGCAGAAAAACAGGAACAGCTTAAAAAATGGAGGAAGCAAAATACTGATAGGGCTAAAAAGAAGAAAGAAGAGAAAGGAGCTCAAGGTCATTTAAAAACTGATAATTCATCGGCATCACATACTAATAACAATACTGAAACAATACCAACAACAACACTGACAAACAACAAACACAAACAAACAACAATACTGACTGTAATAACAATACTGACTGTATTGACAAAAAGACCAGATTGCAAGAGTTGATTGAACAAAATACGGAACTGAAAAGAAAAAACGCAAATCTCAGAAGGCAAAATAATCGCTATAAGCTCGAAATAATTAACCTTAAAAAGAAATTAATACAAAACAATAATAGTGAATCTGCTAAAATTGCCACTGCAATTGGTGATGAAACCCCGATCACGAAAACCAACAAGTTTCTGGAAGCTACTATACCAACTGCCTCTGCTGAAGAAAAAGAGAAGGTTAAAAAGAAATTGCTTTTGCTGAATACTTTAACAGAGTCCATAAAAATAAATTATGAGAAAGCAGATACCAAGGAAAAGAAAAATGTCTTGAAAAATGTTGCTACGCATGAGATGGTCAGTAAATACTAACAGCAAACTAATATCACAAATGTTCTCGGACTTCAAGGAAGGATTCGATTTACTAAAACAAGAAATACTTTGAGACAAAAATATGGACAAGAACTCAATGTTTTTTTTTAAAAGGGAAGATGTGAGTAGACATAGCGCTGGAAAGAAGGAATGTGTAACGAAAAATAAAAACAAGATGCAGAAAAAATATTTAACTGAACCATTATACAAGCTTCATAAAAAATATCAAGGTGAAAGCGGGAGAGCATCTTTCCAAACCTTTTGTCGTTTCCGGCCATTTTACGTTCTTCATCCAAAAATCCAAGATCGAAACACATGTGCTTGTGTAAAACATACTAACATGCTATTCAAAACTACAGCTTTGAAGAGATTATATGTGCTTCAATCATCAGATTTGGGCGACATTTTAGGAGAAGTTACTTGCTCCACATCGTTCAGATGTTTTTACTCAGAGTGCATGGACTGCAAAGATAAGATCCCAACCCTTAACTCAACTATAGATGCAAACCTCCCCATTCAGTGGCTGCAGTGGAAAATTATAACACATACATATACTAAAGTCACCAAAGGAAAATGTGAAGAAAAAAAGACAAAAAAATATACTAAAATAACGGTTAAAGGGACAGTAGGTGACTTAATCAAGGAATTCCTGAAAGACTTAAGACAATTCAAAATTCATCACTACAATGTCAATCATCAATACCAATCATGGAAAAAATGCATAAAGGATCTTGAAGATGACGAAATCAGTCTTGTTTGTGATTTCTCCGAAAACTTCGCTTGCAAACAAGCCGAGGAAATTCAGGCAGTACATTTTGGCGCAAGCAGGAACCAGATCACACTTCACACAAGTGTACTCTACACAAAAAATAAAAAGCCTTTATCGATATGCACAATTTCACCAATAAATGAGCATGGTCCCGGTGCCATTTGGGCCCACTTGGACCCCATTTTGCAGATTTGTACCAAAGAGCTGAAAGCGAAGAAAATACATGTTTTTTCAGACAGTCCTGCTACTCAATACAGACAAAAAAAAACAATTTTTACATGTTCCAGAAAAGATGTTCTGACTATGAATTTCAATTTGGAACGTGGAATTTCTTCGAAGTCTCCCATGGCAAAGGACCAGCGGACGGCGTTGGTGGGGCTGTAAAACGACAGCTAGACAGTCAAATAGCACACGGTCATGACATTACAGACGCGAAAGAAGCGTATGACTACTTGAAAGATAACACCAACATTAAAATCTTTTATATACCTGAAAACAAAGTCGAAGAGATGACAAAAATGATTCCAAATGACGTTGTGCCCATAAAAGGTACAATGAAAGTACATCAAATAGCAACTACCGGAGATGGACCAATTAAATATAAATGGCTAAGCTGTTTCGACTGTGAAAAAAACACTTGCTGTGACTGTTACTACAGCAAAGAACATCAGCTAATTAAAACGAACACTTTAGCTTCAACATTACTCAACAATAAGAACGAATCACATGTAAAAGAATCAAAATCAAACAAAAAAGACAGCAATAAAAAAATACCTAAAGCTCAAAAACGACAAAGCATGCAAACAAGAGAAGTACTAGCAAAGAAACGTAAAAGGTCAGAGTTTATCTAGTACATCTACTACAATAAGTGATGACGTAATGAGTATTTACTCCGACTCAGATTGTACAATGGATGATGTACAGGATGAGGAAGAAGATGAAGAAGAAGTTAACACTGATGATGAGCATGAAAACACAAATAAGGAAAACAAAAGTGGAAAAGTGACTATTCTATCGTCAATCCGGTTCACACCCGAAAATCTTAAATACGTTAATCTGCAAACATATAATCCTTTCAAGCTGCATAAAATTGACAAAAATTTTGATCTCTCTACAGTGCATAACACCAAAAACAAAGATATTGACGGTAGCACTTATGAATGGAAAGAAAGAGAAGAGTCTCTTAAAATAAAAATCAAAGGGGAAACGTCGAAAAGAGAAGAAAATGTCGTGACCAAAAATGACAATGAGGTTGCAGTTCAGGAGATTGAAAGCCAGAAAATATTGTTGAATGAAAAAAATATCATGAGCGAAAATGACAAAGAGACTGAAGACATTACGGACGACAAAGACACAACTTACCTGAAAAAACCGTTCAAGGAAATAAATAATAAAAACACAAATGCCAGAGAGACTGATGACATTACGGACGGCGAAGACACTTACCTGGAAAAAGCGATGAAGGAAACAAATATCGAAAACACAGGTGACAGCGAGACTAAAGATGTTAAGGATTATGGAGACGTTTACCTGAAAACCGCGATGAAGGAAATAACTAAAAAAGATAACAAAACTAAATCATACAGAGAGACTGAAGACAATAAGGACAATGAAGTCATTTACCTGAAAACAGAGATAAAGGAAACAACTGAAAATAATACCAAAAATAATAATTAAATAGAAACTGAAGACTTAAATGATAATAAAGACACTTACCTGAAAACGGCGATGAAGGAAAAAACTGAAAATAGTACCAAAAATAATAATGAAAGAGAAACTGAAGACTTATATGACAATAAAGGCACTTACCTGAAAACGGCGGTGAAGGAAAATACTGAAAATAGTACCAAAAACAAAGAAGAGCGAGAGACTGAAGACGTTAAGGACAATGAAGGCACTTACCTGAAAACAAAGATGAAGGAAAAACAAATCATAAACAAGTATGACGGACACATTCATACGACGACGACGTACGACGTTACGACGACGTACGACGTCACCATTAACATTAACATTGACGTTAACATTGAGGCCGAAGATAATCAGAAGAATGAGATTTTTAAACTAGGAGATACGACTTTAGTACGCTACTACAAAAAGACATGGAAGTATTACGTTGAAGTAATCACCAAGATACATTATGGTGAAAAGATGTACTCAATTTCATTTTACAAAAGTAGAGACAAAAACATGGATGTAAAATTTGTGGTCCCTAAAACTAAAGATTTAGACTGTGTTCCTGAAGTAAATATATAGTTAAAAAAATAGAATTGGTCGAAAAAGAGGGCAGTCTTTCTCTGATGAATATAGAAGACGCAGTTTATTTTTAATTCAGTTTTCTCTGTTAAAACTTTTTCTTTTTCCTTTCTTTTAATTTGAATACTTCATTTTGATTTCAGCTAATAATAAGTGTAGTGTGTGGGAAAAACATGTTTTTAATTAATTCCCTTATTCCCTGCATTTTTATTAAAGCACTCAATGCACACTCAGCTTTAGTTTACTATTTCGTTACTTTGTAAACTATTTCGTTACGATATTTCATAACAACTTTTTCGTTACGTGTACATCTTTCGTGAGAACTACTCATATATATATTTTTTTTAATCTAATATTTAGAGGCTTCAGTGCACTCTAGGTGACTATGCCAGCCTCATGGGATCATTCCTATAGTAGCATAATGGGCATCCTGCATGCTGCGATAGCAGACTGCAAGCCACCCATTACTCTACTCTATCCATCACTCACATCTTCAAATATAGTTCCTGACCTATATTCTCTGCCCCTCTCTATCCTTTCTCTCTTTCATACACCGTTTTAAGAACTTGTAAATGCTCTGGGCTTCTTCAGTCATTGGCTGGTTCAGAATCAAATTGATTCACCATTGTGGAGATCAATATTTGGCAACAGGTTCCTCCTCAGTTCGCGATACTGGTCACATTCCACCATCACATGAATTATATCTTCGGGCACCTGACACGTATCGCACAGTAGCGATGATTTAACCCCCATTAATTTGTTTAGTGGAACATGACCAGCCCGCAACCTGAGAGCCGCAACAGCGTTATGTGAACCAATAAATCACAGAAGGCTCAAAAGGCAACACATATGGGACCTTGTTCACTAACAAGTTCTGAGTTATAAGAGACAGCTTCCTCACTGGAGGAACACTTCTCTCCCGTCAATATCTTACAACAAATCTGTTAAGGGCTGTCAAGCCGATCTCAAGATGCACAAAAAAAAAGCAAAAAGAAAATTATTATGCTAGTTAGATTAAGTACATACAATACATAAAACCGGTCAAGTGCGAGTCGTACTCGCGCACGAAGGGTTCCGTACCATATTATATGTTTAACAATCGCAAAGATAACTTTTTACTTATTTTATAATGATACTGTGAATTACAAGGTTATTTTTTGCAGTTGCAGAAAATCACCCATGTTTAAACAAAATACCCTATGAATCGCCGTTTTCAGTATTGTTGATTAAATACAGTATTTATGGTACCTACATGGTATAAAGGAGTTTCAAATTCCTAATTTGTTGAATTGTTGCGCTAGAGCTCGTACAAAAATGGTCTAGAATAGTTTATTGTATGGGGACCGACCCCTTAAATTTTTAACATTGCTTTATTTTTATTATTTGTTGTTATAGCCGTAATAGACAGCGGAGGCTTAGTAAGTTTGTACTGGACTGTACGTGGTTGTCCGATTTCATGGATTTTAATTTTCTTGCGCGGAACCCCAATTATTTTTCTAAAATAAAAATAGCCGTTACTCCTTAAAACATCAGCTATATGCCGTGAAAATTCGTTTGGCAAGTTTCCTAACTTGACTTAAAGTACCATTTTCTTAATCGGACTGCGCTTTAAAATTCTTCTATACGTACAAACTTTAACATCCCTAAACCTCATTTGAGGCGTAGTTTTCAAAAACTAATAATGACAAACATTATTACTTACTTATGCAAGTATTTGTGCTAAGTTTCAAGTTCATTAACCAAATTAATAAGATTTTTCATATTAACTGTATCTCTGTTTTCACGAACACAGATAAAGAATTTCAAAAATCGTCTGGTATGTTTCCATAACTTGACTCAAACGTTATTTACACCAATATTAGAGTTAATCAAGCCCCCAATATAATCCTCCGCTATAAAATTAACTTTTCACCCCTTAGGGGTAGATTTTTGGAAAACCCTGATACACGTTAGTCTTAATTTGTGATCTCAAGTATAAAAACTGAGTTTTGAGTTAATCGGACCGCGTGTTAAAATTCCTCCATATAAACTTTGACACCCCCCATCCCTCCTTAGGGGTTTTAGGGAGTTTAGGAAAACTAAAAATGATAAACTTTTTAATTTACTTAGATGAATATTCGTGCTAAGTTCTACCAACTTTCATCCCCTATTTTACCCCCTTAGGGACGGAATTTCCAAAAATCTTTCCTTAGTGGATGTTTACACTATATAAGGTATCTATGTGCAAAATTTCAAGTCTCTAGGTCCATTGGTTTGGGCTGTGCGTTGATATATTAGTCAGTGACTCAGTCAGGACTTTGATTTTTTTATATATATACATTTACCATGTTATTTTAAGACCACAGACTTCTTATAGGTTTTCCTGTAATCTACAGGTATAGAACTATTTTCTATATTTTTTTCAAAATTTTAGGCTCAGTAGTTTCGTAGATAAGGGGGGGGAATGGTCAATTTTCGTCTATTTTCTTAAATAATTTTAAAACGACATATTTTAAAATTATAAAAAAAATATAATTGAGAACTTCATAGTAAGCCCTTTCATTTGATATGTCACACGGTACAGTTTCCGAAACTTTTTTTTTCAATTTTCTTATTTTCCCCCTAAAAGTGACTCTCATATTCAAAATTCATATATTTACTTTAGTTGTACGTGTTCGGGTCACAGAAATCCATATGTGTACCAAATTTTAACTTAATCGGTCCATTAGATTCGGAGCAAATTGGCTGTGACAGACGTACAGACGGACAGACAGACAGACACACAAGTGATCCTATAAGGGTTCCGTTTTTTCCTTTTGAGGTACCCTAAAAAAGCATAATAATTATTCCATACCAAAAATTGATTCACACAAGAGCACAGACAGATACTAGTCAGCGGGCTTTGACATTTATTTGTAACCCAGTACAAGAAAATAAAGAATTTATTTATTAGAACTACTAGTGACCCGTCCCTGCTTCGCACGGTTTACAAAACTTGGAACACAAAACCTGGAATTTCTTTAAATAAGTTTAATGTTAATGTATTATTTACATAAACCTACAGGAATAAATTGTCTAAAAATGATAGTGAAAACCGCATTAAAATCCTTTGGGCCGTTTAGAAGAACAATGCAGTCACACAGACAGACACAAAATCAATCTGCCTAGCCTTTTCCCAACTCCCAGCCTAACCAGCCAGCTGGTCGGCTTCCAGTCTAACCGGATGCAGCTGAATACCATACAATATTTTACATGGAGTGACTGCCTATATGACCTCCACAACCCAGTAACTGGGTAATACGATACCCCTGGTAAGACTGCTTGTCAGACTTTCGGGCTTCTGACAACCCGTAACAACTGTCAAAGATCCACAAATGACAGCCGGGACCAACAGCTTAATGTGCTATTCCAAAGCACGGAGAAGTCTCGGTATGTAAAATTGGTCTCCACCACCACCATCCACCATCCACCATCCATGGACCAATCCCGGCAAGCGTATCCATCGCATTTTGTGTCTCTCTGTCGCAATCCATGCGGCTGTGCGAGACACAAAATGCGACTTTAATTTATAAAATGTTATAGATCACAGATCTCTGGAAAGACAAACCCCTAAGACGACTCACTGACCAACTCAAAAATACCTAAATTGTCCAGACTTTACATCCACAGATTCAAATAAAGGATACAACAAAGTCAATGCTGGTAACGGGCAAGTGTTGCAATATTTTTGGGACGGAACACAGGAGAAAATGAGTTAGGATCCTGCATTTTTTCTGATTCACTGTTCAAAATATCTTAGCCAGCAACACCCAAACAAACGCAACTTTTTACTCAGACAATTGCATAATACAAAACAAAAATGAACTGATACATTTTTTGTGGCTAATCTTGAGAACATTAAAAGCATATTCACACAAGTTTTTAATAGACATTGACAATATAGAAAACCTAATTGAAAAAAAAAAAAGAAAATACAAAGACAACACTCTCATCAACAGCGGGGCCTTCACACCCTGCCAGTACATAGATGTAGATATTTAGTGCTTTTGATAAACAGTGGGTTTGTACGTTTGCAAAAAATTACCCTCTGACCAAACAAAATCATCCAGGGAATAGTTTAAAGGTTACTGATCAGTTTTCATGTGGAATTTCATTGTGGAGGCATGTTCAATGCCATAAACAATGAACATCTGAAGCAGTAGTACTGATTAATTATCAGAAGAATATTAGTTGCCCTGCCAGCTCCTTAGAATGGATAGACAAAAACATACCCTCACTAACAAAATAAACAATTCCGAATTTCCAACTTTCAACTCTTCATTTGAATACGAACACCACAATTTTGGTTTGGCATTTTTGGCAATCACTAAAACACGTATTAAGAGATCATCATCAAACACAGGCGTTCGCAGGAGAAGCTAGTCCAATGAAAAAAAAAGTTTGTAAGTACTTATTATTTGGCTAGCCTGGAACTGAAATGGTTGATACAAAATAAACATTCTTATTTGGCACGCGTAGTACCTGTTATAATGATGATAAACATTTTTGTACGGTATAGAATAGATTATAGAAGACCACTTTAATTCCAGTTCCAGGCACAGATTGAGATTAAGTAGTATTGTTCCAGGTGGGCAAAAGGCAGCATGATGGGGCCAAGAGCCAAGTATGATGAATTGATGAAGTATCAAATGTCAATATTATCAATAGTGTCACTGTCAGTCAACTCAACTCAGTCAAGTGTCAACCAACTGCCACTGTTGCGTTAGGTTGAGTTTGACCCATTGCACATTGAGATATATTATACTATAATAACAGTTAAACAAACAGGAGGTCGTGGCTTAATAATAACAGCCGCATGGATCGATCCATCGGGTTAAGCTACGCTAGCCGGGGCTGGTCAGTGGATGGGTGACCATCTTTACGTAGGACCGAGATTCCTTCGTGCCTCGGAAAGCAAGTTAAGCCGTTGGTTCCGGCTGTCATTCGTGGATTTTTGACGGTCGTTACGGGTCACCAGAAGCCCGAAAGTCTGACAACCAGTCTTACCAAGGGATATCGTATTACCCAGTTACTGGGTTGTGGAGGTCATATAGGCAGTCACTCCATGTAAAATATTGTATGGTATTCAGCTGCATCCGGTTAGACTGGAAGCCGACCAGCTGGCTGGTTAGGCTGGGAGTTGGGAAAAGGCTAGGCAGATTGATTTTGTGTCTGTCTGTGTGACTGCATTGTTCTTCTAAACGGCCCAAAGGATTTTAATGCGGTTTTCACTATCATTTTTAGACAATTTATTCCTGTAGGTTTATGTAAATAATACATTAACATTAAACTTATTTAAAGAAATTCCAGGTTTTGTGTTCCAAGTTTTGTAAACCGTGCGAAGCAGGGACGGGTCACTAGTAGTTCTAATAAATAAATTCTTTATTTTCTTGTACTGGGTTACAAATAAATGTCAAAGCCCGCTGACTAGTAGCTCCATGTAAAATACTGGTATTCAGCTGCATCTGGTTAGACTAGAAGCCGACCCTAACATAGTTGGGAAAAAGCTAGGCAGATTGATTGAATATAGTTAAAGAAATATCTATCATACCTATCGATATGTTAGATTCAAACCTCGAAGCTCGTTTGCCTGACCAAATTAGTTTCTCCTAGGTTTGACTAGTCAATCTTCAGGTCTGACTTGAAGTCTTAGTCAAAGCCCAAACAAATGAAGTTTTTCGGCCTCTGACTAGAAAAATTTTAGTCAAACCTAGGAGACACTAATTTGGTCAGGCAAACGTCGAAACTCAATTTATTTAAATCGTTTTATTTTAATTAATTTAATTTTATTACCTCAAAACACCTAGGTAGGTTAGGTTTGGGTTGGTTTTCGTCAACAGTTCGACGGAGCCCCGCTGTGCGGGGCATTTCTGTGTGCAGGGTCTAAAGGAACCTAACAAAACCGAACCTCGGGGTGCCCCTGACGTCGACGTTTGACCGAGTCTGCCAGTCGCTTCTAGAAGTTAGGAACTTCTAGGTTTGACCAAAAATACTTTACTCAAAGGCCGAAATTAGAATTTAGTTCGGGGTTTGCTCGAAGGCTTTCATCGGATCGATCCCTTCATCACTGACAGGACTATTGTTGCCAATAAGCCTAATATAGTGGTGGTGGATCGAATAGAGCGGCGCGCAATGATTATTGACATAACGGTCCCGCATGACGGGAACCGCGTGAAAGCCGAGAATGATAAACAAATTTTTAAGTGTGTGATACTGATATTGATTTATACTTAGCGGGTTTAGTTCTAGTTGGTCCATCCGACCAAGCGTAGAGATAGAGATAGAGATAATTTATTTGTCAAAAAACATGCGTTTACACACCGACGGGTCGGGTATGCAGGGTATATAAATTATAAAAATGTACGAACATGTTTTGCCAATTATGGCGTACAAATTGAATTAGTACTAAATACAATGAGTAGGTAAAATATCGAACAATAACAAAGTGTCAAAATTAAATTATAATGTGATTAATTGAAATATATTTTGTCCAAAAACAATATTAAATAATCAAAAAGTATCATTCAAGAAGTCATTTTTGTGTGATAGTAACATTTCTCTGCTAATAAATTTCGCATCTTTTTTTTAAACATATTTGTGTTTCGTTATAGTCTTTTGGTATTTTATTATAAATAGTAGGGGCCATACAGAAAATACTCTTCCTGATGAGCGCAGTTTTTGCAGTATGCGAGCGTAATTTGCTGTTGTCACGTCTGTTACGAGTAACGGTATCAGAAAGTCGTTGGAACAATTTAGGATTAGATTTAACAAACATAACCGTTTCAAAAATATACAGTGATGGTAACGTAGGTTTGTTACCTACAAAGTCATAAAAACTCTATTGATAAGTTTAAAACTCTGTGTTGGTAAATAAACATTTTTTTCATTGTTTTCAAAAGATATAAATAATCAATTTGATTCGGTTTAAAACCAAACTCACACTCTCGCACTCTCGTTGACGTCGTCACTCGTGACTCGACGCAACGTTGCCAGCTCGCCTACCTTACACACACATGCTAAAATTGCCCGCAATGAAGTGTAAAACACAGTTATTTTATCTTTGTAGGCGAGTTTTGAACCGTTCAAAACGATTTATTTGGGGTTTAAAACGGCAACATTTTATTCAAAACGTTTTAAATCGGTTGTTTTACATCTATAATTGTGCCGATAATTGTATCAGCCAATGGCTTTATTACCAAGAACCTCGACCAACACCTAAGGAGGCTCTCCTTGGACAGCTGGATTAAGACCCTGATTCAGAAAGCGGAACTTCTGTACACGGCGCGCATTGTTAAGAGGTTCCTGGTTCCTCTCTCCGGAGCCCTATCCGCCGGTAGCTTGGACCTTGTTCTAGATACTTTTTTTAATATTTTTAAATGTTTTATATTTTTTATATTCTAATATAATTTATATGTATATTTAATGAAATAAAAGAAATACTAATTTGATTACCTGTAATATCAATTTCATTCGTTTCTTTGTACAAATGTCTCTAGTCGGGTCATCCTTGGATAAATCTGATACCAGCTCGGAGTAGTATCCTCTCTTAGGGATATCATCCCTTGATTTGTTATTGTACACCAAATCATGTTGTTCTATCTTTTTTCTTTTGCAATACATATTGAAAATGTAATTCAAATTACCACACACAAATCTATACTTAAGTACTTTCTGACTCAAACGTTGTGAAATGACAAGTGTCAGGTTACGTAAGAATTTGATGTAATTTTTTTTCAATGTAATGTACTTATCTAAAACAAATACAACCAGTCATTGACACAAATTCTTATTGCTGAGAACTTATGCCAACCAGGGGGCTTACTATGAGCTCTTATAGCAGGGCAGAAATCGGTGTTATAGGTCGTATATAGCTCCGTCTCTCTCTCACTGGAAAGGTTCAACTTCTGCCCTGCTGTAAGAGCTCATAGTAAGCCCCATGAAATATTTTTTTTTACGGCTCTGATTTCCAGCAGCTTTTAGTTAGTGGCGACAACGGGGTTGCTATTGGAATTTAATCGTTTTTGATTAATTTTTTTTATCGATATACCTAGGTAGTTATAAGATATCGCCAAAAAATATTGATAGAATATCGAATTTTCTACAAGCCCAGAACCAATCAATGTGTGTTTTTCTGTGGTCCATTAGTTTATTTCTGGTTGTTTGAAGAACCACCGCTAGTTGACTCAGGAAAAAAGTTAGCAACACTGTCTGTGACTGACCGACCAACCGGGTCCGGCCGCCGCCGCGGCGGCGCGGCGGCCGGCGGCGGGGCCCAGGGGGGCTTACTTCATAGTAAGCCCCCCCCCCTTCCCCTTCTGCCCAGCTATAGGAGCTCATGCTCCTATAGCAGGGCAGAAGTTGAACGTGAAAACGTTCCAGTGCGAGAAAGAAACGGAGCTATAGACGACCCGACCTATAGTATACACGGCTAAACATCAAGCTACACGCAAGCAAGCATTTCCAGTTTACACTGACCTTTCATTGTAAGGAAATCCTATACAATGCGAGATCAGGGGGTTTAATATAAGTTCTTAAGGCGAAAGCGCCAGGCTAGCCCGCGAAATTCAAAATTTCTTACGTTTTTTGCAATTTGTAGGTCAATGTGAGCTTGTATGTTGATTAAAATATGATTCGCGGCCGTAGCTAATATGGCTTTACAGAATTATAATCATTAGAATCAGCAATACAACTTCATAAGTTAGCATTTACCTCAAACCTCATGATTTCATGAAATCGCTAGATTTGAGATAAATGCTAACTTATGGAGTGGTATTGCTGATTCTAATGATTATAATTCTGTAAAGCCATATTAGCTACGGCCGCGAATCATATTTTAATCAACATACAAGCTCACACTGACCTACAAATTGCAAAAAACCTAAGAAATTTTGAATTTCGCGGGCTACCCTGGCGCATCAACCTTAAAGCAGGGCAGAAGTTGAACGTTTCCAGTGAGAGGGAGAGACGGAGCTATATACGATCTATAGCACCATCACTCTCTCTCGCCGGAAACGTTCAACTTCTGCCCTGCTATAAGAGCTGATAGTAAGCCCCCAGCTCATACTGGAAATGTATAGCTTGGTCTGTAGGGTACCATTCTTTTTTCTCAATGGATCCATGATCTTTTTCACGTCATAGTACGGCCCAATATATTACTTTACTCTATGGTACGATTGGTACACACGACACATCAAGCTATACATTTCCAGTATACACTGACCTCCATGCGAGATCAGCTTAAAAAATATAGCTTGATCTGTAGCCGTGCGTGCGTACGGCCCCTGGGCCAGCGCGTACGACTGATTGCGACAGTGCGACTAGTAGTCTCTACCAGAGTCTGTGGCACGATACCAGTGATGCCAGATTGCGGGTATTCCCCCCAAATTTGGGGGTTTTTATAATCATGGGGGGAAAATTGGGGGGACAATATTTTTGGGGGGATAGTTGGAGGGAATGGGGGGATTTTGATTAACAAATCTGTAATCTGGGAAAAGTCAGTCGGTCGCTCGCTTGGTCGGACAAACAGGTTTTTACCGTCAATCGCCATTATGGTCTGGTAAAACGAAGTTATTAAATCATACTTGGTCTTTGCGCCTTGCTGTTTGAAGTTAATGGCACTATCACAACAAAGGTATAGAAAGAAGAGAGAAAGTGACCCAATATTAACAGTATAAAGTTATTGTAGTTATCATAACTTAGATGAAAGCATGTCTCAAGTTTTATATACTCACTTAATTGTAGCTCTAATTATGGTAGTAAGTACTTGGACTTGAACCAACGATTTACACATCATGTAGGTATGGGTATGTATACGGGGTTTATTGGTAATAATGTCGGCAATCAATTAAGGGGATGTAGGAAAGGTCATTTGCAACCAAATAACCTCATGACACCTATGCAAATGTCAACCATTTTCGAGTAATTTGACTTTCATTTTTTTTTTTTACCTACCGAAAATTGTATCGTTCAATAAGTAATAAAAAAAATATTTTACCATTTGTGGGGGATTTTTCCTTGAAAACCTAAATTTTGGGGGGATTTCGGGCAAGGTTTGGGGATCGCGAGATGGTCATCTGGCAACACTGCACGATACATAGTATCCCTAAGTAGTCTGTGGTCTGTGGAGTCAGTGTCAGTCGTCTAATAGTTATCTGTGGTCGTCTATTATCTTATATTCTCGTATATTCTAGTCGTAGATTCTAGTCTATGATAGCTCGGCAGCTTGCTACCTAGTAACCGTACCGACCGAAAAAATATCAAACAAATATCCGTTCCGTCCGACATTGATTTTGTCTGGGCATTGAAAAAGAAATTTAATGAATCAAGTTTTCGGGAGACGGGGTTCATCATTTTATCATTTATTCAATGTTGTTTTGTTAAAGCGTTGTGAAAGTTGTTACTGTCAACAATTTTTTTGACTAAGTATTGTGGCTGACCATTTTCGGTGTAATCTATTGTTGTTGTAGCTTGTTCTGGTTCTTATGTCTTTGAATTATGTCCTCAATAGTCGAAGAAACAGGAAGAAATAATTGTCGTTTCGGTCAGTCAGTAGGTCGTTGTATGGGTGGAGTTTCGTTTCTTGCAAAAAAATGGCGTCTTGTACTCATCTTGTACTGTTACTATTGTTGATTTTCAATAAGTACATTATCGTTTTGTTTGATTTTCATGACGAAGACTTATTTTCAAGACGCGCCAAGAAAATAATCTTTTTATTGCTGACAAAACAACTAAGTTAATAAAATACCCTCCATGGTAATTTATCGCAAAAGCGATAGACATGAAAATAAATCATCAGCCTCAGCCAATATATTGTATTGTTCTGAAAACCTAGGTATTGTTTCGTTATCGTTTTGTCTTCTTATGAGAGTGCTTGACTAAAACTTCAGAGGTTCTGTACCTACTTTACCACCATGGTCTGGTGAGTCATTGGGCATTACTAAGTCACAAAAACCTGTATTTATGAACGTTTTGTTATGAAAGAAAACCCGATTAAGGCATACATTTAGAAGTGGGTAGGACTTGTGAGATTGCGTAGTGCTATTTTATTTTAAAATCATTGCGAGACATTGATCATCATCTTGCATCTAGATTTGACACAAAATAAAACTACTTTGAAGAAAAATAGCTCCATGTAATTGTGCATTAATAATAACATTTCTTAAGTGTTGTTCCAGAAATGTTGATGCTTCTAAATTTTTTTGGCAGTGACAAGTCGCTATTTGCACAGTACTAAAATGGGGAAACTTATTGTAGAAATTAAAACAAGTTTTGGTAATTAAAATTATTGTTGGAATCTTAAGTCAAATATTATGTTGTTGAAAACCAGCAGGTCCGCAGTTTCCTTGCACTCTATAGGAAGGATGTTCTTATCTGTAACATACAGAAAAAAAAACACTATTATATTGACCTTTTCCACTACAAAGGGTGTAAAGACCATTTTGGGCCAAATTCACTTTGCAGTCTGACTGAGTTTTACTTAGTTGACTGTATCAAAAAATGAATTTGGCCCAAAATGGTCTTTACTGCCTTTGTAGCGGAAAGAGTTGATATGTTAGTTTAAAAGCAATGGAGATAATCCCAGCATACTTATTAATCAGGATTGGTTTTGTTGTATATAAAAATAAAGAACAAATCTTTTGGTGTTCTCAGTCTCAATAGTATAATATTATAATAGTGCAATATAGCGAAGTTCATGTTTAATTGGTCACACACAATCAATCTATATCTATAAAAATCAATGCCACTTTTCGTTGTAATTTTATAACTCAAGAACGGCTGGGCCGATTTAGCTGATTTTGGTTTTGAAATGTTTGCCGTAGTCCAGGTAAGGTTTAAACAATGAGAAAAATTGGAAAAGTTGCCGGGAAAATTGGAAAATTCTGTCTGAAATTGGATTTTATATGGGAATATTGAAAACATTGAAATTGGGACAGGACAATGTCTGTCGGGGAACACTAGTAAATTATAATTATCCTTTCCACCCACTTAAATGGTAAACATGACCACGTGCAATGGCATACACCATACAGGAATGTTAATAGAAAAGTTATATTATTTGATTTAATAGATATTACAGTAAGCTATTTTTAACCAACTTCCAAAAAGAAGGAGGTTATATTGAGGGTTTACTGCGAAAACCATCTGAGTGCAGTCAAGTCAGGAATGTGTTATTGCGTTTTAAAAGTTTATAAGGTAAAGTGGGGTAAGACAATCATAGTTTCCTACCCAACAGAAAAAACTGGGTTTTATGAAGAAGTTGTTTGCCCTACTTTTGAGGTAAAAGTTATACTGATATTTATGATAAAATAAACTTTTATTCAATTATAAATATTTTAGCATAAGTATTTTCAAATCGGACCTCGTCAGACGCTTCTGCCATCAGGACATCTCCACAGATACCCAGGGAGGGTATCTCTTCGTAGAGATTGTGGTTATCTACGTCAATAACGGTACTGTGGTAGCCTTGAAATACTGTCTTGGGAAGAGTGTGGTTTGTAAGATTTACGGTTTTACCCGTTGCATCTTTAACCTCACCTATTCCTTATAAGAAAAGATAGATCGGCTGCGGTAGGTTGTACTCGTGCGCCATTATTGATTTGCAGAATTCTTGTTCTTCAAAATTCAAGTTTGCGTTGCCGCGCTTGGATTTGATGTCAAGTAAGCGTGCCCAAAGAAGTGCTGTATTGTAATACATCACCATACCTTTGGTCATTTGCTTATTGAGGCTTTTGTCATCACCTCCGTTGGAGGCGTAGACTTCCTGAGTTAAGTCTGCCAATTTAAGAGTCGTTGGGGCTAATCTCTTGGTCGACTTGTAGTTCTCGGACGGCTACATCTTTGCCAAAGATGGAATCAGCCCACATGGGGGTGTTCTTCGGTGGCGTAGGTGCTAGCTTTGTCCGTGCTAAAAATAATTAAATATAGCCAATGTCAATTACTTACTTATATGTCATGAATGTAAATGAACAATACATACACCAGTGAAACATCAAATTCATTTATTCACATTCATTCATTTTTTTTCATCAATCGTGATGTAAAAGTTTGAATATGTACTTAATGATGATTATCTTAACTAATATTGTAAATGCGATAGTGATTTTGTTTGTTTAACAAACATAACGCCTGAACGGATTTGGATGAAAGGCATGCGCAGGGCGCCCCTATCCCCTAAAAACTATCCTATGTTCTAATTTAGGTCACGTTCTAGTGACCTAAATTAGAACAGGATAGTTTTTATTCTGGTAATTTCCGACATCACGCGGGCGAAGCCGCGAGCGAGCAAAACCTAGTAAACAATAATAATACCGATAAGATAAGATAAGATAATTTATTTGCATAAAACATGGTATAAATAGGTTTTATTACAGTTTAAGAGATCATACATGTTTAAAAAAAAAACCGGCCAAGTGCGTGTCGGATCACGCACAATGAAGGGTTCCGTAGTTGAAAAGAATTTATCCCAAAAACAGACTTACCGAACAAATTCGAAAATTATTTGATTAAAATAGCTAAAGTAACCCGCCTTTAGGGTTACTTTAGCTATTTTTTTCAAATAATTTTCGAATTTGTTCTGTAGTTTGTATTGATATTATCTTTTTAGTCTTCTTATACGTTATAAAGAAGCTCAAGGATGTAATCAACAAGATGCGAAGTGAATTTTGAAAATATGAAAAGTGTTTTTTTTATTTTTTTTTATTAAAGTTTGGGCCAAAGTTGTTCTTAGGAAAGGGTTAGGTACTTTAACCCCATGAACTTTATCGGTGAAAAATCGCACTTGCAGCTATCAGTGGCCAAAGAAACCATCAAGGGCGATAAGATTGAATATCCAGGAGAGGTTTAATGTAAGAAAAAACTTCGAAATAAATTAAAATACGATGTAAAATCAACATTTTATATTTCGAAAAGATTTACAGTAAGAAAATATCTCAAAAAATGTTAGGAAGGCAACAAACTTTCAAAAATTACAATAATATTATCATATACGGGTTTAACGTAACGATCTTAGATTTAATATGTAACCTTCGTAAACATATTTTACTTTTCAGTCTAATAAAATTATAATTTCAGTCTTAAGTAGGTATGAGAATCAACGTTTACAACAGGTACTAAGTAGCATAATCTAATCTAATACTTCACTCACTCATTCATTTCTGGAACAGAGAAAGAACCCTTTTTTTCAAATTTAGGAGGTCCAATCTTACACACTACCTTAAGGGTTCCTTTTTTACCATTTTGGTACGGAACCCTAAAAACTACTGTACGTATAAATAAATAAGGGTGATAATTAATGCAGCTTCTTTAAAATGTCATTCTCGTCTTCAAATATAATTAGTTGTCTAATGAATTAATAGAGGTTCCAACTATAAAGCTGTTCATCTTTAATCGTGGGCCACCGCCAGTATGTCTTACCTCTTTTCATACATGTTATAAAGGCTCCTTCCTCGGATACTGATAAGACTTGACCTGGGTATTTGCGTGAATTCCAAGTTACTAGAACATGGTCGCCTACAACAAGGTCTAGATCAAGTTGAGGACGTGAAGCTCCACGAAAAGCTGGTGGCTCTAACGTATCCTGCTTTAACTTTTCGATTTGACGTACGGGCGAGACCCGCAAGTCTTTGTCTCGACAACCTTCTACATCCACCTGCATTGTCTCTCCCAGATGAAGAGCAGAATGGTCTCTATTATTCTTTTCAACGGCATCTTCAACTTGCACTTTCGATTTAGGTTCAAAGACCGGTAAATCTAGAATTTTCTCTCTTTCACTACATTTTTCTTCACCGATCTGTACATCCTCTATGGATTGAAGGGGAGTGAAGTCTTTAAAACCATCAAGTAGCTGTTGCTCTACATCTCTTAATTGAAGAACAGTGTGTGAGTCACAGTCCTCTACTACTTCACTCTCATGCTCGATCTGGGCTATTATGACATCTCGCTGAAAAACAGGTTAATGGAGTAAAAATCCGTCTCGAAATGCAGGTGCATCAGCATCACTAATCTGACTCACATAGTTGGCCAAAAGAACATCATCCTCAGAGTCATAAGGCATTATGTGGTCTTCAGTGGAAGAAGCTAGACTGATGGTCCTGTCACTGCAGCTTGAAGATAAAGAAACGTTGCGTTGTCTTCGTTTTGTTGCCCTTTTCTTTTCTTTTATAGTTTTTGCCTGCTGTAAACCCGATGGACCTGCTTCTGCAAGGTCAGTAGCACAGATTGATTTTCCAGGTGGTACATTAAGTTTCTTTTTCCTAATTGTTTTCTGTTCTGGGCACGCCTCAGCTCGGCTCTGTACTAATGTATGCATAAAAGAGTTTCCGATAAGAGCTGCGTTTATAATACGATCTTGTTTGGGCAATCTAGCTAATGGTTCCTCTTTATCTACGGGGTGTATGCCTGTCTTTCTGAAACCAGCAATCAAATTCGCCTTGGTCTCGGTCAAAGAATCCAAAGCGGTTTTTAATAGTCGTGGAAACTGATCCTTCGGTGTAGTCGACAGTTTCCTACCCAGTTGACTGTTCTTCCATTGAAGTAATACTTGCCGCCACTTGCACTTCAAAGGTCGAAAATATGCCACGTCTAGGGGCTGTGTTGCGTTGGGTGGCAAGCAAATAAAACTAACATTGTGCTTCTCACACTCCTTCAAAACTGTTTTGTTAATATGTGAAGCAAGGTTGTCTCCAATCACCACTTTTCTTCCATTTTTCTTCTTAAGAACTGGCATAAGATGATTGAGAAACCAGTCTTCAAATGTTGCGCTGTCCATCCATCCGCTCTTTTTTCTATTGTATCGAGCGCCTTCGGGACCATTTTCAGTCCAGGTTAACCAGAGATGATCCGACTTATAAACGACGAACGGTGGAACTACTTCCCCAGCGGCGTTGCCACAGAACATGACAGTAAAATTAACTTTTGTAGCGTTTATTATTGTTTCAGGATATTTTGTTCCTCTTCTGCATAATATAGTCTTTTTTCCTTGGTCATCACAAAGGTTGCTTTCATCGTAGTTGAATATGTTTTCGAGTGGAACGCTTTCTAGTTCTTTGTCGATGTTTTCTATAAAATTGGAAATAACTTCTTCCGACAATTGAGCTCGAACTCTTTTAATATTGTTAGCAAGTCGCCGTGAAAGAGATTGATGTCGTGAAAGAAAAGAAGCCAACCAGTCTTTACCAGGAATGTTGTCCTTAAAAAATTTCACAACTCTTCCCTGGGATGCAAGGTAATTTTTTATTATAATTTTTAGGTCGAATGCTGTCAGAGGAAACCCATATTCCGAAAGCGCTGTTATGTGAGCTTCAAACGCCTTTTCTTCCTCTTCAGTAAATATAGTAGGTTTACCTGGTTTGTTAGGGTGCTTCCGGGTTAATTTGTTTTTCAAAGTGCTGCGAGGAATGTTAAACAACTCTGCAGTCGCTCTTTGTGTGAGCACTTTTGATTGGATTGCATCCAGACATTTTTTAAAATCTGCCTGGGTGTAGTCGACATATCGACGACTGCCAGGCTTTCGTCTGTACACGGATGGCATCAGGAATGTAGCTCTTTAATTTAGTTCTGTAACAAATTGATCAAAAATGTAAAGTTCTTCGCTAATAAATAAGGGTTCCGTTTTTTCCTTTTGAGGTACGGAATCCTAAAAATATATACAAAAATTATTTAAAGACAATATTCTTCTTTCTTTATTGTTATTTTTTAATACTTACCAAATTTACTTTGTTTCGATATATTATGTATTACAAAATACAAATCGGAGTATCAGCAGTTGTTAATTTGAGTGGTAAATTGAAGGTAGCATGAGCAGTTCGACCACCCTCAAGCAGTGTAGCTGCAATTCCAGAAGAAGCCACAGCCAAGGCAATGCCTCGAGTTCTTCTAACTTTCGCTAAAATCAAATTGATTATGAACGACCACTGAGCCACCACCACCTGCTGTTCCACCGGGAGCATCTAAAAAGAATAATCCACCTTCATTTGTTTCAATGCTAGTGATAATTTGAGTAAACTAACATTTGCTCGTCATTCAGTGATTTTTAATTATTTTTTACAGGGTTTTCTAATGCTGCTAAGTCGTAACTTGTCTCCTTGAGAAACTCCCTATTTTCAAATTGTTGTTCTTTCCTTGGCTGAGGTAAGTCATACTCTTTAAGTAGGCGACCACCCAACGCTAACACTGCATCCTCTATTACCGATAGGCATTTAATAAACACCACACCTGTTATGTGTTCTACATCTACGTCTTAGATTTAACGATTTCTTGAAGATCTGGGTGAAAGAGAAGGGAGTGGATGATAGCGTGACGGTTGACAGGCGAGAATTGAAGAAGAAAACGTGTTGCGCCGACCCCAAGTAACATGGGATAAGGGCAAAAAGATAATCTGAAGCTCTGGGTCACCTTTGGAGTCCGGTATTTCAGCACAAATAATATTATCGATTTGATCCGGAGTCAAACGATTGTAAAGCCATAAAAGAATATGAATATGTGGAAGACCTCTCTTTTGCCATTCTGTTGAGTACATAATAGCATCTCACTTCTTCAAATATTTTGCCCTTTGTCAATAAGTTCATGATCTTCACCTTTAATCGGAACACTCTCGAAATTATATCGTGTCGATCATGAGGTTTTTGCCCCTGAAACAATAGCTTTTTTATCTCGTCGCAGCGAGGATTACATGTCAAAGTGATAAAAAGATCAGGACGACCGTAATTTCTAACGTATGTCATAGCATCTTGACTTTTTTCGTGCATGCACCTAAGCCCGCCAGTAAAAGATGATGCTTCGAGTATACATACAACCATTAGTTCTAACTGGCTTTCTTCTGCGTCTTGTCATCCAATAGCACCTTTTTTATGGATGTAGCTATTTGCACGCAATTTGGCTTGATTATTCTTGATGTAATTTAGTCTTTCCGTTTCTATTTTGGCGTATTCATCCACCAAATACTGACTGAATAAGGCACGATAATTGACTAAATAGTTGTCTTCTCATTCTCTAATCATTATTCTGTACGAATAAAAACTGTTATAAAATTAAATCCCTGATTTGAACTAATAGTCCCGGAAGTGAGTAGGTACTTAAGAAGCTAAGTATGCTAGGTGCGGTAATACTAACAGGCGTCGGCGCAATCCATGATCTTAAAACACTAATCATAGCCACGGATATATTTTCTGTGTCATGTACTCTAAATTGTCCTAACAATACAAGTGAACAGTTTATACATCGGCGACGGCGACGACGTGCTGGTCGATATCTTACTCTAGATGGAGGCATCGCTTAGGATTATCACACAAAGACTACGTTAAGAAAAAGCACTTGAACCCCCGTTTTCGTTACTTTCATTATATTCAAATAGTTCACATGAAACCAACATTGAAAGTAACGTCAATCGTGACGGCGCTAAAGAACTACAGATAATAATATAAATCAGGCAAAAAACAAATGCAATACATCATAATATACAGGGTGTCCCGTAAATAATGGATCAAACGTAACGGGTAGGTAGCTTACCTAATTTCCAACAACTAATTTGAATATTAAAAAAAAAACCGTTACAGTAACCAGGATATTAATTTTTTTTCGAATTTTACGATTTTGTCTTCCAGAATTAAGCTTTTTTAATGCTGTCGCTGCAAATGATGACATTTTTAGGTATGATTTTTATTTAACATTTCTGAATAGCTTACTAATGTTATAAGATACCATTTTTTTGAATACCGTTTTATTTGCCTTAGAAAAAAAATCTTGAGTTGAAAAGTTTTTTCTTTACGATGTTAGGACCAAAATTGAAAAAATTCTCCTGTAAAAAAAATGTATGACACCGAAAACCACCATTATTTTAAAAACTTGTACATTTAATAAGGTTTGCAAATTGGTATAAAACTTACGTCTAGTCTTTATCGTTACAAAGATATTGCTATGAATGTGATGAAGAAGACAGAAAATAAATTAAATTGGTACTATTCCATTTTTTCATTTTCGTAATGGCTTATGCTTGAATGCTTGTAATCGAAGCAGGTAGTTAAGCGGCTAGCATATTCCGACCCGATGACGTCATCTGTCCGGAATTTGGGACCGCTACCTGTGGCGGAGTTGCACCTGTCAGCGTGAAGGGGATAGATAGCGCCGCTTTTGTATTTTTGGTAAATTGGTATGAAGTTGTACATTCTAGTCCTTGTCGTTACAAAGATAATTGCTATGAATCTGAGAGGTGCTCCAAATCAACGTTAATAAAAAAAATAAAAAAGTGTGTACATTTAAACTTTTTCTTTAACACGTTGACTGCCAGCCCGGTCACCGGTGACCGGACCCCGTCTTGTATCCACGCGCCGTGTTGGTCACCGGTGACCTCAACACAGACCTGTTTTTGGGCAGAATTATTACGCCGGTGGCCACGTTTATCGTACATTTAGTGTATGCAAGTGACCGGAGCGGCGCTGTAGACTGTTACTACAGCGTGGTTTCGGCGTGTTTATGAAATTGTGTGAAATGTGGGACAAAAATGAAGAAAGTGAGTGAAAAAACATAACCGTCATAAAAATCAAGGATTTATTTTTCTCAATGTTTGAAATATAAGTAAAACACAAGTAATTAGGCATTCTAAAATACAAATTAAACGAAGCGATGGAACTTATTGAAACAAGTTAAACAAAAATATGGTTCATTTGGACATTCTTTACAAAACGTTGCTACTTTCTTTGTTTTATTTTTGGCTGATTTTGAACCGTACATTGCCACACAGTTTTTGTAACATTCTGAACAAAATCGTCTAGTGTTTCTTACGTTACCCTCCTTTTTCAATAATTGATGTTTCAGTCTTTTTGGTCTATCTATTCTTTCAGGTTCTGCGTCCTTTCCTGCATCAACTAAATACTCCACTAACTCTCTTCTAAACTGTACTATACTTTCACTTTTTTTTTTATTTTCGTTATACATAATCCATGCATTAACAATAGCTGTATTCAATATAAGTTCTATTCCTAATTTTTTATACCATTTAACCGTTTTACGTAGTGGCGAGGAATATGCGGCCATTTGATCGCTCATATCAACTGCGCTTTTTGTTTTGTTGTAGGCTAAAACCATTCTTGGTTTGCGAATTACTTTACCCTTTTTAGTTATTTTAGAAAATCCTTTAGAATGTTTCGTGGATAACATCAGCACATCTCTTTTGTCCTTCCACTTTAATACGCATATTCCTCGTTCATTCTCCCTAGCTATTACTTCGCCAGGTTTTAATTTGGAGTCTACTACCGCTTTTGGCAAACCTCTTCTATTTTTCCTCAGAGTACCCACCAAATGGGTGTCCTTATCAAGTAGTTCATTGGCCAGCTCCAAGCTTGTATACCAATTGTCTGTTGCAAGTGTGTGACCACAGCCCAGTATGTGCTCACAAAGAGACATTACCACTCTTGTGGGTGTGGTATTCACTACTTCATTATTTTTGCCAGCGTATAGTTCCAATTTGCATGTATATCCTGGTAATGTACAGAGTTTGAATAACTTCATACCATATTTGTGCCTCTTGCTTTTGTTATACTGTCTAAAAATTATGCGACCTCTGAAAGGCACTTGGCTTTCATCAATACAGATATCTTCCTTAGGTGCATATATATTTTTAAAAGTTTTGTTTAAACTATCTAAAAGAGGTCGTATTTTGTAAATTCTGTCAGACACATCAGCCGTATCATTATTCGTAAAGTGCAGTTTCTGCAATAGTAATTCAAATCTGTTTCGGCTCATAACAGATGCAGCAAAGGTTTGCCCAAAAACCCTGTCGGTGCTCCAATAAAGGTTTATTTTAGGTAGTTTAACTAGTCCCATATACAAGATTAATCCGAAGAACCGTTTTATCTCAACTTTTGTGGTTGGTTTCCAGTTATTTGAGCGAGACGAAGGCTTTGCACTAGGTCCTTGTTGCTCTGCAAACAAATTGGTTTGAATAGCAATTTCTTCGAAAATTTCATCCGGTACCATCAAGCTAAAATATTCTCCTGGAGCAGCATTTCGAAGTTGCGAAGCAAATGGTTGTCTCATACCTGAAAATGAAACAAAGATACACCTTATCATACGATTTAACATACAAATATTAATATAGAAACTTTACCGACCGACCGAACAACCCGACCGATTTATATGTATAAAATATACAAATACAAAAAATAACCTAGGAATCAAACCCGGTAGCGCTCATAGATCTGTATAGCGTCTATTACTATTTTAAAATCGTAAAAGGCAAAACTTTGTTACTAACATCTTAAAAATGGTTGAACGGATTTTGATGTTTGACACAGCAATATGTTACCTATAGTCTAAAGTAGAACAAACAAAAAACAAAACAAAACAAACAATAAAATAATATAATATTATACCTGTTAGTTCTGTAAACGCTATAACAGATGGTTGATGTCCTTTTGGTTGAAGCCATTTTTGTGACGTACTCGCTGATAATCTATCAATATTTTCATTAACAAATTTTTCCACGTCATCAATTTCACTCTCAGATTCACTAGGAATAACCATACGTTTGCGTTTTCGGTTTTTTGGAGGATAGATATTATAATCTTCAATCTCTGATTCTTCATTTTCACTCAACACATTTTTTCTAGCAATTTCATCAAAAATACTAGCTTCCAGTAAGTCAATGTCGCGCAAATCATCTAATGAAATATCTATAAAATTCACATCGAAATCTTTACTATTCTCCATGTTGTAATCACCCAATTTTACAAATTAAAAAGCACGAGCGTCCGTCACGGGTGAACCGTCCAAGCGCTAACAGACGACTGCGGGGTGCGGGTGACCGGAGAAGTGCCCGCCCCGGCGCCCCGTAACGGAAATTCACATTTTTACTATCAAGGCGCCACGTAGGTCACCGGTGGCCTCATGCGGTTTTTTCGAAATAATTATGAAACGCAGCTTCTGATCGAATCCAAAATTAGATATACACTCCTTTGCAAAAAAAACGGGCAGTTCGGATTTTTCTACATTATTGGTAATCATTTAGTTCTCATGAGGTTTTAATAGGCAAACTATGTTCCTGGCACATAATAAAGAGTCTGGGTATGAAAAAAAGTTAATTTCAAATTCAGAACTGTTGTTTTTAATAATAATAATCCCTTTTTCAGTTTATGACTTTTTACTTACTATTCGCGGGTTTGCGGTTAAATGGTTATCAGGCAACTAAAACTAACTTCTCGTTATTTTTATTACAATAATTTATGTTTGTCGCATAATCCTGCCTCATTGTGACTTAAAACAGATATCTTTGTGTCGATTATAATGGCAGAAAAAGCAACAAGAGCTAGTAAAATTATAGTGCTGCTGGAAGTGGGGTGTAGCCAATGTTACGGTTCACAGCCGTTAAACGTGAGTGGTTCCACCGTCCAAAGAACATGGACTCGATACCAAGAGACAGGTTCCGTTCAAAGAAGGCAAGGTTGTGGGAGAAAACGTTGCACACAACCACGAGACGACCGCTTTTTAGTGACTCAGGCATTGAGTAATCGCAAATGCAGTTACATAGATCTCAAAAGAAACCTTGAAGAGGTACGAGGAGCACAAGTTAGCCTATGGACAGTGAGGAGGAGGCTTTTAGCGGTTGATATACGCAGTCGACGACCAGCGCGGGCCCCCAATTTACTCCGTGAGTACCGGATTGCTCGACCGAGGTTCACTAGAAATTGTCTATCTTGAACACTAGGTAACTGGAGTAGCGTACTCTTCTCCGATGAGGCTCAAATTTGCCTGAATGGTGAGGACCGACGTCGGCGAGTGTTACGAAGACCAGGGGAACGCTATGCCGACGTGTGTTTTGAAGAAATCACCCCTTATGGTGGAAGGTCCGTTATGTTTTGGTCGGGCGTAACTTCCAGCTATCGTACCGAGATAGTGTTCATTGCAAATGGGTCACTAAATGCGCAAAGGTACATAACAGGAATAATTTGTCAACATGCACAGCCCGCACTGACTGTAATTGGTGAAGATGCCATTTCATGGACGATAATGCTCGGGACCACCGTTCTGGCGACGTAGATGCTTATATGCAAGAGGTCGGTATTCGTCGTCTGGATTGGCTAGCGCGGAGCCCCGACCTTAACCCCATTGAGCACGTCTGGGACCTCCTAAAACGGCGAGTACGACCTGTCCAACGACCTTCCACAAAACATCAGGTGTGATTTCGGCTGAGTGGGAACACATTCCACAGGACACCATCAAAAACCTGGTGGAAAGCATGCCAAGACGATTACATGCCGTAATCGCTGCAAGGAGAGGTCATACTCGTTATTAATTTTTATTTTTTAATGTCTTTTTTTATTAAAATACCATAAAAATACTCGTAGTCTTAATTTAATTATACCCTAAAAATTTCCATTTTAACACGACTTTCTGTTTACATTGACTAAAACACCGATTCCAGGATTTAAGGGTTAAAAACTATATTCTCAATGATAATAAGAAATTTCTAGTCATTTATGCTAACGACATACTATAAATATTAATATTATCCATAGAAAAGCCAATAACTGTAAGGTGCCCGTTTTTTTTGCAAAGCAGTTTATTTTAAAATATTGATATTGCCCACCTATTTTCATCAAAAAGTTTTTTACTGATTTTTCTCATTTACACTACGGCAGTCAACGTGTTAAAATGTGTAACTGTAGTATTTCAGAGGCAATGTTCATTGAATTATTGAGGCGTATGAAAAGAATTAGGAGGCCGTACTAAAAAAAACAGTTAGTTCAAATAAATCGTTTTATTTGGTTTTTACAATAAATGTTCGAATTGCCTTCCCTCTACAAGAATGCAAAGTCTGCATCTCCTAATAAAGGAAGCTCTTATCCGACGGACAAAACGGCTTTGGTTTATTTCTGATGCAGCAGATTGGATGCGCTGTCGTAATTCTTCTTCCGACGTTATTGGATTCTTGTAGACCCTGTCTTTTAAACATCCCCAGTAAAAAAAATCTAGGGGATTTAAATCCGGAGATCGCGGAGGCCACAAAATTGGTCCTAATCGGCCGATCCATCTGTCCGGATAACTTTCATCAAGGTGCGCCCTTACTGCCGTCGCATAGTGAGCGGGGCACCCATCATTTTGCAACCACATTGCTTGCCGTACGTCTTCTGGAACGTTTTCTAATAACCTTGGCAACTCATTCCTTAAAAAATGGAGATAATATTCGGCGTTTAGAGTAGCTGGTAGTTCAAAGGGCCCTATTATTTGCCCATTGATTATTCCCGCCCATAAATTTATTTTAAATTGATGTTGGCTCCTGTCCTCTCGCATCAAATGTGGGTTTATCAGCTGCCAACTGTGCAAATTATGCAAATTTAAATATCCATCTCGGCGGCATGAAGACTCGTCACTCCATAAAATCTTGTTAAAAAACTGCGGGTCCGCCCGAATCATTCTAAGCATCCTTTGGCAAAATTCTATTCTTGGCTGGTAATCACGCGACGTCAGCGTTTGAACACGTTGCACGTGATATGGGTGCAATCGGCACCGTTGTAGCACTCGATGCACCGTCGATCTAGAAATTCCTACGCGTCGCGCTATGACGCGAACGGAGACTGACGGATCTTCCTCGATTTCTCGAAGAATGACTTCGTCATTAACTTGTCGCGGTCGTCCTTCACGGGTACCACCAACTCCGGTGCCAAGAATTCTTCCCTCAAGAAGCGCGTTATGCACTCTAATAAAGACGCGATAATCGGGATAACGAACCAGGTTCGGGTATCTTTCACGGTACAATCTTGCAGCCGCCCTGGCATTACCTCTTGCTTCTCCGTAGATAAAATGCATTTCGGCGTACTGCCGTGGCGTGTACTCATAACGAGGCATTGGGCTGAATAAGGTTTCAGCGCTACTGCACACACGTACAAGCACACACAAACGAATGTTTTCGGAGTCCGTAGGATCGCCAAGTCGTTTGTCCAATACGCAAAGAGTTCCAAATCGATAGGCAAAGCAAAGTCCAAAAACACAGCACAAGTCAAATTTTACAGAAGAAAACACCGAGCCACTGACCGGGAGCGAAAGTTGTCTGACGTAGCAACTCGAAGAGAGACTAGTTACAACTAAACTAATAAAATCAAGCAACAATGAAGCCTGTACGAGTGAAGGGCGCAGGAAAGAACAAAAGAACCTGCGCAACTTCATACCGATTTAACCGATTTACCAAAAAGCGGCGCTATCTATCCCTTTCACACTGACTGAGGTGCAACTCCGCCACAGGTAGCGGTCCCAAATTCCGGACAGATGACGTCATCGAGTCGGAATTATGATATCCGCTTAACTACCTGCTTCGATTACAAGCATTCAAGCATAAGCCATTACGAAAAGGAAAAAATGGAATAGTACCAATTTAATTTATTTTCTGTCTTCTTCATCACATTCATAGCAATATCTTTGTAACGATAAGGACTAGACGTAAGTTTTATACCAATTTGCAAACCTTATTAAATGTACAAGTTTTTAAAATAATGGTGGTCTTCGGTGTCATACATTTTTTTTACAGCAGAATTTTTTCAATTTTGGTCCTAACATCGTAAAGAAAAAACTTTTCAACTCAAGATTTTTTTTCTAAGGCAAATAAAACGGTATTCAAAAAAATGGTATCTTATAACATTAGTAAGCTATTCAGAAATGTTAAATAAAAATCATACCTAAAAATGTCATCATTTGCAGCGACAGCATTAAAAAAGCTTAATTCTAGAAGACAAAATCGTAAAATTCGAAAAAAAATTAATATCCTGGTTACTGTAACGGTTTTTTTTAAATATTCAAATTAGTTGTTGGAAATTAGGTAAGCTACCTACCCGTTACGTTTGATCCATTATTTACGGGACACCCTGTAAACGACATTTTCTTTTTTTGAATCGGTCTTCTTACCATTCTGTCTGGCTATTTCAGCGATCTGAACATTAAGATGATTCACCATTACATGTTGTTTCAAGTAAACGGGGATCAAATCTTTTCATAAGTGTCTTCAACGATAGGGATGAATCCTGAAAACTCATAATTCTGAGAATGCAGGTCTTCTAAAGAAATGAAAATGAATAAGGACCAAAATCGTATAATGGTTCATCACTGGGCGGTGTTTCTACTGTTCTAAGTATAGCGGCATTAATCTTCGCTTGCTCTCATCTTCTGACGGTATGTTTGAGACCTGCTAGTGGGGTCTCTAGCGCGCTGCTCGAACTGGGAGTCATATGCTTGTGGTTCGTAGGCCCAATTCTGGGTCTGATTCCGATTGACCATATTCTGATATCCTCGTTCGACATTTCTCTGCCCACGGCGGCGGCGGTTACCACCGGATTGGCAAGGTTGAAAATTTTGAAAATCTGGTGAAATTATTATTAAAACAAAGTTTTGTTCGGTGACGAATGTCATTCGTACGTCAGTGGTCAAGGGTTAAATCAGACTATTTTGCGGTTTTTATAACATCTTCTTTTGTGGTGTATTCTACATTTTTATTTAGGAGGTTATTTCCAATTCTTTTGAGAAGATGTAGAGGGTCATAGAGAGGTATGATTTCTTGGTAATTTATTAGAATTTTTTCCTTTCGGATACTTTCCTTTGTTTAAGGAATCATGGAATATCCGATACACCAGTTTTTATTAACTTTAAAGTTCTATGCATTGGGAACGATGTTATTATCACTGGCAGATTTTATAGGAGTGTCTAAAACATCTGCATGTCGTATTGTACGTGATGTCAGTAATGCTATAGCGCAGCTGTATAGCAAATATACATACAAATACATGCATACCAATACATGCATACCAATACTGAGCAAGAATTTTATTCTATACTAGCTTTTGCACGCGGCTTGGCCCGCGCATGTATTATACATATAAACTTTCCTCTTGAATCACTATCTATAAAAAAAAAACCGCATCAAAATCCGTTGCGTAGTTTTAAAGATCTAAGCATACATAGGACAGACAGACAGCGGGAAGCGACTTTGTTTTATGCTATGTAGATCTTGATTTCCACGAGTACCTACTTGGTACACTTGACGGAACACACATCGATACAATCACCATGTGTATGTGGCCAATAACTTTACTTACCTACTCTTATGTGTTACCCTTCATTGTCATAATAAAACTTAAATTAGGTGATCACTGATCACCTACCTATTAGTTAATAGGTAGGTACCTATTAGCAATAATTCTCGGTAATTGTTATAGGCTAAAAGGGTCAGGCTTCCGATAAAGTCGAGTATTTGTTGTCAACAATTTAAGAATTGTTTTTTTACGTATAAGATGCTGTTTTTCTGCTAGGTAGTATAAAAATCAATGATTAAAAAAGCGGCTCACGATGGCCTAGACTATTTTGCTATATATTCTTTGTTATATTATTCTAATGCGTAATTCAATTCATTTATAATCGTTATAAATGAAGAAATAAAAATAATAAAATTATTTTTATTTTTTTTCTTTTTCATCGCACCTCTGCCATAAAAGTGAAATATATCAAAAATTGGCAAAAAAATAGGAGATTTTTTGTGTGAAAGAATTCTTTTGCGCAAATATGCGATAGCTGAGATATTGAAGATTTTATGATAATTCCCATACAAGTATTTTGAAAAAAAATCAAAAGTCTATCTTCCACTATGTTCTATGACGTCATTCCAATTATACCTCAAGGTCATGATTGTTTTAAACAATTCCAATCAAAAAATTTGACCAATTCGAAAAAAAAATCGAATGTCTATGAAAGCCGATTTTCAGCCCACTGTGCGCCGCCCCGCTGCTCTCTTTTGGTGGATAGCATTTCTTTTTCGTTAACACATTTGGGCGCCCCTTGGCGCCGCTCACGTGTGCGGGGCGCGGCGCCAAGGGGGCGTGGACTGGTCGGCCGATTACGTCATCGCGCGCGCGGCGGCCGGCCGCCAGATGTTGATAAACAAACGGTTTTTACGACGTTGTTTCTTGAGTGGGACCTATTGAGTTTATGTTTTTCTAAATGGGAAGGAATGTAGCTCTATTACAGAGTGCGTTGTATTTGTATTTATTGTGTTTGAATGTATACTATTTGGTTGTAAACATGAACTTAGAAAATTTGTGACTTCGATTTCAAATAAATGGCTGTAGTAATAAAAAACAAGCGATGACCTATATGTTTTAATGTTTATTAAGCATTGTGTGTATATTCTTTACATGGAAAAAAAATAAAACCACATTGCACAGAACAATATCTTTTATTTCCAAGCATCCAAAGTTGAGAGAAAATTGTTGACAGTTTGACAGTTTTGTGCCTAGACTAAATATTTATTTTCGACATACATCTGATACTTAGATTAAAAATATTGGTACTTCTAGTAAGCTTATTTAATGCTTATACATATACATAAAAATCGTGGCAGTAGAACTGACCACTGCAGTAAAATATGGTTCTGAAGACAAATCCAAGTTTTAACAAAAAATATTACTTGCATTTGTTTTCCAAAAATGTTCTACAAGTTTGCTCAAAAGATAATTTATTATTAATTACATGATACTTCATTAAATCCCCTTTCCAAAGAGGTATAACACTTTATATTACGACATAATCGGAAAAAGTTATGAACATTTCAAGTAGGCAATATGAAAAAGTCCCCAAAATGCCGTACAATAAAGCCCGGGTGACACGAGGCTAGTATTTTGAAGCTAGGATAGTAAGCTAGTAAGGGGTCACTAGCTTGGTTTCTAGCTTACCTACTAGCCTGGATTGTAACCAAGCTAGTGCTGTCTACACGAAGCTAGGAAATTTCAAGCTAGTCAAGTCAGTAGTGAGTTGTGCTTAACCTGATAACACGTATACGTAAAAATGAACAGTGTGCGTAAGAGAAAAGCAATTCTACTAAGAAAGTTAATTCGGAAGTTGTGTCAACATGCGCTAGATGAAATATTACGTGTGTGTGAACTGAGGGTCCAGACTGGAATCCGCAAAATTTTAATCCTATGATTTAGTAGAAGTCTTAAAACAATTGTAGAACGAATCTGGGAATTTGTAAACAAATGTATTAAAAACTACAGCTCATAAAGTGTGGTCCCTCAATCCTCACACTGCTCACACAACATCAGCCAGATCTCGGAGAGTATCTTAAAAATGAAGGTTTTGTGATTACAGACATTTAGTAAAAAATTTGTAAAGATATTTACTAAATTACAGACCCCAGAGCATTAAAGATTAAAAAAATATAACGTCTAAACTGTGGTCCCTCAGTCCACACAACAAAGGTAATTATTTTAGTGAATATTACCGAATTTAATCAATGAAACCGTTCTTTTTCTACCTAACGATTTAGTAAAAGTCTTAAAACGTTCTGTAAGAAAGAAATGGAACAGAAATATCGACGCAATTTGGAAAATAGCGATTATTAAAACTGGTCCCTCAATCCTCACACCTCTACTGACATATGCGTGTGTAGCTGCTGAACGAAAGAAATATCACAAAGTCTAGTGTACTTAACTTTTAGTAAAAAAATTCTACTAAATACCAGAAAACTCTAATTGTGAATTGCTTTCCTCTTAGCTGAGATAATGTTATTTTAGTAATCCTATGAAAATAGATAGAGTAGTGTCACCACACAATTAAACAAAATGTAGACAGTACTATTAAACTTTTTTTAATACTAGCTGCTGCCCGCGACTTCGTCTGTGATCCAGGATAAAAAGTAGCCTATGTCACAGAATAAATAATAGTACTATGCCTATGTCCTTCTCCAGGTCATGGCCTACTCATGGGCCAAATTTCATCCAAATACGTTGAGCCGTTTTACAGTGAAAGCGAAACAAACAAACAAAGTCACTTTCGCATTTATACCGCTTTTCACCGCGGCTTCGCCCGAATGGAAATATCCCACAGGAACGTTCTACCGTGATAAAAAGGTATCCTATGTCCTAACTCAGGTGTAGGTCTACCCATGAGCCAAATTTCATGCAAATAAGTTCAGCCGTTTTAGAGTGAAAGCGTAATAAACAAACTCACTTTTAGATAGGATGACATAACATGGAATGAAAAAAGGTTGTATGGTTAAATTATTATTATATTATAATACATGACGTAAGTATGTGTATTGTTAAAGAATGAAAAAGTAGATTAAATAAAAGTAAAAAAAATAGCTACTGTCCTAACGTAAAATTCGAATTATAAACTTCAAAACGAGATATTGACATACTACACAACACCGAAAAAATTAAAAAATTAAATCTTTTAAAGACTTTATGTACTTAACACTTTTCCTGAATAAGTTTCACTAGATGGCGCGCTTTTGTTTAATAAAAATGCTATAATAAAGCATTTTCATTAGTTATAGGTACTGTAAACTCTCTTACACTTTTTACATTATTCAGACCATTAAGATTATCTACACTATTTACATTATTGACATTATTTACGTGACAAATCAAACGAACCACAACTTGATGAGGTTGCGTTGTTTTATTACAGAGTTCATTTGGCCTCCCCGCCTTCATCATCAGACCATAGACATCATCTACTAATAAAGTACTTACTTGTCAAAGTCAAAATCAAAATCATCATTTATTTAAAAACATTTATTTGAAAAACACGTCAAAATTAAAAAAATAATAGAATGAATTCTAGTCGCTTCGTTGCCACTAATTCCATTAATTGTTCCATGATGGAACTAGTGATAATTTTTTATTGCCACTAGTTCCATTTTGAATGAATCTGAAAATAATGGAACTTGTAGAGGGTGTTGAAAACGATACTGAGGGCGAAATGAAAATCCAAGATGGCGGCTGCGAAAATTTCCTAATTTTTCGTCATGGGTGTCGTTTCCATTGTTTGAGAACGTGCTGAAAACGATACTAATGTCAAAATGAAAATTCAAGATGGCGGCTGCTAAAATTTCCTCATTTTTCGTCATGGGTGTCGTTTCCATGCTTTTTGATGTCGCTGAAAACGATACTGATGTCAAAATGAAAATCCAAGATGGCGGCTGCTAAAATTTCCTAATTTTTCGTCATGGGTATACATGGGTAGACCTACACCTGAGTTAGGACATAGGATACCTTTTTATCACGGTAGAACGTTCCCGTGGGATATTTCCATTCGGGCGAAGCCGCGGTGAAAAGCGGTATAAATGCGAAAGTGACTTTGTTTGTTTGTTTCGCTTTCACTGTAAAACGGCTCAACGTATTTGGATGAAATTTGGCCCATGAGTAGGCCATGACCTGGAGAAGGACATAGGCATAGTACTATTATTTATTCTGTGACATAGGCTACTTTTTATCCTGGATCACAGACGAAGTCGCGGGCAGCAGCTAGTATTAAAAAAAGTTTAATAGTACTGTCTACATTTTGTTTAATTGTGTGGTGACACTACTCTATCTATTTTCATAGGATTACTAAAATAACATTATCTCAGCTAAGAGGAAAGCAATTCACAATTAGAGTTTTCTGGTATTTAGTAGAATTTTTTTACTAAAAGTTAAGTACACTAGACTTTGTGATATTTCTTTCGTTCAGCAGCTACACACGCATATGTCAGTAGAGGTGTGAGGATTGAGGGACCAGTTTTAATAATCGCTATTTTCCAAATTGCGTCGATATTTCTGTTCCATTTCTTTCTTACAGAACGTTTTAAGACTTTTACTAAATCGTTAGGTAGAAAAAGAACGGTTTCATTGATTAAATTCGGTAATATTCACTAAAATAATTACCTTTGTTGTGTGGACTGAGGGACCACAGTTTAGACGTTATATTTTTTTATCTTTAATGCTCTGGGGTCTGTAATTTAGTAAATATCTTTACAATTTTTTTACTAAATGTCTGTAATCACAAAACCTTCATTTTTAAGATACTCTCCGAGATCTGGCCGATGTTGTGTGAGCAGTGTGAGGATTGAGGGACCACACTTTATGAGCTGTAGTTTTTAATATATTTGTTTACAAATTCCCAGATTCGTTCTACAATTGTTTTAAGACTTCTACTAAATCATAGGATTAAAATTTTGCGGATTCCAGTCTGGACCCTCAGTTCACACACACGTGAAATATTAGCTCTGCTAGAAGAAAAGCGTACTTGGACAAGACCCTGGATCTTAAGAAGACATAGTCATGGAGCATCTGCATTACTTTTAAAAGAACTGCGATCTGAGGATTCCGGCGAATTCAAGAGTATTTTGCGAATGACACCTAATATTTTTGACAATTTACTGAATCTAGTGGGACCACAAATACAAAAATTAAATACTAATATGAGAGAAGCCATACCGGCTAAAATAAAATTGGAAATAACTCTAGATTTTCTATCATCTGGTGTCAATTACAGGAAGTTAAGTCACATGTATCGTGTTTCAAGATCTACTATATCTAGATTTATACCAGAAGTTTGCAGTGAAATTTATAAGGCATTAAAGAAAGATATACAGGTATGTAGAATTTTATTTATTTCAAATTAAAGTAGGTACTTTTACGCTTACATAAATGGCGAGATTAAATTCTAAATTACAAAATGAGAAATCATAAATGACGACAAAATGTACGTTTACGCTACATAAATGGCGAGAAATGTATCAAGCATTTTGAAATGCTTGATAGATGGGATCTTCATCTTGCTCCAACTCTTGCTGTGGTGGCGGATGGATGATGGGTTCATCACGTTGCTCAGTCTGTTGTAGTTGTGATGGTGGATTAGTGTAGAGTGGACTTGCTGCAGAACTATTGTAAGAAAATGTGGTTGACATATTGGAGTCTGAAGAATTGATAGGTGACTGGTACGAAAATGTAGTATTTCCGAAGTTTAAATCATACATCCGACAGCGGGATAGTGTTGCGTTGATCTGATCCCTAGCTAAAATGGCCTGTCCGGGTGAAAGCTTTTTCAACTGACTTGCTACATATTTTGCAAATATATCATGTTCATCCAGCTCTGGTTCCTGAAATTCTCGTGAACTGTTTAAATCCTCCTTAATCACCTTAATTTCATTTATCAATGAACTCACTTGCGAAACCTTCCGTTTCTTAAATTGCGGAATGTTACTTCCGGGGGAAATAAATTTAGAAGTTTTATCTTGAATAGACGACATTTCGCTTGCAGGTTGAGACATTTCAACTGTCTTTTCTGACAGATTTTCTGCTACGGGTGGTTCTAATGACTGACTGTTGCTTGCACTGTTGTCATCTTTATTATTGTTTGGAGAATCTTGATTGTTCTGAAAATAAGAAATTTGTTAAAAATATTGTTACAGATTCCAACTACAACTGAAGAATGGGCAGCTATAGAAAATGGTTTCAGAGTGAAATGGAACTTTCCAGCGTGTTATGGCGCCGTCGACGGGAAGCATGTTCAAATCATAGCTCCTGGCAACAGTGGAAGTTTGTTTTTTAATTACAAAAAAACATTCAGTATTGTTCTTATGGCTATTGTTGATTACGATTATAATTTCATTTATATTGACGTCGGCGCCTGTGGAATGGCATCTGATGGAAGTGTTTTTAGGAATTGCTCCATATATAATCAACTAGAAAATAACCTTATACCACAAGGCGGAGTAATTTTGGCGGATGCTGCATTCCCATTAAAATCGTATATTATGAAACCGTACCCAGGTGACAATTTAACACATGAAGAAAAAGTATACAACTACCGGCTAAGTAGAGCCAGAAGAACTGTAGAAAATGCCTTTGGCATATTGGCAAGCCGATTTCGTGTTTATCAAAGACCAATCGCAGTTGACGTAAAAACAGTAGACAAAATTGTACTAGCATCATGTGCTCTGCATAATTGGTTACGAAAAGAGCAAAAAAGCACTTATTGCATTAGTAGTGATGTCGACCAAGAAGACATTGAAGCGGGAAACATTATTCCCGGTTCATGGAGAATGGAAAATTTATGTTTACCCAGTATCAGTCGACAGGGAAGTAACCACTCTTCTCTGTCAGCTATCGAAAAAAGGGAGAAATTTAAGAGATATTTCAACAATGATGGAGCAGTACCATGGCAAGCAAGAATGATTCGTTAATTCAGACAAAACTACAAGAAAAATTAAAAATGCCGACGATTATTAATATTTCAATAAGTACTTTTAAGGTAAATAATTGTAAAGAGTAAATAATATTAAAATAACTTACCGAAGTTTTTCTCTTCATTGGCACCTTTTTTATGAAATTATGCATTTCCTCAAACCAAATAATTTTTGGCTTATAGACTTCTGCAGTTCCTGCTCCAGACCTCTCAGAGTTTTCTATCTTTGTTAATTCTTGACAATATGTAGCTCTTAGATTTTTAATTTTATTTTTAATCTCTTTTATCGACATTTCTATTCCATCTTTATTTAGTATGTCGCGTATTTTTTCTAGTGACGAGTCTCGCATTTGCTTGTCCTTGTAAGATGGAATACTTGCATTCCACAAACATTCCTCTTCTCTGTACAATTGAACGAATTTTAAATTAATTTTGTCCGCTAATTTCGGCATTTTAACAAATTGCACGCACTCTCACCACGCTCTCCGACTGCACACTAGCTTAGGTTCGCTAGCTTCGCGGTTGACACGAAGCTAGTAACGAAGCCAGGATAGTAAAACGGGTGGTGGGGGGCGCCTACTAGCTTGAAAAATAGAACCCCAAGCTATTAAAACTATCCTGGCTTGAGGCACTAGCTTGCTAGCTTCCACACTAGCTTACTAGCTTGTAAACGAAGCTAGTTCCGTCTACACGAAGCTAGTGTCACTAGCTTACTAGCTTGGCAGCACTAGCTTGGCTCACTAGCTTGATTTACTAGCCTCGTGTCACCCGGGCTTAAGGCTGGGTATACATAGTGACAAAAAAATCCGGATCCGGACTGAAATCCGTTAATTTATTTTTATTGATTTATTTGTAAAGATAGCTTATTCCACACTAATAGAATATAATATTTTTATTTTTACCCGACTACGGCGAAAGAAAAAGGAGTATACATATTCGTTTCTATGTCCCTTAAACTACTGACCTGATTTTAACAAGGGTGACTATTAGAAAGGTGGCGATGGCCACCGATTCTATAAATTCTTACAGTTTTAACCGACTTAAAAAAAGGAGGTTATGAATAAATTGTTAATCGTTAAAAATGTTAATCGGATTGTGACAATTTTTTTTATTGGCTTACATTTAGCTCAACTTATGAAACAGTGCAAGTTTCATTACAACACATATACAACGCAAATATTCCTTTTGTCACAGCAAAAGTAATACAAAAATAAAAAAATCAAAACCGGAAAGAGCAAGGGGCGGTCTAGCGAACGGGAGGGAGTGGAGGGCAAAAAAAGGTAAAGGTATTACTGGCTACACGAAATCTCTTAAGGGGTCAATGACCCCCTAAGATGTTTCATGTATGAACAAACTCAAACTCAAAGCATTTATTTCAATTAAACCAATTACAGGCACTTTTGAATTGTCAAAGAGTTGAACAGATAGTTTTAGTAAGGTGAGGTGGGGTAAGACTAACATACTTTCCTGCCAGACAGTAAAGATCGATTTTCATGGCCAAGTTATTTGACTTACCTCTGAGATAATAAAATAATTGATACCTAAATACTATACCCGTTAATAAAATAATGGATATATTTCCATTAATGCATCCAGAACGTACATTCTAAATAAATTGTAAGACCGTTAAAACTGATAGTCTTGCCCCACCAATTGGGGTAAGAATAACAGTGACGTATTTTACCTGAAAACGTACACTTATTGGGGTTTTTAAAGAAGAAACGCAAATGATAAAAGTACTCGTATTTAATTTGAACTGTATGATAACGTAACAACGTTCATTTTTGCGGCAATTCGTTTATTACACGGTTTGGGGCAAGACAAACATACAATCAAAATCAGAGGAGCAGAACCTTTTGAGTGATATCAATAGTATAATGTGCATGAAGCGTTACACATAAATTAAAAAGACAAACAGGAATAAATGGAATTAAACTTTATTTCAGTAGCTATTAAATAAAATCCACACAATTAACAAACCACACACAATATTATTTTTTTTGAACATTTGAAAGAACAGTTCATCGATTAATAAATGTTCGATGAATCGTTCAAAGTAGCGTTTGGCGATAAAAGGTTGTTTCGCAGTAAGTTCTATTCGGTCAAACGTTAAATCGACTTTAAGTTAATCGACCACGTGACTCTCGAAGTATTGTTACGGACCCAATGAAAAATATCCTAAACGAAAATGTTGATTACAACTGACTTCGGGAAAGACTAACATAATGTTTGTCTTACCCCGGGCGAACTGATAGTCTTCCCCCACTTTGATATTTGTAGGTTACGTTTTGGTTTTAGAAAATATTAGAAAAAATCGTATGTTTAATGTTAAAATGATACGATAATTTAAAAGACAACATTAATATGATGCTACTTACGTTCAAGACTCTTCCATTTAACGTTTTTTTTCACCAAAATTCTGAGGAATTCTTTATGCTCTGCCACGTGCAACAATTTATTTCACAACTGACATTTTCGTTTTGTTATGTTCGCAACATAAACGATCAGAAGTGCCATCTGTGTTTTAAGTCGAGAACTTTTTCATGCGAACTGTTTTATCGACATGGCAAATTCAAAAGAAAGGCGGTACTTTTTGAGATATTTGAAAGTGATAGTCATGCCCCGCTGTTAGTGTTACCCCACCTTACCTTATTAGTTAAAAGGTATAAAAAGGTAAAAAAAGGTAAAAAGGTAAAAAAAGGTAAAAAGGTAAAAAAGGTAAAAAGGTAAAAAAAGGTAAAGGCATTACTGGCTATTCATACACGAAATCTCTTAAGGGGTCATAGTACTTATCACTAGGAACAACTTTTACTATGGTACCAAACATGAAACCACGAATCGCGATTACACGTTTGGCCCTATAGTAGAAGTTGTTCATAATGATGAGTACAATGACCCCTTAAGATGGTTCATGTATAAATAGATAGTTTTCATACACTAATTATGGACAACACACAAGTCACCAAGTCGCCAAGCCGAGAGGGGAATAGGCATGGCACATAGAACTTGTCTTCATGTGGCGATTTGCGCGCCAGACGAGGAGCGCGCTAGCTAATCGCGACGCCCAAATCCCAAAAAACAGGATTTGAGCGTCGAGACTGTCTGTCTACGCGCTACTCGACTCGCGCGTCAATCGCCTCATGTGGACAAGCTCATAGAAACTGTTTCGCAGGCTGTTCAACGAAAACTAAAATCAAACAAACACACACACACACACACACCCTTACACACACACACACACACACACACCCTTACACACACACAGGCACACTCAAGGCTCAGGCTCATGGAATGGTTTGAAGCATGGGACGCAGAGCCGTGCGCCACAACCATCGCACGCCCAGGTCGTGCGAGAGTCCAACCTTGTCTTGGCGCACTGCTTGCATCGCGCACGCGGCGTCGATTTGATGGGGTAATGCCCCCTCCCGCCCCGAGGAACTGGAGCCCGATCGACTATAGGCGGGCTAAATTTTCTGAGAATCTGATCTGCCAGCCTCATACGAAATTCCCGTTGGGGAATTTTGTTGAGGTGGCAGAAGAGAATGTAAGTGTTGAGTATGGATACATTGAACAACCTACGAAACAATTTCTTGTACCACACCATGTTCCGCATCCTTTCCACGGGGAATGCCTGAAGGAGCTGGTCCTTCTTGTCGACACCCCCCATGGCAAGATTGTAGTCTAAGACCGCTCTCGGCTTGTATTTGTAGACTCCATATTTTTCGACCGCACTGATTTCCACTTTATGGTAAGTGGAAATCAGTGAGACCAAATTGGAGTCTCTCCATACAAATACAGACAGATCCTTTGTATAACTTAAGGCTACCTCCCCTGGTCGCATGTTTGTCTTAGTTTTATTGCGCAGACAATCGGGTACAAACTCCCGATTTAGCCTCAGCGTCCCAAGGGTATCTGTCTGCTGCGCTTTTAATGTTCGCGACAATGCTGGTGAGTTGTAGAAGTTGTCCATAACCAGTGTATGGCCTTTATTCAGGAGATCACGGACCAACTTGTAGACAATTAGAGATGTTGCCCCCTCTGGCTCATTGGGGCCCCTCTCGACATCAGTACCTTCGACAAATTGGTTCTGATCTTTTCCGGCATATACTACAAACTTCCATAAATACCCGGTCCTGGACTCGCATAGCTCGTAGCTCTTGATACCCACCCGAGCAGCTTTCGTGGTCTGCCGCGTCTGCGCAAAGGTCTTTCAGGGTTAGGTGGATAATGGGCTGAGCCCTGGTAGGGGTCAGCGCTGAGGAGTGATAAATACCCAACGGAGTGTTGCGGTCTTCCGGGTGTGCAACTTCATAGGAGCAGGGCCCATGCTGCCGCAGGATGACATAGGGCCCGTCGCGTCGTGGAGCTAGCTTCGCTGTTTGGTAGCGAGCTGCGTTGCTCTGGACATTAGCGGCCACCATGACGAGATCTCCCGGAAGATGGGCAGGAGCAGGACGTCGACGCTTATCCACCACGACCTTTCTGGATTCTTCCTTGTGCTCTTGTACGTCTTTTGCCCTTTTGATGGTTTCTGCTAAAAGAATTAGTTTTGGGGTTATTTCGGGAATGAAATTCTCTGATAAAGCTATCTGTCGGAGATCATGTTTAACATCATCGTAAGTCCTCAATTCTCTACCAAAGGTTAGGTATGCTGGAGTGTAACCCGTGCTAAGATAGTTTGAAGTATTCATGGCATATCTTATGCTTGGGAGGCGTTCCGCCCAAGAGCGATGATCATCTTCGACCAAAATTCCTAGTTGCGTCTTTAAGTCGCGGTTTCTTCTCTCGACTGGATTTGTTTCTGGTTGGTAAACAGGTGTGAATGCATGTTGAATGTTGAGGCAATAGGTAAGTTTTTGCATGATGGAGCTGACGAATTGTGGTCCATTGTCACTTATTAATCTTCTTGGAACTCCGTAACGCAGAAATATTTCATTGAGTAGCACAGATGCACAAGCTTCGGCAGTCGCTTGCTCTAAAGCAAACAGCTCGACCCACCGGGTGGCGATGTCTTCAATAATAAACATCCAGGTTTTGCCATCTGGAGTCTGGGGCAAAGGGCCGAATAAATCGAAAGATACAGATTCAAATCTTTGTGCCATGGCTGTAGTTTGCAATAATCCCGCTGGTTTCAAGTTACTTGGCTTATATCGCTGGCACTTGATGCAGTTTTTTACATATTTTTCAATATCCTTTCGCATGCCTTTCCAATAATACCTAGTTGATATTCGGCGAAAGGTTTTATCGGCTCCATAATGACCTGCAGAAGGTTCATCGTGATAATATGAAAGGATAGTGTCTCTTTCATGTTGAGGTATAACTAATTGAGCACTCTCACTGTCACTATCTTGAATGTAACGGTGCAGCATTCCATTGTTCATTATATACCCTTTATTTGACCAATAAACAGCATCTTCATCTCGAATTGGTTTCTCTAAAGCATTCATGATTGTCTTCAATCCAATGTCTTGTAATTGTTCTTGCCTTATTTCCAGTCCAGAGCGGCGAGGCATATCTATGGAAACTATACATAATCCACAGTTTTCTTGAGACTCCTTGGATGGAGGTCTGGAGAGACCATCGGCAATGACATTAGTTTTACCTGGTATGTATTTAATGGTTAAGTTATATGGCTGGAGTTGCAAGGCCCATCTAGCAAGTCGCCCTGTGGGAGATTTAATAGACATCAGCCATTTTAAAGCTTGATGATCGGTGGCGATTACCACGGAAGACCCTTCTATGTAACCTCTAAATTTTGTTACAGCCCATATAACACCCAATGCTTCCCGTTCCGTAGTGGAGTAATTCCGCTCCGCTTTTGTCAGTAAACGGCTGGCATATTCTACCGGGTGCTCATCCATGCCCTCCCACTGCACCAAAACCGATCCTATAGCGTAATCACTAGCATCCGTTTTAATCGTATACGGTTTACTGATATCTGCTTGGCGTAAAACAGGGGTACTAGTTAGGCGATGTTTTAGCTCACAAAAAGCATCCTCTTGTGATGGTTCCCACTCCCATGTTGCATTCTTTTTCGTCAATCGAGTGAGTGGTTGAGTGATTTTTGCAAATTCTGGTACGAAGCGGCGATACCATGAACATGTCTGAAGGAAAGATTGAATCTGGCGGATGTTTTTGGGTGCTGGTATATCTACTATAGCTGATATCTTAGCTGGATCCGTTGACAATCCCGCTTTTGTTATAATATGTCCCAGGTATGGAATCTGTTCGTCACAAAATCGACACTTTTCCCTGTTGACGACCACATTATTTTCTTGTTGAAGTTGAAATAACCTTTCCAGATCTTGCAGATGTTGCTCAAATGATGTGGAAAATAGGATCAAATCATCCAAATAAGCTAGCAGTTTTACTCCATCTAGCTGCAGCTTCAACCGGTCAATGAACCTCTGAAAGGTAGCTGGAGCATTTCGCAAACCAAATGGCATTCGATTAAATTGGTATAGCCTGAATGGTGTTACGAAGACCTGAATGGTGTTACGAAGGCCGTTTTCTCTTGATCCTCATCACGTACTTTAATTTGCCAATATCCAGCCCTTAAATCCAAAGATGACATGTAGGGCGTTGGTTTGGCTTCGTGCAATAGGTCGTCTATCCTAGGTAAGGGATACGCGTCAGCTACAGTTACATTATTTAGTTGACGGTAATCGATACAGACCCTTATATCACCGTTTTTCTTGGGGACCATTACTACAGGTGCTGCCCAAGGAGATTTTGATGGTGTGATAATCCTCATCCAGCATATGGTTCACTTCTTTCAGTAGGATTTCCTTACGTTGTGGTGACATTCTATACGGAGGAACAGCAATTGGTTCGTGATTCTCAGTATCTATGACATGTTCCACTAGACTAGCTGGCTTACCATTACCAATAAATACGGCAGCGTTACGTTCTAGAACCTTATTAAGCTGCGTACTCTCTTCATTAGCATCTTCTACATCTGCCAGTGCAATCATTGAGAGAACGATGTTAGGACCAAACAACGCATTACTTTTAGGTGAAAGGGTGACCTCAGCGTTGTTGATGCTCGACTGCGCATCTCGGAACAGTGACCCTACAAATCTTGCTGAATACCCAGTTAGTGCAGGTTCCTTTCTCGAGGGCGATTGTGGAGGACTATGGAATTTAATCAAGGGCGGTGGCCCATATGCGTCCTCCATTTCACATTCTTCAGTTGAGTTTAAAAGTGGGGACGGAGTCATGAGCATTGGGCTCACAAATGGTTCCAGGGACGTTAGTTTGGCGAGTTTTTCAATCACCGTCTCGGTTTTCACAGGCTCCGCTTGCACCGTGGACACGGGTGCTCCATCTTCTTCCTCAGGAAATAACTCGTGTTTCCGACCGGGTTCATCCAAGAAGTGAAACAGCATCTGTCGCACATTGAGTGCTATGTTGGCATCTTGGATGAAGTCCACTCCTAAGAGGGTCCGGTTATCGTGCGATTCTGGCAACACGATGAAATTTGTGGGGACCGTCCGACCACAAAGCGACACAGGCACCAAGGCAGTCTGGATTTGCTGTCTTCGTCGCAAGCCATCTGCTAGGGTAATTGTAGCATTCTCCGGATGGAACTTGATGCCCTTTTGCTGCAATAATTTGTACAGTGAAGTTGATGCGACGCTTAACTTCGCTCCTGTGTCAATATGAGCTTGACCTTCGACACCGCTGATTGTGACCTTCAGTATTGGTCTAGATCTTGCTCCTAAACTATAACTACAACCTAACTCCTGTACTAAAGTGAAAATAAATAACAAATTAACTTAGCTTCCGGACTATTAAAAGAAAATACTATCTCCCGGACTATTCAAAAAAACTATCTCCCGGACTACAGCAATTACTCCCTAACTAACTTAATCAATACCTGGGCTAGTAATGATTGAAGAATCGAAATAATAAGTAAAATAAAAAAGTGAGGGTAGGAAGAAAACTTTTACGTAAGTAAATCGGTTAATCAACAATAAGATGGAAGTAAACAAAACTAAAAAATAAATGTGGTCATCATTGTGGAAAGAGGTAATTTAAAAAAAAAACGCACCTCCCGATGAGATGCTGCTGCCCGTGGGCAGCGCCTCCTCCCCGCAGGCCACCCCTACATCAGCTGTTGAAAACAAATAATAAATTAGAAGCTAGATAAATGAATGTGGTCATCATTAAGAGGTTATTTTAAAACAAACCACCTTCCGATGTGATGCTGTTGCCCGCGGACGGAGTCTCCGCCACGTAGCAGGGCACCACATCAGCTGTTGAAAACAAATAGTAAATTAGAATCTAGATAAATAAATGTGGTCATCATTGTGGAAAGAGGTAATTTAAAAAAAAACGCACCTCCCGATGTGATGCTGCTGCACGTGGGCGGAGTCTCCTCCACGTAGCACGGCACCACCACATCAGCTGTTGAAATGAAAACAAATAATAAATTAGAAGCTAGATAAATGAATGTGGTCATCATTAACAGCTAATTGTAAAACAAACCACCTTCTGATGTAGGGCTGTCAGCGCGCCACGGGCCCGGCGGCACCACATCAGCTGTCAAAAACAAATAATAAATTAGAAGCTACATAAATGGAATGGGGTGATTTGGTGGCCACAATAAATCTGAGTAAAAACAACAAACCTGCGCTCGTTGACGGCAAAGAAGAGGATGCGTTGGGGTCCACCTCCCAACGCATCCTTTTCCTTGGTGGTGGCTCAGCCAATGTCCCCGCTGCCAGTATGCAGGGAATGCGGGGTGGCGACAGTTTTCTGTAAATATTTAAAAGTAAGTGAAACAAGTCAATTTGTCACAAGTTACTTTAAAAAAAAAAAAAAACCTTTTTTGCTTTCTTTCCGGCGCATTAGGGAGCAAGAACCGTGATATTTGGCCTCGCTCCCTAATTGCCTCCAACTCTGCCTTCTTGGCCGCGGACATCTCACGTTCGTTTTTTCTGTCCGCCACCCGCGCGTTCCGGACCAGCCTAAGTTCTTCGCTCCAACTAGAGGAAAAGAGTAGTACTTAATAACAACCCTATCATACAGATACAAATTTTGAATTTTATCATACACACAAAGGTTGGCCGTCTCCATTATCCGGGGCTTGCACCGGAAGAACCCTAAAAAAGTAGCAAGTCTACTTATAAACTTATACTTACTTCGTGGGCTGTCCTTTGGTCTTGGTCTTGCCCTGCCCCTTCCCCTTTCCCCTTTTCACTTTTGCGACTGCTGCGAAACAAATAGTAAATTAGAATCTAGATAAATAAATGTGGTCATCATTGTGGAAAGAGGTAATTTAAAAAAAAAACGCACCTCCCGATGAGATGCTGCTGCCCGCCTCCTCCCCGCAGGCCACCCCTACATCAGCTGTTGAAAACAAATAATAAATTAGAAGCTAGATAAATGAATGTGGTCATCATTAAGAGGTTATTTTAAAACAAACCACCTTCCGATGTGATGCTGTTGCCCGCGGACGGAGTCTCCGCCACGTAGCAGGGCACCACATCGGCTGTTGAAAACAAATAATAAATTAGAAGCTAGATAAATGAATGTGGTCATCATTAAGAGGTAATTTTAAAACAAACCACCTTCTGATGTAGGGCTGCCAGCGCGCCACGGGTCCGGCGGCACCACATCAGCTGTCAAAAACAAATAATAAATTAGAAGCTACATAAATGGAATGGGGTGATTTGGTGGCCACAATAAATCTGAATAAAAACAACAAACCTGCGCTCGTCGACGGCAAAGGGTCCACCTCCCAACAAACCGAATCCGGGGCTTGCACCGGAAGAACCCTAAAAAAGTAACAAAACATTAGAATATTAGCGGACATCAATACATTATTTAGCAGCAAGCAAGCAAGCAACTTACTCTGAAGCACTGGGCTGGCCACCACCATTAGCAGCAATTACGGCTGCCACGAGAGCAGTAGCTCGTGCGCCACGCGTACCCCCGCGTGAGCCACGACCACCACGGCGTGGCCCACGAGGACCACCGCGTGACCCACGACGACCACCCGACCGACCGCTCCGTGGCATCCAGTCGTTATCATCCATTCTAATAAATGCAAAATAATACGTGGTGTGAGTGTATTACACACCATTATGAACAACCTTGACAAACTAATTCGTCAAAATGTAGGAAACAGCTGTTTTTTTTTTCGCGATCATTCAAATCATAATAAAAGTTGTTCATAATGATGAGTACAATGACCCCTTAAAAGATTGCAACTGTTTACACTTACACCCTGTATAGCAAAAAAAATACAAAAAAAAAACACCCTATCATTCAAATCATAATAAAAGTTGTCCATAATGATGAGTACAATGACCCCTTAAAAGATTGCAACTGTTTACACTTACACCCTGTATAGCAAAAAAAATACAAAAAAAAACACCCTATCATTCAAATCATAATAAAAGTTGTCCATAATGATGAGTACAATGACCCCTTAAAAGATTGCCACTGTTTACACTTACACCCTGTATAGCACAAAATATACAAAAAAAAAAACACCCTATCATTCAAATCATAATAAAAGTCGTTCATAATGATGAGTACAATTACCCCTTAAAAGATTGCCACTGTTTACACTTACACCCTGTATAGCACAAAATGTACAAAAAAAACCACCCTATCATTCAAATCATAATAAAAGTTGTTCATAATGATGAGTACAATGACCCCTTAAAAGATTGCCACTGTTTACACTTACACCCTGTATAGCACAAAATATACAAAAAAAAACACCCTATCATTCAAATCATAATAAAAGTCGTTCATAATGATGAGTACAATGACCCCTTAAAAGATTGCCACTGTTTACAAAAAAAACACCAGCAAAAACTTATAAAAATCCGAATTTCGAAATCCGGATCATTGTGACGAAATTTTCGATGTATACCAAGCTTTACCTCAAAAGTACATGAATTCCAATTAGATTCCAACATGGCGGACAAATTGCGACGAACACGAGAAATGACGAGAATGTTTTGAACATTTTTGTAATTATATTGTAATATTTACCTTGACAAACTAATTCGTCAAAATGTAGGAAACAGCTGTTTTTTTTTTCGCGATCATTCAAATCATAATAAAAGTTGTTCATAATGATGAGTACAATGACCCCTTAAAAGATTGCAACTGTTTACACTTACACCCTGTATAGCAAAAAAAATACAAAAAAAAACACCCTATCATTCAAATCATAATAAAAGTTGTCCATAATGATGAGTACAATGACCCCTTAAAAGATTGCAACTGTTTACACTTACACCCTGTATAGCAAAAAAAATACAAAAAAAAACACCCTATCATTCAAATCATAATAAAAGTTGTCCATAATGATGAGTACAATGACCCCTTAAAAGATTGCCACTGTTTACACTTACACCCTGTATAGCACAAAATATACAAAAAAAAAAAACACCCTATCATTCAAATCATAATAAAAGTCGTTCATAATGATGAGTACAATGACCCCTTAAAAGATTGCCACTGTTTACACTTACACCCTGTATAGCACAAAATGTACAAAAAAAACCACCCTATCATTCAAATCATAATAAAAGTTGTTCATACTGATGAGTACAATGACCCCTTAAAAGATTGCCACTGTTTACACTTACACCCTGTATAGCACAAAATATACAAAAAAAAACACCCTATCATTCAAATCATAATAAAAGTCGTTCATAATGATGAGTACAATGACCCCTTAAAAGATTGCCACTGTTTACAAAAAAAACACCAGCAAAAACTTATAAAAATCCGAATTTCGAAATCCGGATCATTGTGACGAAATTTTCGATGTATACCAAGCTTTACCTCAAAAGTACATGAATTCCAATTAGATTCCAACATGGCGGACAAATTGCGACGAACACGAGAAATGACGAGAATGTTTTGAACATTTTTGTAATTATATTGTAATATTTTCGTATTCCATGAATGGAATAATCATTTAAATATTATTTGTTAGATAATTGGAAATAATCACAGCCGAAAACTACGTAATTACACCAAAACAACCAAAAATTTTTTCAAGAAACATGGTTTGAATCGTACCGGTTGACAAAAAAATCTAAAAATACAATTTATTTCACTGACCGACTTCAATCCTGGGCTAATTCTTATCACTTATAATATTGTTAACACAAACAAAGAGTTTTTTACCTGGTTTCCGTTGTTAAAGTATTGTATTGCCACTTGGTCAGCTTAAGTTATAAAAATAACCCTAAAGCCTCATCCGGAGAAAACACAGGTTTTGTTTCTTTAACAGATATGCGCTTTTTAACTTTTTTTACATCTTGGGGATTCTTTAGTAAATGTTCTAGTATTTTAGCAACCTCCTCATTCCCATCCGCTTGCAACTGCTCAAAATATGCATATTTTATTTCGTCCGAAGATAAATGAAAGTTTTCTGCACGTCTTTTTTTCTGTTTAGGCGCTAATTCACAAAAAGGTTTTCTTGGGCTTTGTTCGGTGGAGACACCGACAGAAACTTTTGATGGTGATACATGCTGAGTTGATGTACTCGGTGCTGGTTGATCTTCACTGCCTATTAAACACTTAATAAAGTCTGGCCATATTATGTTTTCTTGTAACCATTCACTATTTTTAGTTCTGAATATATTTTCTTTACGATAAGCGTTTTCCCACCTTCTATTTAAATTATAACAAAATTTTGCACAAAACAACTTTAAGGTCTTTTCGTGATCATCACTTAATTCGACTAAAAATTTAGACCTTATCTCACTACACAAACTGTCATTATTTTTAATACTGCCACTGTTTTTTAAAATAACGAAAAGATCAGGGTTTGTCACTAAATTTTCAAACATTTTCACGAATACAAAATAACAAATAAGTAAGTAATGAATGTGTGGGGGTAGTGCGTCTATTATGGTGGGTAATAGAACACTGAAGTACGTTTGAATGCAACCGAACATTCCGTAGATACCCTATCGTTGCACCAATCACGTTACGACACGTCATAACTTGTTGTTGCGCTCGCGCACTCTTATCCTTTGATTCCCGGAAATAAGTCTCAAAACAAATTACGTCATACCTACCTATGGTCGTGGAAAATGTCGAACATTGTTTTATTTTTTAAGAACTAAGTAGGTATTGAGGTTTTCAGGCCGTTTAGTATACATTATTTTCATTTTCAATTTAATTGGAATAAATTGCTTAACTAAAATAACATGACTCTTCATACAAATTTGATATGGCTATATCTCCGAAAGTACTCGTTAAATTAAAAAAAGTCAAAGAATAAAAACGTTTTAAATTTATGCCTAGATACCAAAAAAATACATTTGATCTCTTAAGACCCAACCTTGTAATCCCAGCCCACTGTGCGGCGGCGGGGTATGTGGCCGGGGCGCGCGGGTTTAGTTCACTAGCATCGGACTAGTGCGTAAGCAATATCCGACTTCATACAATTCGCTGCACGGTGCGGGCGCGCGCGGGGCAGAACCATTCACCGATTCCAAATGCGGGTAGGAAAACAGACGAATGGACAAGCCAAATTAAAACTACCCTATGTTTTTGAGCAAAGATCGAACAATTCGTAATAGCTTATTTGTCCATTTGATTTAACACTAGGACTGACGGCATTCTGTCGAGTTTGGTCCGCGCCGGCATCGCGGTTGAAGACATGGACAAGCGCTGGTATGTGTTCGATGGGCCCGTGGATGCTGTCTGGATTGAGAACATGAATACTGTACGTTACATTTTTAGCACAGATAATATCGACGCTTTTTTTTTTTTTTTTTTGAGGGTGGGAAATCATCAAATAACTTCTCCCGCTCTGGGTGGAGCGGAAGGGCGTGTCAGACTTTTACTGACTAAAACCCACCCGTGTTCCTTCAGTTGCCTATGCCAGGGCCGCGGTATCTTCTTAAAACAACCCGCGACCCCAGCGGCATAATATCGACACCTGATAAGAACAACATTGTATGTAATGAGTTACAATGTAGTTCTTATCAGGTGTCGATATAATACTACTTTTTAGTAAAAATACAAAAACCGGCTGGGTTCCCCGAAGGGTTGGTCAGTGGTGTAGTTCACACGCGTATTTCGGCAGTAATTTTATAACAGCCATTCAATACATGAGTCTATTGCCACAGAATAAGTTGGGCCCGGCTGTCATTCGTGGATCTTTTGATAGTCGTTACGGGTCGTCAGAAGACCGAAAGTCTGACAACCAGTCTTACCAAGGGGTATCGTATAGGCAGTTGCTCCATGTAAAATACTGTTATTCAGCTGCATCCGGTTAGACTGGAAGCCGACTCCAACATAGTTGGGAAAAGGCTAGGCAGATTGAAATGTGGTACAAACTATAGTAAATTTCAAATTCCATTGCAACTAATTTTTTTTAACGTAACGTACGCTCACTCATAAATCAACTTAGACTACTTAACGTTACGCTTTTGCACAAATATTTCAGGTATTAGACGACAACAAGAAACTGTGCCTATCAAGCGGCGAGATAATGAAGCTGACTGAGCGTCAGCGCATGATCTTCGAGGTGGCAGACCTGACAGTAGCGTCTCCGGCCACTGTATCGCGGTGCGGCATGGTGTACCTAGATTCCCAAGTGGTCGGTCTACCACCGCTCGTCAATGCCTGGATTAAGAGCAACTTGCCGCCGGTGAGTTGAAGACTGTTTGTTTACTTTTATGGGCCTCACACATTAACGGGATGTCCTGCGTGAGTGACGAATACGACGCGACGTTGCGAACGCGACGAACGCGATCAACTCGACGGCATACCCTGCTTGCGGCGTATGTGGCAGTCTGCGGCGAGACGAGACGTAACGCGTACTTGTTTTGAAGGCGTCTACTATTTTTTACATGCCAACACGATCACATTGTCACTGCATTGATATTTTGCTAAAAGTTCGTAATCTGCTAAATTCATAATTTCATACAGTGGAGTGTCAGTGGTTGACCATTGGAAAGTCATAATGACGCCATTATGACTCCATTATATTAGTAGATTACCAAACTTGTCAAAATCAACAATAAATATTGATTTCATAATTATAAAACACTATCGAAAACGGGTCTTATCGCGATATTCTTTTTATCGAGGTAAACAGGTACCTACTTGTTTCCCGACGTTTCGACCGCCTTGCAGCGATCGTGGTCACGGGAGGACTGATGACAGCTCAGCGACGTCTTCGTAAACTTGTGCGGGTATGTGCATCTACCCGCGGGGTGTGCGGGTGTGTTGATTTCATAATTATTGTGAAATCAATGATAGACCATTCTGACACTATTGTAATAGCAGTTTGGAGGCATGAAGAACAGGGTGTAAAGTTCACTCATCCTCCATAGAAAAGGGAGGATCCTCCGACCAGACGGGTGTTGTGTCTGGTGGGCCACTGCCCGACGGTTGATGTCAGGTCGTTGTATATATGCTAGTCGCGTTGTAAACTCTAATTGCGCGATGCAGGATTGCGTGACGTCATGTCATTGATGCGTAGTTATATGTGGCGATGTAGATGCCGCCACATCACTCCCCTCCGGAGACCGGAGGTCGATAGTGGGCTGAGTCGTGTATCTTGCGATGCTTGCCAGTGCCAGTTGTGGTTCCAGTGAGTCGGAACCGGGTACCGCATAGTTCACGGTGAGTCGGAACTGTCTGTGGTGATACCCCAGTGAGTCGGGGTAGCGCTGCGTTATGCTCCAGTGAGTCGGAGTGTACAGCGCTGGGTTGAGGCTGAAGGTGCTGACCAGGAATGCGCGTCCGCTGCATGCTGTGGTCAGGATACCCGTGAAGCCGTGGATGCTGGCTGGCTGTGTGACTCGCCGCTCGAAAGCTTGAGGAACTGATGCTTGATGACGTCACGCCGAAGGAGTTGCACGAAGGCTGCGCTGACGTTCATGCTCGGGGTCACCAGTTTGGAGGCATGAAGAACAGGGTGTAAAGTAGTTGGAACCGACAGATGTTGTCAGGGTTCCAGGCTGATTCCGGATTCGACGTGTCTTCTAGTAGCTGTGAGTCATGGCTCATCTCTCCTTGTGCCGCGGACTTCACACGACCGTCGATGCGGGCGATTTCCTTTTTAACATGGCCAGCTTCAACCACAAAGGTAGCAAGGTGACGGGTGGGCGTTGAGAACGAAGATGCAGTGGGGCTGCACTCGCCGCCGTGTTGTGCGCGTTCAGCATATGTGGAGGTGGAGGCACAGTCGTGGAACCTGATCGGCGACACGGACGGAGACGATATGTTGCTGCCCTCGCCGCTCAAGCACGAATCATCAGTAACTATCCAACTATTTAAATTATAACAAAATTTTGCACAAAACAACTTTAAGGTCTTTTCGTGATCATCACTTAATTCGACTAAAAATTTAGACCTTATCTCACTACACAAACTGTCTTTATTTTTAATCCTGCCACTGTTTTTTAAAATAACGAAAAGATCAAGGTTTGTCACTAAATTTTCAAACATTTTCACAAATACAAAATAACAAATAAGTAAGTAATGAATGTGTGGGGGTAGTGCGTCTATTATGGTGGGTAATAGAACACTGAAGTACGTTTGAATGCAACCGAACATTCCGTAGATACCCTATCGTTGCACCAATCACGTTACGACACGTCATAACTTGTTGTTGCGCTCGCGCACTCTTATCCTTTGATTCCCGGAAATAAGTCTCAAAACAAATTACGTCATACCTACCTATGGTCGTGGAAAATGTCGAACATTGTTTTTTTTTTTAAGAACTAAGTAGGTATTGAGGTTTTCAGGCCGTTTAGTATACATTATTTTCAATTTCAATTTAATTGGAATAAATTGCTTAACTAAAATAACATGACTCTTCATACAAATTTGATATGGCTATATCTCCGAAAGTACTCGTTAAATTAAAAAAAGTCAAAGAATAAAAACGTTTTAAATTTATGCCTAGATACCAAAAAAATACATTTGATCTCTTAAGACCCAACCTTGTAATCCCAGCCCACTGTGCGGCGGCGGGGTATGTGGCCGGGGCGCGCGGGTTTAGTTCACTAGCATCGGACTAGTGCGTAAGCAATATCCGAATTCGGTCCGAGATTTCTAGATCCGTATTTTTACGGGTTAGGATCGGATTCGGATCGGACGTAGTGCAAAACCGCTCTTATAGTTATTGTCGGAAAGAAGAAAATTTTATCAGATCCAGTTATTCAGGTTTCGACGTTAGTTATCAAAAAGCGTGATCACCTTACCTTCTGAGATCGCAGGCAATGAGTGAAGATAGATTATCCTGTCCTCACTTTTGCCGCGAGAGTTGGTCGCGTACAACACTGCCGCCAGGTTGTCTCGGTCCACAATGTTGGGCAGGTAGAAGTGGCCGGCACCATCGGAAACGTTCTTGATTCGTGCGCCGTCTTCGTCCACTATATCCAGGTGAACTATCTGAGGGCGGCCGCCATCCCAGCCTGTGGAAATTCGGATGGTACGTTAGCATAAAAAAACCACCGCTGGTTGATTTTGTCCTAAATAGGTAGCTTCTATGAAGTAAGAATTTTCATTTCAATTACCTAATTAAATGTTTTCTGCAAAGCCCTGTATTTACAGTAAACAAAGTTGCGCAATAGTGTTGTTTTCAAACATGTTGTGTTGCTGAAAACATTATTCTGACAACATTTCTTCAACATAGAGGTTACAAAATTCAACAATTTCAATATGTAAATTAAATCCATGGTAAGCATAACATCTCACCTTTCACGCACTGCACCCTCAGAGAGTTCGGGTAAATCCTGCGCACGTTGCACTCAGGCAGTTCTGGTGGCCCTCCCATAGATATGTTGTAGGTGCATGGTTTCTTCTGCTCTCCGAAGGCGTTGGTGGCTCGGCAGAGGAGCATGCCAATGTCTCCATCTCGGGACAGCCAGGTCAAGGTTGAGGAGTAGCGGTGGCGGTAACCGACGTCTTTCTGTAACTGCTTTTTTTTCATTTAACTGTTAAAAGTTAATGTTCTTAAAATTTCACATACTTCTGTTCCGATTTGAATTAAATATTTCGCTTAGTAATTAAGATTAAAAATCTGCAAGTGTTAATCGACTTTTGTTGCTGACTGTACAGTTTGGCAGTTGTGTGAGCAAAGTCATCGAATTTCGCAGGATCAATATCATATCCGCTTGATATCACTTCAAGAATGATTTGGAACCTTTTTATCAAATCTATGTTTATTCCAGCAATCCGAGATGAGCATTCAGGATTGTCAAAAAATCTTCTCGACGTATTTCCGTCGTTACTATTGCCGTAACCGACTTTGGGTATGTCAACAAGAAGGCCCATCTCTTCTTTGAAGCTTTTTTTGTATTTTCTGTTTTGTTTCTTTCAAAACATTTTTGTCTTCTGCCGTTCGGGCTTGCCACTTCTGAGGTGGGTACAGATTAGTGCAATGCAACATGTAATGTAATATTCTGCCTTACATTGCATGTTCCCTGCTGCCTTGGACGTGTGGCGCGCGCGGTACGCGCATTGACTACGAATCAGAACGAGAACATCTGTTCCCGCATTTCGTTAAAAACACTAGCCCTCGTCACACGTGTTCTTTTCTTTGCCCACATCACTCTACTTAAGTCACTTACGAATCATGGAGTCTGAAGACAGCCTTCTTGCTCTGACGATTATCAGTGCTTCATTGTTAATCATTCATCAACTTTTAAAAAAACGCCAAAGACCCCGACGTTGGTGGCGCACAGAATTATATAAACGGACAGAAGGCAGAGAACTGCTTACAGATATGAATTTCCAGCATATAAGTGGCCAATACAAAAGTTTTACGAGGAAGACGCCAACAGACTTTGAAAATTTACTCGATTACGCGATAGTCGCACCAAGAATAAATCGAAAATATTCAAATTTAAGAGCTCCAATTTCAGCCCAAGATAGACTAGCGATTACTCTTCGATTTTTAAGCTCCGGGGACTCTTACAGAAGTCTACAGTATACATTTAGAGTATCTAAACAATCTATAAGTGGAATTGTTCCTGAAGTGTGCTCTGCTATAATTGAAGAATTAAAAGAAAACATTAAGGTACGTATAATCAAAATCTTTATTTTTCTTTGTTAACTAAATTAAATCAGTAAAATCATCTATAGAAGAGTGCTGTGAGTCTTATGAAGAGACCGACAAAGGCTGCTGGTTGATTGAGTAGTTAGCAGCGTCTACATTTTCTGCTGTGGTATAACCGTAGGATACTGAAGTTGAGGGACGTTCTGTATATGCATTTGGTTGATGTTGCCAAGATTCATAATATCCCCTGTCGGCTTTCATAATAATTTCAAATATTGCGTGTTCAACCGAAGTCCTAGTCTGAGAGGAATAGTTACTCATTTTAGCTCCTATAAATGAAACAAAACTTTTTGTTAAGTCAGGAATGCTTGATGAACTTTCCAATTTCTGTGCAGTTGTTTTCAATATCTCCACTACATCGGTAAGAACATTGTTTTCGTCTCTTCTGGATCGTTTCGCTTCCTGTAGACCATGCTCATTTGGTGGTGCTGGAGGGGTGAACTCATGTTGCGTGGCTTCGGTGGCATTGTTTTTGGAGACTGAGCGTTGAATGGACTCCTGGAAATAATTATAATGATTTATGTATTTTTTTTAAGGTACCCACGATTGCCAACGCCTGCAGGCCTAACATGAACACACGCGACAATTACTTGCTCTCGCGCGAGTAATTTTATGACAGTTCAAACCTTTTCTCGTTTTCTGACAGCGCTGCCATACAATGTTCTGTCAAACTTGTTGTCGAGAAAGACAAACCCCTAACATGGCACCTCAGATAACTCGACTTTTGACAGAATTTTGACAATAAACACGAGAAAATCCCCGATTCGTCTCTCGTTTAGTCGTCCTCGATTTTGACGCCGAGACGAGTAGACAAAATTATGATACAAAAAAAAAAAACTAAAATGAACTAAAGTCTCAATTTCACGTACTTTAGTCATAATTTTATTTTACACTAGCTGCGTCCCGCGGTTGCACCCGCGTAGACCGGGTTATAAAGTACCTAGCCTATGTGTGTGCCTACTAACAACATACAAATACACGCACACACGCACTCACAAACTTTCGCCTTTATAGTATTATATATAGTGTGATTATATTACTAATGAAAATTGTTGTGCCAACCCCAAGTTTTTTTGGGTTAAGGGCAGGAGAATGATATGATGATGATTATTAATGAAAATACTTAGTTTTAAACTATATTTGGATTGGAATGAAGTTCTTTTCGGCGGCCGCGAGAGAAACTGTGACGTAGGGGTACACTATAACGTAGATGAGCATCCCTTTCAGTAGGTAATAACAAGTCACTTTGCCAATTATGGTGATTAACAAAATCGAGGGAGTTATGACAGTGCAATAACAAACCTTCGCAACATAATTATTAAAATCTCTAGTTCATTGTCATTTGTGGTGATTCTCTAGTGAGTGTAGTGTAGCAGTGGAGGCCCAGTGGTAACAGCCCTGACTTACGAGTTGTAGGTCATAGGTTCGAACACCGACAGACGCTTTACTTTGTGTAAATTATATCATCACCGCTGCTCTCAAAACGGTGAAACGGAAACCGGCATGCCTAGAGCAGTACCTACATTATAGGCTGATTATGTTAATTTTAGCATCGTTTTGTTTGCTCTAGTTGATGCAGACTATAATTTTCTATTCGTAGACGTAGGTTGTCAAGGGAGGATTTCTGATGGCGGAGTTTTCAAAGATACCCAATTATATGATAAGATAGAGAATCGAACATTAGACCTGCCAGAGTCACGTCCCCTATCCGATAGAAATGTTTCTATAGCATATTTTTTTTTAGGCGATAGTGCGTTTGCTTTAAGTGAATACTTGATGAAGCCATATGCTGGGATACATCCAAAGGGTTCATCGAAGAGAATATTTAATTATAGATTAAGCAGAGCTAGACGGGTTGTTGAAAACGTACTTGGCATTGTATCGCCTGTGTTCAGAGTTTTAAGAAAACCAATGCTTTTACAACCCGATAAAGCTGAATTGGTAGTTATGGCAATCACTCTTTTACACAATTATTTAAAACGTCACTCTACAAACGTGTACATGATTCCAGGGTTAGTTGATAGGGAGGAAGATGGAAATTTAAATGTACCTTCATTTAAATTTCCATCTGGAGGCAATATAATAATATCACATCAATACAGGCAGTATACAGGTAGAAATATCTCTAGACGATCACCTGCGCATCTTAATGCTATCAGAGACGAATTAGCTGATTATTTTATGAATGAAGGAAAGGTTTCTTGGCAAGACAGATGCTCGTAGTTTAAATCTTACCGTATTTTTTCTCTTTCTTGGTGTGTTTCTATCGTCTAAGAACTTTAAAACATAGTAGGCAAACCATCGACTTGTGTATGTGTCCGAAGTACCTGCAATAAAACACACATACATTAATACACTTTTATTTATTTACTAGCTTTACTTTAATTATTGACATATAGTTAGTTACTGCACATAATTCTTTGTATAATAAACTATGTTATTTAATGCATAATAACAATACTATTCTAGCTCCTACAAAACGTCGTCAATATTGAATTTAAACAAATAAATTAAAAATAAATCCCTTGGCAGCCACGTTTAACTATCAACTATTTATTATTTAATCGACTTAAAACATCCTGTATAAATTGAATATACATATGTTTTTATTCGCTAGGTAACTAGGTATAAATAGTTTATGCAAAAAAAAATATTTTTAGATTTATAAACTCCATTGTACTTTTTTTGTAATTTGATTGTATTATCTAAGTAGGTACCTTAATTTTTTGATGACTTAAATTGTAATAAATACCTATATAAAAACAAATAAAATGCGTTATTCTTACCTTTTCCAGTCCCCTTGGATTTTTTTTCCTTTCCTTTTTCACGGCGCGGCGGTAAGAAGAGAGAAGACTTATCATTTTGTTATTGCACTTTTCTGCTGTTATTTTCAATACATTTCCGATTTCGTCCCACGCATCTTTCTTTAAATTTTGTTTATAAAAGTTTTCATTTTGAGGGTTCCATAAAACTTCCCTTGTTCTGTATTCCTCTATCAATAAAAGTGACTCGTCATTACTCTACGCACCCTCTTTCACCGCCATGATCGTTGCGCATGCGAACGAAACGAACGTCCGTCCACGGCTGAGTCCTGCGCACACTGCGCGCCCCTTTGTGTTCGTACTAAAAACCGACAAATCTCGGATCGAGCCGCGCACTATTTGTAACGCTCGGAGCGTGCGCGACCCAGGCGCAGTTCGTGCGCGCGAGGCGTCCATACTATGGGAATTCTGTTACATTACATGATACATTGCAGCAATGTGGACCTCAAATTCTTGCATTGCATGTTGCATAACATGTTGCATTGCACCAATCTGTACCCACCATTATGCGGGGGCGTCCGTCGCGGGGACCCGCGCCGTGCTCCGTCGCGGACGGCCGCGACGGTCTCCCGCCTCTCGCAGCGCCGCCAGTACAATTTTGATCGCGCGGGTGTACAGTCGATATCATGGATTATTTGTTGATATACTACCTAGCCAAAAGACGACGTAGACAAGAGCGACAGCCAATCAGCCCATATGTCACGTCTAGATTGTTGTGTGGAGAATTTGTATCCAAGTTTACGTTATTAAGAGAAAATGAGAAGAAATTTACTAAGTACTTTAAAATGTCAACGTCTACACTTTTGACGAATTATTTTGAAAACTTGAAACATATTTGAAACGTAGTTTTAGTACTCTGAAAGTAAAAAGTGTATCAGTTATATCACCAATGGAAAGGTTGGCAATAACAGTGAGGTAAGTAAATAAAATGCTTTTTCTTAATATAACATAATAATTTTTATTTAGTCAGTCATTGAGAACTTCAACAATTTGGTAAGTACGTACAGCCAAGAGCACGCCTTAGGTTAGGTTGAATCACAGTCCTTGCAATTATCATAAGTAATTAACAATAACAACAACGTTTTACTAAATCAAAATCACAGGCACTTATCATAATTAACATATTTTTTTGTATACTATTACCTATTTTAATGAGAACTTCAACAATTTGGTAAGTACGTACAGCCAAAAGGACACTTTAGGTACTAAATCAAAATCACTCCTTGCAATTATCATAATTAACAATATAATAATGCTACTTCCGATCTAAATTAAATATCTTACTTGAAATCTATACATATAATAAAACATTAAAACCAGCGTGTCTGTACATTGAAGAGATTTGCGTAAAACTAATTGGGAATGGTTTAAAAATAGTAATATATTACTAATCGACGGTTTTTTCAATTTTTGTCTGTCAGTTTGTCTGTTTATCTGTTTGTACACGCTAATCTCCGAAACTACTGAACGGATTTAAATAAAACTGTTTTGTTATATTGCTACTAAGCCAAGGCAACATATAGGCTTTAATTTATTTTGAAGACTTGAATGCCTGATGTGGAACATAAGTAGACCAGCTAAACAATGCGAGGTATTGAAATGGTGCCTTGGCAAAAGTTGTTCAGCGTGATGGGTATTTTCTGTTGTCGTCTAGAAATCAAAGGCCTGGAGAACTTGAAGTGGAACTCTAAGAGACCAACTAAAGTCCACGCATACGAAGTTGCGGGCACCCACTAGTATTGTATAAATGCGTTAAATCACAGTTTTCATACTTAGGTATCTAATCATTATTATACCTCTTTACCTATGTTAAATTGATAGTAGATGAAAGATCTGTATTATTGTCACTTGTCACAACGATGTTCGATAAATCCTCCAATGTAATAACAGCCTCTCTTTCAATGTCAATCAATAAGTTTATTACTTTGGACTTAAACAATAATTTTTGATACGTAGATAATTTTTTGATGTTTGGCATAGTAGATTTAAAAAATGACAAGTCTTCATCATTTTCTTCGTCATTTTTGTTTTTTATGGACTGTAATAATTGTAGTTCAAAAGGAGTAGGTGACGATGTCTTTTTACGCTTTGATTGTCTTTGCGGTTCTCTGTTTGCTGTGTCATTTTCTTGTTCAGATGTACTGGTGCCAGGTATTGCGACCTCACTAGCGCTTTGCATTGCGACCTCATCAAGAATACCTGTATCGGCCGAAGAGTCCTCCTGAGACACATTTTCCAAAGATTCTTGTCCTTCTACGCTTGTATTAGAGTCTAGAAAAGTCATAATGTTGTAATAGCTGTAACCTTTTATTTTTTTAGCACCAGAACCAGACTTAAGTTTCTTGTTACTACCTTTGACTTTCGTATAGCAATACGAGATATTGCTGCGGTTTTCCATCGGGCCTGTAACTTTTTTCTGAAAAAAGAAAAATAATATATAATAAAATATTGTATTTTTCACAGGTACTTAGTAAGTGGACATACTTTCGTGGATATGCATTTGGCGTACCATGCCGGAGAATCTACCATTCGAAAAATTATTAATGACGTCTGTCAAATTATATGGCAAATACTGAAAGAAGAATGTATGCCAGTATTCACACGTATGCAATGGGAAGAGATAGCAGAAGGCTTCTTAACCAAAACAAATTTTCCTAACTGTTTAGGCGCAATTGATGGAAAACATATACGGATTATAAGACCAAGGGTGGGAAATCATCAAATAACTTCTCCCGCTCTGGGTGGAGCGGAAGAGCGTGTCAGACTTTTACTGACTAAAACCCACCCGTGTTCCTTCAGTTGCCTATGCCAGGGCCGCGGTATCTTCTTCAAACAACCCGCGACCCCGCGGCGTCGGCCCTATTGAACCCCGTCACTTGCTGACATCTCTTAGAGGCGCGCGTGGAGCACAACGCGCCGTCGACTCGGGCCTGGTCCTTACCGGACGGCGAGCTACCTGCTGCTCACCGTCCGCAGGCCCGCGCCTACGGTGGCCGGAAATCGCCCCGCGATTCCCGCCGCCCAGGGCGTCTCCTGCGGCGACTGAGGGCGTGAGGCTGCCTCTCCCTCACGCGTTCCGCCTCCTCCTTCGCGAGCATCACTGCTTCGCAGAAGGAGGTGACGGCCTCCCATGCACTCTCGCTCCGCACCATGGCCTGGACCAGGCTCGGACGCGAGAGATCGCCGCCGCCGATCGCCTCCGTGAGAACACGGCGGTGCTCTGCCCAAGCCGGGCAGACCTCCACTGTATGCTCCACCGTGTCCTCCGGGCGATCCACACAATGGTAACACCCGGGCGTTTCCTGCCGCCTTATGCGAAACAGGAACCTCCCGAAACAACCGTGTTCGGTGAGGACCTGCGTCAGGCGGAAGGTGAGGACGCCGTGGCGCCTCTCTAACCACTCCTCAAAGAGGGGACTTATAGCCGCAATTGTGGCGTGCCCAGCGCTGGGTTGCGACAGTCGCGCTCTCCATGCCGCCATGAGATCCCGCCGGAGCTCTGTCCGCTGTACCGTGATTTCTCGCGGCAGCGGAGTTACGCCCCGGCGCTTCGCCTCCTCGCGCCACTCCCACACGTGCGCGACCACTCCACAGCGGTTCACTTTACTACAATTATAAACACTACAACTCCATTGTCTTGCTTGCAATGTGCAACGCTAACTATGAATTCACCTACATAAATATTGGAATACAAGGTAAAGAATCGGCCTCTTCAATTTTCACCAAGAGCAGGTTATATCAACAGATGAACGATGAGCTATTAGATTTTCCTCCTCCAAAATCATTGCCAATGCTGCAAAATAATAAACCAACCAACACTGCAGCTACCACACCAATGCCATACGTCATAGTTGGAGATGAAGCGTTTGGATTGTCTACACATGTTAAATCAATAATCGCAAAAGTTGTCTCATAGCTCGATAGATGGCGTTGCGCTGTTTAAATTCGCGCTATGGTTTGGTTACACACGATTAGGTAGGTCAGGAACGGAATATTATTAAAGATATACCCAAAACAGCATCGTCTTGTTTTATTGCTAAAATTCCTAGCAAAGTGGAGCATCTTGGTACGGTCTTGTACATGGTCCTTCAAGTGGGATATAGAGTCAGTGAAAAGTGGGGGTTCCCGAGAACCACTTTGTCGTCATCAGCGCACCTAGTAGGAGCAGTGGATCGCTGCTCGGGGCGCAACTTTCCAGTGGGAGAAGCAGACTGGTGACCAGAGAAGCGACCCGGCGGAAAGCGAAGGTGCAGTGGCGCCACCTAGCGGCGTGATTCGGCAGCAGGGAGCGGTGACGTGACGAATCATAGTGACGTCGTACGTGAGTGTGAGTGACGTGTATCAGTGAATGGACATTAAACTGTGAGTACTTTCGATTCAATTTTAAACCTTATTCTCTTGAACAAATTAACTTTGAAGTTTAGAGGCACTTTGCATGGACTTAAAAAATTTTGCGAAAAAGTGAAGTGACGGGGAATCCATGCCCAAAATTTTACAAGTCTTTAAAAAGACAGAAAATTTCGAAGATATTTATACAGCGACTTAGAAAATAATTGAGGAACCTTCCCTACAGTGACTTAGAAAATTTGCGATAATTTGGCCATAGAGAAATAACGGTTTGGCTTAAGTGTTTCCATCTATCAAAGGGTTATTGGTAGACATTGTATTTGTGTAAACTTTTTGTATTGATATCTACACAACATGGACGTCTACAATCAAATTCAAATGGACACTAATAAGGCCATATCGCGAGCCAGGTCTAACTTCAAAAAGTCGCCCAAGGAGAGAATTTCTAAGTCATATGTTGAAGTAAGACTGGAGAGTTTGGAGTCACACTGGACATCATTTTCCGACACACATCACAAGATATTAAGTCAAATAAAGGAAGCTGATTATGATGAATCGCATTATTGTTCATCAGAAGTTTATGAGGTTACGGAGGACTTATATTTAGAATATAAAACCGAATAATCAAAATTTAGTACAGTCTTGTCCAGAGAAAAATTCAGAGGAAGTTTGCAATATAAAACTACCAAAAATAACATTGCCTACGTTCTCTGGACAATACTCGGAGTGGATCACCTTCCGTGATTTATTTTTGTCCCTTATACACAGCAATAAGTCTTTAGATGATGTTCAGCGACTTCAGTATTTAAAAAGTCATTTATCTGGAGAAGCTGATCAACTTCTGAGAAATATACCTATTTGTAGCTCAAATTATCAGACGTCTTGGGAGCAACTAAACAAGCGTTACAATAATAAAAAGTATATGGCAAGCTGCATTCTGAAACGGTTTCTTAGTCAGAAAAATATATCGGGCGAGTCAGCACAATCTATTAAAGAATTATTGGATACAAGTAACGATTGTTTAAATGCGCTTAAAAATTTGGGAATTAAGGTCGACACCTGGGACTTTATTGTAATATACATTTTAAGCTTAAAATTAGATCCTGAGTCTCGCAAATTGTGGGAAGCAAAAATTTGTGAATATTCGGAAGATTTACCTACTTTAGAGCAGTTTAATAACTTTTTAGAACAAAGGTTCTGTTCACTAGAGTTTTTAGACAATAAGTCTTCTAAAAATACTGGCACAAAAAATGTTCCTGCCAAGACACTACATGTAGCTACTCTGTCATGCGTATTTTGTAAATCTGACCATAAACTTGGTAGTTGTAAGAAATTTAGTAACGAAGATGTCACCGCACGGCGTAGTTTCGTCCAATCCAATGGGTTATGTTTTAATTGTCTCGGGTCAGGCCACGCGGTATATGCCTGTCGTTTGCCGACTAGATGTCGGTTATGTAAAAGAAAACATCATTCTTTACTCCATTCTAAAGATGCTACCGTATCAACTGACCCTAAAGTAGAACCTAAGCAATCAGTTGATACCAAACAAACACAAGACGATGCAAGTAACAGTGTAACAAACTGTGCTGCGACTTCCCGTAGCCATGATTTGTTGCCTACGGCTTTGGTGAAGGTTACCTCCGGTACAGGCACAGAGGCGACTCTGCGCTCTTTGCTGGATCAGTGTTCGCAGGCTTCGTATATTACGGAGTCAGCAGTTCAACTTTTAGGGCTGAAAAAATATATCAGTTATAAATCATCACTGAGGCTAGGCGAAGATGATAAAGGTTGTGCATTGACCTCAAAATATGTGGTTTACTTAAGATTACAATCAATGTACAATCCTAACTTTGTTTTGTCGGTTAAGGCTCACGTGCAGAAGAAATTAACGTCAATTCTTCCTTCTAATAAAATAAAGTTCCCGTTGTGGAAAGAACTGAAACAGTACAATTTGGCAGATCCTACTTGGGATACACCAGGAAAAATTGACATTCTTTTAAGTTCCTCGGTGTATAGCAAAGTCCTCAAACAAGGACTCAGTAAGGGTCCTCCGGGATCTTTAATAGCGCAGGATTCTGAATTGGGATGGATACTTTCGGGAGAGATTACAGGAAAGGAAGAACACGCAGAGAGCTTTAACTATTTAACGTTGGAAGGTGATCAAAATGATCTCATAAAAAGATTTTGGGAATTAGAGGAAACAGTAGTGCCAAAAAAGCACTTCACGGAAGAAGAACAAAAATGTGAAGAATTTTATAAGCAATCGACCCAAAGGGATACCGAAGGTCGTTATGTTGTTAGGTTGCCGTTTAAAACAGCTACAGTGTGGTGTAGCTGTTTTAAACGGCAACCTGCGCAAGTGGTCAAACTAAAGATATTGCATTGCGCAGGTTTTTTAATTTGGAAAAAAGGTTAGCTAGAGACCCCGAGCTAAAAAGGCAATATGTCGAGGTCATCAATGAATACATCGACTTGGGTCACGCAGAAATTGTTCCTTTGGAGCAAATTAACAAACCTGATGTCGTATACCTTCCCCATCATGCAGTGATCAGGGAAGATAAAGCAACTACTAAAGTTAGGGTTGTATTTGACGCCTCTTGCTTAGGCAAGAATGGTGTATCGTTGAACGGCGAACTAATGGTCGGGCCAACCTTACAAGCTGCTTTGCGGCACACTATAATGAGATGGAGAGTACATCCAATTTGTATAGTTGCGGACATTGTATAAATGTACCGGCAGGTGATTGTCTCTACTGAAGATATTGACTACCAAAGATTAGTGTGGAGACAAGATCCCAAAGACAAAATTCAACACCTGCGGCTTTTGAGAGTAACATTTGGCACGGCGTCAGCTCCATATTTGGCCGTCCGAACATTGCACCAAATAGCAGTCGATGAGGGGGAATGCTTTCCTCTTGCACGTGAGAGGACGCTGACGGATTTTTATATGGATGACCTGATGACTGGCTGTCAAAACATATCGGAAGGGAAAGATATATATGAGCAAATGACACAATTATTAGGAAAAGCCGGCTTTGAGCTCCAAAAATGGAGAAGCAATAATTCAGAATTAATGAAACATATGAGAATAGATAAAGAAGAAGAAAATCTAGAATTGAAAACAGATATAGTAATGAAAATATTAGGACTTACCTGGTCCAGAGAAACTGATGAATTTGTATACTCGGTGACGCTGCCTCCCTTGAAGATACCTGTAACTAAAAGAAATGTTATCTCGCATATTTCAATGTTGTTCGATCCATTGGGTTGGCTAGCACCTGCAATCATAAAGGCCAAGATATTAATTCAAAAATTATGGTTGTCTGGTATTCATTGGGATGATGAGACCATCGATATTGTTGACGTTACACGGTGGACCCCAACTAATGCTCAATTATTTAAGGTCCAGATATTGGGTTCTTGATGCAAAAAATCGCACTAAATTCTATGTACGCAATTGCGTATCTTGTGTTCGTCATGCAGCTCGTATAAGAGAACAGCTAATGGGTCAGTTGCCCAAAGCAAGAGTAAATGCTAGCCGACCTTTCCACCAAAGCGGAGTGGACTATGCCGGTCCAATAAATATACGAACGTCCAAGGGGAGAGGTCATCATTCATACAAGGGGTATATTTGCCTCTTTGTGTGTATGGCGACAAGAGCCATACATCTCGAGGCGGTCAGCGATTTAACGTCTAAAGGATTCTTGGCAGCATTCAAACGATTTGTGGCCAGACGTGGACATTGTGCTGATCTTTACAGCGACAACGGCACCAATTTTGTGGGTGCTGCGAAAGAGTTGAAAGCACTTCTGGCTGCTGAAAAATCAAGCGTGACAACGGAAATAGCAGATTGGTTATCGAATAATGGGACTAACTGGCACTTTATCCCACCCCACGCTCCAAACTTTGGTGGACTGTGGGAAGCTGGGGTAAAGTCCACAAAACACCATCTGAAGCGAGTTGTTGGAAACAACACCCTAACTTACGAGGAGATGGCTACCGTACTGTCTCAAATAGAAGCATGTCTAAATTCCCGTCCCATTTCACAGCTAAGTGACAATAGCCAAGACCAAACTCCTTTAACTCCTGGCCACTTCTTAGTCGGAGAACCTCTTGTGCTTGTACCGGAATTTAACTATGAACAGTCGACCCTGACTAGTCTAAAGCGATGGCAATTGACCCAGCGAATGGTTCAAGATTTCTGGCGACGCTGGTCAAAAGAATATTTAACTCAATTCATGAATCGCTACAAATGGGCATATCAGACTCCGGAACCAGCCATTGGTGATATTGTTCTGGTAAAAGAGGACGATTTACCGCCAGCTAGGTGGCTTTACGGTATTATTACTCAAAAACACCCCGGGTTGGACGGAATTACGCGCGTGATTAGTTTAAAATGTAAGGGGTCGCAAATTAAAAGACCAGTGTCGAAGATATGTGTGCTTCCAGTTAGCAAGTAAGGGAGAGTTTTCTCTTTTATGTAATTATAGTTTGTAAGTACTTAGTTAACTAATAACGAACAACTTGTTACTATTGTGTTGTATGGTTTAACCATAGGAAAGTTACAGTATAAACTATATTATCTTAGTCATGCCTGTATTATTATTTTTAGATTAACTAGCAACTATAATTTTTGTTTTTTTTAGTAGCGGCTGCGACCGCGTCTTTAGTTGCTGCTTGATTTTTATTGTAATGTACTGTGTTGAAAGTATCTCAATATTCTAGTGTTCTGTAATGTGTGTAACAACCTTCATCTTTGCTATAAATATTGTGTAAAATTTAGTTTGTTATCTTATTGTCTCAGTTAGTTTTGTATCAGTCAGTATGGTATTTCAGTTTATGATAAAGTTTATTATGGACAAAATATTAGGTTAAGTTTGGCAGTAAGCTCACATTTTGTCCATGGTGGGCGGTATGTTAAATCAATAATCGCAAAAGTTGTCTCATAGCTCGATAGATGGCGTTGCGCTGTTTAAATTCGCGCTATGGTTTGGTTACACACGATTAGGTAGGTCAGGAACGGAATATTATTAAAGATATACCCAAAACAGCATCGTCTTGTTTTATTGCTAAAATTCCTAGCAAAGTGGAGCATCTTGGTACGGTCTTGTACAACACATCTCATGCGATCATACGCGCGGGCTATTTCTTTGGACTATACAAAGAAAATATTTAATTATAGATTATCTAGAGCTAGACGTTACATTGAATCGACCTTTGGAATAATGGCTAATAAGTTTCGAATACTTCATCGTCCACTTAACGTTTCCAGGAAACATGCCATTTGTTTCATAAAAGCAATTTGTATTTTGCATAATTTTGTACGAAAAAGAGACGGACACGGTAATATCAGCGATGTTGTCATTACACCCCGCCATATCCGCAATATCACAAGTGGATTTGGGCTAGTTCAAAGAAACTCGTATACAATACGCGATCAGTTCGTCAAATACTTTACTACAAACGGTAAGGTATCGTGGCAAGATCGCTGTATTTATTAATTACTAGCTGGTGAACTACAAATAAAGAAATATAAATTTATTAATTGTAAAATTAAGTTATAATAAAAAGTACAAACTCACCTGTTGACTTTTTTCTGCGTCACTGAAGCCCTCAAAATTTTCATATAGTTCCTTGCAAATCTCAAGCTATGCAGCTTGACGTGAATCCCGGTCCCGGTCCCGGTCGGTCGGTGGTCCCGGTCGGTCGGTATAAGTCATTAGACATATCCCATAAAACGGGGCGACATTGGACTTCTAAAATGACACGTTCCGTGTCAATAACTCATTGTTATCAAATTATGAAAAAGACTGTACAAGCACGGAACGTGCGGCACGGATAACGCAACGGCGCTCAATGATTTCCTAGAAACATCTCCGCTCGCGTGCTCCGTCACACGGACACCCGTCACCCGCGGGGCGGGTCCCGGCGCCCGCGCCGCGTGCGACGGTCGACCCGCTGCACGCAGCGCTGATCTATGAGATTACATGAAACAGCACGCCACGCGGGCGCCCGCGCCGTGCGCACGCCTAACGCAGCGCACGGCCTTACTTATAAGATAAGAGTAAACGATGAATTGGGTATTAGATTGAGGAGCACACTTGTGTCAACTTCTCTCTGAGCTTCTACTAAACGTTCTGCTGTTTTATTCAAAATAGCTTGCAGCTCAATTTCTGCTCGAGATTGTGTCACAACATTGTGCTCCTCGGAAGGATAACACGCTTTTTTTGATTTAACAATGCAATCATATGATGGAAACACCTGATGCCCGACTTTCATAGTCCACTTCCTAGTCTGTTTATAAGAGTGAGTTGTTGATTTTGCATCAATATAATACGCTAATGCCTCATCACTACTTAGCGGTCTATCGCTTTGCACAGCACTTGGTTGTTGAAGGCTAATGCATGCACTTGCAGAGGCCGGGTTTTCGCCAATGTTCTTTAAAACTCTGGCAACGTTTTTATGTCCAGTTGACCGTGCAGCTACTTCTGCAGCAGTCATTAATTCCCCAACACTCCGCGATTGAACTAGATCAGCAACTCTACGTTTCTTAGTTTTAAAAGACGAATCTTCAAAGACTTTTTTAGGTCTTTCGGGTCGAGAAAGGTCAGCGGATGAGGTAGAAGGTTGCGGTTGAGTCAATCGCAATAGAATCATATCTTCTCGTCTGCCAGCCACAACTTATTCTTATTCAGGAAACGCTCTTTCAACTTTCCTGAAGACACCCAGGTAGCAATTTTCGAAGAAATGCTGGCTAATTTCATCTTAATTTCCCTTTGACATTCTTCAGTGATGTCAGAGAAATCACACTTGGACAAAATAAATTCAAATAGACAATCATTTCTTTCGTCTTTTTCGTGCTTAAGCCACTCTTCGAAAAACTACTTTACTAATAGAGCAAAGCTTTTCTGAAAAAAAAGAAACAAAAATGTTGTACTCAAGTGTGCTACATAAAATATATGTCATAATCATCTATAGCCATGTAGCTAAAACATATCAAAAATTCAGAGTGGATACAGAGGATACATGGCTTTTCCAAGCCTGATGTAGGTGTTGGGAGTGCACGATGGATTTATAAAATAGGGTAAGGAAGGCTATTGCCGGTCACTTAAGCAAAAGGAACTACAACTCAGTGAAAAATCAACATTTATTTAAAAAACTTTGATGAAACATAACTTAAGATAATATTCTAAGATAATCATAACCATTGATATCAATACTTATTTGAAATACGACACAATCAACTCTTTAAAAAAAAATGACATTGACCGGTATTGTCCAACATGGCAGACAATACCGGTCGGCAGGTTGGCAATACCGGTCTAGCTTTTAGCGGCACAAGTCGCACACGTAGCCTTCGGGAGACTCATAATCTGAGCACTCAGCATAAGCCCAAAGCCCACACTGTTCGCACCTGTACCAAAGCTCGTTGTTCAGGGCCATAATCGTCACATAACATGCATCTGTTCTCCAGATCTTCAACACCGGTGGTTCAACATCATCATCGCGTGCGTCAGACATTTCGACCCATAGCTGGTAATTCACTATTCTTGTTTTTCAGTCTTTCTTGTAGGGTTCAAAATGGGATGCCATTAGACCGAGCTGCCTCTCTTATCGGTTTTCCTTCTTCGACAAGTCTGAGTGCCCTACTCAAATCATTTTGGCTCCATTTCGCCTTCAATTCTTTGCTCCCACTTTGAGTCCGTAACATCCTAAAAAGGAAAATAATATAAGATTTAACGGAATAAAAGATCAAAAATATAATATACAAACATAACTTGCAGTTAATACCGGTTACCATGACCGGCATTAGCCGCCCCTATACTTTTCTGGTTAATAACAATTTTAACAAAAACCTATGGCAAAGTGCTTGGAATTTATGATTACATGGGTAGATAGATAACTACACGGCAATAAATAACACTGAAAATAAAGGAAACATGGAAATTAAAACACTCACCACTTATGTTCCTCGGCCACAAATTTACGAAAAAGTAGCGCGAATCAAACTGACGTACGGTTCTCCCGGACGCGTGCTCGGATCTAAGCGGGGGCCGGTGCGTCGGCGCGGGGAACACTCACGCCACCCTCAATCAATGTGTGTGTGCACAAAAACGCTGTAATTTGCATGAAAGTGTGGTGACTGCCATTGTCACCTGACCGCGGCTAGCCTCCTTTACCCTACACTTTCAGGTCGAGATGCAGGTTTATTTCCATTTAATTTTGGTTTTACAATTTTTACTATTAATTAGTATGTTAGCCGCTGGCGGATCTTGGTACAAACTTTTTTAATGTCATCTGTCAAACATCTGTCATCCTCACAAACCACAGACTAAACAAAACTTCAACTACAGTTTAATTACATTGCCAACTCTTAAAATATAAGCAAATGTTGTCAAGTAGACAATTTTTCGGACACAATAAACTAACAATAAAAGGTTATAAGAAACGCGTCGTCAACACCTGATAAGTTCGAAAACAAAGAAAAACATTGTTTTTTTTTTTGTGTATTCACAGATAGTCTACTTTATGAATGTGTATGACACATTGAAAGATTCTAATAAGAAAATAATATAGTAAATACCTTCAGAAGTAAAATCCATCACTAAAACTTGCCACAAAATTAGAACTGCCACCATGAGATGTTAGTGCAAGTGTCGCTAAAATGCAACTGAGTTATTTCTTTAATTGCATTTACCTCATTAGCTTACTTTGATAAACGATGACTCATCAGTATGGAATGTTACACGTAAACAATTCTTAGAAACAGAGGATTAGGGGTGTTGTTTACAGGTAGAAAGTGCAAATTTCCGGGAATTTGAAATTGACTTTTGTCCACCTGGCTTGTTCTAGGTCGGATACTGTGCGGCGACTCGAACGACGCGCGACGCTCTTGTCGCGCAAGAAACTTTTACCTTTGTCAACCAATGTACTCACGTTAAAAGCTGATAATTATACTGTTTCTACAAGAAGACTCAAGTTTTATTTAAATGCACTCAACAAACACCATAGTTACATTTCCGAACCACGCAAATGTTGTGTATTTACTAGTACCTAACAATTACAATAAATCATAAAAGTATATACCTAGGTACCTTTGACTGACTGCTGTCTGGCCGATGGAGTGTTAGGAAATTGAACATATATTAGGTCTTTACCTATGAAATTGCCGTTCTGCAGTACTGGCCATTTCAAATCAAAATAATTTTTGTTTGGCTAAGAATTCTAATTTCAAATTAATTTTATTTTAAAAACATGGATTTTTTTTCCAAAAGTAGGTCTTTACCTATGAAATTGCCGTTCTGCAGTACTGGCCATTTCAAATCAAAATAATTTTTGTTTGGCTAAGAATTCTAATTTCAAATTAATTTTATTTTAAAAACATGGATTTTTTTTCCAAAAGTAGTTATTTGTTTATTGATTAGTGTTACAATTTCATCGCATTTCAATCTTTTTCGTCATCATGGATACGTTAAAAATTCGAGTAATTATGGAATATGAGTACCGTCGTGGCAGCAACGCGGCACAAGCGGCACGCAACATCAACGACGTTTACGGAGCTAACACTACAAACCAACGCACCACCTGTTATTGGTTTGCTCGCTTCCGTTCTGGAAATTTCGACCTGAAAAATGAACCTCGCGGTCGTCCGAAGACTTTGGTCGACAATTACGAATTAAAGGCGATTGTGGAAGCTGATGATACACAATCTACGGCCGAATTAGCAGCAGCTTTCGACGTTTGCGTCGAAACAATATTGGTCCATTTGCGTCAAATTGGCAAGGTAAAAAAGCTTGACAAATGGGTGCCCCACGAACTCAATGATCGCCAGCGCGAAGTACGCGTCGAGACGTGCCTTGCACTGCTCAACAGACACACAAATGAAGGAATTTTGAACCGCATTGTTACCTGCGATGAAAAATGGATTCTGTTTGATAACCGGTTGGATCCTGATCAGCACCTAAACAATGCCCTAAACGAAAACTTACCCCTAGAAAAGTGATGGTCACTGTTTGGTGGTCTAGCGCCGGTGTGATTCATCACAGCTTCTTACCAAACGGGGTGAGCATTACTGCAGATGTGTACTGTGAAGAACTGAACACAATGATGGAGAAGCTGGCACATCTCCAACCAGCATTGGTCAATCGCTCGTCTCCGCTGCTCCTGCACGACAACGCGCGACCTAATACTGCACAGCAGACGGTCTCCAAGTTGCAAGAACTGGGGTTGGAAGCTCTCCGTCATCCGCCCAACTCACCAGACCTTGCGCCTACAGACTACTACTTTTTCCAGAATTGGGATAACTTCTTGGCGGGAAAAAAATTCAATACCCTAGAGGCAGTACAAAATGCCTTTGAAGAATTTGTTGCCTCCCGACCAGCTGATTTCTTTAAGAAGGGCATCAATAAACTGCCACTGCGTTGGCAAAGATGCATTGATTGCATGGGTGATTACTTCGATTAATACAAATAAAAAATACATGAAAAAAATTCGTTTAAATTTTTTCATACAAAACGGCAATTTCATAGGTAAAGACCTATTATTTTTAAAAATATTTTTATGTGCCTATAAACACTGCACATTTTTTGAGATATATTTTTAGCAGCTCTCACTGGCCACTGGTAAGACACAGTTGCATTAAAAAATAGTGCAATAAGTCTGCACCTGTGTCAACTTCAAATTCTAATACCTTGCCATTTACTACAATTTTCAACTTAGCAGCTGGTACTTTTCCTTTATCATGAAAATAAAATATGTCAAAAACTTTTGAGTCCAACATACGAGATTTTACTTCTTTTACCTTATTATTTTCTATACTAGTAGTTTCCTCATGGTTCACTTTATTCACTTACACATTCTTATTCTTACCGCACTGCTTATATTACATGTCCTTTGGTACCACACTCACTGCAAAAACAAGTAAACTCCTGTTTATTATTTGATCTTGAATTCTGACGATAATTACTATGTTTGTTTTTTGTGTAATTTCTTCTTTGTAATTTAAACATTTGTGTTTGTTCTTGTCCTCTCTCCTGGTTGAATGCTAATTTATATACTGTCTCCGCTGTCTTCCCAATAATAGTCAGTTTCCAATGTTTTTTCAGCTGACTTTAACTATTCGAATTTTACTGCATCACAATAAGTGCCATTCAACAACCTTTCTATTATTTCCGAGTCAAAATTTTTGAAATCACAGTTTTTTGACAACTTTTTGAGTTCAATTATAAACTGTTGTAATAGTTTCATTCGGTTTTTGACACCTTTTTTTTTCGAAACTGCTTGGTGTATTGCGTACTACCATCTACTACAAAACGTACTGGATGGTAGTATTTCTTCAATTTGCCACAAATGGTTTCATATTTCTCGTTTATTGGTGACATCGGCGTACATAATGTTGTTAGTAGTTCATAGACCTTAGTACGGCTTAGTCGTTAAATGCCCAATTCGTAAAATGCCTAGCATTCTACAAATACCTAATTCTTAAAATGGCCAACTCGCAAAAGGACTAATTCTTAAAATGACCAATCGCAAAAGGACTAGTACTTAAAATGGCCAATTCGCATAAGTACTTATTCTGGAAATACTTACAGACATAAAAACACAAAAAAATACACAATATATACAGGATGTTTCTTTTAAGGTGTCAAGCCAGTGCGAGCTGATAGCAGAGCCATATTATCGAGATACCATACCTATCGATTTAATCCCATGTATGTTCTATGATTTTTTGTAGTTTTCGAGTTATATAAAAAAAAAACATCCAAAAAGGCCTACAAAACAAGATTTCTTCAAAAGATTTTAAAACCGGCCAGTATTTTTTGAGTTTAAGAACTTGATACAAAATATACCTAGACGGTGTTGATGTGTGTATTTACGCTAAGCGTTTGAAATTCGAAGTTCGCCGGGGTCATCTAGTTTTAAATAAAATCTTCACGCTGAAATTTTGTTACTGCTTGGTGGAAAACAAAAAAAGAACGCTTCTAGTTCTTCGTTTTAAAATATTATAAAATGGATGAAATACTGCAAAAAAAATTTTCAAAGAGTCCAAAGACACTTTATGATATAGCTTTATCGAATGTGTTATAGTTATTTATGCAACTGACGTATAATAAGGGGTATTAAAACACGAATGTGGGTTTATCACACGAGGCGAAGCCGAGTGTGATAATAGTATCACATGAGTGTTTTAATACCTAATTATGTACAGTTGCATACAAGACTTTATCTACATCCATGTTATCAATCCTCTATAAAAGGTTCTGAAACAGTTTTATGCAATACTAATACTCGTATCGAACATGGCGGCCGGCGTCATAGTATACGACGCCAATTCGAATAAGTTCTTTTTTTAAATTACGGCGCTGTTGTAGTGAAACGCGCGTGCATTACAATGTTCTTTTTTTGAAAACGAGTTGCATTATGAAATTCAGTACAACATTAAAGCACCCGTTTGGATGCTATTATGGTTACCATGGTTACTATGACACTGGCTGTTTTAATGTTGGCAATAAGCTAACTGTTTCAGATACTTTTATAGAGAATTTATAGCATGGGTGTAGATAAAACATTTTACATTCACAAATAGATGAACACCTACATAGTTATGAAAACTCGGTGCTGGAAAATGTAACAAGTCATACGACCCAGTGTTTTTGTGGTTTGTTGAAATTATTCTTATATTTCTAATAATTATACTGTCTTGTTTACAGCTTCTTAACATTCAATTATTGTTTTATAATCTTAAACTACCGACAACGATACAGGTTGATTTATTTTTTAAAGTAATACCAGACGGAATAATATCGTTATTTATTCTCCTATAACACCATGTTAGTTCGTGATTTCTACATCAAAATATTGCTTAAACTGTATATTATGTGAACTATTAAAACCACAACATAATTCCGTGTTATCCAAAAGTTATTGCTGTCACTTCAACCAAAATGTAGATACTTTTTTACGTCATAATAATTTTTATTCATTTATCACGTCGTCGATGACTAGATACCGTTATTTTGTCGCTTAGTAGGCTAAAATTGTGTGAATGTTAAAGGTTTTAAGAGAATTATCAAACTACAATAACATGAATACGGTATAAAGCTACGGTCTAATTCTTGGTCGAGTCCCTCCATGATTTCTCAACGGCTACTGGCCCTTTCTGGATACGTGCTGAGGAATTGGTATCATGTTGGGCTGGTACACTTTCTGGGGCAACAGTCAATAAATTGTCATCCAATGGACTTAACTAGTAGATAAGCTGAAATAGGCTAATATAATAGCGATTCCCTTCATTGTCCTCTCCGATTTATTTATAGCAAAATCAACAGTTGTTCCAGACGGTTCTAAAACAACGTCAGGGTAGACTGAGCCACCGGTGTGGGCGCGTTCCCTAAGGCTGCGGTCAGCCCAACGGTTGAACGCGTCCCAGAGGGTGGCCGCCCGGCTAGTCCGGGGATACCGCACGGTCTCCCGGGAGGCGGCGAGGCTCCTTGCCGGATTGCCGCCGTGGGATATGGAGGCAAAGGTCCTCGCGCACGTGTGGGAGTGGCGCGAGGAGGCGAAACGCCGGGGCGTAACTCCGCTGCCGCGAGAAATCACAGTACAGCGGACAGAGCTCCGGCGGGATCTCATGGCGACATGGAGAGCGCGACTGTCGCAACCCAGCGCTGGGCACGCCACAATTGCGGCGATAAGTCCCCTCTTTGAGGAGTGGTTAGAGAGGCGCCACGGCGACCTCACCTTCCGCCTGACGCAGGTCCTCACCGGACACGGTTGTTTCGGGAGGTTCCTGTTTCGCATAAGGCGGGAGGAAACGCCCAGGTGTCACCATTGTGTGGATCGCCCGGAGGACACGGTGGAGCATACAGTGGAGGTCTGCCCGGCTTGGGCAGAGCACCGCCGTGTTCTCACAGAGGCGATCAGCGGCGGTGATCTCTCGCGTTCGAGCCTGGACCAGGCCATGGTGCGGAGCGAGAGTGCATGGGAGGCCGTCACCTCCTTCTGCGAAGCAGTAATGCTCGCGAAGGAGGAGGCGGAACGCGTGAGGGAGAGGCAGCCTCACGCCCTTAGTCGCCGCAGGAGACGCCCTGGGCGACGGGACTCGCGAGGCGATTTCCGGCCACCGTAGGCGCGGGCCTGCGGACGGTGAGTAGCGGGTAGATCGCCGTCCGGTAAGGACCAGGCCCGAGTCGACGGCGCGTTGTGTTCCACGCGCGCCTCAAAGAGATGTCAGCAAATGATGGGGTCCAATAGGGCCGACGCCGCAAGGAACACGGGTGGGTTTTAGTCAGTAAGACACGCCCTTCCCCTCCACCCAGAGCGGGAGAAGTTATTTGATGATTTCCCACCCTCAAAAAACACAAACACTTTTTTTTTTTTTTTGTAAAAAAAAAAAAAGTGTTTATAAGTAGTGTGTATATAAGTAGTTTATCAGCCATCTCGTTACCATAACACAAGCATTAGGTTGCTTAGCTTGGGACTAGATGGCGTTGTGTGAAATGTCCAAGGATATTATTATTATTATTAAAAAAAAAAGGGTAGACTGAGCGCCAGTCTACCCTTATACCGTCACCGTACTCTGCACTTCAACAACCAATTTACACCATTGCAGGTTGTAACTAAAGTATGTAATATGGGTAAATCCTGCACCATCATCTTTTCGCTACTGTAGACCGTTACACTTCCAATATAAAAAAGAAACGAAAGAATTAATAATTTCTGAGAAACAGTTTATTGAGGAGCAAATACAAAATTTTATCCCCATGTTTACTGAAACCTCGAAAGGGCATAAAATAAAAGTTAAATGCAAATTATACTGTGCGGCTATTGATGGGAAAGTCTTGAATGCATTACTTTTTACACCATCTCAGTTACGTTGTCCATATTGCAATTTGACCTCGTCACAATTTAATGATTTAGAGATAGCATTCTCCAAACATGTCATAGAAGAACGTTTGGTACATGGAATAAGTCTACTTCATTCATGGATGCCTTAGAATTCTCATTAAATATTGGGTACAAAGTTGAGGTAAAGAAATGGAGGATCAGTCAAAGCACAGAAGAGCGCCGATTGGTCGAGGACCGTAAAAAAATTATCCAAGTTGAAATCAGGGAAAAATGGGCCTTTTGAAAGATGTGGTGCGTCCAACTTCAGGGACCACTAACGATGGAAATACTGCCCGCACTGCTCTTTCTGGCAAAACCGAGGAACTTTTTCAGCAATAGGGATGATGCCTGGGTAAAAAAAAAGAAATTCTATTTAGTCCGTCAGTCAGATAATAAAAAAATATTAGACACGTATTTTGTGCTTTATCATATTAATAAAAAAATGCTTAGCTATCACTCATTAAAGTTGGGGAGTGGGGGCTCGCTACGTCACTTGTACGTATAAAACCTAGCTACGCGTGACGTCATGCCATATTTTGAATATAAATATAAATATCCTTGGACATTTCACACAACGCCATCTAGTCCCAAGCTAAGCAACCTAATGCTTGTGTTATGGTACCGAGATGGCTGATAAATTACTTATACACTTTTTTTTTTGTAAATACATACATATTATAGATACAAAAACACCCAGACTCGAAACAAATACTTGTAGGTCGTACAAATATTTGTTCCGTGCGGGAATCGAACCCGCGACATGCTGCGCAGCAGTCAATCGCTCAACCACTGCGCCAACCGTGCCGTCAAACAATAAACAAAACAAAATCAAATCGTCAAATTTTAACTCAATGTATCGCCGTAATTTTTTGATTACGTAAAAAAAGAAAAAATACGTGTCCAATATTTTTTAAAAATCTCTATGACGGACAAAAAATATTTTTTTTGTCACCATCCCTATTCTGAACATCGAACAGTGGCTATTGTATGAGTAATACGTGACTTTAACAGTTTTGTCCAGTAACTTGCCAATTGATGCAGAAAAATTCGTGACTTTTAGCAAAGAGCTGGCATACAAATATGTTGCAAAGTATCGATGGCATACTATGACTGTCACGCTTCACAAAATTTTAGTCCATGGCGCGAAAATATTAGAATCATCAAGTTTACCTTTTGGCATGCTCTCTAAAAAGGCGGCTGAGTTTAGAAATAAATTTTGGCGGTTTGACAGAGAGCACCATACCAGAAAGATTTCTCGTGAAGCAACCATGTCTGACCTTTTTCATAGGGGATTAAAAACATATAAACGAAAAATGAGAAAAAAATCATATCTCGCGTCCCATAGGAATGGGACGCGAGATATGATTTTTTAACTACCGTTCCACCAATTTCTGTTGCTATAGTAGGAACTATAGCAACAGAAATTGGTGGAACGGTAGTTTAATGTACGTACAATTAATGCAATAAATATAAACTGGAATATAGGCATATTGCAATAATTGCATAACTGCAATAGGCAGATTGAAATATAAACTGGAATACGTAGTTCCGCTTTTTAAATAAGATTTTTTTTTTCGTTTTTCATGATTACCAAACCTACAAATATTTAAAAAAAAACCTACAAGTCGTAGCGAAGCCGGAGTTGAACTCTAGTACCAGAAATGATATTGTTGAGGACAGAGGACTAAATCGAATAATAAAACCACGACTCGTTATTACCCGATTTATTGTCGATATTCCATAGCTAACAAACTAATTAATTACACGCACTGATATAGGCAAACATGGCTTTGGTTAAATAATTACCGACCCTCTACAAACTACGCGCTAGACCATGACCATACGCTACATACACATACGCTGGCCATTGATAAATACACAATGGCCCATTCATAAAAGCGGCCCTCTGGCGTCGAGGAGCGATAACTACTATCAAATAATCAATGGGCTTGTAAGAGATTCATTCACAAACGCAAGCGCCATCTATCAGCGACTGGCGCAAATGAACGACACAAATCACATCATTTCTTCCGCCACCCAACGACAGAGGTCGCTACGCTACAGTAAATTACTATTTCATCGTGGTGAAAATGTAAATCGGTCACATTTCTCCCGCCGTGTACATCTAATGTACATAATTGTATCACTAGTGACTGGTTTACAGTTTCCACACGTCAATGATAACAATTTAAGTTACTCTAACTTAATCTAATAATCGCTGTATGCGATAAGCACTTGTACTGAAATCAATAAATAATTTAGAACATACATAACATAAAGCTAAGGGTAGTCACTGCAGGATCCTTGCTGTGCTATATATTTAATTGAATTAAATTAAAAAACTCCTAACAGCATGATCCTGCAATAACGCCAACAAAACAATGACCTTATTTAACAAGGATCTAAATCCACATAAGGAATCCAATAATTACAATACTAAGTATGTAGGTACAATACTAAGTATTACTCAGACTTCGTCTCTTAGGCTACTTAACCTTTAGTTAAATACATAATTTGGTTATATAACTATATAGACACTAACGGTAGTCGCTCCAGGACCTTGTAAGTTGCTATGAAATCACTGAGTGTTATTCTGACTTCAGCAGTAGCATAAACATTTGACCAACTGCCACTTCCAATGCTTAGATAACTACCAGTACAAGCCCCTTCACTATCTACAGATCCTGCTATAGTCATTAACCTCGTTTCTGATGCATTAAGTTTAAGATTTAGCATCATCTTACTTAATACCACTGTTGACCTCGTCTTATGAATGTTGAGACACTCAGCAGGTGTCAGATCCCATATCCTGGTTGCTTCACCATTCTTCACACGAGATGTATGACTATGCATTCCACTAATTCTTCGTCTTCTGAATCCGCTTCCAAAAGCGCTAGCCTAGCGGCGGCGAGCTCCAGTCTCGCTCGGGCCAACGCCTTTCTGTTGGTTCTCGTCTCGTCTAGTGGTTGTCTGTGTGGAGCTGTCATCGCCCCAGGGCTGTGAGGCTGGGTCGGGTCCGAATCTGTGACGGAATTATTGGGTGTGCCTGTCGGCCCCACCGCTGTCGCCGATTCCGTGGAGACGGGCCCGTCCCCTTCCGTTGCCGCTGTGACGGGTTCTTGCATACCGCGTGTCTTCACCATGTCGACACTTACTGCACTACACCACACTACCACTCTCGCGTGAGGGCAAACCAAAGCTATGCCTGCCCATATCCGGCTCTTGAAAGACCAATGTTGAGGACACAGGACTAAATTGAGTAATAAAACCACGACTCGTTATTACCCGATTTATTGTCGGTATTCCATAGCTAACAAACTAATTAATTACACGCACTGATATAGGCAAACATGGCTTTGGTTAAATAATTACCGACCCTCTACAAACTACGCGCTAGAACATTACGAAACTTCTACACTGTAGTAACTCTGAAAGCGGACTATCTAAATTTAAGAGTGGGCGGAAAAGGATTAATATTTACGACCACTTCCGGTTCTAGAAGTTTCCAGAATATTCCAACGTATTCCACAGTGCTTCCCCTAGCGTCGAGGAGCGATAACTACGCTGGCCATTGATAAATACACAATGGCCCATTCATAGAAGCGGCCCTCTGGCGTCGAGGAGCGATAACTACTATCAAATAATCAATGGGCTTGTAAGAGATTCATTCACAAACGCAAGCGCCATCTATCAGCGACTGGCGCAAATGAACGACACAAATCACATCATTTCTTCCGCCACCCAACGACAGAGGTCGCTACGCTACAGTAAATTACTATTTCATCGTGGTGAAAATGTAAATCGGTCACAGATATAAACTATCGATTACTTGAATAAAAACATAATGACACAAAAATCGGGTTCTCAACACACTGTGCGCCGTGTGTAGAAGGGACGAGTAAGGATGGCGGCTGCCGGACGCAGCCCCGTGCGCGTTCCCGTTGACGCTTCCTTAAATGTTTAGGTCGTGAGCATGGCTTTGTATTCCAGCTACGTTGCAAACATCCTCCCCCCCTTGGGGACATGTTTCCCAAAGGACCTCTTGGGAATCTAGTAGGGCTAGTCTAGAGACGGGTCTATGAATGACGCCGTTCTCTGTTTTTACGTCGACTACCCTGCTAACGCCGTTAGCTCCAGGATATAGCTTCACAACGCGGCCCATAAGCCACTTCATAGGTAGCGTCTGATCATCCAGGATAAAGACCAGGTCGCCGACACGTTGCCATTTGACGCGTTGCTGCAGAGTAGCTAGATAGTCTTTTGTCCATCGGTACCAGAAGTGCTGTCTTAAACGTTCAATCAGCTGGTATCTGTTGGTACTGCTCGTTCGGTAAGGGGTGAAGGTAGTGAGGTCAATGGTCGACCCACAAGTAAGTGCCCGGGTGTAATTGCTGACAGATCAGAAGGATCAGCAGACATTGAAGTAATCAGACGTGAGTTCATGATAGCCTCAATCTGTGAAAACAGTGTATACAACTCTTCAAAAGTTAAACTAGAGCTATCTGCTATCCGCTTTAAGTGATATTTGGCTGTTTTGACTACTGCTTCCCTGATACCGCCGAAATGCGGTGCATACGTGTTGAGAGATTAATACCTGTGCTCTGGATATCTGGTCTTGAGAAATCAAACAAAAATGTACGCGTGGTTTTAATATGGCCAAGACAAATATTTTCTTAACTAAGGTTACAGCGCCACTTGGCGAAACGCGGACATAGCCGGAACTATATTTGCTGTGTTCCATTTATTTGTATAACACTGCGTTCATTTCAACACCGGCCTCTACAAATGTTTTCTTGCTACCGACAATAATTTTACTTCACAAAAAAAATTAAACTCCTTTATAAATCTTAGAACATAAAAAAACTAATCCTAACTTCTCGGCTAGTGATTTTTTTTTTTTTTTGAAGGTGGGATATCATCAAATAACTTCTCCCGCTCTGGGTGGAGGAGGTGACGGCCTCCCATGCACTCTCGCTCCGCAGCATGGCCTGAACCAGGCTCGGACGCGAGAGATCGCCGCCGCCGATCGCCTCCGTGAGAACACGGCGGTGCTCTGCCCAAGCCGGGCAGACCTCCACTGTATGCTCCACCGTGTCCTCCGGGCGATCCACACAATGGTGACACCCAGGCGTTTCCTCCCGCCTTATGCGAAACAGGAACCTCCCGAAACAGCCGTGTCCGGTGAGGACCTGCGTCAGGCGGAAGGTGAGGACGCCGTGGCGCCTCATGGTGGTGATACATCATGTATCTTGAAATGCCCATCTTCTTAATAATTACTTTCATTTACTTGTTAAGTATAACAAAACCTTACGCATGGCCAACCGTTACAATACTCGTAATAACCAAGATTCTAAAATATTAACTCTACAACCTTTTTAAATAAAGATTTGCCTTAGGCTTAGTTAATAAATCAGCTAAATTATTTTCTGTTTTGATGTACTCTACCAAAATACATTTTTCTTCTATTTTTAACCGACTCCAAAAAGGAGAAGGTTCTCAATTCGTCGGAACCTTTTTTTTTTTTTATGTATGTTCCCCGATTACTCGAAAATGGCTGGACCGATTTGGATTTTTCTTTTTTTGTTCGAAAGGGTATACTTCCTAAATGGTCCCATGATCATCAAGTCAGGATCTGATGATGGGATCCCATGGAAATCGAGGGAAACCCTCAAATTTTATGGGCACACTTATATCGATTTCGGTATTTTTTATAGTAACTCGTGCATTTGCTCTCGGAAAGTACCATTTGGTGAACTGGAACTGATGATGAAGACCACAGATGGCCATCGGAAATACTCAATTATATCTAAGTATATAACAGGTTGCGATTCGATTACTTTATGCATTTTGACGAGCATAAACCATATGGTTTATGCTCGTCAAAATGCATAATGGTGATGGTGACTTCACAATGAGCTCCATTTCTCCTGCTTCTTACTAGGAGAACTCGTCAACAATTAACGTCCCTGCATCAGGAAAAGCAATATTTTGTAAAACGTGATGAGCAGTTGACATTGGGTTATTGTAATTTAGATAAATTACAAACTGACCCACTAAAAAGTGAAAGATAAAAACTTTTTTACAAAAAACAAAACCGACTTCCAAAAAAACACTACAAAGTGAAAAATAACTTTAATTTCGGAAGTCGGGGGCAAAAACCTAAAATACAGATCCGAAGACACCGACTTCCGAAATTAAAGTTATTTTTCACTTTGTAGTGTCTTTTTGGAAGTCGGTTTTTTTTTTATCCATAATGAAGTGATACCTGATATTCAAATGCTTGTCTTTTATTATTTTCATTGTTGTTAACTAATTTTCTTACTGACTGATTAACTTCATAAAGTGTCACCTCATTATTGACTACATCAAAATCACATAACAATATTGTTTAAGCATGCTTCTTGAATAGCCATACTGAATGCAATATATTCCGACTCAGTGGAGGATAATGACACACTTAGTTGTCTCTTAGATCACCATATTACAGTACAATCAAAACCCTGCAATTCTGTGGCTGTGCTGCTGTACACCAATGAATAATTTAATGTTCCTTTTACCAATAGAACAATGTAGTCACAATTTCCACACTCAGAGACGTCACTCAACAACCAGTTAGTCACCACCACCAACAACAAAATTATTGCTTTTAAGCTGCCCTATATATTTTGACTGACAGGGTCCAAATTTATACCTGTCCATTAGCGTGGATGACAAACTAAGTCCCAAGTAACGACTCTGAGTATCGACACAAGTCATACAGAGGACGATATGCTAAGTGTCACCCTCTGGAATTCCACCAAAGAGCAAGTAAAGATATCCAATCGCAGAGATACGCTGTTGAGTATCTTTATTGACCGCCCCACCGGTGTAAACTTTAACAAGTTTGTACGGGCCACCGGGACTTTAAACAACCTCTCTCTCGGCCCTTGCCGCAGCCTACTGCTCGGAACTAGCAATGCCAAAGATTCTCATATTTGTGGATTATTTAACATACCACGAAAAACCATAAAAACATACTTAGCTAGAGCAAAATTGCGCCTTACCTCCAACTTATAGTAACCAACCATCCCTATTACGTATTATAACTGTCCACGCCATCTACACGACCAACGGACGCAACAACAAACAATTGCACGCGGCACAAGCGCCATCTATCGTTGAAAGGAAGAAGACTTCAAACGATTTTCCGGTCGTTCCTTCGGTCATACATTCTCGCGTCTCGGTCCATCAAATATTGTACCCCCCCGCTTCAGCCCTTCTCTTGCGAACTGCCAGCCGCCATGCAAACAAACGTTAACGTAAACGTTTATTTTTTGAACGATATACGTCTGTTGAAACTACACAAGTCGCTTCATTTGGACGAACAAACCTGGACACATAATTTGGACCCTCGAGACGGATGCTGGATTCGAGACTACGGGGAGACGAGTAACGACGCCGATACTGTATTGTTGTGTATTTTTGAAAATAAAACTATTAATATTAAGTACTTTGTTATTTTTAATTATCCGAACAATCTTGTCTACACAGTGTTCTCAACAAGCCACGGTGACATTCAAGTGACAGCTTGTCAAAACGTCTGGTAACGTTCCGTTACTACATCATCCCCTTTTATATTATTATTTTTTTTTAAACTTACAAAATCCTCTTTCCCTTTTAAACTTACTTAACACTAATTAAACATTGTAATCTTAACCACTATTTCAAGTTTTTAAACTTACAAAATTCTCTTTCCCTTTTAAACTTACTTAACACTAATTAAACATTGTAATCTTAATCACTATTTCAAGTTTTTGAACTTACAAAATCTTCTTTCTTTTTTTTTTAAATCTATTGAACACTAGTTAAACATAATAATCTGTTCCTCTGTTACAAAATTTTAAACTTACAAAATCTTCTTCCTTTTTAAATCTATTTAACACTAGTTAAGCATAATAATCTAAACTCCTATTACATGAGTATTAACTTACATTAGTTAAACGAAATGATCTCAACCCCTATTTCAATTTTAATTTTTAGCGTATCTAGTTCTAATTAATGAAATATCAGTTCACTGCAGTTACCCATTCAACCAGTGAGCACCCACGTCTGGTGAGCAGCAAAGTCTATGCTGGTCGAATGTAGAAAGAGGTTCTAGTATAATTTACATTATTTATGTCTTGTATATTATATGATCTGTTTCCATTAATTGAAACAATTTTACCTTCTAACCACACATTCTTTTGTACATCTTTCTTAAACCATATTTTTTGTCCTATTTCAAATTCTGGTTTTATTCTACTTGTCCTATTATAATTTTTTATATTTCTCTCTACCTGTTTACTTAATTGATACTGCACATTACTATTTAACTTTGGTTTCAAATAATTTTGTGAAGTTATTAATTTTGTTTTTATGTTTCTACTCATTAATAATTCGCTTGGTGTAAAACTTGTTCCTGCCACTGGTGAAGCCCTATACTTTAATAATGCGACTCTATAATCTGTGTTGTCTTCATTACATTTATACATTATTTTCTTTGCTATCTGTACTCCTCTCTCAGCCATCCCATTCGACTGGGGATATCTAGGACTAGTAAATGTATATTTAAAACCCCATTCCTGTGCAAATTGCTTACATTCACATGAATCAAATGGTACATGATCTGAAACAATCTCACTGGGAACTCCAAAATTACTAAATAAATCTAATAATGTGTTATTGATTGCTTTTGCACTTTTGCTATTTATTGGCTTAATCTCTAACCATTTTGAGTAGTAATCATATATTACTAAATAATTTTTCCTCTTTAACTCCATTATATCAATACCTAACTTGGAAAACGGTAAACTTGGTACTGAATGTGTGATCAGTGGTTCTTTGACATTATTATTGTGATAAGTTTGACAAGGATAACATTTTTTCACATATTGTTCTATGTGACTGTCTATGTGTGGCCAATAATATATTTTTCTTGCTAACTGTTTCATTTTACTCATCCCTATGTGACCTTCATGTAATATTTTTATTATTGTATTTCTTAAAGCCTTTGGTACAATTAATCTTTCTTTATAAAATACTAAATTTTCATCAAATGACAGATCATTCTTTAACTTATGATAGCTGTGTAAATAATCTGGAATACTGGTACCATTTGGCCAGCCCTTTTTAATATATTCTATTAATTCTACTAACTCTGTATCTTTAATGCTTTCTGTAATTAATTGGGTTTTTTGTTCTTTGGTACATTCTAAATTCTGAGCTAGGCCAACACAATGTATAACTTCATACATATATGATTCATCTACATCAGTACATTCCTGGTATGATCTTGATAATAAATCTGCTATGTACATTAATCTACCCTGTTGATGTTTAAATTCTATATTATATTTTAGTAACTTTAGTTTTAATCTTTGTAGTCTTGGTGATGGTATGTCATGTAGATGTTTCTGTAATAATGATTCTAATGGTTTGTGATCGTTAATAATTGTAATTGTATGTCCGTAAATGTAATAATGAAATTTTTTGGTGGCCCACACTACACTTAACAATTCTTTCTCTATTTGTGAGAAATTTCGCTCTGACTGTGTTAAACTACGAGATGCAAAACAAACTGGCATATTATTTTGTAATAAGCAACAACCAATGCCATCCTTGGATGCATCACATTGTACAACTATTGGTATTTTATTATCAAAATTCTGTAATATTGGTGCTTCTGTAATTTTTTTTTTAATGTTATTATAAATGTTTTCATGTACTTCTGTCCATATCCAGTCCACATCTTTTTTTAACAATAAGTGTAGTTGTGCTGCCATAGTGGCCATATTTGAAATAAATTTCCTTAAATAACTTACCATCCCAAGAAAAGTTTGCAATTGTTTTTTATTAATCGGACTTTTCATTTGCAAAATGGCATTTACTCTGTCTGGGTCAATTTTCATGCCTTTTTCTGAGAATATATGACCAAAATATTTTACTTCCTTTAATTTATATTGAAATTTATTCTTATTAAATCTGACATTATGTTCTAACGCTCGTTGAAACACTGTATTTAATATTGCATCATGTTCCTGCTCAGTGTTTCCACATATTAATAAATCATCACAGTAAACAATGACACCTGGTATGTCTCCAAAAGCAATTTCACTGTACCTTTGGAATATTTCTGGAGCCACTGACAATCCAAATGGCATTCTTAAAAATTTGAAACAACCATAAGGGCTGTTAAAAGTACATAAATCATTACTATCCTCACTAAGTTTAATATTATAAAAGCCATCTGTTAAATCTATTACTGAGAAACACTTCTTATTACACAATTTTGACACAATTTCATCTATAGTTGGTATCAAATGATGCTCTCTTACTAATACTTTATTAAGATCTTTCGGATCTAAGCAAATTCTTAATGAACCATCTTTCTTTTCAATAATTACTAAATTGCTTACAAAACTTTTTGGATGCTCAACTCTCGCAATGACTCTGCTCCTCACCAGTGCTTCCAGCTTGTCAGCTAGTCGCGTCATAAGCGCATTAGGCACTCTCCGTGGTGGTCTCACAACAGGCTCCGCACCAGGTTGAATGCGCAGCTGCAGTGGACTCTTAAATTCTCCAACACCCTGAAAGAGTTGGTTATTTATATTAATAATTAATTCTTTTTCCTTAACATTTTTATGACCCTACACTGTGTACACTGTTAATATTTATACTGTTAATTAACTTTAATTTTATTAATGTTTCCAAACCCAATATTGGTTTAACCTGTTGTTTAATTATTATGAACTCAGTTCTTATTTTATCCCCTTCATATTTTAATGCTAATTTTAATTTGCCTAATGGCTTAATTTTTTCACCCCCAAATGCCTCTAATATGATATTAGTCTCAGACCATTGAGGATTTTCATCATCGACTATTCTTCTTAATTCCCCCAGTGATAAAACATTCACCTGTGACCCTGTGTCGCACTTAAAATTCACTTTCTTATTATTAATTTTTAATGTTATTAACCACTCCTTATCTATTATTTTATTATTACCTATGGAATGACAAACTTTCCCGAGTCATAATTCCTTATCCCCAATATTTTCCTCACTACTACTATTTTTTCCTGTTTTCTCTAGTTCATGCACTCTTTTATTTTTACAACCTGAAGCGAAATGATTTAATTTTAAACAATTTGCACAAGTCTTGCCATAAGCTGGGCACTGTCTGGGACCATGTTCTCGACTACATTTTAAACAATGATAATAGTTTTTATTAAAAATTTTGTTTGGTTGTGTATTCTTATTATTATTTTTATAATACTTAGCTCCCTTATTGTTGGGGCTTTGGCCCTGTTCACTTGTGATTGCATCCACGGTTGTTGTGAGTTCCGGTTGTTTCTGAATGTTCTTCATATGTTCCTTTGACAACTCCGCAGCTCTGCACCTGTTTACTGCTTTGTCAAGGGTGAGGTCGCTGACCTCTATGAGTTTTTGTTGTAGATTCTTGTCAGTGATACCCATAACAATCCTGTCACGTAGCATTCTGTCTTCTAAGTCTTTATAATTGCAGGTTTTAACTAATTTTTTAATATTTGTATAGAAATTGTCAAAGCTTTCACCTTCTTCTTGTTTTCTATTATTGAATATAAATGCATTGATCACTTCATTCTGCTTGGGAGTGAAATAATCATCAAAGGCCTGTAATACTTGCTCGTATTTTTGGTTTTCTTCGTTATTACTGAGTATATTAAAATATAATTCCTGTGCCTCTGCTCCCACGCAGTTCAATAAGATGGCCGCCTTTCTCGTCTCCGACAATCTCTCAAAACCAGCCGCCGTGAGAAAAACTTGAAACTGCTGCCTAAATTTCTTCCACCTGGGCAGTAAATCTTCAACTGTATCCAGCGATAATGCTTGTGGCATTTTGTATTCAATGTTGGCCATTTCTTCTTTTATTTCCTTGTCGCCTTCTGCCATGCGATTGCGATATCAAAATTGTAATCTGCTGAAATCTTTTGAATCTGTCTTTGTTTTGTTGTTTCCTTATTTGGCAATGTTCTTATACCGGCTGCGCCATGTATTGTTGTGTATTTTTGAAAATAAAACTATTAATATTAAGTACTTTGTTATTTTTAATTATCCGAACAATCTTGTCTACACAGTGTTCTCAACCAGCCACGGTGACATTCAAGTGACAGCTTGTCAAAACGTCTGGTAACGTTCCGTTACTACAGATACGACGACACGCGACGCCATAGTTGGACCAGCAGCCATTTCATACGAGTGAAGAAAAACGAAGATATCAGAAACGCAACGGTCAGATCTTTGTTCCCGTCCTTTCCCTATACGTTTGGATTGGTGTTAACGTTGTTTGTTTATACGATTACAGTTCCGTTGATGCTTGCACGTGAGTACCTTGTACCTGATACTTGTTCGTAGCCCGCCAAAACGTCTGTTAAGTCGGTAGAGGAACTTCTTTCTGAGTTTAAGAAACGTAGGAGTAGTGTAAAGGGCCGGTTAACCCAATTTAAAAATTTTGTTGATACGTTTGTGTGGGCTAATTTGACTGCCTTACAAGTAGCCGAACTAAAGTTGAGAGTTCAAGCCGCCATCGAGATTTTTTCTAAATTTAATAGCATTGAAAGTGAAATAGAATTACTTTTATCGGAACCGCTAATTCAGAATATGTTGAAGCGTTAGAATCATTATATTATACGGCTATGGCCAGTGCAAATTGTCTTATTTGCAATGCAGAGGCTTACAACAGGTTCCCTATTGCATCAGCTCGGGATGATTTCCGACAACCTGTTAATATTATATTACCGGATATAAAACTCCCTGCCTTGGAAGGTTCGCTTTGGAAAAGTTACGTTGATTGTCTCAATGATAAATCATTATTTTATTAATTAAAGTGTTTTCCGTATTAATTTGTTTTTTCGATTTTCATTTGTTCTTTCGGCATTCATTTTTCAATTGTAGTAAAATGACAGGATCAGGAAGAGGATTTTATTTCCGTGGAATTAAATTTAGGTGGACCATGGCCAATACACATTTTTTATTTGGATTCCTCATCATTTATGTGATCCACCGGAAGAAAAAGTGCCCGTGGTCCACCCAGGTGAACTAAGCAGGTGGACCACGACCGTCTCCCTCTTTATGTGCCTGGAATTGCTACCAACCTGCTGTCTGTGAGTCAAATGATTCAAAATGGTGATCAAGTAAAGTTTGATAAGAATTGTTGTGTTATTCTGAATACAAAGAAAATAATAGTAACAACGGCAAGCTTAATAAATAATATGTATCGGTTGAATACGCCTGGTAGCTATGCATGCATATCAGATGTTATTGAGCAAGACTCTTACCTGTGGCACCAACAGCTGGGTCATCTGAATCTTCAAAGCATGAAGAAAATGACTGAAAATACAGCTGATCTAAACTTAAGTCAAGTTAAAGAGGATGTTAAATGTATAACGTGTCAGGAAGGAAAACAAACACGTCTGCCTTTTAAAAGTCAAAAGTCACAGAGTAAAGGCCTACTGGAATTGATCCATTCAGATGTCTGTGGACCAATGGAAAATCAGTCATTAGGTGGAGCCAGATATTTCGTGACGTTCTTAGATGACTACTCCAGACTACAAGAAGATTTTTGTGTATACACTACATAAGAAGTCTGAAGTCTTATAAAAATTCAAGGAATTTAAAAACCAGGTTAAAAAACGGACTTGAATATGTCAACAGAAATTTTTCATGTTTTCTCAAAAATGCTGGAATAATCCATCAGACAACCACGCCATATAATCAAAAGCCAGTCGTTATGGCATCAAATTTTATGTTCTGGCAGATACTTTTGGAGTGTGTCAGAAATTACACATATATCCGGGTCGAGAGACCTGGTGGTAGGAGGACGTGGTCATGCCGAAAAAGTCGTCCATTTGTTGTTACAACACTACGTCAATTGTGGCCATTCTTTGTATATTAATAATTATTATGCTAGTATATCTTTAGTAACACAACTTTTGGATAAAAGGACCTTTTGTACGGGAACTTTACGCAAAAACGGAGCTGGAAATCCCAAAAATATTGACATGAAATTACAAAAGGGAGAATGCTACACAATGAACAAAATTTTACACTTTGCAAATGGCATAGCAATCGAGAGGTCATAGTCGTGTCCAGCGAACACAACGCTGATATGGTTCCTGTCCAAAACCCGCGGCGACCAGAACTAAGAACTTTAAAGCCCAATGCTATTTTTAAATATACAAAATATATGCGCAATGTAGATAACATTGATCAATTGCTCTCACACACAAAACAGAACACAAAACACACAGACAGTGAACACAAAACTTTAAAATGGTATAAGAAAGTAATAATTCATCATTCATTCATTCATTCATTAATCCAATAATTCACATTATTCAAATATGTGTCATAAATTCGTACCAAATGTTTAAAATGTGCACTGAAACGTCTTTATCGTTTTACGATTTTAGAATAACATTATTAGAATCTCTTCTACCAGCTAAAACTGGTATTATGATCGCTCCGCCAACACAACAAAAAATTCATTTGCCGGTAGTTTTGCCACGTGGGCCATCTCAAATTCTCAACGGACCAAAAGAAAAAAAAATGGACAAGTGCGTGACGGATCACGCACAATGAAGGGTTCCGTAGTTGAAAAGAATTTATCCCAAAAACAAACTTAACATTGGATCCTAAAAAAAAATTTTTATGTCAAAAAATTACAAATTCACAATTATCGGACATTTTCCTCTACTTGTGCTGGGAGACCTTGCTTCTTGCCAAATTTCATTATTCTACAGGAATATTTTTTTTTACGTGCACAAAAAAATGTTGGTAGTTCAGTATCAGTAATAGAACACATTTCCATGATTTGTTCAAAACTTTTTTTAATTTTTTTATCCGACTTTAAATCAGCAGAATATGGACACTATCTATTCGTAATACAAACAATGGGCGCGGCGCACATGGTATGGCGAAGTAGCAGCGGGGGATTCCCGGGCGGCAGTGGTGCAGGCAGGGCGCCCGAGCCCGAGTCCCCAACTCCCGACCCAGACAGTCTCCTCAGCGCAATCATCGCATGCGCTATCGTGACCTCGCGTCGCGTGTGTCGTACTCGTACCTACCGGTCACAATGTCGGACTTTAGTAACCGCGAGTTTTATGAGATGGTGCGAGTGTATTTACTAAGTGGTGAAAGTTTACGAGCAGCTCGCAGAATGTATGCGACGGAGAGCGTACCTCGAATGCGAGCCCATGGTATCCTTAACCCCGCGGTCCCTAATGTAAGGACCATTTTAGCAGCCACTCAAAGTCAAATTTTCAACTTTATCGCTAAAGCATAAGGTAAGTGGTGAAAGTTTACGAGCAGCTCGCAGAATGTATGCGACGGAGAGCGTACCTCGAATGCGAGCCCATGGTATCCTTAACCCCGCGGTCCCTAATGTAAGGACCATTTTAGCAGCCACTCAAAGTCAAATTTTCAACTTTATCGCTAAAGCATAAGGTTCCAAGTTGAATGTGCTGGCGTGTACATAAGTGCGTTTCACTTCGCCACGCGCCCGGGAGTAGCCATAAAATCAATTTCAAAGTAAACATCTTTCATTAACGATAACTTCATTTTTTTGTACTGAGACATATCAAAATAAAAAATAGGTGTTTAATAAAATTCATCTAAGTTTATGTTGTCAAAGTTTGTGCACAGATTAAAAAATATTCCTGTATAGGTTTTCATTTACTTGCGAGTATCAAAATATGTCGCATAAATGGCCGTATGTTTTTGTTGCATTGACTTGGAAGCTTGAGTTTTTTACGACTTCAAGAGACCACAGAATTACGTATTTGATATTAATTTCAACTTGATACCTCCACGCGTTCCTGAGAAAAACGGTCTTGACAGACTGACAGACAAACGGACAAACAAGTGATCCCATAAGGGTTCCATTTTTTTCTTTTGAGGTACCCTAAAAATGTAGGTATTGTCTCAGAAATAAAAAAAGAGCAGACACTATTTATTTCTGTCCTGATTGTCTTGTTTGTTTGTTTGTTGTTCACTTGTTTTCGACCATTTCACAAATACTGATGATGGTTTATTATTTTATGTTGATCATAGCTTTTGTTTGTCATTTAAATTTATGTAGTTGATAAGAGTTACTATTATTATATGCAGTGTATTCAAAATAAATAGTGGGATATTGGCTTGTTATTACATATTAGTAAACTGTAATTGTTTTCAGTCAAGAATCTCAGTTAAAACTTTAGGCTCTAATTTTTTAATTTAAGGTTATAAAAATACACAGATCTTTATTATGTTTTTAATATTCGATCTCGACTTTGTTTATTGCTCACAAGCGCACTAATTATAATTGTTTTTGTACTTTTATATGTCTTCACAATCACAATCACATTGATTCACAAGCAATAAATGATTATTCGATTTGAGTGTCGTATTTTATTTCACTCGAGTGTGAACCCTTTGCATCATTCAGAAATGTTAAATTATTTGCATAAGTGCGGGTACGAAGACAGGGTTTAATTTGGTTCAACTCACAACTTCGGCCAATAAATGACCAAAAAGGACATTTCGTTTATCTTCACTTCCAATATTGTCAATGACAATCTTGCACTCGTCGCATGTTGAATCTTCTTTGTTATTTTTTTTTTGTCATAATCATAATCATTATTTATTTGTCAGAACATGGTACATTAAATGTTCTTAAGATTAGTCACAGGTATCGTCACATTCTGCCAAGTGTGGCGTGCAAATATTAGGTATGTACATACATTTATTACAGAACAATACACTATTTATTTATTATTATTAATTTATTTGATTATATTATCATTATTGATTGCATAATTACACATTAAAATTAAATATTATTGTCTTACTTTGGGGTAACAAAATAAACTGAGACATATTTGTAGACTCTTAATTGATGTAAATTTAGTTTTTTACACCAAATACGATCGTTACCATACCACCCGTTTCGCGTATTTGTTGTTTGTCTAAGATTTTAACGTCAGACTGATCAATTTCTTTAAACAGTGCTGAAAACGCCAATCGGTGTTTTATATTATCCTTATGAGGTGCAGAGGACGCCCATCGGCGTTTGCGACGAAAACCGCGCCGCACCTGTCTAGTAAAGGTAATTTTTACTGTCGCAGCGAATGGGTTAACAGTGTAACTGAAAATAGATCACAATCACACAGCGAGTACATCCCTGCAGGCTTAGCACGACGCTTTCTATTTCTACTCTACTATAGAATAGAAATCGCTTGTCTACCTTTCTCAAAATCTCTCCTTTCCGAGCACGAAGTCACACCTAGACTTACACCTATATTCTAAGTCGCAGCCTCGAAGGATCCTCGACTCACAACTCAGTCGAGGCGACCTTAAGGCGTGCCTCGAAAGATCCTCAAAATTGGTATTCACAGACGAAAGATTAAGGAAATTATGAGGTGCCTCGAATGAGTGTGAGTCGAGGTGATACGGCATGAAAACGTCATTGTTTGGAGAAATATTCCGTATAAAACTTGCTTTTTAACAGTCTGTGAGCGCGTTGTCTGTGGTTATTAAGGAAATTATGAGGTGCCTCGAATGAGTGTGAGTCGAGGTGATACGGCATGAAAACGTCATTGTTTGGAGAAATATTCCGTATAAAACTTGCTTTTTCACAGTCTGTGAGCGCGTTGTCTGTGGTTATTAAGGAAATTATGAGGTGCCTCGAATGAGTGTGAGTCGAGGTGATACGGCATGAAAACGTCATTGTTTGGAGAAATATTCCGTATAAAACTTGCTTTTTCACAGTCTGTGAGCGCGTTGTCTGTGGTTATTAAGGAAATTATGAGGTGCCTCGAATGAGTGTGAGTCGAGGTGATACGGCATGAAAACGTCATTGTTTGGAGAAATATTCCGTATAAAACTTGCTTTTTAACAGTCTGTGAGCGCGTTGTCTGTGGTTATTAAGGAAATTATGAGGTGCCTCGAATGAGTGTGAGACGAGGTGATACGGCATGAAAACGTCATTGTTTGGAGAAATATTCCGTATAAAACTTGCTTTTTAACAGTCTGTGACTGACGTGATGTTTGGATCGACCAATGACGTGCCTACACATCACGCTACGCCAGCTGCGCCTGAGAACATTCGCGACGCGGCACACATTCTACAACTAACTTGCTCGACTGCCATCCGCCATTATTAACTTCTGCTCAATAATTTTGTTCTCATTTTTATATACCTAGTAAATCAGTATATTGTAATGTTTAACGTTAAATATTAACGTAATTAAACTCAAGCTAACAAGTACTAGACTATCATTTAAAGTTTGTCCCCTATTCTGGACAATAATTATATTTGTGGTATTTATATTAATTGGACTCCCAAATCCATGTTCCTGAGGGCCAGGGCACCACGAGGCACGAAGACACCTCAAAATATATAATTTCTGTTGGTTATTTTAATTTATAGTAAGTAGGTATTTAATTTTAAGTTTTTATTTATGTAAGTAAGTTATAATAATGTTTAAAAATAAAAAGAATATGATTGTTATTCCGCATTTTATTTTGATTTATCCCGTGGTTCATTCACATGCGTTCCCGTAGGAACCTACCTATCCTATGTCCTTTTCTGAACCCCTGACAACGTGTAAGTATGCAAATTTTCATGATTATCAGTTGTGTAGATAAGACTCAATTCACATGGAAATGGCAGCGGCCGGCAGCGATGTGGTGAGCAGTTTACCTTTATGTGGTAAAGCAAGCCGCCCGCCCCGTCGCTCCGCCGCGCGCCGCCCGCGAGGCTCCGCTCGGCGTTTTCTAAGTAGCTAGCGTATCTATATTTTTTTGATATTGCACATAAAGGAAAAGCCAAACACAGCAGCAGCATTATTACTATGCATGCCAAATAAGAAAAGTACTGTCAACAGTCAAGACGCCATTTTGTTCCGCAATACTCGCGAACTTACGAGTGGAATTTCATTTGAAAATTCATAACCTTTGAAATCGTATCTTATTTCTAGCGTAGTAAGTTTGAACTTGTAACAGCAATTTTCGCCTTGTTAATTCACGTTACTACGTTCAACCTTATTTTTTCAGTGATAGGAGGAGCTCGTGGCTAAGTAATAACAGCTGCACGGGTCGATCCATCAGGTTAAGCTACGCTTGCCGGGGTTGGTCTGTGGTAACCATTTTTACATAGGTACCTACCGATAAAAGCACGTTATGCTGTTGGTCCTGGCTGTCATTCGTGGATCTCTGACAGTCGTTACTGGTCGTCAGAAGCCTGAAAGTCTGACAACCAGTCTTACCAAGGGGTATCGTATTACCTAGTTACTGGGTTGTGGAGGTCAGATAGGCAGTCGCTCCATGTAAAATACTGGTATTCAGCTGCATCCGGTTAGACTGGAAGCCGACCCCAACATAGTTGGGAAAAGGCTAGGCAGATGGATTATTTCAGTGATAAGATCATGTCGCGGACGAAACGTTAGTCTCAAACACGGCGGACTGAAAAGATGCTTTTAATTTTTTCAGTCCACCGGTAAATTATTAATGGCTAAACTCCAAACACGTTCGTGATGGGGTATCGATATTGTTTTCAAAATTTCAATCATATTGCCGCTGCCGCAAGTAAACAACTGCTGTGATATTATGGCTTTCTGTTTTTTCTCTAAAAATACTTAGAATAAAAAAGCCAGTAGGTATGTAGGTAGGTAAGTAACAAAACCCGGAAAAAGAAATTGAAATCTCTGAAAAAAGATTTCTCACATCAGTTATTGTATACCTACCTGCCTCATCAATAGGTAGGTATTCATCACGAGCGCGAAGTTTCGCTAATTAATTGTTTTACGTGTTTATACAATTTAAGAGTAGGTAATGCCTTATTATCTAACCATCTACCATTATCTATCTTGCCTACATAGACTAATTATGTAATTTTCGAACAAATATAAAGGAAAATGAAGGAATAATGTAAAAAATATTACTAGGTAAGCTTTCATACGCATTTTAGTTTTAGCGCGGGCCTGTTTTTAATACCATGCCATAATATTTCGATTCGATTCAAGTATTTAACTGGCCAACTGCTACGCTATTTCATAGCGCATAGTATCTTATTCTACACTACGACGCGCATACGCAAACACTCACAGAGCATGTAACTTTACACACACTCTCACGTCGCACTGCAGCACGAAACATTACGAGTAAGCACCGATAAAAAGCTATTTATCTCTTTCGTACGATTCCCGCTGTTGTTGCTCATAACGCGCTCAAGGTCAAAGTGGGGTAGCTTGATTGCTGGCGACTGTACAAGGAAGGTGATATTGTTGCGATCAAAACTTAAGTCCAGGACTAAACTGTGTTAGTTTGGTCCTGGACTTAAGTTGAAACCCTATTTAGGTCCATACAAGGTATCAAAATGTAAGCGTAATGATCCCTATGAGGTGGAGAAGCTGGACAGTTCTGAGGAAGGGCCTAACAAAACATCCAATTCGGCGGACCAGATGAAGAGATGGCCTGAACACGGTGAAATAGAGGACCAGCAGATATGTTAACGAAACCCCTAAGTAAAGATTTAATTATAAAGTTTTTGAAACAATTTGGAGTAGGTGACTGTCCTAGTCACCTACTCCAAATTGTCATTGATGAATGTTAATTTAAGATAATTTTTTTTTGTCAAGTGTATAACATTGAGAGGGGGTGTTGAGTATGGCAATGTTCGTACACTCTAAATGTTAGGTTGGCTATACCTACTGGATTTGTTTAGGTTAAGTCGGTGATGTACTGTATCCGCTCCCTTCTAACTTTTATGTCTGTGTCGAATGTATGTGCCTACGAGTAAATACAGTTTTAGTGAAGAAAACTGTATTTATTTTATTTATTTAACTGCCTTCTTATTTCAAAATATCATCAGGTTATGGGCCCAGACACATAACCAGACTGGAGAGTAACATACACGCAATAGGTAAAAGTGATTACTGTGGATACTGGCGAAAAGAACTAAACCTGCAACCGGCACGTTTGCAAGTTGGCGTGGCGGCGTGGTGTGTCTTCTGAGGTTAGGACATCGTCAGGAAGGAATTACTTGTTCACGGATTGGACAAGGCAGGAAACATAGGAAAGGTATGATATGAAGAAGTATGATGGATCCTGTAACGTACGGGCAAGGAGCAATATAATTAGAAGATTCCAAAAATTGGAACTTATGGAAGTTCCAGACAACAGTATACCTGCGACGTCAAGGCTTATACGGCATAGTAAGCGGTACAAACAAGAAACCAGAAAATGTCGCAGAATGTACTCGTTGGGAAACGCAAGATGCAAAAGCTCAAATATTGTTGGTTACGAGAATTTCAGAAAATGTCATGGTGCACATATTGTCATGCGAAACCTCGGCAGAAATGTGGCGAAAACTAAATAGTATTTACGAACAAAAATCAGAAACGAGTACTCATATGGTGCAACTAAGGTTTTTGCAATTCAAATATGAGGAAGGTTCAGAAATGTAGGTATTTTTATCAAAGACTAGCTTTTGCCCGCGGCTTCGCCAGCGTAGATGTCGAATATCCCACGGGAACAAAAATCGTTCCTTATTTCTTGTCTACAATATAAAGGGAACCTCTGTGTTTGCTCGGCACCTATGGGTCCTAGAGTGATGTTAATTATGCCTATAGCCTTCTGTTAGTGGTGGTGCTGCAGGAACCGGGTTAGTCGCAACAGAAACACAGGCGAACTTTTGAAAACCGTATATTGAGCTTTAAAACAAATAGCAAGATGGCCGAGTGCGCAAAATAGCAAAATCGGACGTGCGCATTGATTCGCCTTTGGTGGCAGACTGGCGGGGGGTCCACAATGTGACAAGCATGTCAGCGTGTCCCAGCCCTTAGCTTTTACATTAGTGATGCTACTTACTATCTAAATACATAATAACTTTAATTTTAAGACATATTGAGCGCGTCGCTAACAGCCTTACTTAACAATTGGGCTTATCAAATGCAAAAATAATTAATAAAGTCCGACTGGGTAGTTAGAGATTAGCACGTTCAAACAAACAAAAAAGGTGAGTGTCAGCTCCAACGCACGACTGGAGTTTACTTCTGTTTTTGTGCCGTTCCGAGTTTCCGACTTTCTATTTTTCGGTCATTTCTGTCGGGCTGGGTTTCTTCAATGAATTAGTGCTATTCAGATAGCAACTTTAAGGTTTAAAGGCACTCCCCCCTCACTCCTCCCTCTTGACCCTCCTCCTCTCACTCTAACCCCCATCTCACCGCCCACTCAACCTCCCCTCACCCTCCCCAACCCCTCTTCTTCTCACCCCATCCCCAACCCACTAACCTCCCCCTCCCCCTCTCACACCCCCTTCATCCCTTTACCCTACCCCTCTACCCTCACCAACTCCTCCCCTCCCCCTCTATCCTTCTTCACACCCTCCCTGTCTTTCCTTCTCCACACCCTCCTGTAATAAAGTTGGACACTTCAAAAGCCAGTGCCACTTTATGAAGAATAAAGGAAGTAAATAAAGTAATACTTTTTGTAGCGGAAACAGCGATCAGGTGCGAGTTACCGTGTAACTGGGCAAAGTTAAAGAAGCAGGAAAAATGAAGAAGGTGCAGCCCGACGCGGTGGTAGCATGCATCAACGTCAACGAAACCCATCGCTTATGCGTAACGGATTCTAGACATAGTGTGGATTTTCTTATTGATACAGGTGCCAATGTATCGGTGATACCGTCACCAAAGTAAGCTCAAAAAAACGTAACCATGAATGTAAGCCATAAGCTTTTTGCTGCCAATGGCACCGAAATTAAAACGTTTGGCGTTATAACATTAGAACTTAATTTAGGTTCAAGGCGTAGTTTTAAATGACCGTTTATAATTTGCGATGTAGGTAAACCAATAATAGGAGCAGATTTTTTAAAGACGTACCGGCTATTAGTAGACTTGCATAATAGGAAGTTGGTAGATTCAGTTACCTATTTTCATACGGTAGGTACCATTGTGAGCCACAAGGAGCCAGCAATCAAAAGTATACAGGGAACGCATCCATTTCGTGACTTGTTGGAGAAGTTTTCCGATAGTACTAAGCCAGTTTCATTCAAAGAAACATTGTCAACGCATTCCGTTAAGCACCATATTGATACGACCGGACCGCGCTTGTACGCGAAACCGAGACATTATTTTTACATTATATTTTGCGAATTGGTCTAAAACAATTCGTTTTCTTTATAATCTGAAATGACTCATATTTTTCTATGTTATGACACTTACGTCAGGCTGTCAAGCTGTCATTACATTCACGACACGGTTGGCGCAGTGGTTGAGTGATTGACTGCTGCGCAGCATGTCGCGGGTTCGATTCCCGCACGGAACAAATATTTGTACGACCTATAAGAATTTGTTCCGAGTCTGGGTGTTTTTCTATCTATAATATGTATGTATGTGGAATGAATTATGAGTAGAAGGGAACGTATGAAGAGGTGCGAGTGAAAGGTGTATAAGAGTGAACGGGAGAGGGATAGAAAAAGGAATATGGCGGGACATGAAGAAAAGACGTACGACGAGACGATGTGTTAAGAGTTTAAAAGTTTTCTTGTGTTTTAAAAAATATAGAAGTTTTGATCGAGACAGCTCTCTTATTTCACCACACGATCCCACAAACCTGGGGGCTCGGCCGGGATTGCGGTGAAATAAGTGGAATTAGAAACGCCGAACGACTCAGACGCAAGTACGACCACGACGACGCACACGCCAATTGATTTTCGAAGATCCTGATCCTACGGACGACGAGAAGACGTTTACGACGACAATTCCTAGTTACGACGACTACGAGGAATTACGATGTCGACGGAGAAAACCGACCAGGATTTTCACGATGCGGCAATGATGGCTTCGGCACAGACGGCACAGATGGCATACGGCGACATGCTGCACCTTACGGAACAGCTCATACGAAAATTCAGTGCACAAGATGAAACGCATACAGTATCTATGTGGATACGGGATATCGAAGAAAATGGCGAAATATTTAAATGGAGTCCGACCCAACTATTGTTAGTGGCGCGACGTTCGCTAACCGGCACCGCAGCGCTATGGCTACGCAGCGAGAAAGTATATAAATCATGGGATGAATTGAAACTGGCTATCGGTAAAGAATTTGTGGATACCATCGATGCGAAGAAGATACATGAATTAATGAGTTCAAGACGTAAGAAGAAAGACGAATCATGTATTGACTACATGTTAATAATGAAAGAATTAGGAAAACGTGGACGAATGCCGGACTACGTAGCTATCAAATATATTGTGGACGGCATCATAGATGACGACGTGAATAAGATTATGTTGTATGGTGTTACAACTTACACGGAACTGAAAGAGAAACTAAAGTTGTACGCGATGTTCAAGAAAAATTCCGTTAAGGAAATTCGGCGTAATAGGCCGCCTAATGACGCACAGAACAACAGTAATAGGAGAAACGCGGCTGCAATGATGAGATGTTTCAACTGTGGAGAGAAGAGTCATGCGTCAGAAAATTGTCCTCATCGGTCGCAAGGAAAAAAGTGCTTCCATTGTAATGATTTTGGTCATATTTCTCCAAATTGCCCAAAAAAGATGGCGAGTGCGAGTTCCGATTTGAAGCAAACAGCGCATACGTCAACATCGGACATTCGGCAGACTTCGGGTACGATCGGAGGACACGCACAGTTTCCAAAGGTTGGCACTTCTACTGAACGAGAACGAAGACCAACCAATCAGATGTCGAAAAATGCATTCTTCAACTTGATGCAAGAGGGCGCCACCAGCAGCGCGAACGACGATGTTCAGGGTGATGTTTACATAGCGACGACCGGTGTGAACTCAGGAGTGAATGATTCGTGTTACGATGTTGGTAATAAACCACGGAGCAGGGCAGCGATTGGCTTAGACAGCAGCCATGTTGTTGAGTTTGACAATTACAATGAATGTAAACAAATAAAGGAACCTGATGATAAAATACCGGTTGTACGACTTATAAGTCTTAAAAGACCAATAAAAACAGTGTTTGTGTGCGGTAAAACGGGCAGTGCATTAATTGATTCGGGCTGTGACGTGAATTTGATATCAAAGGATTTTTGCAACGAACTTAACAGGTATGAGGTAGACTATGTAGTACAGTGTAACGAAAAGAACATTACGTTAACCGGTTTAGGACATTCACCAGTAAAGTCATGTGGTGTTGTTAAGTTAGACATAACAATTGATAATTGTTTATACCGTGACACTACTTTCTATGTAATGCCTAACGACTCTGTGCCATTCCAAATGATAATTGGTAATGATTTCTTACGAAATGTTATGATGTTTATGAAAGATTGTATGGTTTGGTTACTGCCGAAAGATGATTGGATGAACCCAAACTATGAATGGTTAAAAGATGTTGCATGCTTCTCTAGTTCTGTTGATTGTTTAGCTCATGTCAGTGATCCTGCTGTAAAAGAAGAAGTAATAAGGTTAGTAACGAGTTATGTGCCACAGAAAAATAAAGAAGCGCCAATAGAATTGAAAATTGTTCTCAAAGATGACTTACCTGTATCTCAGAGGCCACGACGAATCTCATTCAAGGAACAGGAGGATGTGGATCGCCAAATCCAAGAATGGCTTGATGATGGAATTATCAGGGTGAGCTACTCAGAATATTCTAGTCCATTAGTATTAGTGCGAAAAAAGGATGGTGGTTTAAGAATATGCATTGATTATAGAAAGATTAACAGTAAAATGGTTAAAGACGAGTACCCACTTCCTATAATAGATGATCATATTGACAAGCTGTCCTCAGCTAGAATATTTAGTGCGTTAGACTTAAAAAATGGTTACTTTCATTTACGCATCCACGAAGATTCGATTAAGTATACTTCCTTTGTAACGACAACCGGACAATATGAATTTTTACGTGCACCTTTTGGTTTAGCGACTTGCCCCAAGGTTTTTACAAGATTTATCACAATTATATTCAGAGAATTGATTGCCAGAGGTGTTGTTATTGTTTTTATTGATGATATTTTAATTCCAGCAGACAACGAGTATCAGGCTTTGGAGCGCCTAAAGGAAGTTCTGAATACTGCATCGGAATATGGGTTACATATCAACTGGAAGAAGTCTCAGCTGTTAACCAGAAAGGTGGAATACCTTGGCCACGTTATCGAAGGTGGAGCAGTAATGCCATCGCCGGGGAAGACAGATGCTGTTACAAAATTCCCTGAGCCTCAGAACTTGAAGCAACTGCACAGTTTTTTGGGACTTTGTTCCTACTTCAGGAAATTTATACCTAAATATGCTCAGATAGCACAACCGCTCACAGATATGTTAAGGAAAGAACGCAAGTTTGAATTCAATGATGAACATAGAACTGTTTTTAACGAATTGAAGATGAAGTTGGCCACTAAACCAGTGTTGAAGATCTATGACCAAAGAGCAGAAACGCAGCTCCATACTGACGCATCAAGTATTGCTTATTCGGCTATTTTATTGCAAAAAGGTGATGATGGGAATTTACACCCAGTTCATTATATGAGCCGAAGGACTACAGACGCGCAGGCCAAGTACACAAGCTACGAGCTTGAAGCACTAGCTATAATTGAAGGTGTGAAGAAGTACAGACACTACTTATATGGAAAGTTCTTCAAGATTGTCACCGATTGTAAAGCTTTTCAAATGACACTCAACAAGAAAGATTTAGCATCATCAACAAGAGTTGCTCGATGGATTTTATTCTTACAGGATTACGATTTTACAGTAGAACACCGTGACGGTACTGGAATGAGGCATGTTGACGCATTGAGTCGAAACCCGTATGTAGCAGCTATAACATCTAGCTTACACCAGGATATAAGACGTGCACAGGAGTGTGATGAGGGCCTTAGTGCAATAATAAAAATTTTGGAAGAAGGAAAATCATTTAAAGATTACAATCTGAATCAAGGATTACTTTATAAAGGATTAGAGCAACAACTTGTTATACCCAGTACGATGGAAAATGAAATTATACAGAGGGCACATGGTAACGGTCATTTTGCAAAGAAGAAAACTTTGGATTTGATTAGTAAGGATTACTACATTGACAAAATAGGAAAAAAAGTTGAAGATTATATAGCATCATGTATACCATGTCTACTGACAAATAGAAAAGAAGGAAAGCAGGAAGGTTACCTTAATCCAATTGAGAAGGGAGACACTCCACTGCATACGCTGCATCTAGATCATGTTGGACCTCTGACAGAAACTCATAAGCAGTATAATCATATACTTACCGTTATTGACGCTTTTACGAAGTTCGTATGGTTGTTTCCATGTAAAAGTACCACAACGAGGGAAGTGTTGAATAAATTGGAGACATTGCAGGAAACTTTTGGAAGTCCAGAAAGGTTCATCACAGATAGAGGTACTGCTTTTACTAGCAACGAGTTTCAACAGTATTGCATGAAAGAGGGAATAGAGTTATGTCATATTACTACAGGAGTACCTAGAGGTAATGGTCAGGTGGAAAGGGTTCACAGAACTATTATACCAGTACTTACCAAGCTATGTATTGAGAAACCAGGACTGTGGTACCGGCATGTAGGAAGAGTGCAGATGGCACTAAACAGTACTTACCAGAGAAGTGTGAACACTACTCCATTTGAGATGTTAATAGGGAAGAAAATGAAGAGACAAGACGATATAGAGATATATGAACTACTACAACAAGAAGGACGGGACAACTACATAGGAAATAGAGAAGATTTGAGGAAGAGAGCAAAACTACAAATACTGGAAGTTCAACAGGAGAACAGGAAGAACTATGATAAGCATAGAAAGGATAGTAGGAAATATCAAGAGGGGGAGTTAGTTGCTATAAAGCGAACACAGTTAGGACCAGGACTTAAACTCAAACCAAAGTATTTGGGACCTTATCAGGTTACAAAAACCAAACGACACGACAGATATGACGTAGAAAAAGTAGATATGATGGCAGAAGGTCCAGTCAAGACCACAACATCTGCAGATCATATGAAGAAATGGCCAGATGACAAGGAGTAAAGTCAAGTAAGTATGTGAGGTTTATGAAGTATGTATGTTGTGTGTTAACTGTATGAAAGTGATAAGAATTAAGAAATATTTTTTTTGTGTTTTCTCTATTTTGTTATGTTCTAGATTCATAATTACACAGAGTTGTTAAGGATAGGTAAGCATTATAAGTAAATTGTAACTGATGATCATATTGTGTAACTAACGTGTTTTATATTTCTTTGTTCTGCAAAGATGTAATAAGATGAAGCCTAAACTATAAATTAATGTTTGTAAGTAACTATAACTAGAGTCATGATGTTTTCTTTTCCTTTTATCTCTTCTTCTATGAAAAGAAATAATAAGTTGTTAAATAGGTTGCTATGTAATAAAAATTCAGTAAATGTGTTTCTACCTAAGGAAAAAAAAATGTTGTTTGTGAATTTGTTTGCTTGAAAAATAATATTGTTTAAGATTACAATTTCATTAAGTAAGTTTCTGTAACTCATGTAAAACTTAACCTAAAGTGTTAATCAAGATTGTTTATGTAAGGTGTGATGATTGTATGAGGATTACAGTGTTTGAAATGTTGTGTCTGAGGGCAGACAGTGTGTAGGATGACCGAGTGTGGAATGAATTATGAGTAGAAGGGAACGTATGAAGAGGTGCGAGTGAAAGGTGTATAAGAGTGAACGGGAGAGGGATAGAAAAAGGAATATGGCGGGACATGAAGAAAAGACGTACGACGAGACGATGTGTTAAGAGTTTAAAAGTTTTCTTGTGTTTTAAAAAATATAGAAGTTTTGATCGAGACAGCTCTCTTATTTCACCACACGATCCCACATGTATTTACAAAAAAAAAATTGTATATTAGTAGTTTATCAGCCATCTCGTTACCATAACACAAGCATTAGGTTGCTTAGCTTGGGACTAGATGGCGTTGTGTGAAATGTCCAAGGATATTTATATTTATTTTATTTATTTATTATTTTTTTCTTCTATCTAGCTTTCTCTCATAGAGTTTCTTACTGGACTAGTCTATGAAGGTTCCTTTTGATTTATATCAAATAGAGATAGCAAAGTTTTCAGGATACAACTTCATATTTCAGTACAATCAGAACAGTTTAAACAGTCCGAGGCTAATGAAACTTGTGAAAAACAAGACAGCAGCAATAGTAATAAAGTAGGTAATAAGTCTGTCACTTACTTGCCAAACTTTAATATCGGTCAGTGGTGCCAAGTTAGGGTAATTTACCCTAGATTTAGGGTAAAGCTTAATCAACAGGGTAATTTTTAGGGTACAAACTCGATCAGGGTAATTTTAGGGTAAAATTTTATCCAGGATAAAGTTTGGGGTAAAGTGAAACACATAGCTTTTTTTTTCCTATGTGGGTAGGCTTGACATAACAACCTAAATTTGTATCTTCCTAATTTAATATTTATTTTAAAATAGTTAAATCTTCTTTGTCATTACATTTATGTCCTAATTAACTAATAAACCCACCTTCGCTTGGAACTTTCCGTTCACCTTCACTTTTCATCAACCACAACACATAATTATTCTAACAAACCAAGGACAGCAAACTTGTGCACAGTATGGAGGAACTGGAAAAGCTGTTTAGCTCCCGAATGCGTGAGTACGAAGATAAGCTGGAGCTACAGCTGGAACTGACCCTGCTTAAATAGATCTTGCTGCGCTGTCCCTGGACTTCTCCGAGTTTAAGTCTTTTGTCTGCAAAACATTATCTCACTTCAAAACTCAGATTGAACTCCTGTCTTTGAGTCTAGACAGACATGAGACTGCAATTCAAATTCAAATTAAAAAATTTTATTTCGAGCAAAGACTCATATAGGGTTAGTAACATTGTCCCTTAAAACTAAATGTTAGTAAACAACACGAAACGACGGCACATGTAACTGACAGCAGTGGATTATATACGGACAGTCCACTCTGTCAGCAATGACAATGAGAAAAAAATCTGAATCTGAATCAATTCTGGCAATGAGAAGAAAGATCTTGCTGTTCCACGGTATTCCTGAGAAGCCATCAAAGTGGGAAATCATCAAATAACTTCTCCCGCTCTGGGTGGAGCGGGAGGGCGTGTCAGACTTTTACTGACTAAAACCCACCCGTGTTCCTTCATTTGCCTATGCCAGGGCCGCGGTAACCCCTTCAGACAACCCGCGACCCCAGCGGCGTCGGCCCTATTGGGCCCCGTCACTTGCTGACATCTCTTTGAGGCGCGCGTGGAACACAACGCGCCGTCGACTCGGGCCTGGTCCTTACCGGACGGCGAGCTACCCGCTGCTCACCGTCCGCAGGCCCGCGCCTACGGTGGCCGGAAATCGCCCCGCGATTCCCGCCGCCCAGAGCGTCTCCTGCGGCGACTGAGGGCGTGAGGCTGCCTCTCCCTCACGCGTTCCGCCTCCTCCTTCGCGAGCATCACTGCTTCGCAGAAGGAGGTGACGGCCTCCCATGCACTCTCGCTCCGCACCATGGCCTGGACCAGGCTCGGACGCGAGAGATCGCCGCCGCCGATCGCCTCCGTGAGAACACGGCGGTGCTCTGCCCAAGCCGGGCAGACCTCCACTGTATGCTCCACCGTGTCCTCCGGGCGATCCACACAGTGGAAACACCCGGGCGTTTCCTCCCGCCTTATGCGAAACAGGAACCTCCCGAAACAACCGTGTCCGGTGAGGACCTGCGTCAGGCGGAAGGTGAGGACGCCGTGGCGCCTCTCTAGCCACTCCTCAAAGAGGGGACTTATCGGCGCTATTGTGGCGTGCCCAGCGCTGGGTTGCGACAGTCGCGCTCTCCATGCCGCCATGAGATCCCGCCGGAGCTCTGTCCGCTGTACCATGATTTCTCGCGGCAGCGGAGTTACGCCCCGGCGCTTCGCCTCCTCGCGCCACTCCCACACGTGCGCGAGGACCTTTGCCTCCAGATCCCACGGCGGCAATCCGGCAAGGAGGCTCGCCGCCTCCCGGGAGACCGTGCGGTATCCCCGGACTAGCCGGATGGCCATGACCCTCTGGGACGCGTTCAACCTGCCGGCTGGTCCCAGCCTTAGGGAACGCGCCCACACCGGTGCTCCGTAAAGGGCCATGGACCGCACGACCCCCGCGTAGAGCCTCCGGCAGGAGGCGTTTGGACCCCCCAGATTGGGCAGGAGCCGCCTCAAGGCAGCCCCAGCCCGTGCCAGTCTGGGAGCCAAACGTCGGAAGTGCTCCACGAAGTTCCACCGGCTGTCGAGGACGAGTCCCAGGTACTTCATCGTCGACCCGACTCCGATGTGAACCCCTCCCACCGTTATTTCGGAACCCGACGGTGGCGCATTCCGAGGACCATGAAAACACATGGCCTCGGACTTGTGCAAGGCCACCTCGAGTCCCAACTGCCGGATCCTCTCCACGACTATCGCAACCCCGCGTGTCGCTAGTTCAGCCGCCGCCTGGTGCGACCTCCCCTGCGCTAGGACCAGCGTGTCGTCAGCGTAACATACTACGCTGACGCCGCTTGGGAGGTCGGCGCGCAGCACCCAGTCGTAACCGATGTCCCACAGATGCGGCCCCAAGACCGATCCCTGTGGGACACCGCACGACATCTCTCGCCGGTTCCACTCTCCCTGATGACCGGGGTAGATGACGGCCCTGTCCGTCAGATAGGCCTCGACCACTCGACAGAGGTAGGTCGGCATCCGGTGATACCGCAATGCCTCCCTGATGCAACTCCAGGGCAGGGTATTAAAGGCGTTGGCGATGTCTAGGGACACCGCCAAGACGACCTCGGTCACTTCCGGAGCATTAACGTCGTCGTCGGTGTCGTGGTCCGCAGCGGGCACCGCATGAGGCGGAGCCATAGGCGGGGGAGTATGTTCCCCTCGCGAAGGGAACAGAGCGCTCACCACGTCCTCCACGAGCTCGGGCCGGAGACTCTGCGTCAGCGGGGGCGCCCATGGGCGGAGTTTCTCCCGCACCATCTTGTAGGGGCGCCCCCATGGGTCTCTGTTCAGAGTCTCCAGCGACTCCTCGCGGCCCAGATCCCTGGACCGCAAGATCTCCGCTCGGAGGGCGGTCTTCGCCGCTCTGTACCCCTCGTACAGCTCCGCCTGAATGGCTTCCGTATCCGGAGGGCGGATACGGAGCTTGCGGTGCCTGGTGTACAGGCGTCGCGCAGCGACGCACGCCTCGCGCAGAGCCGTCAGCTCCGGCGACCACCAATACACCTGGCGAAAGGCGCGACTGGGCTGGACCCGGGGCATTGCCACGTCGCACACTTCGGACATGGCCTCCCGGAACCACTCCGCCTCGTCGTTGATGTCGGCAGGCCTGTCCGGTGGTGACACCCAGGCCTGCACGATCGAGGCTTCCAGGAGGAGCTCCCGGTCCAGCTTCTTCAGCGCCCACCGCGGACCACTCGGGGCCTGTCGGACCGGCGCGCTCGAGGTATGGGCGGAGACATCAAACCGGATGTACCGGTGATCGGAATAGGTCTCCACCCCCTCCATGACGCGCCAGTCAACCACGTGCGGCAACAGAGCGGGGCTGGCGAACGAGATGTCCACCACCGACTCGCCCCGCATCCGCACACACGTGGGGACAGAACCCCGGTTTAGGACGACCAGGCCTGTCTCCAGAGCCCAGTCCTCCACCATCCTGCCCCGTGTGTCCGTACACCGGGAACCCCAAGCCACATTCTTGGCGTTGAAGTCCCCGAGGACAAGCACGGGAAGGGAACGAAACCCGACGACGACGGTTTTCAACTCCGCAAGGGAGTTGTGGAACTCGGCGAGAGTTCGGCTCGGGGAGAAGTATGTCCCCACCACGACAATCCCCCCGAACCGTGCTGCGACGCAACCCTGTCCCTTGACGGCTTCAAGGGACAGGGTACCGGCGGCGGCCGACGAAATGAGGGTCACTGAGCCGCTCACGTCCTCCACCCAGTAATCACTGGGCGGGACAAAGTACGGCTCAGCGACCACGGCGATGTTAATCGACCACTGCGCCATGCTCTGGAGCAACAGATCCTGAGCGGCGGCGCAGTGGTTGATGTTCGCCTGGAGGAGGCGTAATGGGGCCACTACTGGCATTCCATTTCAGCCCCCTCCTGAGCCCCCTGTGAGGGCTCCGCCGCAGTGGGTACGGCGGCGACGGCAGTGGGGGCGGCAGCGATGGCGGCGCCTGTGGCGACGGCTGCGGCGGTGACGGCGGTAGAGGGGGCGGAGGGCTTGCCCTTGCCCCGGGCTTTCGTGGGTGGACCACAGCCCTTGCTTCCAGCCCGGTGATCGGCCGGCTTGCCAGCTGCCGCACACAGGTAGCAGTGCGGCGTGGCATTGCACGAGCCGGCCTTGTGACCGGGCTGACCACAGCGGAAGCAATTACTGCTGCGGTCCACCTCCGAGGTGCATTTGGCTCCCACGTGGTTGCCCACTTGGCAACGGAAGCACCTCAGAGGTCTGGGTTCCAGCAGTTACAGGAAACCTCCCCGAGTGCCCGTGGGCTGGAA